>CM057148.1:3675704-4292307 GCA_029964075.1 Patiria pectinifera | reverse complement strand
GGGGGATGGGGCGATGGGGGGGGGGGGCGATGGGGGGATGGGGCGGGGGTTAGGGGAGAGGGGCGATGGGTTAGGGAAGTGTCCGACATGTAGATCAAGACCTGATGTTAAAACGGCAATTTGGATTATACTTCATTGATATTCTGATACCTGTAAATTCACCGATGTTGGTTATCACAATAAATGAATAAATTTGTAGAGTCCTGGTTAGGACTTCTGGGGAAAAAATAGACCCAGTAACTGGGGCGCTTAGAACTTCCTTTTTGGGAATTTTGACTGTGGTTGGTTGTCAAAATTAGAAAAAAAGGAGTTCTAGTGCCCCCGTTTTAGAGTCATGTTAGTTTGAAACTTTGCATGGTGCTTGTGTATATTGCTATACCTCATGAATATTCATCAGGCAACCGAGGCATTTCATTGGTCCATTCCAGCAACTCAACCATGTGAAAGTTTTTACTATCACCTCGTGTCTTCGTACGCGCGCATGACGCGCAAAAACCAGGGAGGTACTGTCACACGCTTGGGTCGCAGCCTTAAATTTGTTCCAGTGCTGTGTTATCTCTTTACCAACGACGCATGTGCTTTACGTGCGTACCGTGGAGAACACCAGTGAGGACAGTTGCATGTGCCAGTCTCACGTCATACATGTACATCAAAATGGCGACCGGTGGTGTTTGCTTTGCGATTTTAACCGAGGCCGAGGAGGAAATGGGTGAAATTTTACACAATAAAAATTTACTTTCTACGGTCTCCTTAAATTAACATACTGCATGATCAAAACATGTTGGAATGGATGAATGAAATACCACAGCTGCCTGATGAATATGAGATATAGTAAAACAAATAAAACATGTTTTTGCTGGGAAATAGTGACTACAAATAACCCCTCGGTGTTGGATGATTGGGACTATCTCCCTCAGCTTTGCCTTGGGAGATACATGATGTAGTCCCAATCATCCAACACCTCGGGGTCATAAGTTTTCACTATTTTCCGACAAACCATGTTGTATAATACATGCAATCACTACTAGTAAGTGACTAGCATGACTAGTGAAGTTTGAACGTTTGCGGCAACTAATTCTGAAAGTGAAACTAGCTGGAGTTATACCCAGCCCTGAGTTTTATCATTGGGTTGTCTACTAGGGCTGGAGCTAGTTTTTCTCGTAAACGATAGTATAGGCAAAATTTTTTGGAACCCAATGATAAAACTCAGGGCTGGGTAACTCCAGCCAAAATGAAACAAGCAAAATAGGTTAAATTTTGTAAGAACATACTAAAAAAATGTAAGCCAATTCCTCAACACCAAATGCATCACTGCATGTATTACTATCACATACTTTGAGGGTTAGCAGGGCAGACCATGGGCAAACGAAGGAAGTCTATTTATCTTGCATTTTGCAAGCATAATCCCGTTCATGTTCAGCGCGATCGGGCGATCAGACTTCAGAAGGCGCTGAATTAACCGTTCACTTCCTCAAGTTTCTGTCGCACTAGGCCTAGTCGAGTTTTGTGAAATCCTCACGAATTTCTGCCCTAACAAATAACATTGTTAGCGAAAAATACAAACACAAACGGTCTTGAAGTACTTACTATTTTAATGATGCCCATCTTGATTCAAAATATTTCGAGTAAAATGGTTAAAATGTGGTCAACAATTTGATACAAATTCCATGGATTCAGAAACGGCCTCGTGAGTGTTGTAATCTGAATGTACTTTGTCCATGCAAATCGATGTGGCCGGCCGGCCCGCGCACCATACCAGTGCAGTGTGTGTGCGTCACATTATGCTGAGCACGTGACATTGTTGATAAACGACAGTTCACGTGACTTATTTAGGTGACGTCAACCAGTACACCTGTTTCATTGGTTATGTGTTATCTCATTTAAATAATAATCGCAGATGTGTAAAATGACGTAGGCGTATCCAATAATCTTTCTGGGAACCAAACTACCTACACGAGGAAATGATTTCTTTGCCGATAACGTTATTGTGTATAAAACGGGTTACTGACGTGACTTCAGTGAATTCCGAAGATGAAGCACTTTGCAAAACGTCGGGGTATTTAGTATCATGCATATTAATTAGAATTTATTTTTTCACTGTTTCTTAGTTCTAAAAATGCATTTTTTTGGGGGGGGGGGGGCGACTTGACTCAACTGTCTCATCACTCTTATGCAAAAAGGAACCGCCTTGGTAGCTTGCCCAAGTTAATTTTGGTCGATAGCCCGTCACGTTGCTTTCTCCGTGGCCGTAAAATTTCAAGGCTTCGTTCCAAAAAGTAGGGTTTTCAAATTGCAAATTAGTAATAATATTAATAATAACTCTTAATAAAGCGCTTTACACAAAATGTCTCAAAGCGCTTTTTAGCAGCAGTACAAAAGTTCTTCACTCTCCAAAAAGAATTCACATTCATTTAGTTGAAAATTTATTTCCGGCCGGCCTGACAGAGTTTCGGCTCGGGTCATCTTCGATCAATTAGACTCCAAACCGGTCTTAAACATAGTATTAAAACCGGCCAAGCACATGTTTATTCCCATAATATTCAATAATACCTTTTCGCCGGTCAAATATTTAGTAAACTGTTCCCAACGATTTTGTCCACCAAGTTTTCTTCACGTTTTTTTCTTAAACACCTCTCTATATAGCTAGCTGGCTATGTTATGGCATGTGCCTCTTGCGAGTGAAACAACTCTACTATGGCGCGTCAGGTGCCGGTTGCGCGTACTGCGCGATGTGTGGCGATGGCGCAGACGGAACGCCCTGCCAGGTGCCGTTGTTGGTGTACTGAGTGCCGTCTGCACAATGGTTGCTCCATCTACAACCTATAACCATAGCGCAAGGCCCAGGCGCGGTTCTTGAACCAATATTTTTGGGGGGCTAGCACGATGGATCCAGATTTTTTTCAGGGAGGCGTGCTGAAATGTAGACCGGTTATTTTTTTCAGACACTTAGGCCTCCGAAAATCAATGGGTGGGGTGGGGGGGGGGGGGGGGGGTCATGCCATATTTTCAATGGGGAGCGCCAATAAAATCCTAAAATCATTCACACTATATTAACTAATGCACCCTTGTCACGGCTATTTCTTCTTTAGGGGAGACCGTTCGCATGTACATCACAATCCTTCTTTTTGCTAATGCAATTTTTTTTTACGGAATTTATTTGTGGGGGGGCTAGACAAAAAATTAGGGCTACAGCCCCCTAGCCCCCCTCGTAGAACCGCGCCTGGCAAGGCCCAACCTATAACCATTTTCAGAAGTTTTCAAAAGTTGATTTTGTTTTTAGCTCAAGTTTGATTCTTTTGTCATTGAGCGGCCCTTCCATAATGCTCTACATCGAGAAAGATTTTGAATGTGGTTGAATTTTCAAACACAAATATGAGTGAACTTGATCATTTTCTTGTCTTTCTGCTTAATTGTGTATTCCCCGTGCTCTTTCGAGTTACACCCCAAAACAGACGTGTTTTTTTGAATTGCTATATCTAGCAATGCAAAAGTTTATTCACTTTTGTATAAGACACCAAACAAAGAAATCGACCATCGTTTTAAATTTATTTTGAATATTAAAAAAAAACCAATGGATTATTTTGCGGCCTGACAAAAGTAATCACGGCTCTCGCAGGCCGGGCGGATTGCTTTTTTCTTTCAAAATGAAAGCCCTTTTTTGAGAGGATTGCAAACGTCCAAAATCGGAGAATGATTTTTTGTTTTTTGTTTTTCTTTAAAAAAAAACATATAATTGAAAATTCGTGAGAGAGAAATTTTTATTTTTGAAGACCACAGAAAACACAAGGAGCGCTTCCTGTTCATGATGCCAACACTTGAGGTCTCACTTCAACTCCAGTGAATGCCGCTGGTTCACGTGCGAAGAGTACCATCATCAAGACATTGCATGCACACATGAAATGCATATTCGGCCTTTTGCATTGAAGGCGATCGGCCCGCTGAAACGAAGTAAGGGAAAGAGAAATAATATCGCCTAAAATCATCGAAATCCCTCAATCATTGAAATGATTGAATCGCAATATATCAAGTTTATATAGATATGAAAGCTAAGCGTATAGTTTTTTTTAATTATTGATCAAGTAGAAGCACGTAAAATAAACGTCATACCGGCCCTAGTTGAATGTCGAAATTTGTGTATTGCATCGAAGTTATGATAATTAATTCGGGTGTGGGTATTTTGCGGAACTTGCAGAACGTGCAGAACTCTGCGGAACTCTGCCGAATTAGTAATAAAACACTAAATTAAGCTGAAATACTGGCTTTAAAAGTACAGCAAGGGCCCAATCTCATTATTAAGACCCAAAATTGTCATAATCTGCCCTTAAATAAATTGAAAATAAAAGATTTCCCACCTGTTTGTGCCGTCGTATAATAATTGTGCGTAGTATTTGCAGAACAGTGCAGAACACATGCTGTACAGGGATACATGCCGTTTGCAAACCAAGGGTGCAGCTGAGACTCGGTGCTCTGTGAAGCACGAGTTTTAAACAGTTGAAAGGGGGATAATGTACCGCTGCAGAACGAATTCTGCCGAAGTAACATTATGGAATAATCGTAATGTTTTATTTGCAATGTCGACAAGTGTCTTATATCCTCAACAAGTTCATGGGAAGGCCCTCTGTATTAATAGTTCCATGTTTTACCCAGGCAACGCGATCAATGGGTACGGGCCTCCGAGAGTTTCGCGTTTTAAACAGGCAGAATCAAAATTAGAAATCATCAGAATGTTTTAATTTTAATCTGGATAAGTGTATTATATTCTCAACAACTCCTCTGATTTTTTTCTTTCGGAAATTCACCCGGAAAGAACTTTTAAAATGAGAGTTCCGCGTTTTACCCACCCTGGTTTTTGGGTTTTGTGCAAATAGGCCTATTGCACGGTATGTGCAGTATACGCGTACTGGCTCCGATGCCGTAGGAGGGGGCATATTTAACCCTGCAGAACCAACATTAAAAATCGTCACAATGTTTTAATTTTAATCTGGATTAGTGTATTATATTCTCAACAACTCCTGTGAATTTTTTCTTTCCGAAATTCACCCGGGAAGACCTTTTAAAATGAGAGTTCCGCGTTTTACCCACCTAGGTTTTTGGTGCAAATAGGCCCAATGCACGGTATGTGCAGTATACGCGCACGGCCCGATGCCGTAGGAGGGGGCATATTTAACCCTGCAGAACCAACACTAAAAATCGTCACAATGTTTTAATTTTAATCTGGATAAGTGTATTATATTCTCAACAACTCCTCTGATTTTTTTCTTTCCGAAATTCACCCAGGAAGACCTTTTAAAATGAGAGTTCCGCGTTTTACCCACCTAGGTTTTTTGTGCAAATAGGCCTATTGCACGTTATGTGCAGTATACGCGTACGTGCTCCGATGCTGTAGGAGGGGGCATATTTATCGCTGCAGAACCACCATTAAAAATCGTCCCAATATTTTAATTTTAATCTGGATAAGTGTATTATATTCTCAACAACTCCTCTGATTTTTTTCTTTCGGAAATTCACCCGGGAAGACTTTTTAAAATGAGAGTTCCGCGTTTTACCCACCTAGGTTTTTTCTGCAAATAGGCCCAATGCACGGTATGTGCAGTATACGCGTACCGGCTCCGATGCCGTAGGAGGGGGCATATTTAACCCTGCAGAACCAACATTAAAAATCCTCACAATGTTTTAATTTTAATCTGGATAAGTGTATTATATTCTCAACAACTCCTCTGATTTTTTTCTTTCGGAAATTCACCCGGGAAGACTTTTTAAAATGAGAGTTCCGCGTTTTACCCACCTAGGTTTTTGTGCAAATAGGCCTATTGCACGGTATGTGCTGTATACGCGTACGTGCTCCGATGCTGTAGGAGGGGGCATCTTTATCGTTGCAGAACCAACATTAAAAATCGTCCCAATGTTTTAATTTTAATCTGGATAAGTGTATTATATTCTCAACAACTCCTCTGATTTTTTTCTTTCCGAAATTCACCCGGGAAGACCTTTTAAAATGAGAGTTCCGCGTTTTACCCACCTTGTTTTTTTTGTGCAAATAGGCCTGTTGCAAGCTATGTGCAGTATACGCGTACCGGCTCCGATGCCGTAGGAGGGGGCATATTTAACCCTGCAGAACCAACATTAAAAATCGTCACAATGTTGTAATTTTCATCTGGATAAGTGTATTATATTCTCAACAGCTCCTCTGATTTTTTTCTTTCCGAAATTCACCCGGGAAGACCTTTTAAAATGAGAGTTCCGCGTTTTACCCACCTAGGTTTTTTGTGCAAATAGGCCCAATGCACGGTATGTGCAGTATACGCGTACCGGCTCCGATGCCGTAGGAGGGGGCATATTTAACCCTGCAGAACCAACATTAAAAATCGTCACAATGTTTTAATTTTCATCTGGATAAGTGTATTATATTCTCAACAGCTCCTCTGATTTTTTTCTTTCCGAAATTCACCCGGGAAGACCTTTTAAAATGAGAGTTCCGCGTTTTACCCACCTAGGTTTTTTGTGCAAATAGGCCCAATGCACGGTATGTGCAGTATACGCGTACCGGCTCCGATGCCGTAGGAGGGGGCATATTTAACCCTGCAGAACCAACATTAAAAATCGTCACAATGTTTTAATTTTCATCTGGATAAGTGTATTATATTCTCAACAACTCCTCTGATTTTTTTCTTTCCGAAATTCACCCGGGAAGACCTTTTAAAATGAGAGTTCCGCGTTTTACCCACCTAGGTTTTTTTGTGCAAATAGGCCCAATGTACGGTATGTGCAGTATACGCGTACCGGCTCCGATGCCGTAGGAGGGGGCATATTTAACCCTGCAGAACCAACATTAAAAATCGTCACAATGTTTTAATTTTCATCTGGATAAGTGTATTATATTCTCAACAACTCCTGTGATTTTTTTCTTTCCGAAATTCACCCGGGAAGATTTTTTAAAATGAGAGTTCCGCGTTTTACCCACCTAGGTTTTTTGTGCAAATAGGCCTAATGCAGGGTATGTGCTGTATACGCGTACTGGCTCCGATGCCGTAGGAGGGGGCATATTTAACCCTGCAGAACCAACATGAAAAATCGTCACAATGTTTTGATTTTAATCTGGATAAGTGTATTATATTCTCAACAACTCCTCTGATTTTTTTCTTTCGGAAATTCACCCGGGAAGACTTTTTAAAATGAGAGTTCCGCGTTTTACCCACCTAGGTTTTTTCTGCAAATAGGCCCAATGCACGGTATGTGCAGTATACGCGTACCGGCTCCGATGCCGTAGGAGGGGGCATATTTAACCCTGCAGAACCAACATTAAAAATCCTCACAATGTTTTAATTTTCATCTGGATAAGTGTATTATATTCTCAACAACTCCTCTGATTTTTTTCTTTCCGAAATTCACCCGGGAAGACCTTTTAAAATGAGAGTTCCGCGTTTTACCCACCTAGGTTTTTTGTGCAAATAGGCCCAATGCACGGTATGTGCAGTATACGCGTACCGGCTCCGATGCCGTAGGAGGGGGCATATTTAACCCTGCAGAACCAACATTAAAAATCGTCACAATGTTTTAATTTTAATCTGGATAAGTGTATTATATTCTCAACAACTCCTGTGATTTTTTTCTTTCCGAAATTCACCCGGGAAAACCTTTTAAAATGAGAGTTCCGCGTTTTACCCACCTAGGGTTTTTTGTGCAAATAGGCCTGTTGCAAGCTATGTGCAGTATACGCGTACTGGCTCCGATGCTGTAGGAGGGGGCATCTTTATCGCTGCAGAACCAACATGAAAAATCGTCACAATGTTTTAATTTTAATCTGGATAAGTGTATTATATTCTCAACAACTCCTGTGATTTTTTTCTTTCTTAAATTCACCCGGGAAGACTTTTTAAAATGAGAGTTCCGCGTTTTACCCACCTCGGTTTTTGTGCAAATAGGCCTATTGCACGGTATGTGCAGTATACGCGTACGTGCTCCGATGCTGTAGGAGGGGGCATCTTTATCGCTGCAGAACCAACATTAAAAATCGTCCCAATGTTTTAATTTTAATCTGGATAAGTGTATTATATTCTCAACAACTCCTGTGATTTTTTTCTTTCCGAAATTCACCCAGGAAGACCTTTTAAAATGAGAGTTCCGCGTTTTACCCACCTAGGTTTTTTGTGCAAATAGGCCTATTGCACGTTATGTGCAGTATACGCGTACGTGCTCCGATGCTGTAGGAGGGGGCATATTTATCGCTGCAGAACCACCATTAAAAATCGTCCCAATATTTTAATTTTAATCTGGATAAGTGTATTATATTTTCAACAACTCCTCTGATTTTTTTCTTTCGGAAATTCACCCGGGAAGACTTTTTAAAATGAGAGTTCCGCGTTTTACCCACCTAGGTTTTTTTCTGCAAATAGGCCCAATGTACGGTATGTGCAGTATACGCGTACCGGCTCCGATGCCGTAGGAGGGGGCATATTTAACCCTGCAGAACCAACATGAAAAATCCTCACAATGTTTTAATTTTCATCTGGATAAGTGTATTATATTCTCAACAACTCCTCTGATTTTTTTCTTTCCGAAATTCACCCGGGAAGATTTTTTAAAATGAGAGTTCCGCGTTTTACCCACCTAGGTTTTTTGTGCAAATAGGCCTATTGCACGTTATGTGCTGTATACGCGTACGTGCTCCGATGCTGTAGGAGGGGGCATATTTATCGCTGCAGAACCACCATTAAAAATCGTCCCAATGTTTTAATTTTAATCTGGATAAGTGTATTATATTCTCAACAACTCCTGTGATTTTTTTCTTTCCGAAATTCACCCGGGAAGACCTTTTAAAATGAGAGTTCCGCGTTTTACCCACCTAGGTTTTTTGTGCAAATAGGCCAAATGCACGGTATGTGCTGTATACGCGTACTGGCTCCGATGCCGTAGAAGGGGGCATATTTAACCCTGCAGAACCAACATGAAAAATCGTCACAATGTTTTAATTTTAATCTGGATAAGTGTATTATATTCTCAACAACTCCTCTGATTTTTTTCTTTCGGAAATTCACCCGGGAAGACTTTTTAAAATGAGAGTTCCGCGTTTTACCCACCTAGGTTTTTGGTGCAAATAGGCCCAATGCACGGTATGTGCAGTATACGCGTACCGGCTCCGATGCCGTAGGAGGGGGCATATTTAACCCTGCAGAACCAACACTAAAAATCGTCACAATGTTTTAATTTTAATCTGGATAAGTGTATTATATTCTCAACAACTCCTCTGATTTTTTTCTTTCCGAAATTCACCCAGGAAGACCTTTTAAAATGAGAGTTCCGCGTTTTACCCACCTAGGTTTTTTGTGCAAATAGGCCTATTGCACGTTATGTGCAGTATACGCGTACGTGCTCCGATGCTGTAGGAGGGGGCATATTTATCGCTGCAGAACCAGCATTAAAAATCGTCCCAATATTTTAATTTTAATCTGGATAAGTGTATTATATTCTCAACAACTCCTCTGATTTTTTTCTTTCGGAAATTCACCCGGGAAGACTTTTTAAAATGAGAGTTCCGCGTTTTACCCACCTAGGTTTTTTCTGCAAATAGGCCCAATGCACGGTATGTGCAGTATACGCGTACCGGCTCCGATGCCGTAGGAGGGGGCATATTTAACCCTGCAGAACCAACATTAAAAATCCTCACAATGTTTTAATTTTCATCTGGATAAGTGTATTATATTCTCAACAACTCCTCTGATTTTTTTCTTTCGGAAATTCACCCGGGAAGACTTTTTAAAATGAGAGTTCCGCGTTTTACCCACCTAGGTTTTTGTGCAAATAGGCCTATTGCACGGTATGTGCTGTATACGCGTACGTGCTCCGATGCTGTAGGAGGGGGCATCTTTATCGTTGCAGAACCAGCATTAAAAATCGTCCCAATGTTTTAATTTTAATCTGGATAAGTGTATTATATTCTCAACAACTCCTCTGATTTTTTTCTTTCCGAAATTCACCCGGGAAGACCTTTTAAAATGAGAGTTCCGCGTTTTACCCACCTTGTTTTTTTTGTGCAAATAGGCCTGTTGCAAGCTATGTGCAGTATACGCGTACTGGCTCCGATGCCGTAGGAGGGGGCATATTTAACCCTGCAGAACCAACATTAAAAATCGTCACAATGTTTTAATTTTCATCTGGATAAGTGTATTATATTCTCAACAGCTCCTCTGATTTTTTTCTTTCCGAAATTCACCCGGGAAGACCTTTTAAAATGAGAGTTCCGCGTTTTACCCACCTAGGTTTGATGTGCAAATGGGCCCCCTGCACGCCGTGTGCCGTATACGCGTACCTGCTCCGATGCTGTAGGAGGGGTCATATTTAACCCTGCAGAACCAACATTAAAAATCGTCACAATGTTTTAATTTTCATCTGGATAAGTGTATTATATTCTCAACAGCTCCTCTGATTTTTTTCTTTCCGAAATTCACCCGGGAAGACCTTTTAAAATGAGAGTTCCGCGTTTTACCCACCTAGGTTTTTTGTGCAAATAGGCCCAATGCACGGTATGTGCAGTATACGCGTACCGGCTCCGATGCCGTAGGAGGGGGCATATTTAACCCTGCAGAACCAACATTAAAAATCGTCACAATGTTTTAATTTTCATCTGGATAAGTGTATTATATTCTCAACAACTCCTCTGATTTTTTTCTTTCCGAAATTCACCCGGGAAGACCTTTTAAAATGAGAGTTCCGCGTTTTACCCACCTAGGTTTTTTTGTGCAAATAGGCCCAATGTACAGTATGTGCAGTATACGCGTACCGGCTCCGATGCCGTAGGAGGGGGCATATTTAACCCTGCAGAACCAACATTAAAAATCGTCACAATGTTTTAATTTTCATCTGGATAAGTGTATTATATTCTCAACAACTCCTCTGATTTTTTTCTTTCGGAAATTCACCCGGGAAGATTTTTTAAAATGAGAGTTCCGCGTTTTACCCACCTAGGTTTTTTGTGCAAATAGGCCTATTGCACGTTATGTGCTGTATACGCGTACGTGCTCCGATGCTGTAGGAGGGGGCATATTTATCGCTGCAGAACCACCATTAAAAATCGTCCCAATGTTTTAATTTTAATCTGGATAAGTGTATTATATTCTCAACAACTCCTGTGATTTTTTTCTTTCCGAAATTCACCCGGGAAGACCTTTTAAAATGAGAGTTCCGCGTTTTACCCACCTAGGTTTTTTGTGCAAATAGGCCCAATGCACGGTATGTGCAGTATACGCGTTCCGGCTCCGATGCCGTAGGAGGGGGCATATTGAACCCTGCAGAACCAACATTAAAAATCGTCACAATGTTTTAATTTTCATCTGGATAAGTGTATTATATTCTCAACAACTCCTCTGATTTTTTTTCTTTCCGAAATTCACCCGGGAAGATTTTTTAAAATGAGAGTTCCGCGTTTTACCCACCCAGGTTTTTTCTTCAAATGGACCTATTGCACGGTATATGTGCAGTATACGTTAAATTTATACCATTCAACGTATTGAACCCAAAAAAATTATGGCAGAATGGAATAATCCGTGTCCAACTTTGTGGTTAATAGTGGACACGATATTTTTCAGGGAAGGTTGAAAGCAAGCGTGAATGAAGTTTAAGATTTAGATTCCGATATTGAATACACAATAAAAAAAAAAAAATGTTTTCAACAATGAGCAAGCAACCGCCGAATACAAACTGGTTCCCAGTTTGTAGTTCTAGTGGACTTCACTTTTTAACGCCCGTCTTCGCATACAATATGCATTTTCCAGGGTTATTTAATAACAAAATACAAGAAAAATGCAAGCCATAACAAAGCATTGGCCAAAAAAGAAACTTGATCACATATGCATCCTTCTTGAGAAATCGATTCAATGACCTTTTTCATATGATATTTACTATATGCGTATTATATACCCTGACAAATCAATACGCGCTACAAACCCTGCAACATAAAATATGAAATTAGATAACTTCAGAAAATGCATTATTTATGTATTGCCTGACATGCCTCAAATCACACACAGGCAACACAATACGATAGAGAATGTGTTAACACAATCTCATTGACCGATCAACGACTGCAAACTTCAAGCTAAAAAAGAAAGGTGGTGTTGAACTATTCGGGATAAAAACTTGACAATTTCTAAACTTTTTCGGTGGGGGGGGGGATGGGAGAAAAACAAAAAGTCATCAGTGTATGTTGAATGTGAAACTCCCGGCTACGAGGTGGATAGATCGAGTGGCGGGGTATTCTGCAATTGTGCCTGAAACGGTACTTACCGAGAGAATATGGCGAAACGTACTTTGTCCATCCGAAAAACAGGGGCATGATGGAACATGGACAATGATGGATGGAGCGTGGAGGAACACACCGCACAGAAGAAGTTCGTCACTTCGATCGATCCACTCAGTCATACCATGGTCATAGAGCAAGCAACCATGAACATGATGAAGGAACAGACGCTGTAACATGTCTAAAAACAGTAGAAATAGGCTCAGGGGAGGTGATTACTCCTGCACAAAACATACCCGAAATCCTGTCAGTTTGGTCAAGGTGCAAATTTTAGACATGTAAAATTTGCAGAAAAAGGACACGTGTATAGGAGCCGATGAACTTCAGATGAGGGCACGATACACAATGATGATGGCAATATAGATAAAAACTTCTTAAAGTCTTGTGCGTGCAATTCCATACAGCAACATGCGCTTGCGCACTTTTTGATGTAGCTTGTCATGGATTATCTCTAGGTGGTCACTCTCTGTTTTCTTTTCAGATTACGGCTGCCTCTGTTTTCTGTAAACTATTTCAAGATGGACTGAAGTTGACAGGACAATGGATTAGTTTGATTACAGATCACTTGCGCCGTTGTAAATGCTTCGTGTTCAACCAGTTTGCTACCAAGGTTTGGTAATTTTGAAGACGGGAAATCACAATCACGTGTACAAGAAACGTTTCATATTAAGAGAACGAAGAACCTGCATTCACGCATGTTGGGAGTCTGCTGACAGTTTGCAGCGTCACTCCATTAAATAAAAATATTACGGGTATTAAAGATTACGTTGTTTTGTTTTTAAATTCGATCGTAGATAGCCTTTGTTTCAATAATTACAGAGTTGTAACCAAATCATTTCTGTCCAAGTCGAGTCGAGTCCCAAGTGAAATTTTAGCAAATGTCAAATCAAGTCTCAATTCATTTGTTTTACAAGTCAAGTAAAGTCTCCAGTCATTTTTTCAAAAAGTCAAGTCAAGCCCCAAGTTTATTTTTTTCGAAGTCATCTCAAAGTAGTATAACGCATTTTCCTATAATATTTTAAAACTTGTTCCATTCATGTGAGATGTTTGAAGGACGACTGACCAAAATCCTTCAAAACAATTTTGTGTAATGCATGCATGATGTGTATTCTTTTTACTTTGAGGCGGAATGGGGGTAGCAGCCGTTTTCCGGTCGCATTTAGCACGTGTAACCTGTCAAACTGACACAGTATTGCGAACTCGCACTAAACAGACTCTATGGGGATTAACTACCCAAACTAAACTAAACTGAGGATCTTGAAAGGGAAAAGTCTCGAGGACACTTAATTAATGGCGATAGGAGACCAAACCGACAAAAATATTTCAACAAAGAGGACCCAAAAGAATTGATAATAATACAATAAACGTAAAATCAAAGACAATTAACCAACTCCAAAGAATAAACTCTTCAATCAAAAGTAAAGACTAAAAAAAGGTACAACCTTAAGCCAGAAACACAAACTGAAAGCAAAGGCCAAAAAAAAAATTAAGAATGGTGGATATAATGAAGTCTGTAAAGTTACAACAGAGAAAACATATTAGAAAAAAAGGTAATGAATTATCAGGGACAATAAACAACTTCGAAGATAAAAACCAAGTGGGAGACACTAATCCCCCAACTCTTGGATTAGCACATCATAAAATAACTGAACAGGCTCCCAACTATTTGCACTATAGGCCATAGGCCATTGAGCGGTATGAAACAAAAAAAATGGGAGCACAAGGTAAAAAAGGTAAGGAAATCTTTAACACCTATGAAAATGTACAAGAAAAAGCGTTACAAATCTAGCATTGAAATGAGCTTTCAACCTAGTTTCTTAAGAAAACAAGGCCAAACAAATGTATATCCTTGCACAACACAAAGGTTGAAAACGACTAAGAAACTTCTCAAAAGAATTCAATCAAAGAGTGAGAATTACATTAAAACAAAACTAGAAATTGCTCATCAAAAGCGGGATAAGGTGAATCATGATCCAAACAAGCACAAAAAATGTGTCTATAGCAAAGCAAGAGAAAAAATAAGAAAGTTAAAGCAAAATGTTGCAAAACTATAGACGACAAAAAATTCACGTTAAAAATCAAAACTTCAAAAGAACTGAAACTATAGATTTCATTTTCAATAAATTATTTCACATAATAAATGAAAGAGGAAAACATTTGACAAAGGCAAACTCAACACTGCTTCGAACAGACTAAACGCAAGCAGCACCAATGAAAACTATCAATGTAACGGCGAGAAATGGCTCACTACAAATCTCCCGGTTCAAAATGATAAAGTCGCGATTTAGTTTTTAAGCTGGTACAAAGAAGAAAAGGAACCAAGTAAACAAAATAATATACTTCTCAAAAAAAGTAATTTCCTCTCAAGATCTTCAACAAACAACTAACAATTTCGATCCTTAAATAAGGAAAAAAAAAACTTTTTCGAAAGTACTTTTAAAACAATTGAATCTTGCTCCAAAAACAGGGGGGGGGGGAATGAAAACAAAAATGGAGCAGACGCTTGTGATGGGGATGAAAGTGAATGGGAAGTAACAAGAACAATAATAAGGAGCAGGGCTTATGTGTCTTGCCTTTGGTCTGATGAATGAACTTTTATGTCAATGAACAGAAAGCTTAACTGCACAGGCGGTTTGTGCTAGAATAAACAATCTTGGAAGGGGGAAACAACTACTATAAAACAAAACACGGGGGAAGAGAGGTGTACTCCTATCAAAAGATGGGCAGCAGATGTTCAACTAGGGGAAAAATGTAACTTCTTTTATGCTCCTTTACACACGCTTGCGGTAAACCGCACAATGTGTTAAGTGTAGCTTCTATGTTCTTTATGGAATAAACGCCCTATAACAACGGATGGAACTCAGACTACGCATGGCAAAAACTTCGCATGCATGAAGTCGAGTATACATGTAATACGTTGTCCATAACATACGCATAGTGCTAGTCATGTACATGACTTGTGGCATGGTGATTATATACATTTTTATTATTGAAGATATATATCATACTTTACTAACAACACCATCTATTACATGAAATAACAATAATTAGTTCACATTATTTCTGCATTTATACACACTAATAATAATATGCCCCTACCCATGGAAACACTTACACACGAAAACTTTACAAAGCGGACTCTGACATGGCAATGGTTACGGAGCGGAATTAGCTATATAGTCCAGTGATGTAGTGCCTTGATGTGGGCCTTGGCCTTAAGGCTGCCTTAAGGCTGGATTTGAGGGCCTTGGCCTTGGCCTCGAGGCTTGAGGGCAAAAGCCTTGGCCTTGGCCTTGAGCGTTCAGGGCCTTGCAATTTTGAGTCAAGGCTCTTCAGGCCCATAGATTTTTGCATTTTCCAGATAAATCTGTTCGAATTTTGCTGTTACCATTAATTTTAATCGTATTACCACGGAGGAGGGAAGCACCCTATAGATTTGTGTGTTGGGCACACTTCCACTTTTGTAGCATCACATTTTGTTGCCATTGAAGTAGATTTGCTGCAAAAATATTCCGCACACTTGTGGGGCTAATGAGATGATCACTTTAATTGCATATAACTATGGAATAGATCTGATTGGTTGTATATGTCTCCCTGATAAGTGCTAACTTAGGATTTGCATGTATCTGTTTTAGATAATGCTGATATTTCTGACCATGTTGGGCCAGCAAATAAGAATGTCCCAAAACAATAGAGAAACAATAGAGAAACACAAGAAAAAGGAAACATTTTGGGAACATGCATACGAAACAAAAACAATACACAACGATCTTTAATGAGAAAGTTTAAATTTTGGTATCCCCTACAGTGATTCCCAATTCCAAAATGTATAGGCAATTGTTAAATTTGGCACGCCACCATTCAGGTTCAGGTATGGAAAACAATGACAAAGAATTACTCAAATCGACATTTTTTGTATGGTGGTGAGGTCATATTGAACTTCTAAAAAAGGAATCGTGCACAGTAACTCAACAGCAAAATTGAAATGTAGACAATGAAAATCAATTTATATACAATTTTAAGTTGATGAACATGCTGGCGCAGCAGAGTATGAGTGCTCGGTTGTGTGGTTGATAGAGCAGCATCCTTGGTCATACCGGGACTTCTGTGGTACCCTTGGTTGGGTGAGTAACAGGACGATATGAGAAATGGTTTTAATGGCGTTGTATTTATACTTGTGCTCAGAGCCCACACTGTAAAAATGCGTTACTTAACAGTTGTTTTTCTGTTGAAATTTTTGTAAAATTAAAGTAGATTATACTGTTTTCGGTTTTTCTGTAAATTTACAAATGTGTTCCTGCCTGTACAGTTTTCTCCATTTCTCTGTTTGGTTAGGGAATATCCGGTGTTCAACTTAAATTCTGTGCAGGCACAAGGAATGACAGGTTTTGAACGAGCCTCCCGTTCCGACTCTGTTAGACACAGTCACATCTCTGTCGGTCAACACAGAATCATCTTTTTTTGTACAGGGTTCGGCCGTATCGCGTGATTTTTCCCTGGTAGGCGGTAGCAGTGCAACGTTACTGTGGCGTAAACGCTGAAGGGTACCAGTATGTTGTCAAGGAAGGCGCGCGCGGGAGTCGGTCTGTACCAACCTCGTCCCCAGTGCTTACTTTATTTCCAACGTTGTTTCCAATAGTAAACCCTGGATAGAAAACTTTCTTCCTGCATCCTGATTCGATACCGCAATTGGCTAGAAATGGATTTATATCGTGTACTTGGTGTTGTTATTCATAACGTGCAGTACGTGTTTTCGCGATCATTCGTCCACGAGTTCTCGAAAATATTCACTTCCTTTCCAGTTTGTTAATATTAATATGAAATTTGATACTGCATGTTGTCTCGTTAAGATCGTAACAGTTTAATTAAAATATAATCATGTTTTCGTAACTCACGGCATGCTCGCGCTCCAACGAATTGATTCTGTGTTTACCCCAGACACCGCATACAAAAACAAACGCAAATGTAACGCACAGGCAGGCACCAGACTACTCCTAATTTGCATACGTGTTCACAAATCTTGCACATGCAAATGATCCAATACCAGGGTGAGAGAGCAGGTAGTGGTGGGCGCGTACTGCTCGACACCCTGGGGACGAGGTTTGGACTGTACAACTTCCCGTTGCGTCCGTGCGTATGCGTACCGTGAGTGTGATGTTGTAGAATCTTGGAGCATATTTCATAATCCGTTTCTGCTTACATGTTTGCATTTGTATTGTTAATGACTATTATTCTTAGTAGAAGCGCTATATTGAAGCGGTTTCAGTTTCAAGTAAGCCTGATAGTCAACGCCAACATCAGTTGAAAGTTGCCTGCTTGTCATTGCAACATGACTTGCCGTAAGCCAACGTGCAAGTATCTACATTCAAACCTTCATGAGTGTTATCGATAGCACCGCCATTACATGACGTGTTACAAGTATCTGCATGTGATGTACGTTCATTATACGAGAATATCTGTGAACTGAAGCTCACACAGGACCTGTCATTCGCAATCCTCGATACAAACATGAACATTTTGTCGTTTATCGGCCCCCATCATAATCACCGTTTAACTGTTAACAAAAACAACCTTTCCTTCAGCTACAGAGAGTTGTTAAGGAACAAACAAAAACAGCGAATGTGCTGTTAGGTTACAAAACGACAACACTTAATCATCTGTTACAAAACAGTAGAATCCCCTGTAATTGAACAAAAAGTGGAATCTGCTGTAATTGAACAATATCAAATAAAGTAGAATCTGCTGTTAATGTACAGAGAAAAAAGAAACAGTAGAATATAATGTGCAAAAACAGTAACTCCTGTAATGCCAATTGACAATAGAATCTAATGAACAAAGCGTATGTACGCTTTGTTCACTTTGACACTTTGATTACAAATCAAAAGATCGCCAGGTATTGCCCTAATTCAAAATATCTTCCAAAACATCCCAAGCAGTTGCCACACTGACCACGTGACCAAAAGGTGTACTTGCGTCATGTCCATAGGGTTGCACACCAGTAAATAAGTTTTCATGGACCCCAATGATAAACTACCCTACTTGAAATTCATAAAAAATACTCCAAAGTGTATGAGGTGTTCAACACGTACAATGAAAGCTTATTTCATCATCTCTCATTTTCGGTTCAAGTTTCTGGGGGAACAATGACTTTTGAGAGAAAATTCCATCCAAAGCTGATGACCCTAAAAGCAGTGCTGAAGCCCATTGCCCTTTTTAAAATGGTCGCCTACGCTCCAGTGAAAAATACAGCCATTTTAGTGCATAATCATCATCCACATTTTACAAAAATACAAGCTCGCAGTCCTCTGCACGGCTTCCACCAACAAACGCTCAAGTTCATGGCCCACAGTATGCTCAATGACGGCATGCGAATCGTGATTTGGCCGGCGTTGGCAATTTCGGACCGATTTAATGGCCTGCACCTATAGAGTTATATTGAATTTAGCTATCACCGTTTGCGAGTTAGCCACGCCACTTAAGACACAACCAAAGGGTGTTTTTCAACACTTATTTGATTTTGTTGATCACATATTTTGCGCGTTCCGCGTCCATTTATATATATTATGTACTTAGACACATAGATATAGAACTTAAATGACTTAGACAATATTTCACAAGCTGCGTTCACGCAATTCTAACGCGATTCTATCGCGATAGGTCCATTATCTCCATAGATATAGAAAAGAAAAGACTATATCTCCAGTCCCAACTATCTCAGGCCATCAGAATTGAAATATCGAGGGAAAATCGCGCAAACGCAGGTTGTGAAATATTAGACACAAAAAAGATGAGAATAAGTGTATGCCGAGCGCAGAATCAGACACAAACAAACCTTAGTGTACACAATTTCAATAGGGTTGTCTAAGGGCTGCGCCATTTTGTTTCCCATCATGCCTTGCGCGATCTAAACGAACCTTTTCCCTCATGACCCTTTACCATCACCGTCTTTACCGACCACTTTACAATCTTGGTGTCCCCTATGCCAGACATGTGGATGAAAACCATTCTTTACATAAGCATTTAGGCGAACCTCATTTCCAAAAATTNTAGATAATAGGAACTCGTTTCTAAAGAAAAAGAAGATTGAGGGTTAATCTGTGAAGACACACACAACCAACATCAACATGGAGCATGGAACGCTGTCTGATCGCATGCATGTTAATAAACAATTCATGGACACTTGTCACAAGCTGGGTTATAAATCACCCCCAGGTTGACATGAGTTCCTGCATGTAAACCGTTCTTTCCATTGTCTTTAATGACCAATTAAAGGCAGTGCCACAGACATTCTGTCCCCGTTTTATGGTCATCCAACTATTCCAAACTGACAAGCTTAATAAATAAGTTACACAAGTCCGATTACGTGCTTTATTGTCAGGTTTGACCCTGCACAGTCACTCCTTAGTCTGTCCAATATGGAGCTATAGGTACGTCCATGTTTACCCGCATGAAATGACATGCACACCACAAAAGTAGCAAACGATGTAATTGCTACAGCGTGCAAAATGACCCCAAGAAAGTAAAGACAGTTGACTAAAATCGTAATTTCAGGTCCCCTTCAATTAATCCTAAAAGTGAGCGATTTTGTCTTTCAGGTAAAACACTTGATATAAACGTTAGAGAGAGATATGACATTAGCGTTTTAATAATGAAAATGCAGCTGAAGCCCCCAAACGGCATGAAGGTTAGCATTTGTTTGCTTAGCGACTTGTCATATGGGTGCGATAAAAAGAAGAACATACATTTCCACAAGAATATGCGAGTTGCCCCCTGACGTTGTGAGCACATTGGCTGCAGATAAGCAGCTGTCGACGTTGTTTGTGATATTTTGGGAGTCTGTAACCCTCCAAAAAAGGCGCTTTTTCTATTCGAATCTTTTGCGGAAAAGTCAGGTCGGAAACTGACTAAGTAGCGATGACCTTTGCACTAATGTACATGTTGGGCTGCATCAGTCTACAGCTTGTTCTAGGGCTGCGCCCATTAAAAATACGCGGTGACGCGCTGAAAATAGACATAGACAATTATGATATTGACAAATATCAGACAATTATCAACATCAAAATTAAGAAATTATCATCACATTTAATAATAGTTAGGCATCGGTAAACACCCCCCCCCCCTCCAACGGCATAGTAAGTATTTACACGTACATTTTATTAACGTGCATTAGGCCCGTATATACCCATCGCGCTGCCTGGGTAAAACGCAGAACTCTAAAATATAGGTCCTTCCCGTCTTCATTTTTCTGACTTGCAAAAACGGGGAACTCTAAAAGCATAGGGTCTTTCCGGGTTAATTTTTCAACGAAAACATTTCTAGGAGTTGTTGAGGATATAATACACTTATCCAGATTAAAATTAAAAGATTGTGACGATTTTTAATATTGGTTCTGAAGCGATAAAGATGCCCCCTCCTACAGCATCGGAGCACGTACGCGTATACTGCACATACCGTGCAATAGGCCTATTTGCCCAAAAACCTAGGTGGGTAAAACGCGGAACTCTCATTTTAAAAAGCCTTCCCGGGTGAATTTCCGAAAGAAAAAAATCACAGGAGTTGTTGAGAATATAATACACTTATCCAGATGAAAATTAAAAGATTGTGACGATTTTTAATGGTGGTTCTGCAGCAATAAAGATGCCCCCTCCTACAGCATCGGAGCACGTACGCGTATACTGCACATACCGTGCAATAGGCCTATTTGCACAAAAACCTAGGTGGGTAAAACGCGGAACTCTCATTTTAAAAAGCCTTCCCGGGTGAATTTCGGAAAGAAAAAAATCACAGGAGTTGTTGAGAATATAATACACTTATCCAGATTAAAATTAAAACATTGTGACGATTTTTAATATAGGTTCTGCAGGGTTAAATATGCCCCCTCCTACGGCATCGGAGCACGTACGCGTATACTGCACATACCGTGCAATCGGCCTATTTGCCCAAAAACCTAGGTGGGTAAAACGCGGAACTCTCATTTTAAAAAGCCTTCCCGGGTGAATTTCGGAAAGAAAAAAATCACAGGAGTTGTTGAGAATATAATACACTTATCCAGATTAAAATTAGAACATTGTGACGATTTTTAATGTTGGTTCTGCAGGGTTAAATATGCCCCCTCCTACAGCATCGGAGCCAGTACGCGTATACTGCACATACCGTGCAATCGGCCTATTTGCACAAAAAACCTAGGTGGGTAAAACGCGGAACTCTCATTTTAAAAAGTCTTCCCGGGTGAATTTCGGAAAGAAAAAAATCACAGGAGTTGTTGAGAATATAATACACTTATCCAGATGAAAATTAAAACATTGTGACGATTTTTAATGGTGGTTCTGCAGCAATAAAGATGCCCCCTCCAACAGCATCGGAGCACGTACGCGTATACTGCACATACCGTGCAATAGGCCTATTTGCACAAAAAAACCTAGGTGGGTAAAACGCGGAACTCTCATTTTAAAAGGTCTTCCCGGGTGAATTTCGGAAAGAAAAAAATCAGAGGAGTTGTTGAGAATATAATACACTTATCCAGATGAAAATTAAAACATTGTGACGATTTTTAATGGTGGTTCTGCAGCAATAAAGATGCCCCCTCCAACAGCATCGGAGCACGTACGCGTATACTGCACATACCGTGCAATAGGCCTATTTGCACAAAAAAACCTAGGTGGGTAAAACGCGGAACTCTCATTTTAAAAGGTCTTCCCGGGTGAATTTCGGAAAGAAAAAAATCAGAGGAGTTGTTGAGAATATAATACACTTATCCAGATCAAAATTAAAAGATTGTGACGATTTTTAATGTTGGTTCTGCAGGGTTAAACATGCCCCCTCCTACGGCATCGGAGCCAGTACGCGTATACTGCACATACCGTGCAATAGGCCTATTTGCCCAAAAACCTAGGTGGGTAAAACGCGGAACTCTCATTTTAAAAAGTCTTCCCGGGTGAATTTCCGAAAGAAAAAAATCACAGGAGTTGTTGAGAATATAATACACTTATCCAGATTAAAATTAGAACATTGTGACGATTTTTAATGTTGGTTCTGCAGGGTTAAATATGCCCCCTCCTACAGCATCGGAGCCAGTACGCGTATACTGCACATACCGTGCAATAGGCCTATTTGCCCAAAAACCTAGGTGGGTAAAACGCGGAACTCTCATTTTAAAAAGTCTTCCCGGGTGAATTTCCGAAAGAAAAAAATCACAGGAGTTGTTGAGAATATAATACACTTATCCGGATTAAAATTAGACCATTGTGACGATTTTTAATATAGGTTCTGCAGGGTTAAATATGCCCCCTCTTACGGCATCGGAGCACGTACGCGTATACTGCACATACCGTGCAATAGGCCTATTTGCCCAAAAACCTAGGTGGGTAAAACGCGGAACTCTCATTTTAAAAAGTCTTCCCGGGTGAATTTCCGAAAGAAAAAAATCACAGGAGTTGTTGAGAATATAATACACTTATCCAGATTAAAATTAGAACATTGTGACGATTTTTAATGTTGGTTCTGCAGGGTTAAATATGCCCCCTCCTACAGCATCGGAGCCAGTACGCGTATACTGCACATACCGTGCAATAGGCCTATTTGCCCAAAAACCTAGGTGGGTAAAACGCGGAACTCTCATTTTAAAAAGTCTTCCCGGGTGAATTTCCGAAAGAAAAAAATCACAGGAGTTGTTGAGAATATAATACACTTATCCGGATTAAAATTAGACCATTGTGACGATTTTTAATATAGGTTCTGCAGGGTTAAATATGCCCCCTCCTACGGCATCGGAGCACGTACGCGTATACTGCACATACCGTGCAATAGGCCTATTTGCCCAAAAACCTAGGTGGGTAAAACGCGGAACTCTCATTTTAAAAAGACTTCCCGGGTGAATTTCCGAAAGAAAAAAATCACAGGAGTTGTTGAGAATATAATACACTTATCCAGATGAAAATTAAAAGATTGTGACGATTTTTAATGGTGGTTCTGCAGCAATAAAGATGCCCCCTCCTACAGCATCGGAGCACGTACGCGTATACTGCACATACCGTGCAATCGGCCTATTTGCACAAAAACCTAGGTGGGTAAAACGCGGAACTCTCATTTTAAAAAGCCTTCCCGGGTGAATTTCGGAAAGAAAAAAATCACAGGAGTTGTTGAGAATATAATACACTTATCCAGATGAAAATTAAAAGATTGTGACGATTTTTAATGTTGGTTCTGCAGGGTTAAATATGCCCCCTCCTACGGCATCGGAGCCAATACGCGTATACTGCACATACCGTGCAATAGGCCTATTTGCACAAAAAACCTAGGTGGGTAAAACGCGGAACTCTCATTTTAAAAAGTCTTCCCGGGTGAATTTCCGAAAGAAAAAAATCACAGGAGTTGTTGAGAATATAATACACTTATCCAGATTAAAATTAGAACATTGTGACGATTTTTAATGTTGGTTCTGCAGGGTTAAATATGCCCCCTCCTACAGCATCGGAGCCAGTACGCGTATACTGCACATACCGTGCAATAGGCATATTTGCCCAAAAACCAAGGTGGGTAAAACGCGGAACTCTCATTTTAAAAAGTCTTCCCGGGTGAATTTCCGAAAGAAAAAAATCACAGGAGTTGTTGAGAATATAATACACTTATCCAGATGAAAATTAAAAGATTGTGACGATTTTTAATGGTGGTTCTGCAGCAATAAAGATGCCCCCTCCTACAGCATCGGAGCACGTACGCGTATACTGCACATACCGTGCAATAGGCCTATTTGCACAAAAAGCCTAGGTGGGTAAAACGCGGAACTCTCATTTTAAAAGGTCTTCCCGGGTGAATTTCGGAAAGAAAAAAATCACAGGAGTTGTTGAGAATATAATACACTTATGCAGATGAAAATTAAAAGATTGTGACGATTTTTAATGTTGGTTCAGCAGGGTTAAATATGCCCCCTCCTACGGCATCGGAGCCAATACGCGTATACTGCACATACCGTGCAATCGGCCTATTTGCCCAAAAACCTAGGTGGGTAAAACGCGGAACTCTCATTTTAAAAAGTCTTCCCGGGTGAATTTCCGAAAGAAAAAAATCACAGGTGTTGTTGAGAATATAATACACTTATCCAGATTAAAATTAGAACATTGTGACGATTTTTAATGTTGGTTCTGCAGGGTTAAATATGCCCCCTCCTACAGCATCGGAGCCAGTACGCGTATACTGCACATACCGTGCAATAGGCTTATTTGCCCAAAAACCTAGGTGGGTAAAACGCGGAACTCTCATTTTAAAAAGTCTTCCCGGGTGAATTTCCGAAAGAAAAAAATCACAGGAGTTGTTGAGAATATAATACACTTATCCGGATTAAAATTAGACCATTGTGACGATTTTTAATATAGGTTCTGCAGGGTTAAATATGCCCCCTCCTACGGCATCGGAGCACGTACGCGTATACTGCACATACCGTGCAATAGGCCTATTTGCCCAAAAACCTAGGTGGGTAAAACGCGGAACTCTCATTTTAAAAAGCCTTCCCGGGTGAATTTCCGAAAGAAAAAAATCACAGGAGTTGTTGAGAATATAATACACTTATCCAGATGAAAATTAAAAGATTGTGACGATTTTTAATGGTGGTTCTGCAGCAATAAAGATGCCCCCTCCTACAGCATCGGAGCACGTACGCGTATACTGCACATACCGTGCAATAGGCCTATTTGCACAAAAACCTAGGTGGGTAAAACGCGGAACTCTCATTTTAAAAGGTCTTCCCGGGTGAATTTCGGAAAGAAAAAAATCACAGGAGTTGTTGAGAATATAATACACTTATCCAGATTAAAATTAAAACATTGTGACGATTTTTAATATAGGTTCTGCAGGGTTAAATATGCCCCCTCCTACGGCATCGGAGCACGTACGCGTATACTGCACATACCGTGCAATCGGCCTATTTGCCCAAAAACCTAGGTGGGTAAAACGCGGAACTCTCATTTTAAAAAGCCTTCCCGGGTGAATTTCGGAAAGAAAAAAATCACAGGAGTTGTTGAGAATATAATACACTTATCCAGATGAAAATTAAAAGATTGTGACGATTTTTAATGTTGGTTCTGCAGGGTTAAATATGCCCCCTCCTACGGCATCGGAGCCAATACGCGTATACTGCACATACCGTGCAATAGGCCTATTTGCACAAAAAACCTAGGTGGGTAAAACGCGGAACTCTCATTTTAAAAAGTCTTCCCGGGTGAATTTCCGAAAGAAAAAAATCACAGGAGTTGTTGAGAATATAATACACTTATCCAGATTAAAATTAGAACATTGTGACGATTTTTAATGTTGGTTCTGCAGGGTTAAATATGCCCCCTCCTACGGCATCGGAGCCAATACGCGTATACTGCACATACCGTGCAATAGGCCTATTTGCACAAAAAACCTAGGTGGGTAAAACGCGGAACTCTCATTTTAAAAAGTCTTCCCGGGTGAATTTCCGAAAGAAAAAAATCACAGGAGTTGTTGAGAATATAATACACTTATCCAGATTAAAATTAGAACATTGTGACGATTTTTAATGTTGGTTCTGCAGGGTTAAATATGCCCCCTCCTACAGCATCGGAGCCAGTACGCGTATACTGCACATACCGTGCAATAGGCATATTTGCCCAAAAACCAAGGTGGGTAAAACGCGGAACTCTCATTTTAAAAAGTCTTCCCGGGTGAATTTCCGAAAGAAAAAAATCACAGGAGTTGTTGAGAATATAATACACTTATCCAGATGAAAATTAAAACATTGTGACGATTTTTAATGGTGGTTCTGCAGCAATAAAGATGCCCCCTCCTACAGCATCGGAGCACGTACGCGTATACTGCACATACCGTGCAATAGGCCTATTTGCACAAAAAACCTAGGTGGGTAAAACGCGGAACTCTCATTTTAAAAGGTCTTCCCGGGTGAATTTCGGAAAGAAAAAAATCACAGGAGTTGTTGAGAATATAATACACTTATGCAGATGAAAATTAAAAGATTGTGACGATTTTTAATGTTGGTTCAGCAGGGTTAAATATGCCCCCTCCTACGGCATCGGAGCCAATACGCGTATACTGCACATACCGTGCAATCGGCCTATTTGCCCAAAAACCTAGGTGGGTAAAACGCGGAACTCTCATTTTAAAAAGTCTTCCCGGGTGAATTTCCGAAAGAAAAAAATCACAGGTGTTGTTGAGAATATAATACACTTATCCAGATTAAAATTAGAACATTGTGACGATTTTTAATGTTGGTTCTGCAGGGTTAAATATGCCCCCTCCTACAGCATCGGAGCCAGTACGCGTATACTGCACATACCGTGCAATCGGCCTATTTGCCCAAAAACCTAGGTGGGTAAAACGCGGAACTCTCATTTTAAAAAGCCTTCCCGGGTGAATTTCCGAAAGAAAAAAATCACAGGAGTTGTTGAGAATATAATACACTTATCCAGATGAAAATTAAAACATTGTGACGATTTTTAATGGTGGTTCTGCAGCAATAAAGATGCCCCCTCCAACAGCATCGGAGCACGTACGCGTATACTGCACATACCGTGCAATAGGCCTATTTGCACAAAAAACCTAGGTGGGTAAAACGCGGAACTCTCATTTTAAAAGGTCTTCCCGGGTGAATTTCGGAAAGAAAAAAATCAGAGGAGTTGTTGAGAATATAATACACTTATCCAGATGAAAATTAAAACATTGTGACGATTTTTAATGGTGGTTCTGCAGCAATAAAGATGCCCCCTCCAACAGCATCGGAGCACGTACGCGTATACTGCACATACCGTGCAATAGGCCTATTTGCACAAAAAAACCTAGGTGGGTAAAACGCGGAACTCTCATTTTAAAAGGTCTTCCCGGGTGAATTTCGGAAAGAAAAAAATCAGAGGAGTTGTTGAGAATATAATACACTTATCCAGATCAAAATTAAAAGATTGTGACGATTTTTAATGTTGGTTCTGCAGGGTTAAACATGCCCCCTCCTACGGCATCGGAGCCAGTACGCGTATACTGCACATACCGTGCAATAGGCCTATTTGCCCAAAAACCTAGGTGGGTAAAACGCGGAACTCTCATTTTAAAAAGTCTTCCCGGGTGAATTTCCGAAAGAAAAAAATCACAGGAGTTGTTGAGAATATAATACACTTATCCAGATTAAAATTAGAACATTGTGACGATTTTTAATGTTGGTTCTGCAGGGTTAAATATGCCCCCTCCTACAGCATCGGAGCCAGTACGCGTATACTGCACATACCGTGCAATAGGCCTATTTGCACAAAAAGCCTAGGTGGGTAAAACGCGGAACTCTCATTTTAAAAGGTCTTCCCGGGTGAATTTCCGAAAGAAAAAAATCACAGGAGTTGTTGAGAATATAATACGCTTATGCAGATGAAAATTAAAAGATTGTGACGATTTTTAATGGTGGTTCTGCAGCAATAAAGATGCCCCCTCCTACAGCATCGGAGCACGTACGCGTATACTGCACATACCGTGCAATAGGCCTATTTGCACAAAAAGCCTAGGTGGGTAAAACGCGGAACTCTCATTTTAAAAGGTCTTCCCGGGTGAATTTCGGAAAGAAAAAAATCACAGGAGTTGTTGAGAATATAATACGCTTATGCAGATGAAAATTAAAAGATTGTGACGATTTTTAATGTTGGTTCAGCAGGGTTAAATATGCCCCCTCCTACGGCATCGGAGCCAATACGCGTATACTGCACATACCGTGCAATCGGCCTATTTGCCCAAAAACCTAGGTGGGTAAAACGCGGAACTCTCATTTTAAAAAGTCTTCCCGGGTGAATTTCCGAAAGAAAAAAATCAGAGGAGTTGTTGAGAATATAATACACTTATCCAGATTAAAATTAAAGGATTGTGACGATTTTTAATGTTGGTTCAGCAGGGTTAAATATGCCCCCTCCTACGGCATCGGAGCCAATACGCGTATACTGCACATACCGTGCAATAGGCCTATTTGCCCAAAAACCTAGGTGGGTAAAACGCGGAACTCTCATTTTAAAAAGTCTTCCCGGGTGAATTTCCGAAAGAAAAAAATCACAGGTGTTGTTGAGAATATAATACACTTATCCAGATGAAAATTAAAACATTGTGACGCTTTTTAATGGTGGTTCTGCAGCGATAAAGATGCCCCCTCCAACAGCATCGGAGCACGTACGCGTATACTGCGCATACCGTGCAATAGGCCTATTTGCACAAAAAACCTAGGTGGGTAAAACGCGAAACTCTCATTTTAAAAGGTCTTCCCGGGTGAATTTCGGAAAGAAAAAAATCACAGGAGTTGTTGAGAATATAATACACTTATCCAGATTAAAATTAAAAGATTGTGACGATATTGAATGTTGGTTCTGCAGCGATAAAGATGCCCCCTCCTACGGCATCGGAGCCAGTACGCGTATACTGCACATACCGTACAATAGGCCTATTTGCCCAAAAAACCAGGGTGGGTAAAACGCGGAACTCTCATTTTAAAAGGTCTTACCGGGTGAATTTCGGAAAGAAAAAAATTAGAGGAGTTGTTGAGAATATAATACACTTATCCAGATTAAAATTAAAACATTCTGATGATTTGTAATTTTGATTCTGCCTGTGTAAAACGCGAAACTCTCGGAGGCCTACCCATTGATCGCGTTGCCTGGGTAAAACAAGGAACTATTAATACAGAGGGCCTTCCCATGAACTTGTGGAGGATATAAGACACTTGTCGACATTGCAAATAAAACATTACGGTCATTCCATAATGTTACTTCGGCAGAATTCGTTCTGCAGCGGTACATTATCCCCCTATCAACTGTTTAAAACACGTGCTTCACAGAGCACTGAGTCTCAGCTGCACCCTTGGTTTGTAAACGGCATGTATCCCTGTACAGCATGTGTTCTGCACTGTTCCGCAAATACTACACACAATTATTATACGACGGCACAAACAGGTGGGAAATCTTTTATTTTCAATTTATTTAAGGGCAGATTATGACGATTTTGGGACTTAATAATGAGATTGGGTCCTTGCTGTACTTTGAAAGCCAGTATTTCATCTTAATTTAGTGTTTTATTACCAATTTTGCAGAGTTCCGCAGAGTTCTGCACGTTCTGCAAGTTCCGCGAAATACCAATTGCCAATTAATTCATTGATTCACTTCTTTAGCCTATTTTAGGCCTACAGCTTTCATTACTGAATATCTTAATTTTACATACATAGGGCCTGTAGGCTAGTTCGAGTAACTGGGAATCTGCATATCGCCTTTTTTTTTAACATAGTCAATTTGCCAGTCGATTTTGGTCATGTTATTGTTGGTCATGATTTGGCGAATCGGACATGTCGGAGTAATTGCAGAATACCCCGCCACTCGGAAATACACCCCTAAAATCACTGGCTACGAGGTTGGAATCACTGCAAAAGAAACAATTCAAGTCCATTGCCAGCTACGCGGATACTGAGTGGGGGTCCATTATTTGAGAACGAAGCAACACAAAATGAATGGGAGTTCCTGAAAAAAATTCTAAGTCCAAACCAACCACCCTGTTGGCGGCTACGAGGCTACGGAGTGGGAGTCCCCTTGAATATGCTTGAGAACGAAGCAACACAAAAGGAATGGGAGTTGCTGAAAAAATTCTAAAGTCCAAACCAACCACCCTGTTGGCGGCTACGCGGTCACGAAGTGGGAGTGCAATGGAGCATGACGTATAGTACATACAAGTTGCGCTGAGAATGTTTATTGAGGTCAATCAACCGTGACCTCGTAGCCGGCTACGAGGTGGATAGATCGAGTGGCGGGGTATTCTGCAATTGTGCCGACATGTTGGACTCGGATAGCACTGAACATCAGAGCATGATCAGAGAAGCCTTCTGTCCTGATACTGATAGCCTTCAAATTCGGGGGTCAGCACTCTATGGCTTTTGGAAATGCCCTTTGATAGACGAAATACCTTTGTCTGAAATTCCACTTTTTGAAACACAAATCCACCCAAAAAGTTGAGCTTGTTGATCCATAACTCTGAAACATTTTCATGCAATTGACATTTGGAATTGGATCATGGGAAAAATTTTTGGGTGGAAAATCTGAGTTTTTACTCACCAGCCTCGCGTCTCCGATCTGACGAATGCAAGGTTATGTTCATGTGTGTGTTTAAGTCCGTTGCGCTGATCTTCGCGTGACCTCAGCAGGTCAACTGTACATTGGCCTCGCCCATTTGGGATGGGGGGGGGGGGTATGCTTTGCATCGCGCAACAGTACATAACATGTACGTCATTTTGGCGCGATGAATACGCTGCGCTGTATGGTTACAAGTTGTCAGTTTTGGTGGACTGTTTATAGCTATTGCACATCTCTTTCAGAACTATGTCCTTTGCAATATATTCCTCAAAACGGCAAGAATTGTTTTAAAACCTGGATAATAATAATTGCTGAACTTGTTCCAGTACTTGAATGATAAATAAAACCAGAAATGTTCACTACTTACGGATATTTTGGCTGAAACTGAGGAGACCTTTGTTACCAACATGTCAACAAATAAGACTGCCTTTTCATTGCCTCATGCATACACATTTTCTTCCTGGCTTAAACGTCGCCACCATGCGGTCACTTCAAGATATTTGGATCGTGTCCCCAACCCCACAATACCATCCGGATTGTATACGACTGTTGTATGTCATATTTTGATATATTTATTGTGGTCCCCTGCCGTGTGTGCGATACTCATCTCAACTAATAGTAACATCTAACAGTCGTCTGGTATACATATTCAGCATTGAAACAACCTCGTCCCCAGTGCTTACTTTATTTCCAACACGGTTCCCAATAATAGAGAGCAGGTAGTGATGGGTGCATTCTGCTCGACATCCTAGGGACGAGGTTGGCATTGAAAATATTGGCGGTGGAAGCGCACCCGACCATTGCTTAGCGCTGGTAAACAATGCGTGCTACTTAATGCAAAGTACCTGCATTGACCTGTGACATGTGTTTACACTCGACAGTCATTTCGAGTGCACTTCAGTGTGGGTTGATAAAAACAGACCTCCAAAAATTATCTGGAAAAACGTGAGTTGTCAGTATTTTACTATTCATCTTTTCATCATTTGGTGCATTATAGGTCTATACTTCATACTGTATTAGTATAATACTTCAATATTGAATATATTATAAACTTTTTCGTGTCTGAAAAAAAATTGCCAGTTTTGCTATTGTGAGTTTCCTAGCGTTATGCATAAACATAATGCTAGGATCATCCTAGCTAGACTGTTTACTGATGGATCTTTTCATCCCTTTTTGTCAAATTCAAAAACATAACGAAACAGTCTCAACTGAAAACAACAAATGTAATATATCTAGTGAGCTGGAATTCCGACAGGTTACCTTGAAGAATAGCTTTTTTTATTTTTTATTTATTTTTTGTCACACAGGATGTTGATGCCCAAGAGAAACCGTGTGGCCATCTACGAGAACCTCTTCAAGGAAGGGGTGCTGGTGGCCAAGAAAGACTGGTACGCGCCCAAGCACGGAGAACTGGAAGTGCCCAACCTCCAGGTCATCATGGCCATGAAAGTAAGTAGGCTTCAAATTAACAAGGCAGTGGCTACGGAGCTGGTACTGGTTCCCGATTTCGCCTGACTACGGAATAATGCTGCGCAAACCCGACCCGAAACTTACCTGAAACCGACTTTGGGTCGGGTCGGGTCGGTTTTTCCATCATTTCAGTCGGGTCGGTTTCGGTTTTGGTTTTGTGTTTGCGATTTTCGGGTCGGGTCGGTTCGGGAAAGCCATTTTACAAAAAAGTCAAAGTTAACCCAAAAAAACCTGAAACATTTCGGAAATTCACGCGGTGCAATATTATTGCAGAGTTACTGTGCCTGTTATCACCAGTGTCAACCATTTGTGCGATTGTGCATGTGTTGTGGTCTATCACGCACAGTCTATAATGCGCAGGCCACCAATGGGTAACGTAACGTTACGAGTCTTCACCGTAAACATGGTATGATTCTTTAACCCTAACTCCCTAGGCCTTTTTGCTAGGATGTAGCCTCAATCCTGCAAAATCCTCCAATTGGCCTCATGGAAAAATAGCATAAAGCCTCAATCCTGCAAATTCCTCCATTATTTCTTGAATATGGTCCACGGAGGGGTGACCACTGCCTGAATCCTGCAAAATCCTCCGGCTATGACTGTCAGTAGGCTGAGGCAGAGGCAGTGACATCCTGGAGCAGTGCGGAGGATTTCAAGTATAATCAAGGACTAAATTTATGCATGGCTGAGCATAACAACACAAGGTCCGGCCCAAGACCTTGACACAGTGCGTACTCCGAAATCCGCAACGCACTTTTGCCATGTAATCTCAATTCTGCAAAATCCTCCAATTTGCAAAAAGGATTTTGGAGGACTCAGGGCGGTTAGGGTTAATGAGAGACGACGATTTTAACATGTTGCATGTAAAGCCCAAGTCACACGTTCACGGTTTGGAGCTACGGATCTCCACGGTTTGAAATTCCTGATAAACTGTGGGAGTACTGTATTCATCCTTAGTACATCCGTGGTGATCCGTCATTTTCCTTGGGTGTTAGTGGAGGGGCTACGAAAGTTTTAAATTGTTCATAACTTCCGTGGTGAACCGTCATGAAAATTAATCCGTAGTGCAACCGTGGGACATCCGTAGGACAACCGTATTTATTCGTAGCTCATTCGTGGTAGAAATCTCTACGAGTTTGCTACGAATGTCCTACGAATATGCCTGGATGTGCTAGGGTTCTGCTAAGGTTGTACTACGAATATGCATGCTTTATTCGTTAGAGAACCTTGGTCATTCATGGCCCAATCGCAGAAAACCGTGGCGTCAACGTCATTATTCTTACGGTCGATATTCTTCACAATCCGTCTATATTCTTGACAAACTGTGGTGTATTCATAGAGAAACCTTAGGACAGTCGTGGCTATCCGTCCTGAAACCGCAATGCATTCTTAAAAAGTCAATTTCTCCACGAATCTAGACGGTTCATCATGATCGATTGATTCTTGGTAAACCGTGGATATTCGTAGCTCCGACCGTGAATGTGGGCTTAAGTTCAGGCACCGATTAATACGAAACGCCTGTAACTCAAAAATGAGCACTGATAACTACAGTCTTATTTTTTTTAATTTGGGTAAAAAAAAGCCCGCACTTTTTTCTCATGCAGATTTTGTTTTCCTTTTTTTTTGTGTTCTGTCTAGTCCCTGAGGTCCCGCAACTACGTCAGGGAGCAGTTTTCCTGGCGGCACTACTACTGGTACCTGACTAACGAGGGGATCCAGTACTTGAGGGAGTACCTCCATCTGCCGCCCGAGATTGTCCCGGCTACGCTGAAGAGGCAGGCTAGAGCTGAGACGGCCAGGCCAAGACCCACAAAGGGTAAGGGGGGGGGGGGGGGGGCCCTTGAGGCCTTACAGGAGTGTGCATTGAAACAGCCGCGACTCCATGAGCGCGTGCGTGTTCCTTCACTAACCCCTGGCCGTGATGTACACGTTAACGATGCTGACTGGCTATTCAGAGTGTACTGCGCGGGCATTTCGAAGATTGCACGCTGTGCGCACCCATAATGCGCTCGCGTGCTTTGCACGTCACGTCACGTACGAATATTCAAAACTGCGCGATGCCTGTACGATATGGATTATGGCAGCCTCGTTATTCGCTTAAAAAACCCTGTATCTGCGGTTGTAAAGGGACGAAAGGGGTACCTTTAATAGAAATCTTTGCTAAATAACGCAACGTCCAAACCTTATGTTTGAAAGCATTGATTCTTCAAAAACACAACTTTCAACATTTCAAAGATGGCGTCGGCGCGTAAAACGGATAAACTGCAGCCTAATTATAATGTGCCATATTTTGACACATTTAAATTACACAATTCCAGGGGTTAAGATCACGCAAGGCATGATGGGAAACAACATGGCGCAGCAAGATCTCGTACCCACGGGGCACGAGGTTGGCATTAAAACTGGGTTCCCAAGTACCTGACCGCTGATGCCAGGAACCGGTTCCAGATTATGGGACCGGGTACCCGTATTGCCAGCTTTACAAATTTCGTAGTAATTCTTCTTAGACAATGGCAAAGAAAGGTTTTTGAATGCCATTTGTGGGAATTTTCAAATTGAAAACCAGGCTACATTGAAAATCAAAACAGGTTTCATGTTTATATGCATTTTGTTTGTGCAACAGATGACGCGCGCAAAAGTTGCAGTTTATACTGTAAAGCTATAAAGCCCTTCGGACAACTCACGTTTTGAATTTTGGGGTTGGGTTTCTTTTTACCTGGGTACCCATGTTTTACTTCACTAGGGTACCCCGATCCTGAATTCCCCCTGAATGCACTCCACTAAGGCCTTTTCACGCAAGAAGTGGCAACCCCATTGAAATCTGTTTCAAGCGTCATGCGTGGCATAAATATTCACTGAAAACAAAGTTTTTTGTTTTCATTCAAACAATTTTGTTATTTACAGGCATGCAACTCTTCCTCGGATCTGCTGATTTCCTCGTGTTTTACTTCTCATGAATACCATTACATATTGAAAAACACTGTACAAAGTCTTGTGTGGTTTGGAGCTTCCTCATTTTTTTCTAAATTCCCAGTTGCATGCCTGTATTTATAAATAACCCAAACTGCCCAAAGCTGTACATAATGCAAACTTCTTTAAAACCTATTTTCAGCACGTTTTATTATCAATTCTTCACCCTAAAAGTGCAGGGGTGCACATCTCCGTCTCGATCCGTGCGCATGTTTTGATACCAAAAACATAAAAATCGGACCATGGGTTGCCGCGCAGCAAAATATTTTCCGGCGCGACGTGCCGTGAAAACTAAACTTTCCCATACTTCGTGTACACAGAGCACAATTTCCATTCGTATATATGAATAATTAATTAGCCATAATTCCAAAACCCTTTGAGCTATAGTCATGACATTTCTTGGGTATGTTCATGATGAGTTGCTCTGTGCATGTACCGAGTTTCAAAATGTTTCAAAATTTTTCGTCACTCGATGGCCGAGATCTTAAAGGGCCCCAGCTCAGTTGGTAGAGCTCCAATACAGCGCTCCTGAGGTGGCAGGTCCAACTCCCACTCCAGTCAGTTCTCTGTTCAGCCTTGTGAACGTGAACCCAGTCAGCGGTTCATTCAACTAAAAAGTCACTCAATTTCAAGATTCAGCTCATATTTTGTTGGTCGGTTTCAGATATGGCGCCCAGGGGGCCCTCTGGTGGCGACGCCCAACGTGATGCCTACAGACGCGGACCTCGTAAGTAGAAATTATTTTCTAAATTTTACTCTGCCCTACCAAACCTCCAAATACATTGGAATTTAATTCATGGACATGTCATAAGGGATGAACTGCAGCGCAACTCAGAGAAATTCAAAGATAACTGAAGCACTCCTAAAACCCTAACCCTCCAGGATATTTTGGCTAGAGACCCTGCCAAATGCAGCAGCATGCAACACTTGTCTAAAACAAGCCAGCCCAGTGCAGCAAGATCCATCAGGTCACAAGTCTCAAGGCCAAACTGCCTCCGAGTCTGTGGTCACTGAATGCAGCAGGATATACTGTAGTATTGTTCTCGTCGTTTCAGAACTGGCTGTTCATGTAGTGGTGTTGGTAGCCGTATGCATCAAAGTGCACCAGACTTTTCCACCTGATGCACTGTGCTGCGTCTGGCAGGGTTAGGGTTAACAGAATTGCATTAGTTTTTATTGAAAACTGTGACATCAGAACAAATTTCAAACAGTCAGAGAGGGAGTACACATCTTCACCTAACTTAATGATTTAGTAGAATGTGGGTTTTTGCCAGAAAAAAAACCACGTTGAGCCAATTCTGGCACAGTTCATGGGGCTACTATGGACAAAAACTTTGCTTAAACCAAAAAAAACCCCAATTCTCAGCAAAACACGTTACTAGCTAAAACGCCGTTATGTTGTACATTTCTTGTGCCTTTACAAAAGGCATTGGTCAGGTTACCAGAACGACGGAAACCAAGATGCCGGCTCTGAAAATGACGGCCAACCACTGGCCACCAAGAGTATCTGCGTGAGTGGTGCGAACAATCCATTGGTTGACAATGGAGGGCGCTACATTCAAAAGCAGTATTTGACGCCTAGCAGCTCCTTCATATAGGGCTCTGGTCGTCAAATTGATTATGTTGGTATGCATGCAAATTTCCATTGCGTTCAATTCCCTACTTATTTTTTTCCCCCAAACTTTGTAGCTGGAGCTGGAGGCCAAGACAAGAAGGGTGACGTGGGTGCTGGACCCTCTCCTCAATTTGAATTTGTAAGTGGAATCCTGTATTTAACGTTGTTTTTTTTTTGCCCCTCAACTTAATGTTAACCAGTTCGCGTCGGACGACGTGCTAACACGATCTGGCTGTTTCTATACACAGGCACGGCTGACGGGTTAAAACGTCAAGCGTGCCTCGACTTGCCTCCGGATGACGTCTAAACGTGCTTATCCCCCATTTGTTTTCTACACACACACACACACACACAAAGTCCAAGAACTCTGTGTAGGCGGACCCCGTGTTGTACTTGAACTTGTCCGCTGTGCGCGGCCTATTGTGGTACAATTTATGCTTGGTGGGCACACCCCGGAGTGTTGAAAAATATGAGGTTGCGTTAAGAAATATCATACAAATACTGTTCAAACGACTCTTGTGAATCAGTATTTGTGGCGTTTGGCTGTATATCAGAAGTTGGCTGCTATATTTTGCCTTTTTTTGAAAATCCATGTTTCCGGCTAAAATTACACTAGCGCAAACATGTTAACGAGACTAGGTTTTGAGCTGGACACCGAAAGTTTAGGATAATATTTATACTGGGCTTTCCTCGAAATTGTAAAAAAAAAGGCTTCACAAACTTGCTCAGGTAGGACTCGAACCCACAACACATCTGTGTACTAGTGCAGATGTCTTGCCATTCGACCCCCAAGCTTGTTGGCTTTCAATCGGTCACTTTCAATCAGTACTCACAAGCATTTTTTTAGCCCCTAACCCTTAAAACGGTCTATTATGATCTAGACCTCCCAAAGATTTCTAAATGTTACCAGGAGAATGCTTACAGGGCCCATGCAATGTAATTTTTAACGCAATCCTTGAAAATGCACCTTTGTCTCCAATTTAGCCTTATTTGCAATTTTTTGTTTTGCCATTTTTAAGAGTATTTTGGTGCCTTTTTGTCTTTATGCTAATACAAATTTCCATATTCATGAGCCAATGTGATATCATTCCTTGTAGAAACCTCATGTTACAGCTGTTTCAGCTCAAAAAGTTGCTAGAATTTTTGATATTTTGCTGTCGTAAATTGTCTTTTCTTTGGTGATTTGTTGTTGTGTCAGTACATGGCAGTAAACCAATGAGCAAACCTTTCTCACAAATGTTTTCAATGAGCAACTTTGGGGCTCCCAATTTGATCAGAAAATGCCTAAACCGAACAATGTCTGTCTGAAATGACATCGCAGTAACAGCGCCCTCTGTTGTTTGGAAAAGCATGGAATATTTAAATATTATAAAAGAGGTTCATTTTCAATAAAATTAACCAAAAAAGGGATGTCAAATAGTTTTCATACATTTAAGAGGAGTAGAAAGTTGTACAAAAATGTGTTCCTCGGAACAATTCATTGCATGTACCCTTTGAATGTCTCATGAAGTGCTCAGTGTTGAGTGCATATGTTAGACACAAAAACCTTGAATTTTCCTTTCTAATGGCTCAAAGCATGAACAAGAGGGCGTTGTTTACCCATACTTTGAAAAGTAAGTGGGCACTTAAAATTAGGGACAAGACACTTAAACTGACATTGACTTGTTTTATAATCTGGTATGGCATTACTAATCTATTTTTGTTTGGTCTTTTTATCCACCCCCTCTATTTCTCAATTCTTGTCTTTTCCTGTCTTATTCTATTTCTTCTTACTTCACTTCCTCCTGGTTACTTCCTCTCTACTCTTTACTTTATGCCCCACCCACAGAGAGGCGGATTCGGCCGTGGAAATCCACCACCCCAGTAGTGTACTGTCGGAGCATCATTCAACCACAGTGGGGGGCAAATCGTATTGTTCCACCAGGCAGCGGCCATTTTTGGCAGATTTCAACTGTTTGTGGCTGCGGCTTTTGATATTCTTCCATTATATGCTTCACCAATCCATAGCCTTCATGACAACGTGGGCGAGGCCTGTGGCTAACATCTCAAAATCAAAACAGACGGGTGCCTTGATGTTGATGGCTTAACAAACCATGGTGGTGACTCTAGACAACTAGACAAAGATGGCTGCCGCCCAGTTATTATCATTTCCTTGTGCATAATATTCAAATAAAAGTGGGTCGTTAACTAGGCCCAGATCACGGATCAGAAATAATGTGTGGTGTGTTCCTTTTGTTTTGTAGTTTGTTGGTAACAGACTAGTGTTAGTTACAAAAGGAGTCGTTCTTCCAAAGGAAGCTTTTTACTTAAAGGGAATGTACATCATTAGCTTTTGCGGTAATTTTCAGAAATGAACTATTTGAGGGGTTAGTATAATAGATCAAATATTGTTACACTGATATTTTTGAAGTTTTGTGTTCGAAAAGGTTGGAAAAACCAAGAAAAACAAAAATGTTCAAGTAGTCTGGTTCCCTGACTCCACAAAAGATAAAATGGATCAATTTATAGATGATGGAAAATTGTAAGGCAATGGAACCAGTCTAGCTGGCCTGCACCCGTTCATGAACACGTAACCAATAGCAAACAAAATTTGGACTGAAAAAATGGTCAATTTGGAGCAGTAGTTGAAAAATAGTTAGGTTTTTCCAACGCTGGTCGGCCGACCACCGTTGGAAATGTATACAAAAATACCATTTTCTTGAAAATGACTTCACACCAGGTGCCATAATTTTACAAGATGCTTGAGACTGTCATTTACCAACATCCTAGTAAGGTATTTCGCAAAAACTTGGTAGTTTTATTTTTGATGTTTGCAAATGTTGTATATTCCCTTTAATAATGCATACTTCATGTTTTTCTTTATGGTTTTGAGAACCATAGTTTACAAAAAATGCACTAATTTGGGAATCTTGCTCAACATTATATACCTACTTGAGGAAAGGGGGTGGGGCTTAGATTTGTGGGCCAATTGGATTCATGGTACGTTTAAATCTGTTCATGTGAATGCGATACCTGTTATTTTATACTGAATAGTTGGTACATGAGACATTTCAAATTGGAATACAACATTTTAACATGTCCACTTCAGATAAGTGCGAGTGCGATACGGCCCCCCAAAAAAGTCTCCGGTTTCTGGTATAGAGCTTGCCCAAAAAAGTGGTTCGGCGACGCGGCTTTTTTTTTTTTTTTTACCTGATTTTTTTTGCCTCAAATGTCGGCTGATGACTGCAAATGGTGCCCGACTAAACCTAGTGCAAATATATGGGAGTCCAGAGAGGCCACATAAAGCTTATTATCGATCATAACCCCATCTAAAAACACGTTAAAATTGTGCAGCAGCAGAATTCCAGTCAAATCGGTGAGTTTGGCGGTTTTGAGACATCATCTTTCATTGAAAAAAAACTTTTTCATTTTGCCGACGCGCATGGCTACGGCGACGCGCGCGCATACCAGAAACCGGAGACTTTTTTTTTGGCCTAAGGAAGCTTTTTACTTAATAATGCATACTTCATGCTTTTCCTCAACTATGGTTTGAGAACCATAGTTTACAAAAAATGCACCAATTTGGGAACCTTACTCAACATTATATACCTACTTGAAGGAAGGGGGTTGGGCTTAGATTTGTTGACCAATTGGATTCATGGTACGTGTCAATCTGTTCATGTGAATGTGATACCTGTTATTTTATACTGGTAGTTGGTACACGAGACATTTCAAATTGAAATACAGTCGATTCTCGTCAGTACAAACTCTGTTAATACAAAATTCTGGTTATAACAAACGTAAGGCCTTGGTCCCGACTGTGCATTTATGTGCTCAATGAATGGGACTGATGTTCCTCTTAATACAAAATTCTGATATAACAAACAATTTGGCTAGGTTCGAACGAGTTTGTGTTAATGAGACTCGACTGTACAAAATATTAACATGTCCACTTCAGATGAGGGTGAGTGCATAATAAGCTCTGGCCGTGTTGCAAGGAGTCGTGCATGAAATTGCTCAAAATGATCCCTGCCAGAGCTTAAAAATGCGACGCCGATGGCACATATGGAACACCATAATTTTGGTCAATTTTCGGGGACCGACAGTCAGACGGACCGACCAACCACCAAGTGACATGTAAAAGCCCCTTCCAGAGCTTAAAAAATGCAGAAGGCTTCGAATGTTGCATGCCGTTTCAAAGAATATTTTAAGCCAAAGCTGATGGTACATAGTCTAATATGTGAGCAGATTCGCTGATTAATTAGGCAAGACCCCGCCTCTTGACCTCCTAGATTTTGACCAATCAGCGGGCGCTTTCTTCAGCGGGCGCTTTCTATATCGGGTCTTCGGTCATTCACCTGTTGCGCGTCATAGACAATGGATTAAAAAGCCCTGCGGCGCGTGACGTGCTCTGTATATGATGTTCATAGGATCATCTTGCACGATAACGCGCCCGGCTGTTGTTGCATTACAAAACACTGCATTGGAATTGACCAATCAAACGTTTAGTCCTGATTTGGGAATGAAATGACGTCACGATTTTGTAAAGTCGACTCCGATTGGCTGAGGCGCGAGATCGCCCCAATCTGCATGTTCTGATATATGACGTTAGACAGGAGGAGTCTGGGCTCCGTGGGTAACGGGTGATATACTCAGACTCCTGTTTGAAAAGTAGTTTTGAGACGCCTCCCCTTTAATCCCCTAGGAAAAAGGCTTGGATACCCACCACATTAAAAACATCTAGACCCTCTGCTCCCCAATTTACATGTATTGTCCATTAACTCCTCCCTTCGGAAACCACACCCCCAAAAAGTCCCCGTCGAAAACAAATTCACCCTGAAGGACCGTAGAAAAACAAATAATTTGGTCACTGGTATCCCGTACGCAGGAAGTGATTTATGAACGTGATAAATGAACACCAGATGAGGGAAATTAGACTGGCTCCAGTAATTACGCGACAACATGCCATTTAAGGACAGGGTACGTGACTTGGAGCCGTGCACTTATTTTCATGCGCTACTTCCGTATTTTCCAATGCGAAATTCGACACGCAAGAGCGAGTTCTTCATTCGAAAACTTCATGATTGAAGGCCTGAATTGCAATTTTTGAGAAGTTTCTACCGTGACAGACACGCACAGTCAAGTATGAGTAGGTTACAGTGGGCCTGTCAGAATGGCGACATGGAACAACTGACGAAATTAATCGAAGAAGATGTGAGTGTTTTGAATTGGAAAGAAATTACAGACAGTCATTTTTGGTCATTGCATTTAATAAACGCAGTGGCTATTGTTACGGCAGCCGTAACGCATTTCTCATTTTCTATCGTTACGGTAGACTGCAACTTTTATAAAAACATGAGAAGAAAATATAAAATTAGAAGGAAAAAAGTGAATTTGAACGTTATGAAATTCGGACTTTAGGCCTATTTCCCTTTAAAAAAAAAATCCTCCAAAGCCTCAGGTTAGAAAAGGAAAAAAATTCGAGTGCAAAACTGAGATGCGAACCCGCAACCTCGCGGTGCAAAATCCTACCCTCTATCGTGAGCTGTCGCACTGCACGCTAAAACGTGGGGAAACAAATAATTATATACCTGTGTGCGTATCAAAAAAGTATCGTAGAGGGCGCTAAACAAAGGCTGCCGTAACGATAGCCACTTCGAAATCATTTACTTGCTTTCTGTGAATTTACGTGAGTGTTGGATTTGTCATTGCCAAGAAATTTGATGAAAAATTTGGCACAATGAACGTGTACAAAATGATCAGAAAATCAAAGACACGCATGGTACTCTGGTACCCTGAGTTCCGCATTATGAGCAAAACGGTGGGAGTCTCACCAGTGGATACCCATCTTATGTGGCAGGGTTACCGTAATGACATGTTAAAATTCTGCTGAATCCACTTCAAAACTCTGCCAAATCACCTAGTATTGCACGAATACGGGCACATAATAAACAGAACTTACATTGCCTTGCTGTTCCATTGTGCAAGGGTTTGTTTCAGGGTTCTTTAAAAAAAAAATGAAGCTTTTTCAAACCAAATGTGCTATATTTCTCTAATCTTTTTCTTTTTCTTTCTGAAACACCAGTCTACATAATTCTGCTGAAAAAAATATTCTGCTGAAGTTTCTGTGCAACTCATTTTTGTATGCAAATATTCTGTCAAATTTAGCCGAAATTTGGCTAGAACGGTCACTTGGTCACTGAAACCGCGGATCACAATAGCATGGCTATGTAGCCACTTTATGAGTAACTTGGACCCTCCATTACAAATCGCCTTTTTCAACATTTGGACTTCGACATGGTCTGGCGATAGACCATGTCAAAATGTTAAAAAATGCGATCTGTAGGGTCCATGGTACTCGGACTAGGCAAGGATTTGCGCAGAAGTAGTTGCTAGTACAACAGCGTTAGCCCCACAAATGTGGCCTCGGACTTGCTGCGCTGTACCTCTGGCCACACGTCTGGTTCTCCAAACTACTTAGGAGTTTGTCTGAAAAAAATCGCAAATTTGTTTACATACGGTTGCATTCTATGGTGTCTCAGCTTCTTTTCTCCGGGTTGATTAATAGGTGTCCTTATCCAATTTTTCGAGAAATTTAGGCATTTTTTTGTAGTCCATATGCACATGTAAAACGTCTGTGGATGGCAGCCATTTTGAACGTAAGAAGCGATGACCCCAAAGCTGTGACGTCGTGTTTATGCAAATCGATCTTGTCGCTCAGGCGCGCGAGTTGCAATGCAACATCTGTTTCTTGTTACGATAGATTCTTCCTGACTGTATGGTTGCGCGCTACTAATATCGGTTGAGGGATTGTACAAGAAACAGCCGTCGCATTGCAACTTGCGCGCCGGATCGACAAGACGATTTGCATAAACACTACGTCACAGCTTTGGGTTCATCACTTCTTACATTCAAAATGGCTGCCATCATCAGATGTTTTACACGTGCATATGGACTCCAGAAAGATGCCTAAATTTCTTGAAAAATTCGATTAGGACACTAATCAACCCGAAGAAAAGAAGCTGAGACATCATAGAATGCATTCCGTATGTAAACAAATTTGCGATTTTTTTAGGAGGTACAGCGCCAGAGGTACAGCGCAGCAAATACCGAGGCCACACTAGTGGGGCTACAACAGCGTATGAAATTTTTTGTACATGGAACATTGCTACAGTGATTGTTGTCATTACTTCATTAAAGGTATAGTCCATCATTTGTGCATTTTGTTTGCCAGAAAGATTAATTTCACAGGGAGTTTAGTCCACTTACTATCTTTCAACCAAGTATGTTTTTCAACAATAATACGCCAGTTACTTTTTCAGATGGCTGCAAATGATGGACTATAGCTTTAAAACATTGATCAGAACTTTCCCAGGGCTAACCAACTACTGTCTGTCTTTGGTTCATGGCAGGGCGAGGATGTGAATCAGGTTCTTTCGCAAGGCAGGAGGCCGCTGCACATCGCGGCCGACTACGGACAGACGGAGGTCATCAGGAAATTAACCGAAAATGGTGCAGATGTCAATGTAAGTGACTTTGAAGTTCAGCTTCAATCAGTCACCCAGAAGTGCATTTGTGCGATTGGTTGAACCTGTCCGAAATCTCAGGCTTTATTTACCTCCATTTTTCAGTCGTACAGAGCAATAAATTAGAAAGAAAGGTGATCGACCGAATGCGGCACGATCGACCAAATGCAGCAGGATTGACCGAATGCAGCATGATCGACCAATAGCATAGATCTATTGATCATTTCCAAGCTTTATATTTCTAACAATTTTCAACCTTAACCATCCCAATCCTCTAAAATCCTTTTTGCAAATTGGAGGAATTTGCAGGATTGAGGTTACATGGCAAAAGTGCGTTGCTGATTTCGGAGTACGCACTGCGTCAAGGTCTTGGGCCGGACCTTGTGTTGTTTATAATTGCTCAGCCATGCATAAATTTAGTCCTTGATTATGCTTGAAATCCTCCACAATGCTTTAGGATGTTACTGTCTCTGCCTCAGCCTATTGACAGTCATAGCCGAAGGATTTTGCAGGATTCAGGCAGTGGTCACCCCTCCGTGGACCATATTCAAGAAATAACGGAGGAATTTGCAGGATTGAGGCTATATGCTATTTTTCCATGAGGCCAATTGGAGGATTTTGCAGGATTGAGGCTACATCCTAGCAAAAAGGCCTAGGGAGTTAGGGTTAATATTGCAATTCCCCCTCAACCCTGAAAAAAACCCAATGATTGGAAAAAGTCCGTTATTTTTTTAAAAAAATGAACCCTTCCTTTCTTGTAAACAGATTGGCCACCAAGGCAGTTTCCCAAGTTTCCACAAGCTTTTATTACCAATATTTGTTCCCTTTAAGTTTTTCCAACTTAAAGTGGCTTCTGTGTTTCATACATTTCCCTCAATTTATGAACATGCAGTATTTTATTTAATCTCTTACACTGTGAAGGATACAGAGTTGGCCTGTAATATTTATTCATAAATACCTCAGACAGTTTAGCCATTCCTATTGGTCGAGAGCCCGTCACGTAGCTGGTCTGAAACGGATGATAAAGACATGGCTAGCTGGTCTTAAACACTTTTCCAGTGTCACATAAAATGTGGACTCCTAAAAATCCAGTGCCTCTTACCGTTTCATTGGTTGAACGTTCACAGTCCTCACGTACATGTAGGCGTGCGCAACACTACCAGCGAGTCAGAATTTTATAGTTCTAAATTCAAAACGCAACGCCCCAGGTGCATTCTGCGCGACATCGCGCAGAACGTGCTACGCGCGCGTCAATCTCCATAAAAGGGTTGTTTACATCTTACTAGCCAGCTGAACACTCCATTATTTTGCTAGAGGGATGTTTAAAAAAGCTGGAGTGAACTTGTTGATCAAAATCGGGATTTTTTGAACGAATTCCTTGATTTTTTTTTACCGAAAAGGTATTTATGAATGGGAATAAATATGTGCTCGGTCGGTATCAATCACTCTGTTTAAGACTGCTTAGAGTCTGGGTGCTGATAATTACCCGAGACTCCGGCTCGGGTAATTATCAGCTCCCAGCCGGCTCGGGTAATTATCAGCACCCAGACTCTGAGCAGTCTTAAACAGAGTGATTAAAACCTCTCGAGCACACATTTATTCCCTTATTAAATGCCTCTGAAAGAGAAGCAGGCCGGCATGCTTAACAAACAAATATGTTTGTTATTACTCTTGAAAGCTAAATTTATAAATAATACTCCTATACATTGTACAGTGGAACGTCGCTATACTGAACACCTCTATACCGTGGATTTGGCTATACCGAATATCGTCCTTGGCTCCTGATTTTTATGTACAAAATGTACCAAACATTGTTGAATAGAAGGGGAAATCCACCCATTGCTGCAGATAGTAAGCTCAAAAGCTGTGCAATTACATTATTCAATAGTTGGCACATGATCAAAGTCATCTTTCCTTAACTAGAATTACCAGGGCGTGCAGGGTGGAGTTCTGAAGGGCGCTTTCTATTGCAAAGTGAATACTGGAGCATCAGCAGCTTAAGATTGCTAAACCGAATGATCACTATTAGGAACAATTTCTGTGGATCCCGCAATGTTCGTTATAGCAACGTTCCATTGTAAGGCCAAAAAAAAAAATACTCGGTCTCTGGTCAGCGCGCGCGTCGATTTTAATATGCGCGTCAACCTTTTTTTCTCTTCTAATTAACACGCAAGCTACAACAGCGCCCTCTATTGCCGCGCCTCCTCAAATTTTTGTACCAAGGAGCACCAAGGAATGGGCAAATTGCACCAAGGCAAATGATAAAGGGCACCAAGGCAAATTATGGAGGACACCAATGTTTAATGAGGACACAAAAAAGCAAAATAGTACCCACCTTGTCTGTACAATACAAGCTTGAAAAAAAAAAACCACCCCCCCCCCCCAAAAAAAAAACCACGTCGCCGCATCAATTCCGGAACTTCGGTCTGACCAGAGACCGACTATTTTTTTGGGGGCCTAATTGTAAAGTTCTCTGAACATGCTGAATGCTGGTACACCAACATGGTGTACTTGTCTTGCCAAATCTACAAATATTTATGGGTACTTTTGAAATTAGTTTGATTTGAAAATAAGGTAATTGTATGTTCACTTCTGTTCTTATTTTTCCAATTTTTTGTTCCCACAGGCAGTTGACAAAAACAATATAAGTGTCTTACTGGCTGCAATTTTCGAGGGGCATACGCAGTGTGTTGAATATCTACTTCAGAAGGTGCGTATCTCTCTTTTGATTTTCTGGTTTATTGTAACTGAGATTTAGTACATTTGTGTTTAATGTTGTTGGATCCAACAGGCCTTGCATGTCGTAGGGTTCTTTGGCTTTTGCAGTGTACTGTACACACGATTCATTTTTAGATGTGGGAGGAAAATAATTAAAGAATATTCTGGGAAAAGACCCACGGAATCAGGCAGGGACTGAAAACCCAATCCACATATTGGCCCAGGCAGGAATCAAACCCAGGTCACAGAAGTGGAAGGCGAGGAAAGTACCGCTACGCCAACCTGATTCCCCTATAGACAAACCCGGCGGCCGCCATTTTCTGCAGTGGCAGCTGGCTCGTACGAGTCGCACTCGGGGAGTACGCACTCACCGCGCTCCTTCAACCAATAGGCATACCAAAATGCGCACGCGCCCCTTCTTTGAGAACGCGTGCAGCATGCGCGTGAGCGTGACACTACCACAGTAACGGCTTCAAATTCTGGTCGCCGGATTCCACTATTGTCCAGTTGTGTCCATCTGCTTTGGACACTGCTCCAATAATCAGATGGCGACCAGCCCCTCCCCCAACAGTCTGTCCCCCTGGCTTTAAAACCAATAAAAGTGGCTTTTAAGCCAATGGGCTCCGTGCGCCAACGAAAGAGGGCGCCCTTTTACCTAGCAATGACATCCCATGGGCGGGACATTTAGCTGGTTGAGGCGCGCCGTTCCTTGTGTGTGACGCACGTACACCAGGGGATTTGTACTATGTACACGCATTGGTACGGCTGCGCTTCGCGGCAAAATTGCAGTCAGGCAAGATGTTGTCGGTCGGTCACCCCCAACTGTACTTTCTTTGCCGGTGAGGGGGTGCTCTTGAATGGAGAGGATAGGGATATTGCGATAGTGTATTCCTTCTGTGTGTCCGTATGTTGCATTTTGGTTAGGTTAACTGTTTAGTGCCGTCATACGAAAAGTCAGACTTCACTCTCAACCAAACTTGGTGACAATAATCTTTGGGTTGGGGGACTTAAGATGACTTGAGACATTTGAGGTCAAAGGTCATCTAGGGGTCAAATGAGGTCATTGTTGATGTGGTTAGGTCAACTGAAAAGTGCCGTCATATGAAAAGTCAGACTTCACTCTCAACCAAACTTGGTGACAATAATCTTTGGGTTGGGGGACTTCAGATGACTTGAGACTCCCGAGGTCAAAGGTCAAATGAGGTCATTGTTTTTTGGGTTAGGTCAACTCAAAAGTGCTGTCATATAAGAGGGCACTATTTACAGTGGATAAACCATTTTGTAAACTGTAACTATGACAGCATTTTCCTCTTCACATTGTATCTTTCCCAGGGTGCTAAGAAAGACGGAAAGTTTAACGGCGAGAGCTACATCGAGTTGGCAGAGAAGAACGAAATCAAAGAACTTCTGAAGTAACACCCTTTTGTTTTTTGTATTGGTAATTTTTTTTCTTCTGAGTTTATATTATGCACTTGTACAAAATGAGGCGAAAAGTGGCAGTCTATGCATTCTGGAGATTATATCATTGTAGGGCCCAAAGCCTTAAAGCTAGAGTAGATCATTTGTGCATTTTTTTTGTTTGAAGCAACAAAAGGGCTCAAAATCTAAAGAAGGGTGCTTAACAACTGACCTGATGAAGTTTTAGCTCAGTGAATGCTGTATATTCCAAGAAAACAATATTCTAGGATCCCGATTTCAATTCAAAAGTTGCCGAGTCACATTTTGAATTGCGCAAGAAATCAGCATTTGGAACACGTTCTCATTCAGCTAATTTCAGCTATAAGATGTCACGCACTGAACCAACCAATAATAGCAACCGCGCGCGTGTGTGTCGTGTCAACGCTTGCGCACACCCATTCACAGATTCACCAAATTACAAATCAACTATTAACTGAGATTTCCAAATACTTCATGCATCTTTGGAAATTGCCTTTTTTTATTGTCTTCTTCAAAATAACAGCATGCCAGAAGGAATAATTTCACAGGGAGTTTAGCACCATTACTTTCCTTGAACCGAGTAAGCCTTTAAACAATACTTAGGTCAGTTGCTTTTCGGATAGCTGCAAATGGAATACTCTACCTTTAAAGTACATACATTTTTTTGTATTTGTGCAATTTTAGGTCGACTCTAAAAATGTGTAATTTCCTCGGGTTTGTCATTTTCTTTGCATTTTTTTTCTAAAAAAAGGAACAGAAGTGGTGAATTTAGAGATTTAAAATTGTTTTGGACTAAAATCGGCAACAGTTTGAATCGCCAATCTACGTACATATGTTTAGTTTTAAAAAACCTGTTAAAGCCAGACTTTGTACCAAAAAGTTCTGTGCGTGTTAATCGAATTATGTCTCAAAGTGCTGTTGCAAGAATTTTGCTATCATAGTTTTTTTAGTAAATCTGTGCAAATTTCACCTTTGCCTGCTCAATTTGTACAAGTATGAGTCTTATCATGTAACTATGAAATACTCATTTTTTTAATGACAATTTTCTGATTCTAGAACAGAATTACACAAGAGCTTAGATCCTTCTAAAAAGAACAGGCACATTTAATCAAATTTATCTGGATAAAACAACAAGAAGATGTTTACTTTTTTCAACTGAGCAAACTCCTTTTCTTTTCTTTTTTTTACTAAAAATTGCCTCTAGTAGTAAGCTTGTACGTTTCTGCTTTGACAGCAATTTTGTATTACAACTCAGTGTTGGGATTGCCCTCTCTTTCTCTGGTTAGTGACTGGTAGTGGTTATTAACCCTAACTCCCTAGGCATTTTTGCTGGGATGCAACCTCAATCCTGCAAAATCCTCCAACTGCCTCCATGTGAAAATGGCACACAGCCTCAATCCTCCGTTGTTTCTTGAATGTGGTCCTTGGAGCGGTGACCACTGCCTCAATCTTCCATATCCTCCAGCAATCACTGTCGACACGATGAGGCAGAGCCAGTGACATCCTGGAGCATTGCGGAGGATTTCAAGTATAATCTAGGCCTAAATTTATGCACGGCTGAGCATAAACAACACAAGGTCCGGCCCAAGACCTTGACACAGTGCGTCCTCCTAAATCAGCCACTATTTGTCCCTTGTAGCCTCAATCCTGCAAACTCCTCCATTTTGCAAAGATGATTTTGGGAAAGTTAGGGTTAGGAAATCGCTTGTTAATTTGATATAGCTTTGACTGGAGGTGATTGTTAAGCCAGCTGTACCTACTAGTTACCTCTTTTTATATTACTAGTCTGTATACAGCTGCATGACAAGGGAAGTGGAAGAAATTGTTGACTGTGAATGATCAAACAATAAAAGGGGTAGTAGTTGGTACTTGCATTTTAATTTCGACTCTGACAAGAAAATGAAAAAAGTAAATTTCATTGTAAATAAGATCTGTCGTACGTGATTGCATTAGTGGTACACATGTATACTTGATTCTTTCTGGGAGCTTATTAGAGCAAAATTGAATTTTTGTCACCCATTTTAAATATTGTCAAAATCTGAAAAGTATTCATAAAAAAAATCATCCCCGAAAAGAAATTCCTTTCCAAATTTTCAATATTTAACTTGGCAGAATTGTTAAGATTCGTACATAAATAGGACGCACTGTATATGATGGCTTTTGGGTTATAAAATATGAAATACTTTCCTTAACCAGTTTGCGCCGGGATTATTTTGACAAGAAGGGAACGAGGCGCGGGATTACTTTTCATTCGACCTCAGGTCAGTCGGGGTGAACTGAAGCCATCACCCTCGGGCAGCACACACCAGCCTCGCTCGCTGCGAGCGGGTTGCTGACAGATATTTCCGGCCTCACTCCCTGCAAGTTTGTCATCTGTTACGAAATACCGCAAAACGTTTGCGTGTATACACGGCTTCCGCCGCGAACTGGTTTATAAAGTAGTGTGATCCTAACTCACGCAAAAGTTGCGATTCTTTTCTTCTAACACTTTGTATATATATTCACGCATCCAATATTTCTCCCACTGACCAAAAACAATTAAATGTATTGTCGTATAATAGTATTTGTGCTAGGATCATATGTTTCCTGTCCATTTTTTCAGTAAAATTTTTTAGGAAAAAAAATTAAAATTGATAGTAATATAGAGGAATTAGGTTAAGTATGTGACTTGTAAGATCACACAGGCTAGTGATTTCGAGCCCAAAAGTTCTTTTTTTACCCCCGGGTGACGGATCATGTGGTTTGATATCCTTGTGTATTTTTTTTTTTTTAAATGACATTATATAGAGCTATCATTTGCATATTGATTTAACCATGAATGCTGATTGGCTATATTTATCCTATGGTGGACGTCAATAAAGATATTGTAATCTTCAAATGGGAACTGAAAAAAATTATCAGTGATTGATGTGTTTTTTTAATCGTTAACCCAACAGCTCTAGTCTGAGGACCACCTGTTGTCCAATGGAGTCTGTCCGTAACCAATGTCTGATAAAATGTGATCAATGCAACTTTAATGCGACCTCGCGCACCAGCCAATAGAAATTGTGATGTTATTTCGATCGGAAACATGGACCCAACTGTTGATTGGTCAATTTGGCCACCATGTTTTTTTGTACTGCATGTAAAACGGGTTATTGATAGAAGGCGCCCACTGATAGAAGGCGCCCACTGATTGGTCAGAATCGCGAGGTCATGACACAGTCTTGTTTTGCATAATTATCGCCGAATCTGCTCGCATGCCATAGACCCTTGCTGTGCAAGGGGAAATTCCATAGACTAGTCTAATGGCTGATATTTGACAGATTTTAAACAAAATTTATATGCCCCCTGGAAGCTTTCAAATGAAGCGTGTAAAGTGTCTTTCAACAAAAGTGTGGAACTTGACTAAAAAAACCAACGAACCACTCGACTTTATACGAGTAAAACAACATTGTAGATTATTTTTAAACGTCTCCTCGATACGGCTCAAATTTTCTGAACATCTGAATTGAAAAAAACGGAAAGATTTCCATATACGAAGTTCACTAATTTTCCTCTGTATTGACTAACAAGCCCCCAGATAGCAATTTCATGTCATCAAAGTCAATTTGAGCAGTGAGAAAACACAAGCATTTTCCTAGAAAACACTTAGAATTTTTCAGTCCAATCTCATAGGGTTTGTACACAGGGTGTTGAGTGAACTTCGTATATGGAAATCTTTCCGAAAAAACTGCTATTTTGATATTTGGTGATCAGTTATTTGAGTGTTCGGTATTCCCGTTCATACATACCTTTCGGTAAACAAGCAAAACAAGTCCAAACTTCACAAATTTTGCATCAGGTTTTGTAAAAACACCCCTCTGGCCATATGGTATGTGCCTGACGCGCAGTGCAAAAAAAACTCCTTTTATGGAAATTGGCGGAACAGTGTTGTAGGCTCTCGACCAATAGGAATGCGAAAACTGTCTGGAGTATTTATGAATATGTTTTCAAACTTTTTAGGAAGATATCATGATCCATATAAAGCATTGTGGCTTGTCTGGTTTGTGTTTTGTACAAATATATGTACTATTGGATTACAACACGGTAAAGGAAATACAGAATGAGTAAAAAAAAAAGAAACAAATGTCGGGACTATTGGTTTTAGTGAAGCTCTGCATGTAGCACTTTCAAAATCTAGAACATGAAAGCCCAATTCATCAGCTTTTTTTAGTACAGGAGTCATTCAAATCACTCATGTACTTTTCATGTACTTTTAAAACAGTGGTTGTGTTTAAAAGTCCATAACTTGAAAAGTACATGAGTGATTTGAATGATTCTTGTACTAAAAAAAAGCTTATGAATTGGGCTGTTATACCCTAGAATTTCAAAGTGCTACATGCAGAACTTCTTTACAACAATGATCCCGATATTTGGGTTTCGTTCTTTTTAACTCGCCCTGTACAGTCAGCAGCCAATACTTTCACAGCGTTTCACAGCTTTTATTTCAGATGCTATTGAAATAACTGACAAAAAGTAATGTCAACAATAAGCTTCACACTTGTCATTTGTGTCTCACGATTACTACAAGTCAGTAAAATACAAACAAAATGTGGACTAACTAAACTGGGAAAATTGGGGCAGTATTTGAAAAAAAAGTTTTTTCCCCCAATAAGGCCCCAATTTTTTTTTTTCGGTCTCTGGTCAGACCAAAGTTCGAATTTGGCAGCGACCACGACGGGTTTTTTTTTTTTGCTTTTTTCTTCAAGCTTGGATTGTACAGACAAGGTGGGGTACTATTTTGCTTTTTTGGTGTCCTCATGTACATTAGTGCCCTCCATAATTTTGCCTTGGTGCTTTCGATCATTTGCCTTGGTGCAATTTCCCATTCCTTGGTGCTCTTTGGTAAAAAAAATTGAGGAGGTGCGGAAATAGAGGGCGCTGTTGGAGCTACCGCGGAACATTTTGGAGAAAAAAAAGATCGACGCGCATGATTAAAATCGACGCGCGCGCTGACCAGAGACCGACTTTTTTTGGCCTAACAGTCGACTAACCACAAATTAATACAAAAATGTCACTTTTCTTGAAAGTGACAGCACACCAGGTGCCATGATTTCACAGGATGCTTGAGACTATTATTCACTTACAGTCAAGTAAGGTTATCATAATAAGTTGGTAGTTTTGCTTTTTGATGTTTGCAAATGTTGTATATTGACTCAATGTACTGTCTTTGCCAGGTACAGCACGCATGCAGATGTCGCAAAAATGGCAAAACAAACGTAGATGTTTTTCTTTCTTGCCACAATGACCTCGCGTTGATAATGCTCAATGCACCGTTGACATTATCTAAAGATAAAAGCATTTTAAAAGAAAATACGAGACTGAATCTACTGAGCAAGACTGTTTATGGAATGGAGGTGCAAAAGTTTCTGGTACACAAACCATGACGCTTGTTATTTTTGGCAGGCCTGAAGCATGTAGCCCATGCCTAGCAAGCAGGAGGTTTTGGGTTCAGGTACTAAGACAATACCCAAGCACTTATCATAATATTTGAAAGACAGAAGTTCACAAATTCAGTTAGGATACAATGAGGATTTTCTTTTGAGAAAATATTCCTTGAACACCACGCAGTGCAAAACTGACCTTTTTTCCCCCAAATATTTAAAGCTATAGTCCATCATTTGTAATTTGTGCATTTTGTTCGTTTGAAGCAACGAAAGTGCTCAAAATCTAAAGAAGGGTACTGAACAACTAACCTAATGAAGTTTCAGCTCAGCTTCAGCTGTATTTTTCGAGAAAAACAGCATTCTAGGATCTCAATTTCAAATCAAAAGTTGCTGAATCATGTTTTGAATTGCGCCTGAATTCAGCGTCCGAGACACGTTCTCGCTGAGCTGATTGCAGCTACGCGATGTTGCGCAGCGATCCGACGAATTATAGCAGCCACGCGCGCGTGTGCGTCGTGCCAATGATTGCGCGCGCTTCACCGAATAACAAAACGAACTACTAATTTAAATTTTCCTACGGTGCGTCTTAAGAAGCACTGTTGGAAAGGCCTTCTTTCGTTGATTACTTCAAAATGACAGCTTGCCAGAAAGAAGAATTTCACAGGGAGTTTAGTCCCCTTACTATCTTTCAACCAAGTATGTTTTTCAACAATAATGACGCCAGCCACTTTTTGGATAGCTGCAAATGATGGACTATAGCTTTAAATTCAACAACACATTCTTCTTCAAATTTATAAAGAAAAAACAAAACTTACAAGATCAAAACTGGGTTCAAACATGTTTTGTTTTTTGCTTGAAAACCTGTCTGAGTTTTTATGAAATCCACTGCCTCACAGACGTAAACTGTACTAAATTTATAACATTAATACGCAGTATACCATTCACCAATCATAATCAAATTGAAAAACACTCAATATTGGTAATATTTTCATGTTCAAACTAGAAGTACAATTAGACACAAGTCGGATGGCTTCAGAAGAAAGATCCCATAAAAGCTATGCTGACATCGTCGCCGTAAGAGAAAGCGTTCATCTGCCAGTACCGTGGAGCATAGAACACTGGGGAAACAAAAAGCAAACAAATCAAAACAAATACAACACAAGAAGAAAGTTGTTTTTGTATTTCTAGGACAGGGGATATGTTCCTCTCTTGGGGCGTTTAGATGTTTTGTTTAAATACAAGAGTTGGAGTTGTTTTTGAAACCCGGGCCTCGACTGCAGCTGCGGATTCACCTCTGACTTCAGAGTCATTAAAGCAAACTAAATACTCTAACTTTTTAAGGATTTTATGTTCCTGACGCAGAACATGCAATTACACTGAGCCAAAGGCTGTTCGATGAAGCGCCTTTAACTGCCTGAAGCCCAAGCTGAAGACAACACCAAGTTTTCGCAAAAGCCTTTACGGAGTCAGCTGGTGTAGTATGAAGTGCCGCATGGGTATGAGTATGAGTCCCACAAGATCAAACTTTGGTAATGTTTCTCCCAACCTCGTTCCCCATGGGTACGATCTTGCTGCGCCATGTTGTTTCCCATCATGCCTTGCGCGATCTTAACCCCTGGAATTGTGTAATTTAAATGTGTCAAAATATGGCACATTATAATTAGGGCTGCAGTTTATCCGTTTTACGTGCTGACGTCATCTTAAAATGTTAAAAAGTTGTGATTTTGAAGAATCAATCCTTTCAAACATAACGTTTGGACGTTGCGTTATTAAGCAAAGATTTGTATTAAATGTGCGTATCCATATCGTACAGGCATCGCGACTTTTGAATAACAATTTTTTTCGTACGTTACGTTTACGTGCAAAGCACGCGAGCGCATTATGGGTGTGCCCGGCGTGCAGTCTTCGAAATGCGCGCGCAGTACGCTGTGAACAGCCAATCAGCATCATTTATGTCATCATCAAGGCTAGGGGTTAGAGTAAGGAACGCGCACGCCCCCATGGAGTCAAGGCTGTGTTTCTCCCTCAAAAGCTAAAAGGCAGTACTGTCTACATGTATAGATGAATCTAAGCACGTGATGACGAGGCCCCCTTCAATGGAGAAACCATTGTGCATGCTATTGTACAAAGCAACTGCCCCGTGATGGATTATCTGAACAATAGCTAGCACAATGCTTTCGCCATTGAAGGGGGCCTTCGTGATAGAATTGCTAGTGTGCTCTGTAACCTTTTCACTACGTTTTCCAAATGCGACTGCCTCACAAAATGCCAATTTAACAGACCAACGGGAACATTTACAGACAGTTGCCATGGTACATAATTATCATGTGCGTAAATCGACGGGGGACAGGGGGAAACCCCCCCCCCCCCCCACACACACACACACATTTTAAAGCGGGGGACATTGTTTGGTCCCCCCCCCCCACTTTTTCTTCCCCGAATAAAATTGTAGCCTACAATAATGATTCTATTGCTCAGAATACATGTAGCTGATTCAATTACTCCAAACTCAAAACTTTAAAAGATGATCTTTTGCTCAAATTGGTTTTAGTGGTCAGAAATTACCTCAGATCACACCACAGAAATTGCTTTTCTATAACTGCATGTCTACCAACTATATCCCCCATTTACATTTAACTCCCCACATTTTCATCCCCAACACTACGCCCTACCCGATCTATGATCGGGTAAATCAGCTTGTGGTCTATACAGTGAAGGCAAATCCGAGTCTTAAAACTGACTCGTTCAAAATTGACAAACAATTTATATAAAAACTTGTAGCTCAATACTGCAGACTGTTCAACTTACACACGTCGGACTGTTCAAGGACTATGCGGAGCTCGGTACAGTTCTCCTTACAGGCTGATATAGGATCCAAGGTGACCTCCTGTGACCCATAGGCCTGGGTTATCCAGACGTTAGGTTGCTCAGGCCAGGGCTGTAAGAGACAGGGATGTAACATAAATTGTAAGTCATTTTGTTCTGTATGTAGTTATGTGGTATAGTTTTCAGTCTGTGAGTGTGACAGTTGTCTACACGGTGAGTAAAAACAAAACAACGAAACCCAAATGTCGGGACCATTGTTTTAGTGAAGTTCTGCATGTAGCACTTTCAAAATCTAGGATATGAAAGCCCAATTCATAAGCTTTCTTTTAGTACAAGAATCATTCAAATCACTCGTGTACTTTTCAAGTTACGGAGTTTTAAACACAACCACCGTTTTAAAGTTCTGTCCATAAATCGCAAAAAAGGTGTGCGCTCTTTCAGCAAAACGAAACAATTCACATACATCCCTGTGTGATTTGTTTTCGTTTTGCTGAAAGTACACTGAACTTTTTGTGATCCGTGGACACAACATTAAAACGGCAGTTGTGGTTTTAAACTCCGTAACTTGAGTACATGAGTGTTTCAAATGATTCTTGTATTAAAAGATTATACAAATCGGGCTTTCATATCCTAGATTTTGAAAGTGCTACATGCAGAACTTCACTAAAACAATGGTCCCGACATTTGGGTTTCGGTTTTTTTTACTCACCCTGTACAATTTAATGGAGCAAGTTTTGGGTGAGGACCATTAGTCGGCTTGTGGTTGATTTGTGACGTAACTTGCTTGTGCACCAATAGCATCGCGCGAATGCCTCTAGTCAAACGATGGTCAATAGTCCTGGGTCCCGTTGTGCTTTAAGATGCAAGCAGATATTGGTAACCAGTGATGCAACCGTGCCCCATGCTCTGGTACTCTCTGATCGTGAATCACAAACCCTAACTAATACTGGTACCCATTTATACTCCTGGGTGGAGAGAGGCAAGTTGGAGTGAAGTGGCTTGCCCAAGGACACAATAAATGACCAGCAGCTGCATTCTAACCCCCAACCAACTGATCATGAGTCCCGAACCCTAACCACAAGGCCACACTCCCCCAACTAATACCGGTACCCATTTATACTCCTGGGTGGAGAGGAGCAAGTTGGGGTGAAGTGGCCTGCCCAAGGACACAATAAATGACCAGCAGCTGCATTCGAACCCCTGACCATCTGATCCCGAGTCCCGAACTCTAACCACTAGGCCACACTCCCCCAACCATCAACAAAGCATAGACATTATTCTCTGTCAGTCACTAACAGACAGGTGTTACTCACCAATGGGTGTGCCTCGGCGGCAGGGGTGTGTATCAACACAAACATTTCGGATGCAACCTCCGCCTTCTGGGGCACAAAGTACGGCTTGGGCGACATGCTACGGATCAGCCTGACCCCGCCCGCTCTCTGGACACGCCTACATATGCAAAACAGGGGCTCATCATTATGTGCATGAATGAATACCAAATACAAAGTCTCAGGAACTCACAGCAGGCTTGAAACTCGAGTTTAGTTGGGTCATTCTAAGGAAGAAGAAGAAGTTTAAGAAGCCTAGGTATCTCAGATGGAGTTGTTTGATATCTAAACCTAGTAACAATGAATGGTCGGTCTGGCATCATCTGCCATGAATTAGCTTATGCAGGGTCTGGAGGCTGAAGAGGCAGAAGCTGACCACCAAATTGAGCATCTATCAGACGTGTGCCATCCCTGTCCTACTATACGGGTCAGTGATCAGGGCCAAATTTCATAGCGCTGCTTAACAGTAAGCAGAAAAGCTGTGCTTACTATAGCAGAAAATCATGCTGCTGCTTAAGCACTATTTCATGCTAACAGTTACGCCTACATGGAGATTTCCATTTATACGTCACTGATTCAAGCAAAGTTTTCTTCTGGGGTTAAGCATGCTTTTGCAGTGCTTACTGCTTAACGGTCCCCATGAAACTGCTCGGTAAGCACAAAGTCAGCTGTTAAGCAGCGTTATGAAATTGGGCTCTGGACCCTCCTCAAATGCGATCTAAGTCGGCTTGAATCATTCCATCTAAGGTGACGGAGATCCATCCTCGGCATTTGCTGGTTCGACTTCGTCAGCAACAACTTCGTCACTTACGATGGCTTCTCTAATCGCCGGCATCGTGCCCTCTTCAGCCACGTCATAGGCCTGGATGATAACACCCCAGCCAAGAAGGCACTTGGCATCACTTTTGACTCCTGGAAAGGTCAACCCTTGGCTTTTGGCTGGACAAGGCCCAGAGGCCGCCCAAGAACAGCCTGGATTGATCAACTGGATTGATCAACAGGAGATCAGCGCAACAGACCAAAGCTGTCTCTGCGGCTGAGTGAGTGAGTGAACAATAAATGCACTAAAGTTTTACTCTTGCCTATCCTAGCGATACAAAACCATTGCTCTCCAACTCCAACTTAATGCATAACGTCTATATTTTAACATCTTTTTTTGATTTACTTCAATTTTGAGTCTCGTAATTTCCTCTTCACCTACCAACAGAATGATTTAGACCAAGTAAAAAAATAAACCAGCCCCCCCCCCCCTTCCTTTTTCCTGCCTGACTGCTTTTTTAAAAATTCATACATTTGCAATATATTTTGCAAATTCGACAATACATGTCTTTCTATTTGTTTACAACAAATTTGTAGCCATGTAGAAAGGGTGACGGCTCATTTGGACAAAATTTTATCAGCAAAAGAATCAAGAAAATGGAAGAACACACCCGCCAACTTGGAAAATCTGCCATCTTGAATAAAACACAATGGGGGCTGTCTCCTTCGTTGTTTCCAAACGCCTGGATGAGAAAGTATTATTTTATTCGGCCTTATGTGCTCACCACTGTAAATGAAAATCGGTGCCTAGGAGATCCCCCATGTTCCTGGTAGGGGTCAAGAGGTCCTCGATGCTGCGGATGTAGGCGTTGTTGCTCTTGACATTGAGGGCGCTGTAGCTGAGCTGCTCGGCGTTGTCCAGGTAGAGCGACTTGAGATCGTTGAATGTCACCTGGCTGATGTTGGCATCCTGGGAAGGGAGGGGGAGGGGCAAGTCATGGGAAGGGGGAGGGGATGAGAAGACGGTCAAACAGTTCATTATTTCAGTACACTTGGACAGTTGTACTAAATGCCAGAATTGCAGCAATTGTGGTTTGCTTAACTTTCCATTTAGCTAGCAAAGATCTAGTTAATCTTCACTAACTTTTCGATAATCCTTACTTTTAGGACCCCGTTCCTATATAGGAAGGGAAAGACTCACCAAAACAGTTGACTAAATGACACTCAAAATTGACATTCTGATATTTCTTGGCACATCTGAACAATTGGCAATGACACCTTCTTGAATATCAGCAGGTTTAATTTTGTGGAAAGAGGGCAGGGCTTTGATTTATGAGGGAAATTAAGGGGCAACACGATGACAACCAGAAAACGGACTCAAAAACCAAGATGGCAAACATGAAAGCTTGACGCAATGAAAGCTCGATGCTGATCGGCTGATAAAAAAAAAAACATCTTATTTATTTTTTTAGCAGCCAATCAGCATCGAGCTTTTATTATGTAGGGCTTTCACTCGTGTTTTGAGAACTACAACATGCACCTGACTGCAAAAAAAGGTAGGAAAGTCACATTTTCGTTGAAAGTGCTTTCAAAATTACAACTAACATGAGTTTATATGAAGAAAAAAGACTGCTTTAGCCTGCAAAAGTCACTTTGGTACTGGACAGTCATCTGCAAAAGTCAGTTTTGAACAGAACTCGTAAAAAATAGAGGTGTCTTAAAAATAAGGATTACCAACTTTTCATTACTGCCTGCCTAACTTTTAATTTAGCTAGTGGCAAGCGAGCTGCTATGAGTGGCGAGCTGCTATGAGTGGCACTACTAACTAATTACACACTAAGCAGGAAAAGCGGAAGCCTGTCTGATTTTTTGAGTGGCTTGCTAAGTATTAAACTCGCTTAACTAGACACACAGTAAATTGCCTAACTTTTCAATGAGTCAGCCAGCCACTCAGTGAAAAGCTTGCTTATCTTTTCACAAAGCTAGCAAAGTCTGCAAGTAGCTTGCCTAACTTTCCATTTAGCTTCCATATAGTTATATCCTGAAAAGCTTGCCTTTAAAACCTTCCAAGTCAAAACTTGCCTTTCTTTTCATTGAGTCAACAAGTAACTTTGCGTAGCTTGCCTATATTTTAATGAAACCACAAAGACAAACTTTGTACCTAATTGACTCTTTTTCCAGTGTGTCATCACGCCACTGTGAGAAACTTGCCTATGTATCTCTTCATGAAGTTATAGGCAAACTTTCGCTTTACTGAGCAAGCAATCAACAAGAAATACACTTTACCTTTCATTTCACTGAAAAGACACTTCAAATTCATACAAAAAAGTGCTGCCGAAATGTGCGGTAAAAATTACCTTGACGACAAATGGTATAGCAGAGTGATAGTAGTATCGTGTGAAATTTCTCAGATTCCGGAAAGTTTGGACTTTAGGGATCTCCTCACACGGCCAGCAGTCCACTTGGTCATAACTGCCGAAGAAAGGATTGGCAACCAGACATTCCTGCTCATGGAGGCCTGAAAATATCAAGAATTGATATGGATGTTGTAACATTATGCGAATTCATTAGAAGCGGTGTCAGCAGTGGGATCCGACATGATAATGCAACACACACACCTAACCTTGCTTTTAAAACACAAGAAAAACCCGGGAGAGAGTGTCGTACCCTGACCCCACACTTCTAGTCGTGTACACAGTTTCAGGAGAGTCTTTAACTTTTTAATAGTATTTTTGAACAACACTGTTGTAGAATTTGTAAATGTTTCTTACTCCAAAATATAATAATAGATAGTAATAATGGCATTTATTAAGCTCAAATTCATCTTTTGTTCAACAAACAGACAATTGCAATGTTGCCAATTAAGGTGGTTATTGATCGGGTCTGAGTGACGTCATCCGATGAAAATATTCATTTGCACATCAGTTTGCACCGGTTGTTATGTGTTACCATTCAGCACTCCAGACTCAAGAACCACTGAGTTTCAAGAACATAGGTCTGGGAGCTAGATAAGCCAATGTAACAATTTCCTGAATGTCCGCACCCACCATGCCCACCTATTATTATGATGAAATATGTAACGTCAGGATTTGCTTTAAAAAACAAACTTTAACTTAAGTTAATCGGCCTCCTCTAAAGTGAGGACGTTGTAATTTTTTATAAATAATTTAACAAACCTAATGTTGGGCCAATAAAAAAAAACATGTTCAGTGTCTGGGTTTTTGAAAAAAAGGAAGAGGCGGGGCTTTCAAAAAAAAAATTATTTTCAAGATAGCCGACAACCGTTGGTTTTTACACTGTTCAAAGAAACAAAAAATGAAACAGACATGCCGGACAAGAGAATTAAACATATTTTAAGTGTTTTTGTAATAGTTTTTTTGCACAGTTTTACAAGTACAAGAATTAAAAAACACTGCTGTGCGGGCATTCTTGTCCATGTCGAGGCTGGTTTGGAGAACGCAGGGTCGACTGCATGAGAATTAGAAGTTCCGACTTGCAAGCATTTGATTCTATGATGGATCGGTCGACATTTTTGCTTTTTTTCAAAAAAAAAAAATCCAAGCGGCGGCCAAAAAGGAAGCGGGCGGGGACGATAAACATTTTTTTTTTTTTAAATTTTTACTTCGCCTAGCGCCTTACTCTTTTTTTCAGCTTGTCATCAATAATATATTTGACATTATTAGCAAGAACTGCCTTACCAGATAAATCAATAACCTCCCTCAACGGCAGGGCCGCAAGCCTAATCGCCCTCATCATCGGGTACAGGTAATCCTGCGTGTGCCGCATAGCGAACATCTTCGTGGGTTTGTGATAGCCCACCAACCCGTACACCGCCAACAACAGCACGAAAACACCGAAGATGGACAGCCCAAAACACCGGCATGCTCGGCCTCTACGGGTCTTTGGTGGCCTTTTATCGGCCGCTAAGGCTTGCTGGAAACACGAATCTATGTCCGTGTCATCCAATCCCCAGGATTTGCCGAGTTCGCGGAGTTTTCTCGCGTCTTCGGCGAGGGAGTCGTACAAACTGTCTTGTTGAGCGGCCATTTTCCGTTTCCTGTTTTTGGTACTTCCGCATATATTATGCAATCATTAATATTAGACTAGCAAACCAGTCGCCGATTGGCCGCTAATCAAGCATTGAAAAGGAGTGTGTTTCGTTAACCCCATATTTAGAGATCAATTCACCTCCCAAAATCTAAACCTGGCAGTTGACTTGGAATTTCCTCAATCTTAGCAAAACTATCCACCGATTCTCATCCAAAAAATGACTTTCTGAGCGCCTTGGATGTGTTTATAGCTCCATGGATAATGCAACAAGAATGATTTCTTCCTCCATATGATGAATGAACAAAGTTCCAACTTAGCTTCGAGAACAGTTATAATAATTACAACTGCACTGCTTTCAAAACCCATTTGAGAACAAATATGACATATTTTAAGGGCATACAAAGTTTTAATTTGTTTCATTTTCTTTATTTAAATACACTAGGCCTAGGAGAAAAAATAATTGCTCCAGCCGACCCCGCCCCCTAAATTTGCCGTATTCTTTTTGATGGACATGTTGAAGTGCGCCCTCTGTATATACTCAGTAAATCCATACAACTGACACCAACTCATGTAACGAGTACATTGTATTTTGATTGGTCAAACTGAAAGTTTCTAAATCTCAATTATAACCGAATTTTAACATAACTTTTTCTCTTTATAATGCTATTTAAGAACAATGAATTAATTTACATTTGTTTAATCATCCATAAGTATTTAATGAAAAACGTAAAGAAAAAAAGTGAGTTAAATGTTATGAAATCCTACTTCGATATTAGCCAATGAACACACGTGTCACATATTAAATCTGATGTAGATAGCCCCGCCCGGCGCACGTACATGAATTTCTGAATTTCAACCTAGGCAGGGAACTTCCAAAACGCTTTATTTACTCCAAATTAACTGCCGGATTTTTCGAAAACGGTGAGGTGAATCACACAGCAGCCTTTACTCTTTGCAAGGTTGGTACATTATAAATCCTTCGTTTTGTGTCAGTTCTGTTTATTTCTGTTTAAAGTTTGACAATTATACCCCATTTATTGAAAGGTCCGTCGTAATTTTGGTGGAAGTTTGTGCTGGTGTGGTGCGCCGAGCCGCCGAGCTGTCTGGTCAAAACTCGCCACACGTCCTGGTGATATGGCGCTGGCATGGCCGGCGGCGCAGGTGGCAGCTAGAGGGCAGACTTGGCAGAAGAGCACACGGTCGTCGTTTGTATTTCAATTAGGCAGTCGGTGTGTGTGACTTGAGAAACAGAAAAGGGTACATTTCAGTGACTGGGAAATTAATAATTAGATAGTGGATATTTTGCCGGAGGTAATGACGGCAAACTAACGTTTACTAAAGGTTTGCCGGCGGCAATCCATATCAACAGAGGGCGCTGTACTCTTTAAGATAGGGCGGCATTATAAGATGTATTAAATTCCCACCAAAAGTTGTGAAGCACGTTTGGTGCAGTGGTTAAGCAAAAGCTCTCGTGAGCGGGACGACTCGAGTTCGATCCCGATCACCGCCACATTTTAAAGTTTTTTTTCCCATCCCCAAATAAATAAGAATATTCTTCTTTTATTATTTTAACATGTCTCAAACATTTTATTGCAGAGTATTACATTTTCTTTTTCAGATTTGTGGCTCTGGAGGATTTTTTTTAAAAGGGAAATAAAGTCTGAAATTATAAAATGGTCTGAATCCCATCTTGTGAATACGAGGTTACAACGATAATATTGGCATGGAGCCAGACTAAAATTTGTCACCGGAAAATGTTTAAGTAAAAAAAAACAGTAACTGCGCATGTTCAGTGCATATCCGGCAAACTAACGTTGGTAATCCTTACTTTTAGGACCCCGTTCCTATATAGGAAGGGAAAGACTCACCAAAACAGTTGACTAAATGACACTCAAAATTGACATTCTGATACTTCTTGGCACATCTGAACAATTGGCAGTGACACCTTCTTGAATATCAGCAGGTTTAATTTTGTGGAAAGAGGGTAGGGCTTTGATTTATGAGGGAAATTCAGGGGTAAAAGATGACGATGACAACCAGAAAACAGACTCAAAAACCAAGATGGCAAACGTGAAAGCTCGATGCGATGAAAGGTCGATACTGATTGGCTGATAAAAAATAAACTTTTTTTAAATTTTTAGCAGCCAATCTGCATCGGGCTTTCATTATGTAGGGCTTTCACGCGTGTGAGAACTACAACATGCACGTCTGACTGCGCAAAAAGGTAGTAAAGTCACATTTTCTTTGAAAGTGCTTTCAAAATTACTAGGCCTACAGGCCTAGGCCTACATGAGTTTATAATTATATGAAGAAAAAAGACTGCTTTAGCCTGCAAAAGTAACTTTGGTACTGGACAGTCATCTGCAAAAGTCAGTTTTGAACAGAACTCGTAAAAAATAGGGGTGTCCTAAAAGTAAGGATTACCCTAACGTTTACTAAAGGTTTGCCGTCTCCGGCAAAATATCCACTGCCTAATAATTATGCAGTAGTCTGAGTAACTTGGACCCAACTTATCGCCTTTTTTAACATTTGGACATGGTCTGGCGATAGTAGGGTCCAAGCTAATACCGCGAGCTGGACAACACCGTCCCAAAAACCAACATTTTCCAACAAAAAACATCAGATTTCACCTTCAAAATGACCTCCAAATTACTAGATATGCCACCTGAGGTACAAGTAGACATCGATGATTAAGATGGTTGTACTGAAGTTTACTTACTTACGTATTTCGGCCTTTTGTTGTAATTTTGAAAATGGAGGAATGAGAGAAAAAAGATGGACTGATGCACAGTGTTAGAACTATACATTTTTATAACTGTAACTCATCCAGCATTTGTCCAGTCAGCTCTGCGTATGTTAGCCCCAATGTGGCTGAAATACTGGACTACCTTCGCGTAATAACAGCCACAAAATGCCAAAATGCTAGGGATCTGAAAATCAATTTGAAATCGCAATTAATTATTTTGTAACTTTATACATTATGTACTTGTGACATAATGCCGTCTACGACTGCTTAGCAACAAGACGTTAAATTCTGTACCTTCAGAGGTCTAGAAGTTTATCCTGTAATTTCGGGTTGAATTCGGACGACTGCATCATGTGCATGCGGGTGCCAATTTTTGAACAATACTGAATGACAGGCCACGGCCATTTAAATTTTTCTCACCTCAAAAACTAACTTTTTCTTGTATTTCGGTTTAATAAAATACATAGAACATGTTTAACGTGAATATCTTGACTCTACTTAAAGGGAATATACAACATTTGCAAACATCGAAAAATAAAACTACCAAGTTTTTATGAAATACACTAGGATGTTGGTAAATGACAGTCTAAAGCATCCTGTAAAATTATGGCACCTGGTGTGAAGTCATTTTCAAGGAAATTGTATTTTTGTAGCCTATACATTTCCAATGGTGGTCGGCCGACCACCGTTGGAAAAACCTAACTATTTTTCAACTACTGCTCCAACTTTACACTTTTTTTCAGTCCAAATTGTGTTTGCTATTGGTTGAACGAGTGCAGGCCAGCTAGACCAGTTCCCTTACCTTACAATTTTCCGGCATCTATAAATTGATCCATTTTATCTTTAGTGGAGTCAAGGAACCAGACTACTTAAACATTTTTGTTTTTCTTGGTTTTTTTCAGCATTTTCGAACACAAAACTTCAAACATGTCAGTGTAACAATATTTGATCTATTATACATGTACTAACCCCTCAAATAGTTCATTTCTGAAAATTACAGCAAAAGCCAATGATGTACATTCCCTTTAACAGTAGGATAGCTAATTAAAAGCTGGGCAATTCCACACCAAAGTGGACATGACACCAAAAAATTCAAATATGTGTGACTTAAACAAATTTGGCATCAAATGAAAGCTAAAAATCTATATTTTCAAGATTTGAAGTCGGAGTTTTATTTTTTTATACATTTCGGTACCAAAAAATAGGATTATGTAATAATCCTGTTTTAATCCTAAAAATGTGATTAATAGTGATATGAAAGTATTCTACCAATAGACACACAAAAATATGTACTAATGTCATTGGTTTCTGTCATGAGAAAGTATTGGTCTTGAAAAACCGACTAAATCTTGTTTTTAACATTTTGTGTAATTTGTTTCGCTTCAGTGACTTCTAATATTTCAGCCTTCGAAAATGTCCTTCCGTTACCGAAAAAATACATATTTTTAATTTATTTTTAAAACTTGCAGTATGAATGCATTGAAATTTATTGTGCAAAGCAAGTTTAGGTAGGCCTTCAATATGACATTATAACTGACACTGCTGTACTTCTCATTTTTAATTACAATTAATTAAATCACGTCCTTCCGTTACCAAATTGGTAACGGAAGGACGGTAACAGAAGGACAAATCGTATTTTTATCAAATGTTACGACATTTGCGCTCATGTTTGAAAAATGAAAATCACTGCAAATACATGCATGTATAATGAGCATTGAAAGGACATTCATGTGACCCACCTTCACAAAGGCGGGATAAGCAGGGCAAGGTGTTTATTACAAAGGAAGGCACAGGCATGTACAACATGTACAATGTACATGTACATATATGCCGATGTACCAGTACTTGTACATGTATGGAGTTGTTGCAGAAAATCAAATCATAAAGTTGCTGCCATCAGCATTCATGGACAATAGAGAAAGATACGAATTCTGTGAAGCCATTCCAGAAGCAAATTAAGTCAAACATGAGATGGCAGAAAGTACCGGTACTTTGGGGCACTTTCATTCAATTTACATGTGTAAGACATGTGAGGTGCAATCTTTGACTTATGCCCAAGTTAACAATTTCAGTTTGGATGTTTATAAATTAATTGTTACCATGGTTACTACTCTAAATCATTGTAATTTGATTTCAAACATTGATTTTAGAGTTCAATTAAATGCAACACCTAACTGAAGCCATCAGTTCTACCGGTAGATGTGTTTACCTTTAAATGTACATGTAGGCTGGTCGCCCCCCCCCCCCACCCTTTAGGTAAACCTTTGAACCTACCGGTATTATTATTTAAAGTTGTTGGTGAACATGTAACCAATATACGGTACTCAAGAGTTCAAATACTGTGTATTTCAACTTTTAAGGATTGAGGTGATGGGTTTGAAGTCTATTTCTGTAGTAGTCCTGTGTTCGTGAATTATCTGTTTTGGGTTGTTTTCGTTTTTCTTTTGTTATCATTAATTAGCAGGCTTATATCTTTATTTCAATAGTTTCTTGGGTATAATTATTTATGCCAGGTCTGCATATTGTTGATTTCACATTCAGTTACACATTTCAGCAATTTGTTTCACTTGTATAATTAGTGTAAATTCACATTTTGTTCATGCTATAATTGAGTAAACCTTTTGTCCTTCCGTTACCGTCCTTCCGTTACCAAATTATGATCTGCTTAAAACGTTGTAATTTTATTACCGAAACACTTAAAGTCAAATGAAAGGCGGTAGGCCTATAGTATAGATAAAGCTTCAGGGATTCCATTTCCTACCTTTAAAATATAATTGCCCCATAAAATTCACAGAGTTTATGCAAAACGCGAGTAAGTTGGAAAACCCTTGTCCGTTTTACCGTCCTTCCGTTACCGACCTCATTAATATTCATAATTCATAAACGGGAGGCATTCATGCCCCCAAAAGTGTGGAAAATGAAAGAAGCATTATAGCAATACAATTGTGACATTTGTTTGCTGTAACTGTGAACAGTGTCTGTGATACACACATTTGAAATTTTGTTTAATGAGTGAAAACGTCCTTCCGTTACCGTGGAATTGCCCCCCTGGTCATTTTGAACCGAAGTTGGCTGCCATTTTAAATTTAAATGCTTGGCGGCCATCTTGCTTTTACTGTACATAAGAGCCATTGAAACTAACTTTGGGCAACCAGAAGAGGGCGGCATTGTAAAAGAATAACAAAATGTGAAATCGCATTTTGGATACCCTGTAAAAAAAATGTTCATCAAAGAATTAAAAAAACAAATAGACCTATTGCATGTAAATTTGCAAGTATCGTGTAACACTGGTTTTGCTTTGAATAATTTGGTTTTGCTTTGAAGTACCGGTATGAGTACTATACTCAATACATTTGTACCTAAAAGTTACACATACCGGTACGTACAGCAGCGAACAGTATTGATACGTTTCGTGCTCATATTCTGAGTGGTTGGAGTCCCTGTGTTTCAGTCTCATAAGGAAATGCACGGCAAAAATCAATTACTTTTCCTTTTGCTATTGTACGTGCCTACATGGCCTAAAGGCAAGCATATTGTACAGTGATGTTACATGTGCATGTATGTGCATTGATTTGGCTCCAAGCACTTAATTAACTACGATTCAATACACAGGGGTAATAGATATATGTACTAAAGCGTACAGTTTGAATAATTATTGCTTGTAGCAGAAGTAGAATTGCGCCAGTGGTGGCTACTGTTGGGAGCCAGTTAATTACAAATGTAGGCCTACCGTACATGTACAATTGTATGTTTTATTGATTGGATATATCAAGAAAACTCTACTCTTCCTTCTATGCTCAGGAACGCTGGGAATGTGTTGATTGAGACCGTCTTTCGTTTAATTAGTCAGTGTGTTTATAGACCCATTGAGACGTTCTTGAACTAATTGACATACTCTGCATAATGTCTTATTGCAGCCTGAAGGCTGAGGAATATCTTACTATTTTTAACTATACTACGGATAAATAATATACAGTGTACATGTAGATGGATGTACATTGTACTTCATTTGAGATAATTCTAGTGAATCTCTTCTTTCTCAAATATTAAACTGATCCTCATATGGACATACATGTAGTATACATTGTATGTATGTATACAATGTACATGTACATGTGTGTACATGTACACACAAACACACACAAATTATGTACCGATACCTGGGTGTACAGTGTACGCGGGTAATTCCATAAATCAGGGGTCCAAAGTTGTGACATTTTGGTTTCTCTGTAACTTACACCGTGAACCATTCAGGTTTTTTGCACGTAATGTTATAACAGCTTAATGAAACATTTTGAAGATTTGAACAGTATATTACATGTATATATGAACAGTATAGTGTACTGTACAATCTACAAACTGTTTCATGAAGTTATAACATTATTACGTGCAAAAACACTGAATGGTTCACGGTGTAACAGAGAAACCAAACTGTCACAAGTTAATTGGACCCCTGATTTATGGAATTACCCACATGTACATGTGTAAAACACAGTTTTATTCTGGTACGTACACGTGTATTAAGTTTTTTTAAACGATTTTGCATGCATAAATAAACAAATCGCAGGATAATAAATGCATACACACATGTACATGTACATACATGTACGTACACACGCTTGTTTGTTCATGTACATGTGTACATGTATACATGTATGATGTATGTAATGTACATTTGAAGCTTGCACAGAAATGTACCATTGTAAATTGTACCTGTGTGTGACAAAATTCTAAGGCATTTGAAAAACTACACCAATGTCTTTAAAAAAATTATTTCCATAAGGGAAAAAAAGTCATTTGGTCTCTGTAGCTGGAGTATTCAGGCATGCAATCACGCCGTCAGTAAATATTTAAGAGAATTTCTAAAAAAATATATAAATTTTTGACTTTCTAATGGATTCGCCCTAATGGATGGGAAGCCTACATATACTTCTGACAGGCTGACTTCTACATGAATTTTCATAGCTAGTTTTGTGTGCACAGCTACCCAAACGTCACCAATACCCCATATTGAAAACCACCCACTGTTAGTGATACCGGAATCAACTTGTCAGTTGAACAGGTTTCAGCGGCATGCAATCTCATCATTAGTAATTGCAGCGGACGATTTCCTCCTCAAAAAAAGCCATTGAACGAAAACCAATCCGCCTGCCAGACGACCATAAAAGGCATGCAAATGACCGTATTTGGTGGAGAGCCCTACTTCCATTTCCACCTCTTTTGCACAGTAGTGATTTTGTATAATGTGGAGGGGTTAGCATTCCTGAACCATTGTGTGTTATGAGTTTGTGGTTAGCATGCCTTTGTATGAGCTCAGAGTTGGTTTGGCATGGTAGGCTTGGTCACAATAATTTTTCCCCCACAAATTCTTTGGACACGTAGGTCACTGTGTAATAAACAAGAATTTGGGAACTGTAAAAAGGAGTACAAATCGGAAGGTTTGCCCATTTGTATTGGGTACAGTTATTTTCAGGTATTTATGGAGATATTTTACAATATCGTAAAAAAAAAAATTTGAACCAGAAAGTTACGCTTTTGTCACTGGAAGTGAAAGGAAACAACTTTTTTATTCAAACTTTTTTTGAAACTTTACTTGAAGTTTTATTTATTTTCAGGTTAATTTTCCTTTTAAATACATAAAGCATTACTTCATGTTCAGTGTAGTTATCATCAATTTGGAATTGATTCCCACATGTACACATGTATGTGCCCTACAAATTTACCGGTACATGTTCATATACATGTACATGTACTGGTACATGTACATGTACAGTTTATTTATGTACGTATGTAAATTGCATATTGGCGATTCCATGGTGACTCATGTTACATGCAGAGGGGGTCTTCTGTCAACTCTGTGGTGTTACCTGTAGTTTGTTTCGTCAAAGCACTGAGGGTGGATTTTTCTCACAGATGGTCCCTTGAAGTTACATGTACGTGTAGGTGACTAAACTACAATTTTTTTGTTGGTAGCTCACGTTTAGACATTACAGTACCGGTAACTCATGTTACATTTTGTCCACTCATCTGTGGTAGTTAAAACTTAAGAAACTTAAAAACCAAACACAAAACTTTTTTTTTCAAAAAAAAATAGGCCTAACCTTTCTCTACATGTACCTTTAAAAAAACCTCACAATAATAAGTTTGTATTTTGCATATGGTGCCTTAAACTAAACTACCTACAATCCATAATTGTAACCCCAAAACCCATTTTTTTTGACAAACAAATATACCATATTGCATCTCAGTGATCTCACTGCCACGTCACTCAAATGAAAGGTCTTGTTGTCCCTTACCGTACCACATTTCAGCCATGTCATTCTTATGGATTGTCCACTACATGTATACATGATTTATATCTTGTTGAATAATTATAATTTTTAGGTGATTTTTTTTTTCTGTTGAAATCGTCCATTTCTGTCAGTTCAACATACATGTACAGCCACGTGTTTTTTAATTACTTTTAAATACCGATATGATAAATTTACATTAAAACACTGTACATCTGATTTCTCCGTATTTATAAACACCAAATCACGTCACACAGACCTCAATGGGGTGGGGCATTTCAAGCACGTGCCAAGGTTCAATTGCGCACTGATACCGCGCTGCGCCCGTGTGTTGTGGTATTTTCTTATCGGAAGCTATGAAGCCAAATACCATATTTAGCCAACTAATTCACAGGTGCTGAACTACTGATTAAATCTATTATACAGTATTTATAAGCTGTACATGTGCATACATGTACATGTACCTAGCCTTTAGTCGAGTCCCACGCGCCTATACCTGGACCATCCGGACACGTAACGCATCCCGGATGCTGGCACGTAAAAAAGACTAGCACGAGCGGCGAAGCCGCGAGGGCCTTTACCATTTCGTGGAACTAATCACTTATTCATTTATTCACGTAATATAAATCAAGCAATATACGTTTGTAAACCAATCATCTAACGGTGGTTTGCGGTTACCAGCAACAGCACCTGTTACCTGAAAATTCTGCATTTTCATTGGTCAATTCACAACGGGTAATGCATTATGCGTGTCTACCAAATCGGTAGACAAATGTAAAGAAAAACATAAGCGTTCTCCACGAGATGGTAAAGGCCCTCGCAGCTTCACCGCTCGTGCTAGTCTTTTTACGTGTCAGCATCCGGGTGCGTCACGTGTCCGGGTAAGCGCATGGGACTTGACTAAAGGCTAACATGTACGTGCCTAGGAACAGTGTACCGTACATGTACCTACATGTATAATGTACACATACATGTACATGTACATAGGGTACATGTACTGTAAATAAAACCACTGTTTTATTGTACAATGTACATTTTTTTGTACAGTTCATGAACATACTATGTACATGTACATGTAGAGTGACATGCTTTAATAAATGACGCAACATGCCGGAGTTCATGAGATTAAGGTTGATAATTTTCACTTTCATCAGCTACTTTTACTGTACATGGGTTCATGGATTACATGTACATCATGTATACGATTACGTACATGTACATTTTTGTACATGTACAATTTTCATTGTTGAACTTTCATTTTATTGGAACTTTTATGTAAATGTGCACATGTACATGTATGTATGTGTACACATGTGTACATGTACATGTGTATATTTGTATGCACATGTATGGCTTGAACATGCGCCATATGTTTGTACAAATGTGCAATCCCCAGTTGCATAATTACATTGTCTGTAACCCCTACATGTATGGCATTGTACATTATGTATACAATACATATAGGGGTTACAGACATACATGTAATGCCGATTTTAGTCAGAAGTATTCAACTGAAATAATACATCTGATAGATGGCGTTCACGAAAGTGCAGTTTACCCTGTAAAGCTACATCAAATGTGTATAAAGCCTCCAGACAACTTCCAGGATTAGAAATTTGGGGTTGGAGTTCTTTTACGGATGAACCCATGTTTTACTTCAGCAGGTTTCCCTTACTACCCATAAATGCACACCACTAGTACTTGGAAATTTGTGACCTGTTCTGTCAAACTCAGACTTTTCTGGGCATAAGATCAAAAATGTGATTTTTGCATATTGTTCAAAAATGTGCATTTTCCTACCTGTTAAAAGTTTTAACAAGTGGTTTAATTTTTGAAACCGGTCATTCCTGGGCAAAGTTATGCTATTTTGATGTTCATCGTGTTGAAAAGTAGAAAACGGAGAAAATGGCAGTTAAAGTTTGGGGTATATTTTAAGACCTGTTTCAAGTGACATTTCTTTAACTGATTTGCCTTAGGGCAATTCCACGGTAACGGAAGGACGTTTTCACTCATTAAACAAAATTTCAAATGTGTGTATCACAGACACTGTTCATAGTTACAGCAAACAAATGTCACAATTGTATTGCTATAATGCTTCTTTCATTTTCCACACTTTTGGGGGGCATGAATGCCTCCCGTTTATGAATTATGAATATTAATGAGGTCGGTAACGGAAGGACGGTAAAACGGACAAGGCTTTTCCAACTTACTCGCGTTTTGCAAAAACTCTGTGAATTTTATGGGGCAATTATATTTTAAAGGTAGGAAATGGAATCCCTGAAGCTTTATCTATACTATACCGCCTTTCATTTGACTTTAAGTGTTTGGGTTATATAATTACAACGTTTTAAGCAGATTATAATTTGGTAACGGAAGGACGGTAACGGAAGGACAAAAGGTTTACTCAATTATAGCATGAACAAAATGTGAATTTACACTAATTATACAAGTGAAACAAATTGCTTAAATGTGTAACTGAATGTGAAATCAACAATATGCAGACCTGGCATAAATAATTATACCCAAGAAACTATTGAGATAAAGATAGAAGCCTGCTAATTAATGATAACAAAAGAAAAACGAAAACAACCCAAAACACATAATTCACGAACACAAGACTACTACAGAAATAGACTTCAAACCCATCACCTCAATCCTTAAAAGTTTAAATACACAGTATTTGAACTCTTAAGTATATTGGTTACATGTTCACCAACAACTTTTAATAATAATACCGGTAGGTTCAAAGGTTTACCTAAAGGGTTGGGGGGGGGGGGGCAACCAGCCTACATGTACATTTAAGGTCAAAACATCTACCGGTAGAACTGATGGCTTCAGTTAGGTGTTGCTTTTAATTGAACTCTAAAGTCAATGTTTAAAATCAAATTACAATGATTTAGAGTAGTAACAATTAATTTATAAACATCCAAACTGAAGTTGTTAACTTGGGCATAATTTGTCAAAGACTGCACCTCACATGTCTTACACATGTAAATTGAATGAAAGTGCCCCAAAGTACCGGTACTTTCTGCCATCTCATTTTTGACTTAATTTGCTACTGGAATGGCTTCATAGAATTCGTATCTTTCTCTATTGTCCATGAATGCTGATGGCAGCAACTTTATGATTTGATTTTCTGCAACAACTCCAAACATACAAGTACTGGTACATCGGCATATATGTACATGTACATTGTACATGTTGTACATGCCTGTGCCTTCAAATTGTAATAAACACCTTGCCCTGCTTATCCCGCTTTTGTGAAGGTGGGTCACATGAATTTCCTTTCAATGCTCATTAAACATGCATGTATTTGCAGTGATTTTCATTTTTCAAACATGAGCGCAAATGTCGTAACATTTGATAAAAATACGATTTGTCCTTCCGTTACCGTCCTTCCGTTACCAATTTGGTAACGGAAGGACGTGATTTAATTAATTGTAATTAAAAAACGAGAAGTACAGCAGTGTCAGTTATAATGTCATATTGAAGGCCTACCTAAACTTGCTTTTCACAATAACTTTCAATGCGTTCATACTGCAAGTTTTAAAAATAAATTAAAAATATGTATTTTTTCGGTAACGGAAGGACATTTTCGAAGGATGAAATATTAGAAGTCACTGAAGCGAAACAAATTACGCAAAATGTTAAAAACAAGTTTTAGTCAGTTTTTCAAGACCAATACTTTCTCATGACAGAAACTGATGGCATTAGTACATATTTTTGTGTGTCTATTGGTAGAATACTTTCATATCACTATTAATCACATTTTTAGGATTAAAACAGGATTATTACATAATCCTAGTTTTTGGTACCGAAATGTATAAAAAATTAAATTCCGACTTCAAATCTTGAAAATATAGACTTTTAGCTTTCATTTGATGCCAAATTTGTTTAAGTAGCATGTATTTGAATTTTTTGGTGTCATGTCCACTTTGGTGTGGAATTGCCCCTTAACAAATCATCACAAATACTATATTTAGAGTTCAAATTAGGGTTTCAAACTTTTATAGTATATTTTAGACATGTTCAGGATTACAAATATATGCAAAAATTAAAAAATCGGAAAAAATCACCCCACAGCGTTTTTCGGCCCTTTCTTAATTTCAACCTCTGCCCAGAAGCGTCTGCTTTTGACAGAACAGGTCACATTTATTGTAAACTCATGTACACTGTGTTCAGTACATTGTTTACTGTCTGTCAACGTCTGTACTGTTACATATTGTGAGAGATGTACAATATATTGCACAATGCGCCTGTCTGTGAAAGTGTCAGGTTAGCCTTGGATGAGGAAGGAGTGTCATGAGTTGACCATGGAATCAGGAAGAGATAACACTTGGCTTCTAGCATGCGTTCCGCAAATTCCACTTCCCGATTAGATCCTCAGTCTGTGGTTATGTACGCTGTTAAATGGAAAGTCTGAACGATGAATCTGTTTTTTCCCCCCCAGTCATCTACGCTGAATAGCCAGAAAATGTCTGACTTTAGACTGTAATTTTCCCAACTGAAAAGTGATGTTTGTCATTTTTTTGGAAGTGTTGACAGAACTGCAGACAATGTACACGTACATCTGTACATGTACATGTATGCCTGACTGCACCTTTTCCTCGGATCAGCTGATTTCCTTGTTTTTCTCTTGACACTAGCTTAGGCCCCCCCCAAAAAAGTCTCCGGTTTCTGGTATGCGTGCGCGTCACCGTAGCCATGCGCGTCAGCAAAATGAAAAAGTTTTTTTTCAATGAAAGATGATGTCTCAAAACTGCCAAACTCACTGGTTTGACTGGAATCCTGCTGCTGCACAATTTTAACATGTTTTTAGATTGGGTTATGGTCGAGAACAAGCTTTATGTGGCCTCTCTGGACTGCCATATTTTTGCACTAAGTTTAGTCGGGCACCATTTGCAGTCATCAGCCGACATTTGAAGCAAAAAAAATCAGGTAAAAAAAAAAAAGCCGCATCGCCGCACCACTTTTTGGGCAAGCTCCATACCAGAAACTGGAGACTCTTTTGGGGGGCATGCTGTTAAAAAAAATAACACAAAAAAACGAGCATTGAACATGTACCGGTAATTTTGTAAAACTTTGAATGTTTCGTTACTTCCCAGTTGCATGCTGCTGTATGCATTCGACCGCTGTCTGTAGAAAAACATTAACCCTAACAATCCCCAACCAGCCAAACTCCAACATCAGGGTTTGTTGGAATCTGTTAGGATGAGTACTGCACTAGTAAAATGACTGTGTTTTTCCGTGGGATTACAGGCATACCACAAATAAACAGAGTCCAACCGTTTAACCCTACATGTAACTCCCTAGGCCTTTTTGCTAGGATGTACGTACATGTAGCCTCAATCCTGCAAAATCCTCCAATTGGCCTCATGGAAAAATAGCATATAGCCTCAATCCTGCAAATTCCTCCGTTATTTCTTGAATATGGTCCATGGAGGGGTGACCACTGCCTGAATCCTGCAAAATCCTCCGGCTATGACTGTCAATAGGTTGAGGCAGAGGCAGTGACATCTTGGAGCAGTGCGGGGGATTTCAAGTATAATCAAGGACTAAATTTATGCACGGCTGACCATAAACAACACAAGGTCCGGCCCAAGACCTTGACACAGTGCATACTCCGAAATCAGTAACGCACTTTTGCCATGTAACCTCAATCCTGCAAATTCCTCCAATTTGCTAAAGGATTTTGGAGGATTCAGGGCGGTTAGGGTTAATGTGCACAGTTTATGGTGTTGGGATTTGCAGGGATTAGGAAGGTTCCTAGTTAATCACCCTAGGGAGTTTAAATGCGATCCCTTATGGCATGTCTCCAATTTTTTTTTTCATTAGATCTGGTAGACTTTAATCACCGGCCACCATGTCGGTCTACAGCGACGATAACATCCTCAGTGCGGAGGGCAGTTTCTGGGAGATGGGTCAGTACAAGCGGACGGTCAAGCGGGTGGACGACGGTCACCGGCTCTGCAACGACCTGATGGCCCTGATTCAGGAGAGGAGCGAGATTGAGCGCAAGTATTCCAAGTCACTCCGGCACTGGTCCAAGCGCTGGAACGAACTCATCGACAAAGGTGAGTGAACGATGGCAGGAAGAAAAGTCAACTGTGAAATGGTACATGTATGCAAATAATGATTGGCTCAGAGTGGTTTTTAGTTGGTTGGTTCTTCTCCTAAGGACTTCCACAAGGGAGTATAACTAGGAGGCCAGAAACACCGGGGCAAACCCCTTCTCTTAGCGATAAGTGTTACTGGGTTCTTTTACGTGCGTTAGGCCTTATACAACTCACGGGACCTCCGGCTTAACGTCCCATCCGAAGGACGAAGCAATAATGGTTAAGTGCCTTGCTTAAGGACACAAGTGTCCAGGCCGCGGCTCAAACCCACGCCACTGTTGCCTCTGAAACACCAGAGCATGAGTCCGGTGCTCTTAACGGCTAGGCCATGGAATGGGAGGAATATTATCACAAGGTAAAATCTGGACTTTTCTATTTCATGAGGCAAAGCCGAGTGAAATGGAAAAGTCCAGATTTTACCGAGCGATGATATTCCTCCCATTTCACAATTTAAAGCCACTCAAGATTTGTTTTATATTTAACTGTATGCCGGTAGATCCTTGTCAGTTGATTTACGCAGTTAAACTTGACCTCTATTTAAATACAAAATTGAAGGGAAATGTACTTCTCTCTTCCAATCCACCCCTTCACGAAATGTTTGAACCCGACTCTGTAGCTACTGGCTCTTGGGAACGTTACGCTCAACGCGCACACCAGCATGCATTTGCGCACAAATTCCGCGTCATGGAACAAGGATGATCCTAACTGTTTTATATTAAATCCCGTTCACCATGGGCAAATGGGACTTTTTCACCCCCTGCATTTGTTTTTACTTCCGCACAAAAAAATTGGGAAAAAAACACCACCTGTCAGTTTTTCAAAATTCAAACTGATTTTTACTTCTGGCTGCAAAATATTCACACATTTTGATAATGAAGTATTCAGATTTAGTCACAGAACTTTATTGACGCCACCCAGCATGTACTTCCTACTTTGTGTTTCTTCAGGTCCTGAGTACGGCACCGTCAAATCAGCCTGGAAGTCCACCCTGACGGAAGCAGACAGCAAGAGCGAGAGTCACCTGGACATAGCCAAGAAGCTGATGCAGGAGGTACAGGGAGCCGTCAAGACCTGGCAGAAGGAGAACTATCACAAGAAGATGATGAATGGATTCAAGGAGACCACAGAGGCTGGCGAGGGATTCGCCAAGGTTTGTAACCGCTCTCTACCTATAGACCAGTGTAACTAAGAGTGGGGCCGAGCTGATGCAGGAGGTAAGGAGACCACAGAGGCTGGCGAGGGATTCGCCAAGGTTTGTAACCGCTCTCTACCTATAGACCAGTGTAACTAAGAGTGGGGGCCGGTCGGGAAGGGGGGGAGGGGAAGCTGGTGAAGGAGGTACAAGAAGCTGTCAAGACCTGGCAGAAGGAGAACTACCACAAGAAGATGATGAACGGATTTAAGGAGACCACGAAGGCTGCTGAGGGATTCGCCAAGGTTTGTAACACCTCTCTACCTATAGACCAGTGTAACTAAGGGTGGGGGCCGGGGAGGGGGGGGGGGGAGCAAGCTGATGAAGGAGGTACAAGAAGCCGTCAAGACCTGGCAGAAGGAGAACTATCACAAGAAGATGATGAACGGATTCATGGAGACCACGGAGGCTGGCGAGGGATTCGCCAAGGTTTGTAACCGCTCTCTAGCTATAGACCAGTGTAACTAAGGGTGGGGCTGGTCGGGAGGGGGCAGCAAGCTGATGAAGGAGGTACAAGAAGCCGTCAAGACCTGGCAGAAGGAGAACTATCACAAGAAGATGATGAACGGATTCAAGGAGACCACGAAGGCTGCTGAGGGATTCGCCAAGGTTTGTAACCGCTCTCTACCCATAGACCAGTGTAACTAAGGGTGGGGGCCGGTCAGGAGGGGGAGAATGCTGATGGAGGTGGTCAAGGGAACCGTCAAGACCTGGCAGAAAGAGAACTATCACAAGAAGATGATGAACGGATTCATGGAGACCACGGAGGCTGGCGAGGGATTTGCCAAGGTTTGTAACCGCTCTCTACCTATAGACCAGTGTAACTATGGGTGGGGGCCGGTCAGGAGGGGGGGGGGGAGAACGCTGATGGATGTTAAGGGAGACCTGGCAGAAGGAGAACTATCACCAGAAGATGATAAATGGATTCAAGGAGACCACGGAGGCTGCTGAGCGTTTGCCATGTTTTGTAACTGCTCTCTGCATATCGGGTCTTCTGTAACCCGATGCTGTATGACAAAACAAATGGCAGCTACTGACCAATCAACAACTTTGGCCGAATTTCTGCACTCAATGACGTCATCACGACTTCAAAAAGCAGCTCCGATTAGCTGCCGTGCGGGGTCTGGATCAGATGTCTGTAGTGTGGCTCTGCACATGGGAACTCAGTCTACATTGTAGTCCCTGACACCCTTTAGAACCCATATCACCCCGATTTTGCAGTCTCTGCATTGGCTCCCTGTTGCCGACCGGATTAAGTACAAACTGTTACTGCTGGTTTTTCATTGCCGGCATGATTCAGCTCCTGAATACAACATTGACCAATTGAGATCTTCTGATGTATCTTTGCTTGTTGTCCTTCACACTCACAAATCTTGGGGTGATCGATCATTTTCTTGCGCAGGTCCTCATCTTTGGAACAAACTACCCCTCGCCATTTGCAATATCTCATCCCTTTCTGAATTTAAAGTGGCCTGAAGACCTATTTGTTTCAGATCACTCAGAATATTCTTGTTTAGTTAAATTTAATTGTTTTGTTATTTCTGATTTGATTTGATTGTTCTTTTGCGCCATGAGCGTCATTTATGGCGGATATTGGCGCGTTATAATTGCCGTTATTGTTTATTATTATTATATGTATGTCATCTCTGTTTGTTTAAATAGTACGTGTGTGAAACTCATTAAGCAAACTTTTGGAACATACAGTGTATTTTGGGTTTAAATTTTATCACTTATCCAATTCATTAGGCTCAGAAACCGTGGGGTAAGTCTCTGAAGAATGTCAACGCCAAGAAAGCAGCCTACCACGCAGCCTGCAAGGCGGAGAAACAAGCCCTCAGTCAGGAAGCGACCGCCAATCAGGATTCGTCACTCTCACCGGACCAGGTTAGTGGCTCAGTTAAATTATGGGGCTACGGCTTACAATTACCCATAGACATAAGTGTTACTGTGAGCCGTAGCCTTAGTAATTAGAATGTGGCTTGATTGAGCAAAATATCCTCTCATCAATCCAGGGCCCAATTTCTAAGCACCGTCGAAATCAGAATTTTCAATAATCGATATCAGAATTTTCAAAAATCTATATCAGAATTTTCAATAATCGATATCAGAATTTTCAATAATCGATATCAGAATTTTCAATAATCTATATCGAAATTTTCAATAACCGATATCAGAATTTTCAATAATCTATATCGAAATTTTCAATAATCGATATCGGAATTTTCAATAATCTATATCGGAATTTTCAATAATCGATATCCGAATTTTCAATAATCTATATCGAAATTTTCAATAATCGATATCAGAATTTTCAATAATCGATATCAGAATTTTCAATAATCGATATCAGAATTTTCAATAATCGATATCAGAATTTTCAATAATCGATATCAGAATTTTCAATAATCTATATCGAAATTTTCAATAACCGATATCAGAATTTTCAATAATCTATATCGAAATTTTCAATAATCGATATCGGAATTTTCAATAATCGATATCGGAATTTTCAATAATGTATATCGGAATTTTCAATAATCGATATCAGAATTTCCAATAATCGATATCAGAATTTTCAATAATCTATATCAGAATTTTTAATAATCTATATCAGAAATTTTCAATAATCTATATCAGAATTTTTAATAATCTATATCAGAAATTTCCAATAATTGATATATCGGAAATCCAGTATCGAGAATATTTGATATATCGATTATCCCATGTAAAAGTTAAAGACCATAAAGATGACACTACGATTTAAAAAACAAAAACAAAAAAACACGATCTGAAGTCCCAGTTTTCCATGGCTTTCTGTGGAGCATTTTGCTCAAACTTTTTTAAACAACTCTCAGCACTGACAGTTTGTCCAGAACGGGCGGTTTCTTTTGAGGTTTTACATCGGGGGAAACTGCAAATTCCAACAAACGCAGAGCATAAAGCTACGCCGCTTGGCATTTCGCGATGTTTTTATTTTGAGTCACAAGCACAATTTATTATGCCTCCAACTTTTATTTCATTATACAGCAAACGTTAAACACAAAGTAAAAGCACAAACGGGAGATTTATTTTGACGATAATCTGACGCAATTTCGATATTTTTGATATCATTCCTCAGTGTCGACAATTTCAATATTGGGATATGATTACAAAATTGCTATCGGCGATATCGATATCAAAATAATATCGAATAATATCGATATATCGAGGGTGCTTACCAATTTCATGGCTAAGCTTACCTTTAGCGATAAATGCCTGCTTACTGTAGCAGAAAAATTCCCTGCTTACGGGAAACGTATTTCAAGGGTCAGCGATGAATTTTGGCTTCTGCGCATGCCTACATCCCATAACTAAGGATTCTGTGCTTACCGGGTTAGCCCAGAATTTTCTGCTAGCGCTGTTTTCTGCTAGCATGCAATGGTGATTGTAAGCGCGGAATTCTGTGGTTAGCAGTAAGCAAGATTAGCATAAATCACAGCCTTTTGCTTGATCATACTTTGAAGATCAAGAAGACGCAAGACAAAGTGGAGCGAGCCAAGCAAGAGAAGCAGAAGCTGGAGGAGAGGTATCGGACGTCGCTGGACGACTTGAAGGCTCTCAACCCACGCTACATGGAGGACATGGGCATTCAGTTTGACAAGACGCAGGTAGGACAAGCACTATTATTATTACCATCGTAAATACCGGTAGTACCCACTGATCTCTATATAAAGACTGGATAGCGGATATGCAAAGAACATTCACATAGAAGACTTTGCATATTGACCAATTCGCCCCCGGTCTCACGAAGATGGCCGCTTATAATACGAACGTTCTACGCGTAAATACGCGCCCGTTGTATCGACAGTTGACGCGCATTTTGGTCACGTACACATATTATGATGTTCTAAAAGGGACACATTTCCGTAGTGATTATCATTGCAAAACGCCGAAAAAGTGATATTTGCTGTATTTTAGTAACCACGACGTTAAAAAAAATTGTAGTTAACCTTGGTCAGTGGTGGTTGTCAAAATATAAGTCAAGTGAACCGCGACGTTACAAAAGAAATCATGCTGTCTATAAAAACGGCAACTTGTCCTTTGTAGATCACCAGCCGGTCTCACCAATATGGAGTCAAATTCGTACATTGTGCGGCTCTTTATTAGCTATCCAGTCTTTATATAGAGATCAGTGGTAGTACCATTAGGGAGACACCTTAAGCCAGCCTCAGGTCGACTGGTTTCGCGCACGAATGGCGGGAAGTAAAGTAAGTAAAGTCTGTCTCGAGCCAATGTGGCCCATCAGGCCGGCGTTTATCTCCGGTTTCAGTAGCATGAAATGACTGAAATGAAAAGAAATGCTGGTCCATCGCAGGTTACTCCCCAGCTAATGCCGGTACCCATTTATACTCCTGGGTGGAGAGAGGCAAGTGGGGGTAAAGTGGCTTGCCCAAGGGCGCAATATATGACCAGCAGCTGGATTCGAACCCCTGACCCTCTGATCATGAGTCACGAACCCTCACCACTTGGCCACACTCCCCTGGCTAATTTTATAGTGCGCTCATTCGGTGTGCCCTCCCACTGGAGCTTTGCAAGTGGTAAATAGCGCCCTCTAAGTTTATGCACGGAGTCCATAGATGGTGTGATCATGTAATGCTGAATGACGTCTTCCTTTTGTTTCAAGAAACACTCCGTTCCAAAAAACAAATTCTCTGCAAAAAATTAAAGAAAGCAAGATGACGTAATTGATGCCATTTTCTCACATCGCAGGTATTTGAAAAGAGGAGGATTGAATTCTTCAAGCAGACGTTGAAGGACATGCACAAGGTCCTGGATCTCTCCAGCAGTCCCAGGTAAGACTCCAGAGGTCGTAGGTCAAGAGTCTATATCGTATGTCCCTGACCTATAGAGGGCAGTATTATATTATTGTATCTGTGGTAACATCAAAGATTTCCTCATGTGTAATATAAATTTGAAGAAAAGTTGCATTTTTTTAAGCATTATGCTGACGCAGAGGATAACAACTCAGCTTTCAGTTGGAATTGTTTTTGTTTTTTTCTCCAGTTTTGCGCAGATTTACACGGATTTCAAATCGACGATAGAAAACGCAGACCCAGACAAAGACCTGAAGTGGTGGAAAGCCAACCATGGGACCGGCATGGCCATGAACTGGCCAGACTTTGAGGTATGATACACCCCCGGCCCTATCCCCACCCCTATCCCCACCCCTAACCCCACCCCCACCCCTGCTCCCATCCTCATCCTGAACCCCATCCTTGTTCCCAACCCAAACCCCACTCAACCCAAACCCCACTCAACCCAAACCCCACTCGACCCAAACCCCACTCGACCCAAACCACGCCCAACCCAAACCCCACTCAACCCCAAACCCACGCCCACCCCCAACCCACGACCCCCCCACCCCACGCCCACCCCCACCCCAACTACTTGACTTGTAATTGACTTAATATTGACTTCTCAATCACGATTGACTTGTGATCTGACCTGGGATTGACATTTACCATTGAGTTGTGATTTTGACTTGTGATATTACTTACATTCAAACTCCTCTCCAGCCAGGAGTATGAATGGGTACCTGTGGGGGTAGAGGACCGAACGTGCGCTGATATTGTCTGCTGCGTGAGTTCCCATGGCCTGATGAACGGGGGAATAATTGTGAAGCGCTTTGTAGATTGTGGATACGATGGAATGCGCTTATATAAGCATTACAATTTACAATTTATATACTTGTGATTGACTTGAGAATCAACTTGTGATTGTCTTGAGATTGACTTACGAATTGGCTTGTGACAAACTTTTGTATAGACTTGGGATTGACCTGCGCTTGGCGTGTGGTTGTAGTTGAATAGTGATTGACTTGTGAGTGAATTCTGATGGACTGATGGTGAACTTGTGATGGACTTTTGATTTGACTTTAACCCTAACCCTGCCAGACGCAACACAGGGCATCAAAATCAAAAGTCAGGTGTACTTTGATGCATTTAGCTATCAACACCAGTGCATCAACATCCAGTTCTGAGACAATGAGAGCTAGTCTTATAGAACAATGCCAGAGTTGCATCCTGTTGCATTCAGTGACCACAGACTCTGAGGCAGATTAGCCTTGAAGCTTTTGACCTGCTGGATCTTGCTACACTGGGCAGGCTTGTCACTTACTCAAGTGTTGCATGCTGCTGCGTTTGGCAGGATTTCTAGCCAAAATACCCTGGAGGGTTAGATGACTGTGTGATTGACTTATGATTGACTTGACATCGACTTCGCAAATCTCAACATGTCCGGTAAAAAATAAGGATTAACACGGATTGATTTCCTGATTAACCCTTTCATTACCACATTGTTTATTGACTTGGCTCTCCCCAGGACCAAATTGTTTGCTCAGTCATGCGAAAATCACTAGAGCGTGAACAAAATGACCACAAGTCCAAAACTCAGGAGTGATTTAAATCATAGGTGTTGTGTGTAAAGTTTGTTCCTTCTGTTTGTTCATCTGGTTCCATTTATCAAACTGCAAGCCATTTCACCACATGACCAATTTTTGTAATGGCAACACTATCTTTCAGCTGGTATATGGTTGATATCAACACGCCGCCTTTCTGAAAAGTAGTGAATATATCTGTGTTGAGGGTGTTCTGTGTGGCTTCCTGGTCGACTGGGTTCTTTTAATCATCCTGCCTCTCATTACAGGACTACAAAGAAGAGCTCCACGCCATCGGCAGCAAACGAGCGACGATGAAGAACTCAGTCAGCGGAGGCGGGGACGGCAGTATCACTGTCAAGACAGTCAGATCCATCAATGATGACTACAACAACGCGGATTACAACGATCCCCTGGCTTACGGCGATAGGTAAGTCAGTCTCCTGCTCCCACGTGATGCGCCTGTTTTTACAGGGAGGAATTTTCTTTAGACAACAATCAGTGCGACCGGTTAATGACAAGCAAGTTCAAGCGAGAACTATAGTTAATCATAGTTTGGCTATCTTCCTTTGAACCTGTGTTGTCGGATATGTACTGTAGTTGTACTAGTCTAGTCACCAGTCGGAGCCAGCCTACAGAGGTTGGCAACATCGCTGGTTACAATTTAGCTACACACATAAAGCATAGCGAGGAGCCTGCGCCCGATTTCATGAAACTCATCGTAACTTACGATGCATCGCAGCGCTGCGACGCGTCGTATACCTACGATGCGTCCCAGCTGCAACGCGTCCTGCAATTCATTTCACAAAACATGCCATATGTGCAACGCGTCATGGGTGTATATTTATAGTACAACACGGTGACTGTTATATATATTTCTTCAACGCAGAGTAAATAGCCATCTGATATTCAGTGCAGAGTCATCGGATCTGTTCTCGAAAAGGTTTTAAAACATTAAACAAAACGGCGTAGGAGTAATGCAGTTTTAAAGGAAAGCAAGCTCACAGTGGACTGTTTGCTGTCGGTACTTTGAAATTTCAGCTGTAATATTCAAGGTTTATTCACATTTACTTCGATGCAGATTCCATTGACAACGTCACGCACATTGTCTTGATATTATAGTCTCGTTTGTTAAATTTTTATGGCATAAAAACTGGCTAAGAAAAGGACGCTTCTTATTTTGCGATAACCACTAGACACGTCGTAACTTGTGGCGTGTTTTAAACCATTGTCAGGGAACTTGCGATGCGTTCAACGCATCGTAAAGTTTCGTGAAATGGATCATATGATGTGTTTCAAGTTGCGACGTGTTACGCGTCATAACTGGAGTGGCAACTCGTCGCGGCGCTTCGTGAAATCGGGTGCAGGTCCGGGAAGTTTCAAGATGACATTTTCATCATCATTTTGATTTAAGGCATTCACTGCACATGAAACTGCACATTAATATTCATTTTATTGTGAAAAACTTTTTGACAAGTTGTTCGCTTGACAAACTCTCCATTCTTTCTCTCTCCGGTTTTTCTTAACATTCCCTGGTTTTTCCCCGCGGACTGCGATGCTTTTCACTCCCACCCAATTTCTTCTCATAATTGTCCACCACCCTTAACCTACCCGCCGTACTTTACCGCATGCTGGATTGTGCTCCTCTTTGAAAAAAAAACCTTGCCTGAATTTGTTCGTCTCTTCCAATTTTATGATGCCAATATCGCATCTTTTTGTCAAACTTTTGTAAACACAATCATTCCAAAACAAACATCGTCTACCAAATTACCAAAAACATAATGTGTTACATCTCTGCCGGTCTTCATACAACTTTTTGTTCAAAACCCCATTGATTTTTACCATTGCCCCCCCCCCCCCCGCCAAATTTGCCGAACTTCCCTCTTTGAACCCCCCCTCCCCTTGGTTCCTCAACAAATGTGGAAATCAAATGATATTACACCCATAATCCTTACCTGTCTGCCAATCTTTGAACAACTTATTAAACCCCGTCAATGTTGATCTTCACCTTTGACCTTCAACACTACCCTCTTTTATGACACCCCCTCCCCAACCCTCCCCATTTGTTCCCCAACAAATGTCGAAAACTGAAAACAAATTCCTCACTCCTCTGCCAATCTTTGTACAACTCCTACAATGTACATGTAATAAACCTTACTGATGTTGACCTTTAACCGTTTACCTGTGACCTATGACCCCATTGACTACCGACTTCCGGGTACCCAAGTAGTACCGGTAGTTACGATACCCCCAGCCCCTCCGTGAGCTCTACTGCTTTTAAATGGCCGCATCACAGCGACATATCGGAGCCTTCTGCGCCATACATCAGGTACATGTATATTTCACACACGTTGCAAACGTGGAAACTGCATGCTCAGTATGACTGTAGACTACATTGTACATGTTCTCTGTGGTGCTTTCTTCTGTTGTCGCCAATGAGGGCGCTCTTCTCTTTTTACGATTTTACGCTCGATCATTCATGATGTACAGTACAATGTTTCTGTATGGTACAGATAAACTGTACATTTGTGTGTTGGTAACTTAGCTCAAGTGTTGTAAGTGGTCCTTAGTACAACATGTTTGTTTCATAACTTCATTTTGAGGTAAATAAATAAATTACTTTGCAATTGTAGATAGAAATGATTTTGATGTACATGTATTAGTTTTTTATTGTTCCCTAAAGAGAAAGACATTTTTACTAGATAATAACATACCGTACATGCTTGTACATGTACTTGTATTGGCTTTTGTGGCTTCAGCAAAACTTTTTAACTAATATAAATCTTGAGAATTAAATTGGCGTGTTCTTTATTAAATTAAAGAGAATTAAATTGTCTGTATCACTGTCTCATCTACACATGTCACTGTCTGTGTCACCAGTCACTGCTTCTCTCTACATGTGTCACTGTCAGTGTCGTTCTCTCTCTACATGTGTCCCTGTCAGTGTCGTTCTCTCTCTACATGTGTCCCTGTCAGTGTCATTCTCTCTTTACATGTGTCCCTGTCGGTGTCATTCTCTCTCTATATGTGTCCCTGTCAGTGTCATTCTCTCTCTACATGTGTCCCTGTCAGTGTCATTCTCTCTCTACATGTGTCCCTGTCGGTGTCATTCTCTCTCTACATGTGTCCCTGTCGGTGTCATTCTCTCTCTATATGTGTCCCTGTCAGTGTCATTCTCTCTCTACATGTGTCCCTGTCAGTGTCATTCTCTCTCTACATGTGTCCCTGTCAGTGTCATTCTCTCTCTACAATTGTCACTGTCAGTGTCATTCTCTCTCTACATGTGTCCCTGTCAGTGTCATTCTCTCTCTACATGTGTCCCTGTTAGTGTCATTACTTTTCTACATGTGTCCCTGTCAGTGTCATTCTCTCTCTACATGTGTCCCTGTCAGTGTCATTCTCTCTCTACATGTGTCCCTGTCAGTGTCATTCTCTCTCTACATGTGTCCCTGTCAGTGTCATTCTCTCTCTACATGTGTCCCTGTCTGTATCACTGTCTCATCTACACATGTCACTGTCTGTGTCACCAGTCACTGCTCCTCTCTACATGTGTCCCTGTCAGTGTCATTCTCTCTCTACATGTGTCCCTGTCAGTGTCATTCTCTCTCTACATGTGTCCCTGTCAGTGTCATTCTCTCTCTACATGTGTCCCTGTCAGTGTCATTCTCTCTCTACATGTGTCCCTGTCAGTGTCATTCTCTCTCTACATGTGTCCCTGTCAGTGTCATTCTCTCTCTACATGTGTCCCTGTCAGTGTCATTCTCTCTCTACATGTGTCCCTGTCAGTGTCATTCTCTCTCTACATGTGTCCCTGTCAGTGTCATTCTCTCTCTACATGTGTCCCTGTCAGTGTCATTCTCTCTCTACATGTGTCCCTGTCAGTGTCATTCTCTCTCTACATGTGTCCCTGTCAGTGTCATTCTCTCTCTACATGTGTCCCTGTCAGTGTCATTCTCTCTCTACATGTGTCCCTGTCAGTGTCATTCTCTCTCTACATGTGTCCCTGTCAGTGTCATTCTCTCTCTACATGTGTCCCTGTCAGTGTCATTCTCTCTCTACATGTGTCCCTGTCAGTGTCATTCTCTCTCTACATGTGTCCCTGTCAGTGTCATTCTCTCTCTACATGTGTCCCTGTCAGTGTCATTCTCTCTCTACATGTGTCCCTGTCAGTGTCATTCTCTCTCTACATGTGTCCCTGTCAGTGTCATTCTCTCTCTACATGTGTCCCTGTCAGTGTCATTCTCTCTCTACATGTGTCCCTGTCAGTGTCATTCTCTCTCTACATGTGTCCCTGTCAGTGTCATTCTCTCTCTACATGTGTCCCTGTCAGTGTCATTCTCTCTCTACATGTGTCCCTGTCAGTGTCATTCTCTCTCTACATGTGTCCCTGTCAGTGTCATTCTCTCTCTACATGTGTCCCTGTCAGTGTCATTCTCTCTCTACATGTGTCCCTGTCAGTGTCATTCTCTCTCTACATGTGTCCCTGTCAGTGTCATTCTCTCTCTACATGTGTCCCTGTCAGTGTCATTCTCTCTCTACATGTGTCCCTGTCAGTGTCATTCTCTCTCTACATGTGTCCCTGTCAGTGTCATTCTCTCTCTACATGTGTCCCTGTCAGTGTCATTCTCTCTCTACATGTGTCCCTGTCAGTGTCATTCTCTCTCTACATGTGTCCCTGTCAGTGTCATTCTCTCTCTACATGTGTCCCTGTCAGTGTCATTCTCTCTCTACATGTGTCCCTGTCAGTGTCATTCTCTCTCTACATGTGTCCCTGTCAGTGTCATTCTCTCTCTACATGTGTCACTGTCAGTGTCATTCTCTCTCTACATGTGTCCCTGTCAGTGTCATTCTCTCTCTACATGTGTCCCTGTCATTCTCTCTCTACAATTGTCACTGTCAGTGTCATTCTCTCTCTACATGTGTCACTGTCAGTGTCATTCTCTCTCTACATGTGTCCCTGTCAGTGTCATTCTCTCTCTACATGTGTCCCTGTCAGTGTCATTCTCTCTCTACATGTGTCACTGTCAGTGTCATTCCCTCTCTACAATTGTCTCTGTGCATCTTGTCACCTTACCCTGCAGGCAGGCACCCTATTCCTTCACCATCACAATCCAATTCACTGACAATCCATTTCACTGACAATCCATTAATCGACGGGTTTCCCCCTTTTTGGTATGTCTTTTTCTCCCCCTCTCCCTCCATCCACCAGTAACTATCCTGGGTACACACAGTATGATGATAACGATGGGTAAGTGGTCTTGTAATGCATGCCGGTGTGGGTGTCACTAACAACAACTTCTTATTCAGATGTGGAATTGGTTGTGCACTAATGTGTTAACCCTTAACGCTTTTTGACACCACCTAATACCACACTTTGGGAGATTAATATTAATACATACATGTAGTTATTCCACGAACGCGAGTGGAACACGGAATAATGTAGTGCATCTGTGTCCCATATGCTTTGGCCAATATGGGATACAGATGCACTTCCATGTTCCACGTGAGCGAGTGCATAATGAGTTTACTCACATGTATCTTCAAGCAAACTTGGTTCACAGTAAAGATGGAATGCTCATGCTGTAGATGCTTTCAGCAGTTATCCTACTACGTGCCTACCTCAGGATTAGAATACCGCAATCAAGTGGTGATAAGTATGTAAACACTGGCAATCGTGGACCTAGGATTTGGGTTAGGGCACAAACAATACGTCCACAATTGACCGATAGTCCACGATTGAAATTCGTGCAAAAAAACAATGATAGCTGTTGCTAGAAAGTTAAAGTACAAACAAAGGAAAGAGGAGAAGGGACAATAGGGGGTCCACCATTGCTAGTGTTTACAAAGATAGGTGTGTGGACTGTGGTATGTACCGGTACATGTATCAGGGATATTATCTTCAAGCAAACTTGAATCCTGCATCCTGATTGGTCGATCCATGGCAACAAGCCGTGCTACCGGTACATATCCATGTGGCACAGCCACGGCCCATACTGCATTCTGCGAATTACGCTATTCTAAGATGCAAGGGCCATTCCGTACAACATGCACGTGTAATACTAGGATAACCGCTGAAAAGTTCGTTTACAGCGTGCGTGTTTCATCTTTACTGTGCATCAAGTTTGCTTGAAGATAAATGTGTTATTATAAGATGGAATTTTGCGGGGTGATATAAATCAAATTAGGTTTTGCCCTTCATCGATGTTTTTTGCTGCTATGTACATCAGATTCGAACCGGCCAACCGATCCCGTTAGCTCGGTGGTCGAGTGGTAAGACATCTGCACTAGAAAACAGGAGGTCGTGGGTTCGAGTCCCACCCGAGTGATTTTTACCAACATTCACTCGGGAGGTAACCACTGAGTATACAGTGTTTAAAAAAACGTCGGTGAATGGCAAAACCTAATTTGATTGATAAATTTGTTATGCTCGTGGAACACGGAAATGTAGTGCGTCTGCGCCCCACATACCACTCGGCCTTCGGCCTCGTGACATGTGGAACACAGACGCACTACATGATTCCGTGTTCCACTCGCGCTCGCGGGATAACTAATAATATTGTTGTTGCCACGGATCAACCAATCCGAATCTTGGACTCAAGTTTGCTGGAAGATATAGGGCCAATGATTTTCGAAATCTGCTCCTGGAAACGGGAAATAACTTCTGCAATTTTATTGATAAAAAAAACCACATAAATTCCTAAAATTTATCGAATTCAAAACGAATTTGTTGACGATTGATTGAACAGACGAGCCATATAACAAATGAGCGGTGTTTATATCATGCTTTTGGTGGGACAAAAACGTTCAAGATCAGAGCAATAAATGTTACGAGATCATTACCGTAGTACGCGTAGTCATGGGAGTGACAGTCCCGACGCATGCCGTACCTGTCGGCCAGGGCACGGGTGAAAATCATCACACTCACGGCACGCTCTTGCGGGTCTCTTTTGCTCCATCGGCAGGTTTATTTTTCTCTGTGCAATCAATCAACCATTCATATAACATTTAACTTTGGCTCTATTGAAATGCGTGTCGTGCTTAGGTCCAAAAATCTCCCGTAAACTAGGGGCTAGGGCCTATCCTATTTTGCCGCTAACGTTAGCCCAAAAACAAAATGGCGGACATGAATTTCTCTTCGGCCAGCTGATGTGTGTGACGTCATGGGATTGGCCTGTACGGCTATTGCATGTTTCTTGCATGTGTGGCAGTGGCAGTGCAGTATACGACTTGACTGTGGCGAAGTTAAATACTATGTCTGTACATTGATCAGCCGTTGATAAAATAAGAATCTTTTGGGGGGCAATTTTCCTGTGCTCCATCCAAACGACTATTTCATTATCGTCTTGGAATTGTCTGTGTACATGGTATAATGTATACATGTAAAATGCAAATTTTTGTATTGAATAAATGTGAAACGGTATCTTTCAGCCTGAAACGGAATTCAGGATTTTTGAAAACGGAATTTGCACTTTTCTGAAACGGAAAATCATTGGCCCTAAAGATACATGTAGTGATATATTTTGCAGGAAAAAAAACTCATAGCTTCTCAGTTTGAACAATTAATACCGTTAAAAGTAAACTGAAGGCATTAACAGCCAAAAAACGGAGAGCTGCACCATGGTACTTCACAACTTGCAGAGGTTTATAGACGCCGTGCACAAGTACCCCCTCACAGGCGAAAATAAGAAAGAGTGCCTATATTGAAGGACCACTAGGCACCATCGTGCCTGATGAAAGCTGGTGTACACATGGATTATATTAGTAGTGGTCGTGAACCAGTGATGCGTCCGATGTCTTTCTAAGGCTACAGAATGCCTTTCTGCCCATGCACAAACTTGAGATGCTTAAAGAGGTTGTGGAATGCTCAAAGACATTTCTGTCATTTTTCGGGTATACATGTATGTAGCCTAAGGTGTGATGAAATAAAAACGACTATTGTTTCTGTCATAAAATGAGTACAAAAGGTACTTTTGAGAGCTGTTTTTCAAGTCCTGTCATGCCTGTTTCGACCCGAACGTGCAATTTGTGTAAAAGTCGTCGTTGCGGGCAGCAAACAAAACACAGTAAATCGTGACGTAATAAACGGGACTCCTGATGCAGAGTAGCATAAACGAGTCCTGTTTATTACGTCCCAATTTAGTGTGTTTTGTTTGCTGCCCGCAACGACGACTTTTACACAAATTGCACGTTCGGGTCGAAACAGGACCTGAAAAATAGCTCTCAAAAGTAACCTTTGTACTCATTTCATGACAGAAACAATTGTCGTTTTTATTTCATCACACCTTAGGCTACATATACCCAAAAAATGACGGAAATGTCTTCGAGCATTCCACAACCTCTTTAAATGAGTGGCTTGATGAGGAGAACTAGTACATTTTCAGTGGCTCAAAGAGTCAAACAAACTATGGGATTTTGATGGATTCAGGAACTGCAGGATTTTGATGGATTCAGGATACCTCTTTTTTGAGCCGTTGGGGGACTTTGATGGATTCAGGATTCTCAACAGTTTAACATCTTTGGCTATGTTTGTGGTCGAGTAAAAACTGCTTGTAGCCCTGCCAAGTCTGTCACATGCTTATTAGGCCTCAGCATATAAAGAAGGATTATGTACCGGTAAATAACCCATCCAGACAAAGCAATGCTGGGGTCGCCACCTCCATTCATTGGTTGGTGTACAGGGTAGGCCTATGTAAGATTACATTATTATCCAATGAAAGAAGATATCAATGTGTGAAATATTTTATGCACAGTGCTTATAAATGCTGAATAAGTCATGCTTCAGTAAACATGAAATATACATGGAGGACAAGGGCTCATTGAAATAACAGACAATACACACATCATGGTGTATGTATACTATTAGTTATCTGGTGAGCGCGAGTGGAACACGGAATTATGTAGTGCGTCTGTGTCCCACATACCACGAGGCCGAAGGTATGTGGGACACAAACGCACTACATTTTCCGTGTTCCACGAGCCCGAGCGCGATAACGAATTTATCTTCAAGCAAACTCGACGTACAGTAAAGTTGGAACACGCATGCTGTAACCTACACGCAACTTTTGAATTCACAGTGAATTGTGCAGCACTAAGCGCGTCACGTAGGCTTAGAATAGCGCAATACGCGGAGTACGGTATGGACCGTGGCCATGCGGTATGGTTATATGTAGCACGGCTTGTTGCCATGGATCGACCAATCAGGATCGAGGATTCAAGTTTGCTTGAAGATAAATGTAATTACCCACAGCCCAAGTTGAAAGGAAAAACAACCCCACATCATATCCACCAGCAGTTGAACCATGCAAGTGGTTTATTTTGATGGATCCTATGCAACAACACACATCACAATTTTCATTCGAGCATGGTATCCTGAATCCGTCAAAATCCACCAGAAATTTACGTAGGTGATGGATTTTGAAGACTCTACGGAGAAACATACATACACTGTAATGCCACCATGGTATCCTAAATCCATCAAGACCTTTTCTGTTGGACTTTGACGGATTCAGGATACCTCCAGTATTTACATGTACACTGGTGGAATCTGACACCAACTCAGGACACCAACATTTTTTGCCTGACAAAATTGGTGGATTTTGGCGGATTCAGGATACTTTCTAGGAAAAGTGCTCAAGGGGTTAAGGTTAATTGTGACCTGTTCTGTCAAAATCAGACTTTTCTGGGCATAAGGTCGAAAATGAGATTTTTGCATATTGTTAAAATATGTACATTTTCCTTTTAATAGGTGGTTTAATTTTTGAAACCTGTATTTCCTGGGCAAAGTTATGCTATTTTGAAGTTCATTGTGTTGAAAAGCAGAAAATGGCCACGAACGTCACAAAACAGTCATTTCTATAACTGATATACCGGTACCTTAACTAATTATCAAAAAAACTATATTTAGAGTTCAAATTAGGGTTTCAAACTTTTATAGAATATTTTAGACATGTTCAGGATTACAAATATGCTAAAATTTGAAAATCGAAAAAAATCACCCCCACAGCGTTTTTTGGCCCTATCTCAATTTCAACCTCTGCCCAGAAGCGTCTGCTTTTGACAGAACAGGTCACAATTTTCATTCGAGCATTCTTGAATCCGTCAAAATCCACCAGAAATTTATGTGCTGGATTTTTGAAGACTCTATGGAGAACATACCGTACATGTACATGTACATGTACTGTAATGCCATCATGGTATCCTGAATCCATCAAGACTTTTTCTTTTGGACTTTGACGGATTCAGGATACCTCCAGTATTTACACTGGTGGATTCTGACACCAACTCAGGACACCAATATTTTTTTGCGTGACAAAATTGGTGGATTTTGGCGGATTCAGGATACTTTCTAGTAAAAGTGCCCAAGGTGTTAGGGTAAAATGTGTATATCTACACGTAGGTTTTGCTGGACCCAGAGGGCAAGCGTAATCTGACTGACTGACTGTCACTTGTGACTTACACATGTACGCTGGTTGTAGACTGTGGAGCTGGGCAGTGCTATTGTATAGGATATACCCCATACTGCCAATGAATGGACTACATGCAGATCTGGCCCATTGGGTAGATGTGTTTAGAAACTGCTGGTGAATAGCCGTTCTGGATCATTTAAATAAATTTGTGAGTTTTAAAGGGAATGTACATCATTGGCTTTCGCTGTAATTTTCAGAAATGAACTATTTGAGAGGTTAGTAATATGATCAAATATTGTTACACTGACATGTTTGAAGTTTTGTGTTTGAAAATGCTGGAAAAGCCAAGAAAAACAAAACTGTTCAAGTAGTCTGGTGCCCCGACTCCACTAAATGTAAAATGGATCAATTTACAGATGCTGGAAAATTGTAAGGTAAGGGTACCGGTCTAGCTGGCCTGCACCCGTTCATGAACATGTAACCAATACCAAACAAAATTTGGACTAAATTAATGGTAAATTTGGAGCAGCAGTTGAAAAATACATGTAGTTAGGATTTTCCAACGGTGGTCGGCCGACCACCGCTGGAATTTTTACAAAAATACCATTTTCTTGAAAATGACTTCACACCAGGTGCCATAATTTTACAGGAATAGACTGTCATTTACCAACATCCTATTAAGGTATTTAGTAAAATCTTGGTAGTTTTATTTTTCGATGTTTGCAAATGTTGTATATTCCCTTTAATAGACTTGCCATTTCTGTCAATTTATTGAACAAGTGTGCCAGTTTTATTTTTCTGTTTGCTTGGTTAACCATTTCTATCCATACTCTGTGGTGTGTGTGCTTGCTAACATCATAGTAATTCCACATTAATGTAGTTGTTTGCTCCTTAGGTAACCAATTTCTCTGTGATGTACTCTAGTTTTAAAAAGGGTTGATGACTTTAAGACATGACAGTACATGAATTAATCATTTTAATTTTGAATAACATGGTTTAATAGATATTTAACTCTTTCATGAAATAAATACATCTACATACATTAATATAAAAATGTAGTCAGAACAACAGATAAACATACATGTACTTTCAGGACATTTAGATGTTTTTGTATTTGTTTATTTTTTTTAAATTTTGTTTACAAAATATACACGTACACATGTTCATATGTAGTGAATTAACATACCGGTACATGTACCGATAAACTACCGTAGAGATGTTTCCATGAACGCCTTGATTTTGCTTTCCTATCCTACAGTGTTGTAGATTTGACACACGTCATGTGTGTAGAGTACGATACATAACGTTCATTTTTTGTAGTGCATGACTTGTGACTTACATGTGTGATAAATGGACTATTTGCATGGCATCCATCTTGGAGGGCATTCAGTATTTTTTTTTATCAGAAATGGTGCATGAAGAAAAAGTCTCGTCATGCCAATCCCAGCAGACCAAACGCATTGCCCTCTAAGATGGCCTCCATGCATAATGTTTATTGTACACCCTTTGTACATGTACACTCATGTTAAGACTAGGGGCCAATTTCACCTTGCTGCTAAGCACAAAGATTTGCTTAGCACAAAAAAGTCTGACTTATAAAAGCAGGTTACCAGCCAAAACTCCACGTGACGTATGTTGCTTATGATTAGTATTCAACTGTTGTTTGCTTAGCATGAAAATCTGGCTTTTAAAAGCAGGTTACCAGCCAAAAACTGGCGTGATGTATATTGCTCTGTATTTTCAAGTTTTGGCTGATAACCTGCTTTTATAAGCCAAGCAGGTTACCAGCCAAAACTCCACGTGACGTATGTTGCTCCTGATTAGTATTAAACTATTGTTTGCTTAGCATGAAAACAACATGGAGTTTTGGCTGATAACCTGCTTTTATAAGCCAGACTTTTTTTGTGCTAAGCAAATTTTTGTGCTTAGCAGCGCCGTGAAAGTGGGCCCAGTTTACTTTCAGTTTTATAAATACATGTACAATAGAAGTTGTTTGGCATAAACAGATTCTATAGCTTCTGACTAGCACCCCTTGAAAAAAAGAAAAGATATTGACAAAAAAATGGGGAACTGCCAACATAGGGCTGGATAGCTCAGTTGATAGAGCACTGGAACAGCAATCCGGAGGTCGCAGGTTCAAACCCCGGTCCAGCCACTTTCTTTGCTCAGGTTTAAAAATTGTTTAAATTTTTACAGTTTGGACTTTACAGAATTAGAAATGTTGAGCCTCTACTTCATTTTTCGGAGGGCTTCATTTATTTTTAGTAGAGCTTAGAACTAAAAAAAAAACATACTTTCAGTTCGTGATTTTTATTTTAGTCTTTTCAGCAGTTTTTGTTCAAGTCAAAAATGTGCACAGGCCATGGGCGGATGGATTTGTTAGGTGATTTGCTGTTTCTTGTCTTGATTGTCCACAGGCAAATGTCGCAGGAATCGCATGATGAGGAGGTGAAGGTGAGGGCGCTCTACAAATACGAGGGTCTAGAGGACGATGAATTGTCCTTCGAAGTGGGTAAGTCTGCCGATTGACCAATCACAAGCCAGCATTTGGTTTTAAAATTTATGGAGAGGTGGTATACAAATATTGAGTGGCTCAGCGTGGAATGGGAGGAATATTATCGCAAGGTAAAATCTGGACTTTTCCATCTCACGAGGCGAAGCCGAGTGAACTGGAAAAGTCCAGATTTTACCGAGCGATTATATTCCTCCCATTTCACAATTTAAAGCCACTCATTATTTGTGTTATATAACTGACATATAGATCCTTGTTATTTGATATACCGGTATTTGAACTTTTATTTCAATACAAAACTGGAGGAAAATGTATTTCTCTCTTCCAAACCGCCCCTTCAGGAAAATGTATGAACCCAACGCTTTAGCGCTGGAACAATACGCGCTATGCGCAGCGCTGAACGTGCAGCGCTGAACGCGCACACCAGCATGCATTTGCACATGGAACAAGAATCATCCTAACTGTTCAATAGCATTTCCCATTCCCAATGGATGGGCGGATAGTACTTTTTGAGCCGCGGCGTGAATGGGAGCAATAACAAATGTCACGTGATGTGAGTTTCACCAATCAAATGACAAGGATCTGTTTGTTGGTTATATAAACATGGATAGCGTATGTTCATTACGCCATACTGAAATTTTTGTCACTTTTTGAACAGTTCGCCCCCGGTCTTCCAAATATGGCCGCCGATATAATGCAAACATTCTACATGTCCGCGTACATACCAGCAAGATTTTACTTGGTTTTTGATCGCGTACAGGTATTATGATGACATGTGAAAAGGACAAGTTTCCGTCGTGATTATATTTCCAAACGTTGCAAAATGTAAACTGCGACTTTCAAAAAGTGAACCGCGGCGTTTGAAATACTGTGAACTACGGTGGACAAAAGGTGAACCAGCATGTTACTAAAGTGAAACACAGGGTTTAAGAATAGATGTAAGTCGGCAAGTTGTCCTTTATAGAGCATCAACGCATCCCCCCAATATGGCTTCAAATCACTTCATTCTGCAGTTCTCTGTATGCTTTCCAGTCAGTATATACATGTTTAGATCAGTGGACCGCACTTGCCAGGGATTGGACCGGGGGGAACAAGAGGAGAACAAAAACTGCCAAATTTATGCTAATGTATTCTAAATTTATTCATGTATTCCAGGTGACATATTAATAAAGCTGGAGGATGAGGACGAGCAAGGCTGGTGTAGGGGGCGGTACAACGGCCGGGAGGGGCTGTACCCGAGCAACTACGCTGAACCCATCTAAAAACCACGCCCCACACGTCAACTTATCCACTCCTGTCATCAACTCTTCCACTGATTTCCTTCGAGTGGATCCCGGTTCTGTGAAGTGTGGATCCACTAATATGAAATTTTGCAAAAGAAAAAGACTCCATTGGCAACTTCCTTCAGAGGTTATCACACTAGCCGTTTATACATCTTTTGTCATGTGACCCCTTTTTAGTGGATCAACTGAATAAATTAGTGGATCAACTGAATATATTAGTGGATCAACTGAATATATTAGTGGATCAACTGAATATATTAGTGGATCAACTGAATATATTAGTGGATCAACTAAATAATATTAGTGGATCAACTGAATAATATTAGTGGATCAATAGAAAATGGATCAGTCAACTTGTACAGAAGAAGTAGGTGGACAGTCCATCCGGTTTTGTGATCAACTCATCCACTAATACAAATCCACATAGTTGGTCCTCTTAAATTGGTTTGTAAATTTCAAAAATATCCACGACATCAGCTCGTTCGGTGGATCAACTCATCTACCGTTTGCGTCAACTAAAACAAGTGGATTCACTAACTGGGCCAGTAATAAGTTAAATCAGCTATCTTTAATCAGCAGTTAGCCCTTGCTACCTTTTAAGTTTATTCACATGATGGAATCTTTGAAATTGTCTTTATTCAGTTTTTTTTAATTATCTATAAAGTATACAGAACAATTGCGAGGTCACAAAAAGTCGACTTTTCTGTCAGCAAATCAGGACTGCAAGTCCACTTCATGTGGATCCACTGACACTCTTCATATTGTTCCACATGCCGTTGATCCACTCTGATTTTGCTGATTCACATGTCACTGATAAGCTGTATTAGGTTTGTGCAGACGTATATTCATCAGCATATTCATCAGTTGCTTCAACAACAATCAGTGGATCCGCTCGCATTGTAAGTTGATTGTTGCATTACAAATGTCAGCTCTAGTTGATCAACCAATTCCGGTTTTGTTATGTTTCCCTTCATATTTTCACAGCTCTTCCCTCTTAATGTTTTGAATGTAATCTGTACACCAAACTAAAAACAAATCTTTACAATTAAACCTAAAAAAAAAAACTCATGCAAACAATACTAGACCATTCCTTTGTTTTCTTTTAAAAAAATATTTAAAAAAATGTTCATTGCCAAATTAACCTTAAGTGTAAAAGTTTCTCTTTTTTTGCAAAATAAAAAAAAGTGTATTTTCTGTTTTGGAGGTCATTGGCAGATAAGATATTTTTGTACCTAGGTGAAAGACAGTTTGTAAAAAAAAAAAAGAGTTAAGACGATATGGTTTTTGAAAAGGTTGGAAAAGAGGTTGGAGGTACATGTATTTAATACGAAGTGGCCCACTTTCCTGGAGCTGCTTAACAGAGAATATAGCTTAGCGAGTTTGTTGTGATAAGCAAGTTAGGCCAAGTAAAAAAATAAACCAGTTTCTCGTTCCCTCTCGCTTCTTTTTTTCCCGGCTACCGCTTTTTTTTTTTTTTTTTTAATTCATACATTTGCACTTCATTTTGCACGTTTATTGTTCGTATATTGTCTTATTTGTTTCCAACAACATTGTAGCTCTGAAGGGTGATGGCTCCTTTGAACACAATTTTTTATCAGTAAAAGAGTCAAGAAAAGTGAAGAATCTAACTGCCATCTTGGAAAATCCGCCATCTTGTGAAAAACAGAAGAAGAAAAAAAGCAAGAATACAAAAAGCGCCCGTCTCCTACATATCTTCAAAAAAGCCAGACGAGAAACTACTTATTTTTTTTACTTGGCCTTAGTTGCCATAAGGCACAAGCAACGTAAATGCACATCACATGACTTTTCTGCTGCTCACCCATTTTTGCGATGGAACAATTTTTCTTCTTCTGAATTTAGATAATTTTGTGCTATTTAGCCTTCCACAAAATTGGCCCGGTGTGTGAAAAATCGCAAAAGTTTTTTAACCGATTTGGCGGGGAGCTGTTAAGCACGTTAACTTGCTTAGCTGAAACAGGTGAGGCCAAATAAGAAAAACAAAAATTTCTCCTCCAATTTTTATGGAAAAAAGAAGGACGCAGGCACTTTTTTTAACATTTTTTTTTTTTGGCTAATGACGGATCCAAGATGGTGGAGGTTCTTTTTTCAAAACATCCAGCGCTTTTCCAAGAGGCTAGATGCTGTTTTTCATAAAATGGACATCATTTTTCAAAGATTAGCTTTTGATTTATCTCAAAATGGAACTCATTCATTGTTGGAAACAAGTATTAAGACATAAGATATTTCTGATGGTGAAAATGTAAAAACAAAGATGGCGGATTTCGTTATTTAAAAAAAATGTTATTTAAAAAAAAAAAAATTGATACGGCTGGAAAAAAAGGATGCGGGCGGGGACAAGTAACTGGTATATTTTTGTAGTTGGCCTAACTTGCAAAAAACATGTGATATTGCCTAGAAGTGGTTCCTGGCAAAATTTGTGTCCACCGTGTAAAATTTAGCGGAGCACTACTTTCCTTCCGAGCAGCTCTACGAAATCGGACCAAGATGGAGACGGCATGCTGGGCTCCAAGGGCCTCTCTCTTGAAACTGCCCAGCAGAAGCAAAAGACAGCGCTGAGAACCAGTTAAAGCGCTGCTACTCTGCATGGCATTTTAACTGGTATCCTGCGTTACTTTTTGCTGAGCAAGAAGTCTTTTTGCGCTTAGCAAATTTTCATAAGCTGAGCAGTTTAGAAACTGGCCCTTAGCGGAGCGACAAATGTTTTTAAAAAAAATCAGGTGATTCCAGCCTTATTGTATTCCTTCATTATGTTTTTTTCATTCGTGTAAGAGTAGAATTGGCATTGATTAACATACATAGTATCAGTTTTGTTGATAATAATAATGATAATTTTCTATGCGTGCGATTACTTCCCCCATGCTTACTTGTGCAAGCGCGGCTGAGTTCAATTTAACTGTCACGTGACTTCTGACCTAAATAACTGACCCACTGAGTGGGTTACTTGGGTAAGTATCCCACAATACAATGTGAAAACATGGCGGCTAAGTCTTATGCTGCGGCGCCGGGATTCAAAAGTGTCTCCGCTTCACTTCTCACTAGTAGTACTACTAGTACTAGACATCGGCTCGCTTTCAACGGCTCGTCGCGTTCGATACTTCATCCAGTTCATAAGTGTGACATCATTTCAACTTGACCCTTACCGCTGCGCGCGCACAGAGTAGCATTGGAACCATAGACATATAATAAAACCTAGACACGACATTTGCTATCGTGCCTGTGAGCAAAATGCTGCGCTAATACGCGAACACTCTCCATACAGGCGTGACGCGTCGCGCAAGTGAGCGGTCTCACTGCGCGCATTATTTGAAATCTTGTGGTCCCGTACGCGCGTGGGGAAAAACTAAGTGGCGCACAAGTGCATTGGCGCTGGCCTGAACATGGAATACGTGGAATTCGTAGGAAGCATGCGCGTAAATCAAAGCCACATGATATTTCACGTATCGCGCCAGGCCGCGTGACGCAGCTTGTTTTGCTCACAGAATTTGCTCACGATAATGTCGTGTCTAGGTTTTATTAATGTCTATGATTGGAACCGGGAGAAGTACATAGTGACGTGTTTATAGCCAATACGCGCTTGTAATCAATGGTGCGTGTGCGTGTATGATGCAGTCCCTTACGGAGTACCGAAGTGTGACGTCATTTAGAACCAGAAAGTGTAGTGCAAACGAATGGAGTACGCGTGCGTGTGTTCACGGGCTGAATCACGCGCTAATGTCTTTCACACACATTTTGTGCGTGTGACGAATTCACTTCGGTACTTTTTACGAAATGGTTAGGGATTGTGTGGGAAGCTCAACTTCCACCAGTCCCTCTGTTTGCCATTTTTTTGAAAGATTTGGTGTCTCATTGTCTTATTCGACCAATCATATGCCAGATAGTTCATTGTGATGCGTACCGTGCTTGTCACATCATACAGCCTGTTCATTATAAAATAGACAAAGCGGTTGTCATAAACTTGTCCATGTAAATTCTAATGATAGCAAATATGCAAAAACAAAAATAGTATCGATATTTTTGTTATAGTTTTAAGTTAATATACTGTATTGATTAAGTCACTTGTGAATGTAATTACAGCCGATAATAATGTGTGGTTTGTTTTAGTTGCAAAATATTGCAATGTAAATTTATGGAGGTTAATTATTCGGGGCTTGTAATGTATGTATAACATTTTTTTGTATTTAATCATCTGATATATTGTTATTATTATTATTGGTACGATTGCATTACCACTGAATGAGCGAAGCAAAAACATTTGTACAGATTTTGAGATATAAAAGAGAAAATCGAATAATTTGTATTTGAGAAAAAAAAATGTAAAAACGTTAATAGAGATATCGCTGACAATAATAGTGCTGTACACATGGTAAATTGCTTGAATGTTAAATGAACATTAAGAAAACGCTGAATTCCTTTGTTCAGGGTAGGGCTATGTAAAATGTAAAAAAAAATCCATCTATTTACATGTATAATAGGTCATCAAATATAAACACTTTTCCCGCCATCTTGGTGTAGTTCCCAGAATCCCCAGTGAACAGTGTACACATTACCTCACATATACTTCAAGCACCAGACTGGGGTTTCATGCTTTTCTATTAGTGATATCGTCACGATACCGAGGTTGATCCTTGAAATTCTATTGACTAAACTTATTAAATTATGCGTATATTATTATTGTTTTTATTTAATTGGCATTTGTTTATCTGTACATGAAGTGCATGCATATAATGTATACATTGCACATGCATGTCGTAGCTTATTATTTAATTATTGGTCGAAACGGTCAGGATAAATATTAAACCAAAATACTAAACCAAAATACTAAGTTCCATTACCCATTAAACATTACCTCAGTAAACCAATATCCGCAAATTTGGACTGCAGAGTTGTTTTTTTTCCTTTTACGTACTTCGGCACATGCTATAAATTCTTTTTGAATTTTTCACATTGGAGTTTTTGCTCCCAATAGTTGAACTTTATCTATTAATACTTTGATGTTTCTTCAGCATAACATTGATCTGTTATCTACACATGGTCCCCCATAGTTGGGGCCTAAATCTGCTGAACCTAATCTAAGGGTTTGAAACACCCCCCCCCCCCACCATTTGTAGATTAGCCCCTCCCCTCCACAGAATTCTTATTTATGCAGGACAAAAGTTAACATATTGAATGGAATAGTTAAAGGGAATGAACATTTGCTGCAATTTTCAGGATTGGAGGATTAGTATGTTATAGCAAATATTGTTAAACTGACTTGTTTCATGTTTTGGGTTCGTAGATGCTGGAAAAACCAAGAAAACCTATTATGTTCTTGTAGTCTAGTTCCCTGACTCCACTTAAGATGAAACAGAGCCGTTAATACACTTTGGGGAATTGTAAGGTCAGAGAATCAGTCTAGCACCCTTCACAGATGTGTAATCAATTGCAAAGAAAAGTCAGAGCCGAATATGAAAAATTAGGAACAGTTTTTGAAAAGGCCAGTTTTCTCCAACGCTGGTCGGCCAACCAGCGTTGGAAAAATACAAGTTTTCTTGCAAATGTCAGCACACCAGGAGCCACAATTTTACAGGATGCTTTAGACTGTCAGTCACTTACAATTCTGTAAGGCATTTCGTGATAATTTGATCGTTTCGTTTTGTGATGTTTGCAAATGTTGTGTCTTCCCTTTAATCCTAATTTGCTCGTTACACTTCTCTCGAATTGATATTAAATCCTCCCCATCTGCGATTCAGTCTCAAATTTCCCCAAATAATTCGCAGTAAATTTAAAAAAAAAAATCACGCATTCCTTTCGCTGTTTTGGTGGTTGATGCTTAATATGATTCACTGTTATTGGAGTAATAATGTATATAAATTGCTACATGTAACTAGGTTTTTGTTGATATATTATAAATGCAGGCGTATTGCTTGGAGTGATTTCTCTGGTAATAAATAATCACAAGGTTTATAGAGAAAACAAATGTGTGGTAAAACAATTCCTTGAATTTTGTAAGTCCTAAAATCTAGGTTATTTGAAATCACCAACGTAGACATGGGCTAGGACAAATGCGACCCCCTCTTAAAAAAAAAAATAACAAAAAAAGAAAAGGCATAACACTGCTTGGAATTTGTAAGTGCAAAATTTATTCAAGTGTTGCATACAATTGATAATCATATTGATTTATAATAATTTAGTACAATCATTTTAGTCCTAAACACATTTGACAGTGAGATGTAGGATATTCACACCCCACAAATTATTAATTTTCTGTCTTAAGTTACCTGTGACTACAAACCTATTCTATATCTTTTTTTAGGCCAAAATGATTTATTTTCCAAAGTTGAAAGTCAAAACCTGGTATTCTCTCAATCGATGTACATATTCACACATTTGAATTTAAAGGCATATTACAGGGTCATTTGCTTTTCATGCATTTTGTTCGTTTCCAATTATAACGCCACTCTAAATCGAAAGAAGAATGTTCAAAACCTAACCTGTTGAAGTTTAACCGTAAATCCCCAGTATAATTTACTAGGAACCGTACCCATTCAGGCAAATTCCAACACCCACATGGGAAATTGTACACAAACACTGTAGGACTTAGTTTCTGGAGGTATGCCAACCCCAGTGTAAAAGACCATCAGTTTAGGGGTACTGTACCTATCCCAACAGATTTAAACAAAACCTGCTGTTGAACTTTGATGGGTTGAATTCTGTTAGTGTTAAATGGAAATAAACCCATGTGCCTTTAAATATGTTCATCTGAAGGGGCGTTGTATAAAACAAAATCGCTCCGTAATCTATAAAAACTGGAATAAAACTCCACAATCACCACTAAGACTTCAGGGTCCCAGACCAAGATGTCTCCCAAATGTCAGTACCAATCCTACCCTTTCCCCATACTGAAGAATCCACTAGGCTGGTGCCAGTTTGAGATCACAATTTGTACAAAAAGATCACCATTGAGACTTCAGGGTCCCTGACCAAGATGTCTCCAACTGCCAGTACCAACTCTCCCCTTACCCCACTCTGAAGAATCAAATAGGCAGGTGCCAGGTTGTTATTACAGTTTTACAAAAAGACTGCAATTGTGACTTCAAGGTCCCAGACTAAGATGTCTCCAAATGCAAGTATATCTCCACTGTCCCCTTTTTAAACATATAATTGAAAAAAAATTGCAATAGGCTGGTGCCAGTTTGTGATTACAGATCTTACAAACAGATTGCCATTGAGACTTTGGGGTACTAGACCAAGATGGCCGCCTGAATCCATCATTAACTCCCACCGCCGCCCCCTCTTCCAGAGTCTTGCTGCCCGCTGGACATCATGACGAATATAACCACCGGCACGATGTACATCCACTGACACAAAGGAAAGATAAATGTTCATTTTCACAAAGCTTTCTACTTTCTTGGATGGGAAATGCTGGAAGAATCACATTTGAATTCTATGCAAGCATACATTGTGTACCAAGTTGTCCTTTCAGTCAAAATCAATCAAGTAACTGTTTTCAACAGTTAAGATCTCACAGCAACATAAAGCAGGATTGACTGGCTGTGACTGTTTACGTAACTTGATACAGCTGTGCTTTGACTGTAGGTGATTGATAAGCCAGCTGTGCCTACCACTTGCCTCCTTTTGTCTGTTGACTGAATTTGACTAGTCACAGTGCTTGCTTGAAATATGATCTGACTGTTGGTGACTAGCCTGTGTAAAAGGCATGGCAGGGAAGAGGATTGATTTGTTTGACTGACTGTCTGTGACTGTTCAAACAGCAGGAGGGTTTAGGATTTTAGTAGACAGTGGCGTTAGACTTACATATTTGGCAAAGAAGGAGCGATTGTCTGCCGAGTTGCCCTTGGCTTTCTGTGCTTTCTCCTCTTCCAGTTTCTGAACGTAGGCTTGCGTCTCCGGCCTGTACAATTAAATAAGAAAATGTCATCAATTATCCGTCTTAATAATTCAATATCCTCTTTTACCTCTTATTGTAATGGACCCTTCCTGCCTGTCAGTGTTTAGTGCACATTGACCAATGAGATCATGACTTTTGGTCAGTATTGTATTGTATTGTTTTATTTCCATTTGTCACAAATTAATATAATGCAAATGCAACAGATTATTTACTACAACAATAACTAAACTTAATAGAATAATAATACATGTACAACACTTTGATCAATTAAATATAAATGGTGACAGATGGGGGAACCAGGAAAAAAGCCTAAGCTTATACAGAGCCTGGTCCCGTTTGAGAATAACTTATGAAATAAACAACAATTATAGCTATAATTTAAAACAGTGGTCAATAAATTAATTAATTAATTATGTACTTGGCATAATAGTAGAGAACTGAAGGAAATTGAAATATACATGTACTAATTTACAATATAACATTTAATTATGATGGAATGTAACTTATACAAATGCGAATTATGGGTGAACGTCTTATATAATACCGGAAATTAGTAGGTTTTTTAGATATCTTTTGAATTTATGCACAGTCCGAAAGAAGGGTATAGGGGTAAGCTGATTCCAAAGAAGAGGGCCTTGGTGTCTAACTGTTTTCATGAATGATGCGGTCCTAGCCTTGCCAATGTGAATTTTTTTGGCTGATCTTGTGTTATGTAAATGGACATCTAGATTCCTCACAAACATGGACCTGATATTTGTAGGTAGTAGTTTGCCTTCGAATTTAAACATTAGGATTCCTAGATGGTATTTGTACAGTTCAAATATATTCAGTGTTTTATACTGTCTAAACAGGGGCGCAGAGTGTTCTCTGAAACCGGAGTTTGTGATGACTCTCATCAGCTTTTTCTGTACTATTAATAATTTGTTCAAATAAGTACTATGGGTATTTCCCCATGCTAGAATTCCAGAGGTAGCTCAGTCAAACTTGGTCACGAGGTATGTAAGAAGTGTACACAAACCACAGGTGGGCGGAGCTTACGGCCTAAATGGAACGGTCCAATGTTGTCAGTGATCTAGGATTGTGAGTGTTAATGCACTTGACTGCTGTGCAGTGTTATCGCATGTTTCTTGTCTTGTGTTTAGTGCGCATTGACCAATGAGATTATGACTTTCGGTCAGTGACCAAGGTAGCTCAGTCAAACTTTGTCACAAGGTATGTGAGAAGTGTACACAAACCACAGGTGGGCGGAGCTTACGGCCTAAATGGAACGGTCCAATGTTGTCAGTGATCTAGGATTGTTATTGTTTATGCACTTCACTGCTGTGCAGTGTTATCATTCCACGCTTCTTGTATTTAGTGTGCACTGACCAATGAGATCATGACTTTTGGACAGGTCACTGTGGTAGCTCAGTCAAACTTGTTCACAAGCTATGTGATTATGTACACAAACCAATGGTGGGCGGAGCTTGTGACCAAATGGAACGGTCCAATGTTGTCAGTGATCTAGGACTGTTAGTGTTAATGCACTTGACTGCTGTGCAGTGTTATTGCATGTTTCTTGTCTTGTGTTTAGTGCGCATTGACCAATGAGATCATGACTTTTGGTCAGTGACCAAGGTAGATCAGTCAAACTTTGTCACAAGGTATGTGAGAAATGTACACAAACCACAGGTGGGCGGAGCTTACGGCCTAAATGGAACGGTCCAATGTTGTCAGTGATCTAGGATTGTTATTTTTCACTGTTGTGCAGTGTAATTTAAACAGTTCACCAATCACCATTCATCATTTATGTGGTAAGACAAACCATTTTTTCAAGAGGGGTGGGCTTGGTTAGGAACATCCCACTCATACTCACATTGGCGCAGGCACGGTGACTTCCAGCGACACCGTCGTGTTGAAGTAATTCAGCGCAGACGACTCGATCTCGGTCTGATCACATGACCCCCGGAGGGGCACGATACTGACGCCCATGACGTTCCCTGATTGGTCGGCGTGGACGGTGATATGATCCGAAAGCCGCGACTCCACGAGGGCGCACTGTATTCAGTGTGAAACAAACGAGTAAATATACTCCGAAAATTTAGGCAATGCGATTTTACAAAAAAATCATCAACTACTCTTACCGGCCAAAAAAGTACAAAGATAAGTTAAAATACAAACGGGCAGAGCATGGAATAATTGAAAAACCTCACCGCTTTTGTAAAAGTCGAGACATATTGGACATCTTCACTGTCAGTGGGGGCGCCAAACTTGGAGGCTACGCGTATTCTGTACAGTCCTTCTGTCCTTGCTACCTCCTAAACAGAATCGCAATAAAATGAAATTTATGTGAAAATAGACATTTTGGTTACGCACGACACGATTTGTTGCATTCATCTTTACTGTGCTACTTCAATTCCTCCAAATTTCCAACACTTGGAGCTGTATTGTATCGCATACATGTGTATTTGTTTAATTCGGGCGATTCACAATGCAGTGCACCACCAAGAGTTTGCCACGGAGAGTTCATTTTTCACGTTTACGGTCGACCGACATGGCCCATTTGAATGAGTGTCGATAGACAACTTGAGCTAATATGTCACAGATTGGGGCATAGCTTCCTGCCATCTTACAATAAACAGGATATTGATAACAAGAAAAGAAATGGGCAAACAGATCCTGGAATCATACGCTTACAAAACCACTGACAGGAAAAACTAACAATTTCAAATGTCCCGCGCTGCGAATTTGTCGACCATCTCCCACAATGCACTGCGAAAAATGAACTCTCCGTGGCAAACTCTTGGTGGCGCACTGCATTGTGAATCGCCCGAATTGGATTCACGCTACAAAAAATTAACAAATGTGAACCAAAGGGTACACCAATGTGCTAATCAATGGTTTTGCTGAGAGTGGAAAAGTTTGTAGTATCCAAAGTCCACTATCACGATTGTGTACCAAATCTGTGGGAAGTCAAGTTTTTTTCTGTGAATTTTCTAACAGAATTGACCGTCTGTCAAGGGCTGGATAGCTCAGTTGGTAGAGCACTGGAAAGGTAATCCGGAGGTCGCAGGTTCAAGCCCCGCTCCAGTCAATTTCTTTGTTCGACTTTTTTTCAAAAATTGTTATAATTCACCCAGTCAGTTTCCCTTTGGGGTTCATTTGAAAATTTGTAATAAAAGCAGATCCTCTCTGCGAGATCCCCGTTTTATATTTCCCAGGTCTGTATCGTGACTTTGGGCGTGATCCCTGGCTGCATGGCATACTGGTTTATGGCATCCGACTAGCGTTCCTTGAACAAAGATATTGACAAATTTGGGAACCACCAACATAGGGCTGGATAGCTCAGTTGGTAGAGCACCGGAACGGCAATCTGGAGGTCGCAGGTTCAAACCCTGCTCCAGTCAATTTCTTTGTTCAAGTTTTCAAGCACTGGAAACATTTGCGATGAAATGTACATTTATTTTGGTTCTAATTTCCAGACAAGGTTGGCCCGCGAGATGGCAAGTACCTTGAGTTTTCGCTTCTCTCCAGCAGTCAGCGCCGTGCCTTGGCTGAAGGAGCCCGGGCCTGGCTTCAAGGATCGGAAATTGAGGGTACCTCTGTTTGTGAATTTAATGTTCACTCCTGAAAAGACAATCGTACAAAATCTAATCAGACAAAGACAACGGCAGGCAGCACAGCAGAGTTCGTTATCAACTACCACTCCCTGTTTACTCACCAGGCTCAAATGAGTGTTCAATCAGCAGTGAGTTATCGGACGAGTAAGGCGATCCTGAGAAGTCATCATCGTTGGCTGACCTCTGGTCTCCCTGTGCGGATTTCAATGAAGATTTCAGGAGTGAAAATTAGGATTTCATTTATTGTATAATTTCATGATATAAATACGTACAAAGTTAACAACCTAAGGAATAGATTGGGGCCCGGCGGAGTGACGCCATCCGATTTGCACACCAATTTTCATCGGTTGCTATGCTAAGTGTTAATTCAGCACTCCACTCTCCAGTTCAGTTTCAACATGTTCAAGAATATTGACTTTCAACATGTTCAATAACATAGGTCTGGGAGCGACATGAGCCAATGTAAAATAAAAACAAAAAACCTGCATAGAGAGAGTAGCATCTGGATAGAGGCACAATTGCAGAATACCCTGCCACTCGATCTATGCACCTCGTAGCCGGCTACGGAGTCACGGTTGATTGCCCTCAACAAACCTTCTCAGTGCTATCTGGACGTACTAGGCCTACACACGTCATGCTTCACTGTACTCCAACTCCGCATCCGCGTAGCCAGCAACAGGGTAGTTGGTTTGAACTTAGAATTTTTTTCAGCAACTCCCATTCCTTTTGTGTTACTTCGTTCTCAAGCATTATCAAGGTGACCCCCGCTACGTAGCCGTGTAGCCGGCAACAAGATAGTTGGTTTGGACTTGGATTTTTTTTTAGCAACCCCCATTTATTATGTGTTGCTTCGTTCTCAAGGGGACCCCCACTCAGTATCCGCGTAGCAGGCAATGGACTTAAACCATGGAGGAAGGAAGTTCCTTCCTCCGGGACCATGCTTAAAGTAAAGAAAACATGTTAAGTTGTATTGTTTCTTTTCCAGTGGCAGTGATTCCAACCTCGTAGCCACAGATTTTAGGGGTGTATTTCTGAGTGGCGGGGTATTCTGCAATTACTCCAGGATAGATGGCCTATGTACCACAATCACAGAAACAACAGTAAAAAATCAGCCCCCCCCCAAAAAAAAGTACACGCCCCTCTTTCTTTGTTAAATTTAAATTAGAATTTAACCATCACTTCTCTCTTTTTTTTCCTTGATAAAAGCAAAAGAAAACGCACATATTAATTAATCTTATAAAACACGTGACAGTCATCTCTTTATCGAAGCCCATTATTACCTTCCTGGATCCACCAACCAAAAGAAAACAGACTAAAAGTGCACACAAAAATGACAAAATTTCTTGTGCACTGAAGGCTGCCATTTTGACTAAATGATTTCTGTCGCTTGAGGGGGTTGTCATGTTTTACCACGCGCGATTTCGATTTCTTGTGCGATTTTTTAAAAAAAAATTTCAATGGTCAAATCAAATCCTTTAGAAAATTACCATGAAACCCCATAACAATTTTTCTCACGCACATAGAAATTAGGCATATAACCTTATCTAAGTTTAGTGAAAATGTTTGCATTCAAATATTCAGGGACCATTGTGAAAGCTGTGATATAGCACTATCCCCTCCTTTCTGAATGGGACGTGCCACTTTCAACCGGAAGTTTACATCATGAATATTCATATTTATTGAATAAAAAGAGCCATTGTCGATATCGATCGATACGTGGCGCCCTTGCGAGCGAACGTTCCGCGCCGAATTTCCTTGAACGTCGTCGATGACTCGATTTTCGTCAGCCAGGGAAATTGCCACGCCCGCGAATTCGCCCTTGTTATAAAAAAAAAGAAATCCAGCATCGGACTTGACGAAATTTTGAGAATACAGTTCCTCTTGCAAGTGACTGACGAGGTCAGGATTGTGATAAAACTCGCTGCGTTTTGGCAGGTAAGTTGACGGATTTTTTGCTGTTGTTGACGCGATTTTGACGACGCTTGGTGAAGAAAGCCGTTGCAGTGTGGTAATTAATTTGTAGCGGGCTGGAGCGGGGTTGCTGACGGGGCCGAATACGGGTTATTTTCTGGCTGTGTGCGGTGGTTTTTCAAGGTACGTGAAATGAACTTGCAGTTGACCCCGGGGTACATGAATGTTTACAGGCAAGCGACATAAGTGGTTTATGTCTTTCTACGGTCATTATTTTAGGCAAAATGCAAACGACAATCATTAGCAAGAATTATATAGCAAAAGGGGTTTAGAATTTAGATTGAATGAATGTGTTTTGTTTTGTTGTTAGGCCTGTAATTGTTTTGACCATTTGAAATTGTTGAGATTTTCTGTGATACTGATACTGATAGGCCTACCGCAGTACCAGTATCACGACAGTATGCTAAAGCAATGAAGTTTGGAAAGAATCATTAAACTTTTGTGTGGACATTTATGATGACTCTTTGATTTTTTGGAGTCGATGTAAAAAATCACATTAAAAATTCAAGTTGTTTGTTACATTTCTGTACAAGCCCAAAGTCTTTCTTTGCCTTGGATGTTAAAATTAACCTAATTTTACTTTTATGCCTCAGATTGCCACCTTAAAAAGGACTTTCCAAATGTTGCCATGATTGTATTTAAACTCAATACAGTGTTCCTTCCTCCGTGGTGTAATTTATTCCATTCAAAGTACTAAAGGTACAACTACAACCCGCAACAAGATTTGTGTAAAATATTACTAGGCTAGTAGTGAGTAGTACTACATCATAGGCCTACATGTAGTTCTGGAAACCGAAAGCCCAGCTAAAAATAAAAACTCCATACTTGCCTCCAGAGATGAAGTTATGATTTTCAGTTATGATTTTCACGTTTTTGTTTGTTTGGATCATGGTACATGATTTTGTTGTATGACTGCTGCAGTCATGGCAGTTGTGTCGTTTGTCAAGGCAACAAACTTTGCAGTTATGCTCTAGTCTACACTGTCATAGATCGCTGCATACACGTAGTGGTGTTTTATTTCCTTAGGGAAGGGGAATCAAATGAGAAGTACACATCTTTGTTAATCTCTGCTTATAGGTTTCCATTTTCCAGAGAACTCACAACCAAACGGTTGCGAGACTATTGTGGTTTCTTTTTGTCATGAACCGCCTGGCAGGTTGGGGAAATTGAGGTTAACAGTTATTTATGTAATGCAGGAAGTGAACGTCGCCCATTGCAAAAACAGGGATAGTTCAGGGAACCCCCCGTTTTGCTTGAAAGGAAAGAATGTTGCATCCTGACGCCACTTTTTTTGTGTCGTAAACTAATTATCTCAATGAAGGACAGTCTGAGTCATTTTGCAAAAATGCTGAAAAGACATGAATCTGGGACTGAAAAACATTTTTAATTCTGCTAGAAAATACTTTGAGAATGCACCCGTCCCTCCATAGACTTAGTACACAACCAAAGAAGTGGCGTCTGGATAAACTACATTCTTTCCGCTTGAAATTTTTACATTTCATTCTGAATTGAACAGCCAAACTTTGCATTGCGAAATACCGTTAGACCCTTTTACGGATGGCCAGCAGACTGGACATGTACATGTACATGCAGTAAAGGTACAAAATGTACGCTACCAGCACGCTGCATGTCTGGACAGTTTGCGCTGCACAAAATCCCCATTCGTCGCACAAACTTTCCCAGAAGGCAACGTGCAGCATAAATCCAATTGATGTAAAATGGCCCATGGATGTGCACTACCGGTGTACTGTGTATCATGTGTATTCTCTAAAGCATGAAAGCTGTTCCCTTTGTCATTAATTATTTGAAGATTTGTAACAAAAAGCCATATCTTCTTTGAGTGATCAACGTTTGCTATTTCCTAGGTTTGCAGTAATGTTGCTTGCATCCTGGCTTTGGGTGTGATCCCTGGCTACATGACATTACAGTTTCATGGCGTCTGATTAGCACCCCTTTAACAAAGACAAATTGGGGAACTGCCAACATAGGGCTGGATAGCTCAGTTGGTAGAGCACCGGAACGGCAATCCGGAGGTCGCAGGTTCAAATCCCACTCCAAGTCAATTTCTTTATTCCACTTTGAAAATTATAATAACGAGCATAGTCAGTTTCCATTTGTGATTTATTTGAAGAAGAAGAAAAAAAAAACCCTCAAAATCTGCATAGTACGGGTACAGTGTACTCAATGGAGCAAAAGGTCAGGGTGAAATATTGTGCGTGCTTGAATTGGTCGTGAACGCTTCGCTGCCACTGAAGCAGAAAAATTCACCTGATGATTCATGGTGTGCAACTGCAAAAAAAACAGACGATGAAAAAAAGCTTTGTTACATGCAAATGCTTGGATAAGGTGATCATAATATAACCTTTGTTACTACCGTACATTTTTAGCATACATGTACATGTACCGGTACATGTACTGTACATGTATATCAAATGTTGTAGGAAAAGAATTGTTTAAAAACTCACCAAAAAAAATGTATGGAATTTATTTGCGGAGTTTGAATGAGAAATGCTGGTTCTGTGTTCAGCAAGGCGTTAGCCAGCATTTGTAAAAGTATACGGAAAGAATGTACACGTGTAGTATCCAGACTGCACTTCAGCGGTTGTGTACAAAGTCTATGGACTGTGGAGAGTCAAGAATATTTTAAAAGTATTTCCTAACAAAATTGGAAATGTTTCTTAGTCTCAGATTCATGTCTTTTCAACATTTTTGCAAGACTGGCCTTTATTGAGATGATGAAGAGAGTGCCATCAGACTGCAACATTCTTTCCAGTTATACCACACAGTATTAAATTTTGCCAAAAAATGAAAAATAGTGTATCAAAGTTGTTCTTAAAGTTAAACACAATTTGTAAACCTTTAACCCTAACTCCCTAGGCCTTTTTGCTAGGATGTAGCCTCAATCCTGCGAAATACTCCAATTGGCCTCATGGAAAAATAGCCCTAAGCCTAAATCCCTCCAAATTTCCTTCTTATTTCTTAAATATGGTCAATGGATGGACTGAACCTGCAAAATCCTCAAATCCTCTCCATATGTCTGTATGTCTGTCAAGAGGCGAGGCAGGCAGTGCTCTGGAGGAGCAGTGCGAGGATGTCAAATATTAGGACTAAATTTGCCGCAGCAACGGCATAGCAACAACAAACCTTGACCCAAAACCTTGACACAGTGCAGCAATGCACTTTTGCCATGCAACCTTCAGGGCGGTTAGGGTTAATACTAGGTACATGACGTATCCAAAATAGTCTTTAACTTTAAGGTGTCCAGAAAGATGCCCAGATAGGCCCTACTTGTTGTAATGCCTCTGGCGAAAGTGGAAATGTCCTCTTATATTGTCATGATTGTGAGCTCAAAAATTAAAAAAAATAATATTTATTTTACAAAAAAAATAACGACATGAAACCAAACGATTCTAAGATTGAGCAGTAGTGATGTTTTCACACAACATTGTAATCGTCCAATGTATGGGAAAAATCATGCTGCATTTTCAGCTTAGTACACTGTACAACATTCAAGTCCCTGAAAATAATAAGAATAATTTCATCTGCGAAATGTATTCATGTAGTTTCATCTGCTCGTAAGTGTTTGCGCTGAAAAGCATTGGTATTAGATTTCCGGCAGACCCACGGACCCTGCAGTTTTAGATTACTGCATGCCAGTCAATTGCCTCAATCGATATGACATTGCGAGCCTCTCCGTTGCTAGAGATACGAGGGTTGCAGTACGAGTTTTTCCCCGTTTCGTGGGGATGTTAAGTAGCCCCCCTCATCAACAAAACGCAGACATCAATCACATTGCGTCGCGTCGACGATGCTCATGGTGACCTGCTGTCCGGGGCCCCGACATTTCATCGTTTCTCGTCGATGCGTTTTCCTGCGACCACCCTGGGATTCTGTGGTTTATTCTGGGCCGGGTAAAGGCCACGGCGAAACAGAATCGCATTTGTGGTGGCCCTATGTCTTGAAAAAAGTACAAATTATTGTATTTGGTCATTTGTGACGAAGCAAATTTTTGGTCGAATTTCACCCTTTTCTGTTACTAATGGAATGCTACACATTCACCATAGATTAAAATAATGTAAATGAATTGGGAAAATATAAAAATACATGCAACAAAAACTGTTTCAAAATTCTTGTTGAAGTCAAAATACGGGAAACACGTACATGTTTGCACAATTACACTGGCCACACACTGATATTACATCCATTATACATGGCTCCAAACTGCTTCTCATTATGATAGCGTGCACGATTGCAGACAAAGTCCATCGCCTAATGACTCTGTCTGCAATTGTGGCTGTGCGTACAGAGTTGGCGGACTGCTTTCACTTATTCACGTTCAGTAATTACCAATACTTGGGTCTGGTCATGAAGACCCTTGCTGTCTTGTAATTCGTGTAGGTTCTGTAGTATGTTTAAGTGATTTTGCACCGTTATCTAGTTTGCGGCAGAAATTCTGAATGTTCAGCATTTTTTCATATTTTTATGCACACTGTATCGTGTTACTTTTTGTACGAATTTTACGAGTCCTACAGAACTTGATACATGAAGTTAATTTTGTTTCTGTAGAACGTGTAAATCTGAAGAAAAAAAAATTGTGTTGAATTAATTTAACATTTAATCGGAAACATCAGATTTAAAAATCATGCCTCAAGAAGAATCAATTTCTTTGCGATTATTCATTTGATGGCTAAAATAACATCTTCACATTATTTCATTTGTGCAAAGTACAATTACATGTACATGTACATGTAGTTCACAGATATCTATGCTATCAACTTGTTCATGTCTGGTAAATGATATTTTCCATTTTTTTTACTCAATGTAAAGCATGTACTTTAATTTAATTAGTAATATGGGCGACTCCCAATACAGTGCGCCAGTGAGAGTTTGCCACGGAGAGTCAATTTTTTCAACTTTACAATCGACAAAAACATGACCGACTTGCCGCAATTTGAAGAATAGATATTTGTAAAAGATTGAGGCGCATCATTCTGCCGATTTCACACCCAAAAAATGCCATCGTGAAAAATTTGAAAAGGAACTGAAAAGAAAAAAAGATACTTGAATCATAAACTTAAGAAACTACTGACCGGACAAACTAACAATTTGAAGTGTCCTACCCCATGGCGAATTTGTCCACCGTTTCCCACAATGCACTGCGAAAAATTGACTGTCCGTGGCAACTCTTGATGGCGCCGTGTATTAGGAATCACCTGGGGTGCGTTTTGGCGGTCATAACCAAAGAATTGGTTCGGTAGTTTCTTGTCGGTGAATTTCTTCAGCAATTTTAATTGGATTAGAATTACGCATGATCATGTACATGTAGTACTCAAATCCCCAAAACAATTAACCAAACAGAAACCACCGAACCAATTCTTGGTTATGACCGCCAAAACGCACCCCTGTCTACCTCATAGAATTACTAAAATCAAGGCCGGCCATGTGGTATTTTTAATTTTCTCTGGACACTCAAATGTTAGTGGGCTGTAGCCACACCCAGACCATTTCCCCTGCCTTTGTATTTGATCGCAGTGCATGGACTTGTTTACTGTACCTCTAAAATATAAAAATCGTAACAAGGTGTAATTTGACCCTTGCCTGTCACCCGAGTGTACGATATATATTTGTACACGTATACGTGTACATTGTTGTGCACATGTACCATTTGGAAATCAAATTATTGGCCATTTGAAAATCAATTTAGTTTTGCTGTCAGTGACCCTCAACATTTATTTAAGTGGCTGTCCCTGAGTGCTCTGCAATAAATTGATGGAAAAACAAATTAAAACGTACCGGTATGTTCATTTTTGGGCATCTGCAACCCTGTGATGGAAAAGTTTGTATTTTGGTCACAAACAGATTTGCTTTGCGAATGGCGGGAACCAGCCTGTCCTGTGAGAACGGAATTATCCATCTGTAGGCCTATGTAATTTGAAAGTTGTTGTACATGTATGTAATTTAATTCAATATATTCTAGGCAGATTTTTTTTTATTGATCAATGTCTCATTCAAAAGTGAATGTCTTTTGTATTGTTGTAGGCCTATCGCTACAAAAATAACAATTTACAAAAGGAATCTATTTCTCGGGAAAAAAACCTTGAAAACAGCACAGGGAATGAAACTTATAAAATTGTACTGTGCAAAGGACTTGATGACACTTCAGCTAGTCGGTAAAGTCTTGAATTTCTTGCAGAACGGAGAACGTTCATAGCCAAAATGTTTTGTGAGAGATGAGGGGACCGGTACATAAGGTCCAAAAAAAAAAAATCGTTCTGCTTCCGGTTTCCCCTTACTGTACGTACAGTACCCTATTCTGACAGCCCATACTCTATTTTTTTTTATGGGAAAAATGAGAAAACAAAACACCCAAAACCATCAATTACTACAATGTACATTTTACCCTTGACTACGGTACATGCAGACGCCTCCGTATGATCGTACACAAAAAAATTGCCCCCCCCCCAACAAAAATTCCCTACCTACCTACCCTTACTTATTTACGAATGCCATGAAATCAGACGCAGAACAATTTTTTTTGGCCTAACATATAAACTGTGTGTAGTGGAATGCATAAATTTGCATTGACATGATCAAGAAGATTGTTATGCAATATTAGGTTTTGTCCTTCACCAAAGTGGTTGCAAGTACCACCCAAGTGGTGAGTTTGTCTCGCATGCCCTTGGACAGCACTGAATTATTCAACTACATAGGCCTAAGTCATTGGCGAAGGTACCGGTAAGGCCCCCCAAAAAAGTGTCCAGTTTCTGGTATGCGCGCGTCGCCGTAGCCATGCGCGTCGGCAAAATTAGAAAGTTTTTTTTTCAATGTAAGATGATGTCTCAAAACTGCCAAACTCACTGGTTTGACTGGAATCCTGCTGCTGCACAATTTTAACGTGTGTTTAGACGGGGTTACGATCGAGTATTAGCTTTATGTGGCCTCTCTGGGCTCCAAAACATTTTGCAATAAATTTAGTCGGGCACCATTTGCAGTCATCAGCCGACTTTTGAAGTAAAAAAAAGCCACGTCGCCGCACCACTTTTGGGGCAAGCGCCGTACCAGACTTTTTTTTTGGCCTAAAAACCAAACATGTAAAACTTGGATTCATAGATTTGTTTGAGGTAAAGAGACAATGGTGAAGTAGGAACTTCAAGTGTGAAAATGCTTCCGAGGTCAATGCTATCATGTACCGGTACATAAATGTGAAAGAGCTGTTTGCTATTAAAAAGAAGGAAATTCCTGTTTTGTTATTTGATAGTTTGGCAAAATGACAAAGAGGAACTCGAGCATGAAATAAAAATGTATGAGAATGTTGTTTTAAATTATAACTGTACTTTTTACAAAATTATTTGTATATTTTTATTGTTTGAAATTTGAACTTGTACATTGTACATGTATACAGTGCATGTACACGTACATGGTACATGTGCATGAACATGTAATGTACCGTATGTACATGAACTACATGTTAATTCATGAGGGAAAACGTATTGTCATAACCTGCAATCTTTAAAACGTAAAATCTTACTTTATTACAGTAGTAATATAACACTTCAACAGCCGTTCAAACTGACGTTGGGCAACCAGGAGAGAGTGGGATTCTAAAAGGGAACCAAATCATGTGTATTTTGGAAATAAAGTTGTTGATGTACCGGTAAGACTGACAGACATGTAATTTTGGTCACAATTCAATTTTAAAAAAAAGGGAATGTACAACATTTGCTTTTGCTCCAGTTTTCAGAAATAAATGAATTTGGAGGATAGCAAATATTGTTAAACTGACTTGTTTCATGTTTTGGGCAAGCTTGCAGATGCTGGGAAAAAACCAAGAAAACCATTCATGTTCTTGTAGTCTGGTTTCCTGACCCTACTTAAGATGAAACAGATTTTATAGACTTTGGGGAATTGTAAGGTCAGAGAATCAGTCTACCGGTACATGTAGCAGGTTTGCAGCCCTTCACAGGTGTGTAATCAATTGCAAAGAGTTTTTACAGCAAAGAGTTTGCAAGCAGCTTTTGAAAAAAAAGCCAGTTTTCTCCAACGATGGTCGGCCGACCAGCGTAGGAAAAATACAAGTTTTCTTGAAAATGTCAGTGCACCAGGAGACATGATTTTACTGGGTGCTTTAATCCAGTAAGGTGTTTTGTGATAATTTGATCATTTTGTTTTGTGATGTTTGCAAATGTTGTATCTTCCCTTTAAGTTTTAAATGAGATGTTCTTCTACAAATATATGCAAGTAAATTTCCCTTGCAAGTGAGACACCTACACGTACATGTACATGTACTGTACATGTACACGTATGCAAACAGCGCGCTGTTATGTATGTAATTTAGAATGCATAGCTATCCCCCCCCCCTTGCATTAAATCAATGGGAGCTGTTAAGAGAAGTGCGTTATCATCATCCGTAATGGTGGACGCGCAGTCCAACCGACCCCTGGATTCATGAGTAATGAACCCTCCTTGTTGACCAGCGATCCGGACTTTGCATTCAGCCGTGATGAAAAGAACCATTCTGTTTTGTTCTTTTTTTTCTTCTGCGTGATCGAGGTTGCGACGACGACGGGAGGCCTAGTTTCTATTTTTAAAAATCTCCGGGCGTGGACGTCCATTCGCTTCAACAGCTGTTTGGCAGAGAGAGAGCGCTTGGAAGGTCAATTGTATGCAGGGTGAATGCTGAAGGAGTGCTGTTGTGACGTGTGTGTTTATTGGTTGTACATTGGGCGTGTGTTAGTGCTACTGCATTTTGGAATGAAGGATTGGAAATCGAATTTGATCGAATATTGAACTATTTGAACATTGCGTTGAGGTAAACACATTTTTATGAATATTATGTATGAATCACAAATTATTAATATCAGTTTCACATATGTACAAATGTATGCACATGTAGATATTTTTTTGAGATTCGTGTACAAGATGTACAGTGTATAGCTGATATAATTTGACAGATAGGGGCTAATATTAAAAATCCTCACCAAAGCCTCAAATCATGCTTGTAAAGTGGCTGTGCACAAAAATGTGGTATTTGACAAACATTAGAACCTCAAAACTATTAATAAAAAAATAGAATAAATAAATATTGCATACATGTACAGCCTCAATCCTCCAAAATCCTCAGTTTTTTTCATGAATTAACATGTGGCCCTTGTGGGGGCGACCACTGCCTCAATCCTTCAAAATCCTTCAGCTACATACCAGCCAATATGTTTAGGCAGAGCCAGTGACATCCTGGAGCAGTGCGGAGGACTTCAATTATAATACCAAATTTGTGCACGACTGGGCATATATAAACAACACAAGGTCCGGCCCAAGACCTTGACACAGTGCATCCTTCAAAATCAGCAGCCTCAATCCTGCAAAATCCTCCATTTTGCAAAGAGGAATTTGGAGGATTTGGAAAGGTTCGGGCTAATCGCAAATTTCAATTTTAAATAATTCATCGGAGCGGACTGGTATTAATTTGTAATGAACTTTTATTTCATTGCTTTCATTGTCAAGACTTAGAAATTCTCAAAATAGAGTGGAAATAATGATGAACACTGTATACTAAAAAAACCCACAAAGCGTTGCAACATTTTGCGGCCGACGAACGATTCTGTTTGTCAGAAATGATGTTAAATTAACCCTAACTCCCTAGGCCTTTTTGCTAGGATGTAGCCTCAATCCTGCAAAATCCTCCAAAATAGCATATTATATATAGCCTCAATCCTGCAAATTCCTCTGTTATTTCTTGAATATGGTCCATGGAGGGGTGACCACTGCCTGAATCCTGCAAAATCCTCCGGCTATGACTGTCAATAGGCTGAGGCAGAGGCAGTGACATCCTGGAGCAGTGCGGAGGATGTCAAGTATAATTAAGGACTAAATTTATGCACGGCTGAGCATAAACAACACAAGGTTCAGCCCAAGACCTTGACACAGTGCGTATTCCGAAATCAGCAACAAACTTTTGCCATGTAACCTCAATCCTGCAAATTCCTCCAATTTGCAGGATAAAATTATCAAACTACATTACTTGTGCACATTTTTGGACAATTTCTCATACACGTACTTCCTTGTTCTCTAGGCGTGTATTTTTCTCCCAGCGACAATAGTAAGTATAGTTTCAAGTTTATTAATAGAGCTTTGCCTTGAACGTTATTTTTTTATAGTTTAAACTACAGTATATGCAACCCGTGCTTGGTTTGTGTTCCTTCCTCCATGCTCTATGGTGCAGCTTATTACTGAAACCAAAAGTTCCCTGCGAAATCACAGTCTGAAAGTCATTGTTGGCACACTTGATAAGAACTGTTTGAACTTGCCACATTCTTGTTTGCTCTACGGCCTTCCCTTATCAGTTTTGTCCACAAGTAATGGCCGTGGGTAAATAGGATAAGGTTTTGATAATACTGTGCCATTCCAATCCTATCAAGTATCATTGAGACTTGAGAGAGAACCATGGTTAGGTTCTGGGCAAATAAAAAAGCTGACGGCATAAAGTTCTGTGCATTTTTTCAGTCCATTTTGCATGTTTTGTGTTTTGTTTTGTAGAATTTCATGACATGCAATGATGCAGGGGTAGGCGTACATGTATGTACATGGACAAGTATTACATTCACTGTGTGGACTTCCGAACAAAAGATGTCCACATAAACCGTAGCAGCGACTTTGTGTGGACTTGCCCACGTCCACACAAGGTTTTCCCCTCTCTGGAAAACAAATTTAGAGGCATTTTGAGGCTAGGTTTATCCGTGGCAAAATGAAGAGAAACATTAAAGGGAATCATAGAAAAAAAATTGGGTTGAAAGAGTTTTCACAGTTTGAGAAAAAGGATTTTTTTCCGCTGTTTTTTTTTTGGAATGTCCACAGTAGGTATGTAAAACAAACGGAGCTGTGCGTACATGTGCGTAAATGTACGTACCGGTACATGCACATGTACACATACATGTAATTTTCAGCGAAACCGTACACCTTGAAAATATGTACATGTAATTTCTCCACTCATGCCAAAGAAAAATTCATTGCAGATAAGTTTATTAATTCTACGCTTGTTGCTTTTCGTTTAAGAAACAAAAAATAATGTCAGCCTTCAATCTTCATCACTCCTTTTCTCTGGAGATTAAAGAGATGAATTGAAGCCTCTTGCCCGCGGGAGTACGCAATCGTTTTCCGTGACAAATTGAATTGAAGGTGTTCCGTTTGATGTGCGCTCTCATTGCAGATTCTGTGGTGATGATGAGTGCTTCAAGTTGTCGTTTAACACCTCTTCATTAAAGTGCTAAAAGGCCGGGGCTTTGGAGATATCTTCTTTATTCTTGCCAATGTTGAGCTTCTTCTTGAAAACATGTGATGCAATCAAGCTAAATGAGTCGTTTGTCGGGAATTTGTATTTGGAGATACATGTACAGGCCAAAATAGGGCCACTTCATCACATCACTTCATCACATCACTTCATCACATCACTTCATCACATCTCTTGGTGTTCCGACTTCCATAATTTTTGAACTAAAGATGGTATCAGCATGCGGTTTTCACAGCAGTAATGCTGAGATTGTGCTCTTTTCAAATCCGAACTACAAAAATTGTTGACCAGGGTCGACAAACGACTCATGTAGCCTGATCGCATCACGTATGCTCCCAAATCACCAAGTTACAAATGTAGGCCTACTGTACATGATGTCAATATCTGCCTCATTCTGTCGTCACAGTACTAGAGGCGTAGTGTACCGGTTACATGTACACAGTACCAGTGGCTCCCGTCCAGCTCTCTTGCGAGCTTTATTTCATCCCGGTTAACACAGCCTCCCCAAGAGAGTCTCAGAGAAACAGGTTCTAATTTGATTGCATCAAATTGACATTCCGATCACAGTAGTTGGCACCCTCGGGCCAAACGATAGATAGACGGTCTAGATGTAAATTATGCATCAGGCCTGGCAGGGTGGGCTCTTTGCATGCTATGAGCTGCCACATTGATCACTATATGGACACAGTGCTAGATGTTTTAACTTAAGTCTTGAGACAAGGGCGTATTGTGACTGCAGGTTCACTCTCATCTTGAGCTAATGTACCTAACATACTTGTGGTGTGTGCATGATGTCTTGGCAGAACATATGGATATTTTTGGCAGAATGTGGATATTTTTGGCAGAATGGGTATTTTTGACAATGTGGATATTTTTGGCAGAATGTGGTTTAGAATGTGGATATTTTTTGTGGCAGAATGTGGATTTTTTGACAGAATTTGGATACGGTACTTTTGGCAGAAGTTGGATATTTTGGCGAAGAATGTGGATATTTTGGCGAAGAATGTGGATATTTTGGCGAAGAATGTGGATATTTTGGCGAAGAATGTGGATATTTTGGCGAAGAATGTTGATATTTTTGGCAGATTGTGGATAGTTTTGGCAGATTGTGGATAGTTTTGGCAGAGTGAGGATGCTTTTGGCAGATTGTGGATAGTGTTAGTACCGGTAGAATGTGGATTTGTTGACAGAATGTGGATATTTTGTCAGATGTACACATAAACACTGTGTAACATTTTTTTACCCTGCGTACTAGCTGGTACCGGTTCAAAGTTGAAATGTCATAAATAACCTTTGAAAAATGAGTGCCCAAATAACATGTATTGATGTATTGATCTTGAGTTGAGTTCTCAACATGAAATAGATGACGTTCTTACACGAGTGTACCCTGTTTACATGTACATGTACAATGAACATACTGTACATGTACAATGAACATTTACATGTATGTCATGTACATGTGTTCTATTCTTGAAATATTGACCAGTTTGGCATGTCATCTGACAGCCAAGAGATACATGTGTCATATAATAAGCTCCCAATTCAGTTCATACACTGGCAAAATAAACACGCTCCCTTCCACCGATGTGTGAACAGCGAGAAAGGCGCGCTCCTAAACCAACACAGTATAAACACTCGATGCTGAGGGACCCATCTAAATCAAAGCTCTCACGACGCGAGGCTGTTGACTCGTTAGCCGTCGATTCGGTTGCGTCAAAGCTTTTTACGATATTAAAAATTGTCACAGTGGGTAAATTTATTCCGTGTAGTGTACAATACATGTCTAACGGCTTGGCCAATTAAAATATTGAAGGGACACTGCGTCCTGGAACAGCCTAATTGGACTAAAAAAACAAACACTTTGAACGAAATGATGTTCATCGGAAAGAACATTTAAAAGTAGGATATAAACATCCACGCAACTACCAGTATCCTTTAAAAAACTGGGCATGTATTTTTGTGTTGTGAGAATTGTGTACAAATGTGTACATTGCGCATGTACCGGTATGCGGTATGCGTGCATACAATTACATTGTGTATTGTAATACAAAAGAATTCGTCTCTGGAAGAGTTGCTCCAGTTCATGTTTAGCTCAAGCCAACATTCATGTCATTCACCGACACACAATGTAGGCCCTATACATTGTAGGTCATGTTGAGTTTATAGAACCTAAGTGAACGTATTCCAAGGAACGCACTATTTCAGGGACTGCCTTGTTGTACACAAGTTTTAACCTGTTAACATATCAGTACATCTTCAATTTAATGTGTTGTAATTGAATGGCACGGTTGCGGTTTTGCAGTGAAACAATGTGTTGTAATTGAATGGCACGGTTGCGGTTTTGTAGTGACAACACCTAAGTGAACGTATTCCAAGGAACGCACTATTTCAGGGATTGCCTCGTTGTTCAAGTTTTAACCTGTTAACATATCGGTACATCTTCAATTTAATGTGTTGTAATTGAATGGCACGGTTGCGGTTTTGTAGTGAAACAATGTGTTGTAATTGAATGGCACGGTTGCGGTTTTGTAGTGACAACACCTAAGTGAACGTATTCCAAGGAACGCACTATTTCAGGGACTGCCTCGTTGTTCAAGTTTTAACCTGTTAACATATCGGTACATCTTCAATTTAATGTGTTGTAATTATTGAATGGCACGGTTGCGGTTTTGTAGTGAAACAATTTAACCGCTGATATCATGAAGTGCCCAACGGCTGATGTCAGGAACAGGTTCCAGATTATTTTTCTCAGACAATGAAAAAGAAAGGTTTTGAATGTCATTTATGGGGAATTTTGAACATGAAAACCGGGCTACATGGAAAAACAAAACAGATTCACACTCAATCCACACACGTGTATTTTGCTCAACATTGATGCACCGATGTGGTAGTATTATTGTGCGGCCCCTAAAATGAACAATGTGAAAAGTAACATCCGAGATTTAAATTTTGAGGTTGGGTTTCTTTAACAGGTACATGTACCCATGTTTTTTTCAATCGGGAACCCAATTTCTGTACCTCCTGTGAATGCACACCCCTAGAAACGGTACAAACAGGATTGACGGTAATTATGCATTGCACGACAATAAGATCCACAAAGAAGCAGCGTGTTGGGGGAAAAATGCTCATGATGTATCGGTACATGTTGTAGAGTAATGACTGAAATAAAGCTACCGGTACGTTTTAATCATGACGTTTAGATAATACATGTACCGGTACATGTATACATGTACATGTATGTAAAATGTAATTTGAGTATGTTATACATGTACATGTACAATTCAAAAACATTTTCAAGAAAAAGAATACAGAGGATGTTCTGTCAGAATTGTTTTTTCCACACTTGTGTATGTTAATGTTGAGGTACAGTTTTCTTGCCGGAAAATCAAAACACATGTATTTTGTTGGTTACATACCCGGTAAATGAATTTTACAGGATCTCAAGTGATTTCACTAACCCTAACTCCCTTGGCCTTTTTGCTAGGATGTAGCCTCAATCCTGCACAATCCTCCAATTGGCCTCATGGAAAAATAGCACATAGCCTCAATCCTGCAAATTCCTCCGTTGTTTCTTGAATATGGTCCATGGAGGGGTGACCACTGCCTGAATCCTGCAAAATCCTCAGGCTATGATTGTCGATAGGCTGAGGCAGAGGCAGTGACATCCTGGAGCAGTGCGGAGGATGTCAAGTATAATCAAGGACAAAATGTATGCACGGCTGAGCATAAACAACACAAGGTCCGGCCCAAGACCTTGACAGTGCGTACTCCGAAATCAGCAACGCACTTTGGCCATGTAACCTCAATCCTGCAAATTCCTCCAATTTGCAAAAAGGATTTTGGAGGATTCAGGGCGGTTAGGGTTAATGGATAGTATTAATTTTCTCTGAAAGCTTGAAATGGGCAATTCCACGGTAACGGAAGGACGTTTTCACTCATTAAACAAAATTTCAAATGTGTGTATCACAGACACTGTTCATAGTTACAGCAAACAAATGTCACAATTGTCTTGCTATAATGCAACTTTCATTTTCCACACTTTTGGGGGGCATGAATGCCTCTCGTTTATGAATTATGAATATTAATGAGGTCGGTAACGGAAGGACGGTAAAACGGACAAGGGTTTTCCAACTTACTCGCGTTTTGCAAAAACTCTGTGAATTTTATGGGGCAATTATATTTTAAAGGTAGGAAATGGAATCCCTAAAGCTTTATCTATACTATACCGCCTTTCATTTGACTTTAAGTGTTTCGGTTATATAATTACAACGTTTTAAGCAGATTATAATTTGGTAACGGAAGGACGGTAACGGAAGGACAAAAGGTTTACTCAATTATAGCTTAAAAAAATGTGAATTTACACTAATTATACAAGTGAAACAAATTGCTTAAATGTGTAACTGAATGTGAAATCAACAATATGCAGACCTGGCATAAATAATTATACCCAAGAAACTATTGAGATAAAGATAGAAGACTGCTAATTAATGATAACAAAAGAAAAACGAAAACAACCCAAAACACATAATTCACGAACACAGGACTACTACAGAAATAGACTTCAAACCCATCTCCTCAATCCTTAAAAGTTTAAATACACAATATTTGAACTCTTGAGTATAGGCCTATTGGTTACATGTTCACCAACAACTTTTAATAATAATACCGGTAGGTTCAAAGGTTTACCTAAAGGGTGCGGGGGGGGGGGGGGGGGCACCAGCCTACATGTACATTTAAGGTCAAAACATGTACCGGTAGAACTGATGGCTTCAGTTAGGCGTTGCTTTTAATTGAACTCTAAAATCAATGTTTGAAATCAAATTACAATGATTTAGAGTAGTAACAATTAATGTATAAACATCCAAACTGAAGTTGTTAACTTGGGCATAATTTGTCAAAGACTGCACCTCACATGTCTTACACATGTAAATTGAATGAAAGTGCCCCAAAGTACCGGTACTTTCTGCCATCTCATTTCTGACTTAATTTGCTTCTGGAATGGCTTCACAGAATTCGTATCTTTCTCTATTGTCCATGAATGCTGATGGCAGCAACTTTATGATTTGATATTTTGCAACAACTCCATACATGTACAAGTACTGGTACATCGGCATATATGTACATGTACATTGTACATGTTGTACATGCCTGTGCATTCAAATTGTAATAAACACCTTGCCCTGCTTATCCCGCTTTTGTGAAGGTGGGTCACATGAATGTCCTTTCAATGCTCATTATACATGCATGTATTTGCAGTGATATTCATTATTCAAACATGAGCGCAAATGTCGTAACACTTGATAAAAATACGATTTGTCCTTCCGTTACCGTCCTTCCGTTACCAATTTGGTAACGGAAGGACGTGATTTAATTAATTGTAATTAAAAAACGAGAAGTACAGCAGTGTCAGTTATAATGTCATATTGAAGGCCTACATGTACCTAAACTTGCTTTGCACAATAACTTTCAATGCATTCATACTGCAAGTTTTAAAAATAAATTAAAAATATGTATTTTTTCGGTAACGGAAGGACATTTTCGAAGGCTGAAATATTAGAAGTCACTGAAGCGAAACAAATTACGCAAAATGTTAAAAACAAGTTTTAGACGGTTTTTCAAGACCAATACTTCCTCATGACAGAAACTGATGGCATTAGTGCATATTTTTGTGTGTCTATTGGTAGAATACTTTCATATCACTATTAATCACATTTTTAGGATTAAAACAGGATTATTACATAATCCTAGTTTTTGGTACCGAAATGTATAAAAAATTAAATTCCGACTTCAAATCTTGAAAATATAGACTTTTAGCTTTCATTTGATGCCAAATTTGTTTAAATCACATGTATTTGAATTTTTTGGTGTCATGTCCACTTTGGTGTGGAATTGCCCAAATACAATATCTGCATCATGGGCTCACATTCATTTTAGAGAATTTTACGGTTGTAAATTCAAAAACCCTGAATCATGTTCTTACACATTGTACCGTAGTTGTGGGGACTACACACGAGTTGTCCCATGGTACTACATGTACATGTAGTATGGGGACCGAAGACGCTGTGGGGACAGCAGAAAGTCCCCATAACTGGTTCCTAATTTGCCTAACAATAAAAAACTTCCCCATAAAGCCCGGTTCATACTCGGCGCGAATGCGAAGCGAATTCGACGTCAAGAAACGTTCGCTGCGAAATTCGCCCGAGTTGAAATGTGTTCAACTTTTACGAATTCGCAGCGCGAATACTTGCCATGATGTCACCAATTTGCTTTCGCTTTTGCGCCGACAATGAACCGGGCTTCAGGCGGCGACGGCCTGCCCACACACTTTCACACTACCGGTATTTCACACAACCATTAGATGTCAAAAAATATCTCAAGGCTAGAGATTAAAATTCACCAGTGATATTGGTAACTCTCAAGGATTGGTGTCCTTTCACACAATGGCATTTGTTTTTAGATTTCTCAAGCATGAGGTTTTTTCTCAAGCCTTGTGATTTTTTTGGGATTGATATCCAAAAAAAAAAACCTCACAAGGCTACTGGTACAAGTTCAAGGCAGTCATGTGATTGTGTTTTTCTTTTAATGAATGCAATTTCCTAATGATTTATTGATCTTGGGTCAACTGTTTTCTATTGAACATCTGTTTCACTTGCTCATAAGGCTGCCAGGGTGGTTTTATTGGAGGCTTTCTGTGTCATTAAAAGCTCATGCGTATGACAGTAATAAATCTAAAAGGATCACATTTCTTAAAGATGCAGGTACTACTGGACATGTGTATAGTGCACAGATACCGGTACCGGTATTGTCATACAATTGTCTATTTTGAAAGAAAAGTATTTATAGAATCTAGTGTACACATTTATTTTGAAAGTTTTGTAATAAAAAAACATGTATAGCTGTATGGGAATTTGATGCATACATGTACTACAATGCCTAAAAAAATGTATTTTCGATAAATTCAGTTTACAATGTACGTACATGTACATATACTGTACCGTACATGTATGTACGTACACGTACGTGGGTACGTGTACGTACGTGTACATGTACATATTTGCAAGAGTAGGCTACAATTAGGCCTAATGCACACATGTATGTACAAAATGTATGTCCCGGTACCGGTATTTAAAAAAGTTCATACATGGAGTGTGTTTAAAATACAAAATGTGGAATTCATTTTATACATACATACCGGTACATGTACAAGCATGACCCGTTGTACTTTTTCACTTTATTGCCCATTGGCCAATCCCGGTGCTCATGCAAATGAGGTCTGCCACCAATAGCCAATGGAGGTCAGTGACTCATTGTGGACAATTTGAATAATTGATACAGGCCTGTAGAACCAGTGCGGTGTAATTGTATGTTAATTAGTTTTACAAGTACATTGTACCGGTACATGTACATGTTCTTGAAGATGTGTACATGTACACACGCATGTACATATACATGTACCGGTATGTACGTACTTGCATCGTGCGTGTCTAAATTGAAAGTGCATATCTATTGTACATGTACATGTACGCAAGGATAAAAGCAGTTTAAAGATAAAATCTAATTTAAGGGGTGCACTCGATAATGATCACAGACAGATAGCGATACTGTATCTTTTAAAAAATATTGACGTAATTAATGAAATTGCTATACATAACGTCCTATCAGTCTGCATACAGTGGACACGTGCATTTAAAAGTGCTCAGTGTAGGCAGAAATGTGCATGCAATTTAGGCTCCTCATGTTTCCTGCGTCCCTCATTGTAATTTTATTCCAAAGATGCGACCCTGGCTGCATCACCATGGAAACAACAGGTTGCCATGGCAGCCCGGGGGCTCACGAGGGGGACGGCTGGCACAGGTGGGATATTGTGTCTCTGTTCTCTCTTGTCTGCGAGTCGAGAAAGAAAAAAAAGAGCAGTTAATTCTTTAAAAAAAAATAGTTCATCTGAAACCTGTTTGAAAAATGCATAGTGAGTTTGGGGTGGAAAATTTTTGGCAAAACAAATTGGAGAAATTTTTTAACAATAGTGTTGATGGTAAATTTTATTTTATAGGTGATACACGGTTAATTTACTTTTGCTGTATTTTTCAGAAATGGATGGATTTCAAGGTTACTACTGGTAGCAAATTCTATTGTTACATTTTTATACACCGACCAGTTTAATCATAACCTTCCAAAATCTTCCAAAATCTTTTTTGCAAAATGGAGGATTTTGCAGCCTGATTGAGGCTAGTATACATGGAAAAAGTGTGTGGCTGATTTTGGCGGATGCACTGTGTCAAGGTTTTATGCCGGACCTTGTGTTGTTTATGCTCAGCCGTGCATAAATCTAGGCCTATATTATACTTGAAATCCTCCGCACTGCTGCACGATGTCATATGGCTCTGCCTCAACATATTGACAGTGATTGCTGGAGACCCCTGGAGTATTTTGCAGGATTGAGGCAGTGGTCACCCCTCCAAGGACCACATTCAAGAAACAAAGGAGGATTTAGCAGGATTGAGGTTGTATGCCATTTTTACACGGAGGCAGTTGGAGGATTTTGCAGGATTGAGGTTACATCGTAGCAAAAATTCCCAGGGGCTTTTGTGTTCATAGACACTGGAGAAAGCAAGAAAAAAATTCTGTACTTGTAGTCTGGTTCCCTGACCCTACTTCAGACGCAACAGAGCGATTTATAAACGTCGGGGAATTGTCAGGTCAGGGAAGCAGACTAGCCAGTAGCTGGCTTGCCTCTCCCCCCTTCACGGATGTGTATGAACTGATTGCAAATAAAATGTGGACTAGCTAAATTGGTACATTGTGCAAATTGGGGGCAGTGTTTGAAAAAAGTAGGTTTTTTTCAATGATGGTCGGCCGACCATCGTTAGAAATTGATACAAAAATTGGACTTTTCTCGAAAAATGACAGCACACCAGGCGCCATGATTTCACAGGATGCAAGAGACTATTTTTACAGTCAAACACTGGTAAGGTATTTCATAATACCGGTACATGTTAAATCTGTTTTTTACGTTTGCAAATATGTTACCTTTAAAGTTAATATTTTTTAAAGATTCATACCACTGTTTTATGTCATTAACTTATAAGCTCAGTTACACATGTACATTGTGTATTTTAAGCACTTTTTTCTTTTTAATGATCAATTCCACACGATCTGATACCAGCACATAAAGTCAGCACAATTTCATCAGCCTGCACTCGTAATCTCTAACTAATCCTAAATGCCACAGACTAATGCATTAATTAATCATTTAAAAATAAAAATATACTGATGAAGGTAGGAAAGTGAGATTCATCGATGCATGTGAAAAGAAGTTAGTCACGCATAAAGGCTTTTATATTAAAGGGAATGTACATGATTGGCTTTTGCTGTAATTTTCAGAAATGAACTACATGTATTTGAGGGGTTAGTATAATAGATCAAATATTATTGCACTGACATGTTTAAAGTTGTATGTTCGAAAATGCTGAAAAAAAAACAAGAAAAACAAAAAATTTCAAGTAGTCTGGTTCCCTGACTCCACTAAGGATAAAATGGATTAATTTATAGATGCCGGAAAATTGTAAGGTAAGGGAACCAGTGTAGCTGGCCTGCATCGATCCGTTCATGAACATGTAACCAATAGCAAACAGAATTTGGACTGAAAAAAAATGGTACATTTGGAGCAGTAGTCGAAAAATAGTTAGGGTTTTCCAACGGTGGTCGGCCGACCACTGTTGGAAATGTATACAAAAATACCATTTTCTTGAAAATGACTTCACACCAGGTGCCAGAATTTTACAGGATGCTTTAGACTGTCATTTACCAACATCCTAGTAAGGGATTTCATGAAAACTTGTTTTATTTTTCGATGTTTGCAAATGTTGTATATTCCCTTTAACTTGGCTGTGCCCCCCTAGTGCCTTAGGCACAATGTCAATTCAGCTGTACATGTACATTTATGCAGTAAGAAACACGTACATTGTACATTAACATGTAGGTCTACATGTACATCATACATGTACATGTGTGCCATACCTGAATGCTCTGAGTTTTTCATAATTTGAAATTTGCACAGAAGTGAGAAAACCTGTAGGCTGTAAATACAGTGAATACCGTAATTCCCTCGTATGTACAGCTCTGTATGTAATTCACATTGATATGAGGCAGTTTTTTGCATCCAGAATTTCTCCAAATATACCGGTACCTACATTTTTGTACATTTATGTACAATTGTACATGTACACATATATGTGTACAATGTGTGCTTTTGCTGTATGAAATACGGTACATGTACATGTAAGCTGCAAATTACATGTGGTCACTGAGAAATTGTTTGTCGATTTTCGCTTGTTTTGCATGACCTGTTTAATTTAAATTGATCGTAATTTGAAGAAAGTGCCTTTACATACATGTACGTGTACATGGACATTAGGCCATTATGTACCATGCGTATTGTAAAAGGGGTGTGGTTTAGTTGTACATGTATGTACTCGTATGTAAATGTGATGAATCTATAAACAGGCAATTTGCATAGTAATATTACAAACTTGCACGGGCTGTTTGAAACCATTAGTGCATGACAGTCACGAAATGTCTTATAAATATTTGAAGGCATTAACTTTAATATCTCCCAAAGGAAAGAAGTTTACATCTGTGTCCGTTATATTTTCATAATGAATTAAAGAGGTTGTGGAATGCTCGAAGACATTTCCGTCATTTTTCGGGTATATGTAGCCTAAGGTGTGATGAAATAAAAACGACTATTGTGTCTGTCATGAAATGAGTACAAAAGGTACTTTTGAGAGCTGTTTTTCAGGTCCTGTTTCGACCCGAACGTGCAATTTGTGTAAAAGTCGTCGTTGGGGGCAGCAAACAAAACATAGTGAATCGTGACATAATAAACAGGACTCCGATGCAGTGTAGTATAAACGAGTCCTGTTTATTACGTCACAATTCACTATGTTTTGTTTGCTACCCCCAACGACGACTTTTACACAAATTGCACGTTCAGGTCAAAACAAGACCTGAAAAACAGCTCTCAAAAGTACCTTTTGTACTCATTTAATGACAGACACAATAGTCGTTTTTATTTCATCACACCTTAGGCTCCATATACCCCCAAAATGATGGAAATGTCTTCGAGCATTCCACAACCTCTTTAATCTAAAAGTAATAAATATATAATCTGAGCCTCAGTGCTCCTACAAGGTAATTTAAAAATTTGCTGTTTATTACAGGCACAAGTCAGTCAATTTGAAAGTATAACGCGTTTCAGTAACTTATCTTTTTAAACTAAAATGAAAAAAGATTTGGTATGACATCAGAGGTACAGGTATAGGCAAGACACAGTAAGCCAAAGATCGCAACGTCCGCGATGTTGTTTTCAAACATTTCCTGAATTGAGCCATCCATCACTCGTTCCATCCCAAATCTTAATCATCCAGAAAGCCAGAATTCCCACGTTCCGTTCCGCATCTTAGCCTCTGCACTGTCGCACCTGGTGCGTAACACATCTCAACAGCCAGCTTATCAAAAGCCTAGTATTATTTCCCTGAGGATTTTATCTAAAACTCGGCCTGGGAAAAAACAGTGTCTTATAAATTTGCGGATTTCTAAGAAAATGTCCTGATGCAATTCCTGTACTGCCTCTGGAGTGCCCTGCCTGTTACTCCTTTTACAATGTACGCGGTTAACTAATAAGTGGCAACACACACAGAAGCGTCAACACCTCCAACACGTATAAGCCATTTCGGAGTTACAAAAATGTACTACTGTGCATGCGCAAATCCCATGACAACGATTAGGGTCGGGTTTACATGGTTTACATTGTTTCGTGTGCTCCAACTTTTGGGCGAACAAAAATTTCCATCTTCTGTTTTACTAGAACAGAATTGCAAAATGTGGATTCGATTACCACGTCCCCCATAGACTTGTGTGCATTTATCTGCTTTGTTTATCTTCCGACACTAAATCGTTGAATCTGATGTGCGCACGTGCAGTAGTACATTTTTGTACATTTTTTCCAAAATGGCTTATTCAAATTGACAAGACCAGTGCTCAACCGTACAGTATGGGCCAAAAAAACCCGGAAATTTTGGCTAAATCAACCTACCAGTAGGTTAAACATCTGAAACTTGTAATTTTTAGTTCAAGAAAATTGGCAAGGCTCCGTGCAGCTCCGAAAATGGCAGCCATGTTGCCTCAGGGGCACCACGGACCATACCATCAACAGGGCGGTCGTTACGTGTGAATCCGCATACGACATGATAATTTCATTACCTGCACACCCATATATCTGCGTCCAAGCTCCATGCACAACAATGCTGCTTGGAGAAACATTTTTCGCGTGAAAAAAACCTCCATTTTCGTAAATGAAATGTAACCTCTGACCCACTTAAAATCTCTTTAAGTCTAAACATTCCTATTCCTCCATGGTCTAAACTTAACAGTTCCATGCCTTTTTTGTCAATTTACATGTAGAATGCGTTCTGGAAGTGTTGACGGTGTGTTGACGCTTCTATCATGTGTTGACGCTTATTAGTTTGACCCTTTATGTATGTATGTACTGCCCAAAACCGCCCTAGCACTGTCGTATGCATGTACATGTATGGTTTTGTGGATTGTTCAGGGAATAAATTTACAATGTACATGTACCGTGTACAATGTGATGCAGTGTAGTACTTGGAATGTAATGACTACATGTGTCAATGAAGGGCAAACCCAATATTTAACAATTGTTGACTGCTTTGATGTGGGATATGATGTTTTAACACCAAGGTGATCGAGGGGGTTAAAAACGGCATACACTGTACACATCACTTTGTTAAATGGTGCCAATAACTTCGGTTTGTATGAGTTTTGTGAATGAGTATTTCTTTACTCTTTTTATTATTTTTTTTTTTGGTGTTGCAGTTTTTTAATGTACATGTACACTCTGAATTTATATTTTAAAGTTTTAATTGTTATGATCACATGCAATTTGACCTTTGGGTCACGATTTGTGGTTTTTAATAAAATAATAATAATAATAATAATAAAAAGATAAATGGTTGTAACTTACTGTGTGAGAAATAATTTAAAATACTGTGATGTGACTTTTGAAAGTTTTGATGTCCTGCCCGCCATCAGACGGAGCAGTTGACGTTGCAGTTCTCATTACGCAAAGCAAGCGCGCCAGCAGGTACACGTATACATAGTGCGATATCACTGATCTCCATGTAAAAATGGACACATGTACCGGTAGTGTACCGTAAGTGTGTGACATGCATTTTTATAGACCAGACACGTGGACTTTCTAGACCAATGAAATTACAGTACCCAAGCATCCGATATACATGTAACAATAAAATTTACATTACCCCAAAACAAATTTGAATATCAACCAGTTATTGTTTTATTTACGCTATTATTTCGCTATTATTTTGTGTAATGACCCAAAAATATTAACACAGACATCTTGTAATAATATTGTAATAAATATAATAGTAATATAATAGTAATAATTCTATAGGGGGCCTACTGCCCCAAACTGAACAACACTGTATGGTTAAATTCATCCAGTGATGATTGGGAATAGATACAATGTAATACAGTGTAGTAGTATTAGTGCTATAATATTGTAATGTACCAGTATACTACATGAAGTATAGTGCTTGCAGCAGTGCAGCAATGAATGATAAAATCCAAAATATTAAAATTCAGACCCTACATGTATTAATGTAAAAGTTTCCATCAAAATTTGAATTCACGCCAAATTTTGTTTCCAGGATGATTTCATCTTTCTGGGGAGAAAAGTAACACCCCTTGTATTGTGCTTATGGGTGTCATTTATAGAAAGAGAAACTGTTCATGCTTTTGGAATTTTCCAAAGTGTCACCAAACTTTGCGTCAGTCAATGAAGTTTGGAAGGGCCCAGCCCAGTGCATTGAGCAATGCACCCTGACAACATGATGACTAATACTCAAACTCAACCCAATTTGAAAAGGGCCCCATTGTTGTTGCAACCCTCACCCCAAACAAAAAGAAAGGTCTAGCTCTTTTTGGGAGGCAATGTATGTGTGCTTGTACATACAGATTGTTCGGTCAGCAGTGATTTGCACAGGCAGTACTCTTCATGACCCAACAATGGCACTGGAATGCCATTGTAGGCGGGCCATGCGGGCCCAAAATCTTGGGTAGGGTCCACAATTCTTGAGAAATTTATAAATCGGTTGCTGGGCTTTTTCGACATTCCTGTAAAATGTCCATTCTTCAGGAAAATACATGTTTACATACGGTAGCATACATGTTATACCCTCTGTTCATTATACGGTAGACTACAGCTTGTATTGAAGTCTACATACTAGTGTACATGTACATGTATGTACCGGTATGTACATGTACAGTCGAGTCTCGTTTTAACAAACTCGTTCGGACCTAGCCAAATTGTTTTGAATATCAGAATTTTGTATTAAGAGGAACATCAGTCCCATTCATTGTGCATATACCGGTAAATGCACAGTCGGGACCAAGGCTTTATGTTTGTACATGTAATAACCAGAATTTTGTATTAACAGAGTTTCTGAAAACCACTAAAAAGTGAACGCACCAGTGTGCACATGTGTAATGAGAGCCTGCAGTGAGTCAAAAAGAAAGTGACCAAATGAGGAAAAATATTATTAAAAAGCATGTGGCTTGCTCCATTTCCTAAAAAAAAATCACAAGCATAAAGTACATGTTCATGACATTGACTAGTAACTGTGAAAATTTCACGTAATTTGCATACGCTATTCCCAAGTTACCGGGATAACGGTACACGTGTAAATACCGGTAGGCCTATGAAGATCACAAAATTCAGCTGTCCACCACTGAATATTTACCATTCTACGAACTCATGAATACCCATTAAATACAATGAAACATGGGCGTTTCCATCTCCATGAATGGGGGAGAACTTGCAAAGGAAAACATACCAAACTCGCCATTAATATTTCAGAGGAAAGAAAATGACGTGTTCCTCATATTCAAAACACAAATTCTGACAGTGAAAATAATGTTTTCAGTCTTCATGATTAAATTCTCATTTGTATTTGAATGCTTGTGTGTATTCTGTATCAACTCAATAGCTTCCAATGACATTCCATAGGCAGATGTAAAAATAGCTTCTGTTACAGTGTTAGTTAAACATGCATAACCTCGGATCGAATGGGTCAATTTCAGTATTTCTTTCTTTTTTTTAACGAGTGGAAAAACATGCTTTTTCAAAATATTTAATTGGTGTTTCAAATTTGATTACAAGTGTTTTAAGGGGGAAAAAAAGTCATTTTCAGTCACTTTCTTTTTGACTTGCTCTCTATTTCTTGTTCTGTGCTTCTTGTAGTTAACTGAATAAAGAAAAAACCTTTGAACTCATAAAAATATGAAACGTATTGTATGGTAAGTCTTAATCAGGAAGTGAGATAATTTTTCAAATTGATAGTGAGGACTAGTTGACTGTTTTTGATGCGCAAACGCCATCACACAAAAATCCTAAAGTGCAGCATTTTAGTTTAAGGTCAGATACCGTATTGTTTCAGAAAAAAAAATATTGGCTTTTACTTAATACAGGTCAGTTTGGGTATACATCGTCGGAATGACAAAATGCCAGTGAAAAAAAGTTAATAGTTCAAACTCGTGACAAACATGGATTTAATTTGCCTGGCCAGATTCAGTGTAGGCGCAACGTAAGCGCGCATGTTTAAGTACATGTACAATGTAGGTGTTACCTGTACACAACGTACCGGTACATGTACTGCGGTTCGTCCCTGCTCACTCGCATGTGACCACTGATATGAATAGTGTACAGAGGGTGTGGTGAAAGTTGAAGCCCCATTCAGTTTCAGTTCGCCTGACTGTCACTTTGCTTTCTCGTAAAAGTTGTGGAGCATCCGTGCTATTTTGGTCGTCTATCTGCTGGCTGAATTGCAGGAAAAGAATAGTGTTAGCAAAATATTGGTAAGGATTTACTGTGTGTCGATGCTGATCGATCAATACGTATTGACACTCTTGGATTTTTGAAGTTAGAAAAAGTGTAAGTTGGAATTTCTTTTGGTTATAATTTTGTGCGTTACATGTACACATACAGTACATATGTCATGTGCATTGCTCTTTCTGTAAATGTACATGTACATAATGTACTGGTATGTACCGGTACATATGTATACAATGTATTTATATGTAAGAATGATTGGTACAGTGTACAGTTGTAACAGATTTTTTTCCTGTAAAATGTACATTTTCGAGTACATCTCCATGTGCAGTGTTGAATTGCCTGTCTTTTTTTAAGGAACACTGACATGAAAGTTGAGTATAGCTCTCTCACAGTGGAAAAGTGAATTATGTTCATGGGAAGATGACTTCACATACAGTAGCATTCTTATTTCTTGATCTACCAGTACTGGTACCCTGTAAAAAGGTTGGATAAAACACTGTTGAACGATGTAATTTACCCAGCATTGGTATGAAATTACCTCATATTGCAGGCCAAAACTCCTCGGATCAGCTGATTTCCTCTTTTTTAACTTCCCATGTGTGCCATTAAAAACAGAAAAACACTGTACAAGTCTTGGAAAGATTTGAATTTCCTCTTTTTTTTGTGACTTCCCAGTTGCATGCCTGATATTGGGTTGCATTGGGTAAAAACTGTCAAAACTATTGGGAAGAATTTGCCTAAGAGTGTAGGCAGCTGATAATTCGACTAATCAACCCATTTTGGCCAACTGTTTTACAGTGTACAGTTGTACATGTAGGGTGCTCTGCAAATTTCAGAAAACAGTAAGTAAATTCTGTCAAAATTGCAAGAAATTTTCTATGGGCAAAACAGGTACATGTGTTGGCTCTTGATGATCAGAATTTGAAAAACAAGTTTTTGGAGGGGAAACTTGTTTAAAATTCAAGAAACAATTCTCTTTTGGCATTTGTATTTCTGCCTTTTTCTCAGTAAACAAATTCCAATTTTGCCCTTGCAACTTTTTATGATCGCACTGTTTTTGTGATTTCGTTTCGAAACTGGTTCAAATCAGTACACTTCGTTGTATCATGGTGGTTAAAATTTATGATTCTGGATTGTTCTCTTTTTTTGGTTTCATTGCAGAATTTCTTCGTTTTTTCCCCGACGCGGCCCAGAAGCCAGCTTGCCTAGATGACAATGGAAGGGTGTGGAGCCAAATGCATCAAATTTCTCCTTTTTGTGATCAACTTCATTGTGGCAGTAAGTTTGTGATTGCAAATGAGTTTTGTCGACGCCAGAAAATGGCAGTGAAAACAGCAACAGTTCCCATTGTGAACATGGGTACGGTTAAATTCTGAACGTTTTGAGTTTTGAGACACCTTTAACCCATTACCGCCTGATATTAATTGCATAACATCAAGTGTATTCCCCAGAGAATCAAAAACATGCTTCGGAAGTTTTGGGCAGCACAGGAAGTTTTGGTAACAGGGCTGTTTTGGGCGGTTCCCACTGTCGTGAACAAAATCCTGGAAAGTCCTGGGATTCAAAACTGCCATGGAAAGTCGTGCAAAACTTATGGAATTTTGTTGTACAAGGAGTCATAGAAAGTTGATATGAAAGTTGAAAACAATTATGGAAAGCCATTTATGTTAAATTATGTTAAATGCAATAAGATGCAACAGAGCACAGGCACTTGAGTTGCCTGCTAAATGCAACAGCATGCAACAACTTTTCACCGTTGTTGCTTTCTGTTGCATTTTATAGAATGGTTGGGGTTAATAAAGAGTTGTGGTTACAGGTGTGGAGAAGTTAACATCCATTTTCCGCTTGGTTCCATTTTAACCCCCCTTCCAATAGATATGTGGTCTAGGCCTGATTGCCACAGGCCTCCTCATCAGGTTTGGAGCCGTTGACTTTGTCCCCATCGACGATGTGGCCAACCTGCTGAACAGCCAGCTGTTGCGGAGCGCCGTTTACATCATCATCGCGGCCGGCGGCTTCGTGTTCCTCGTCGCCGTCTGCGGCTGCTTCGGGGCGCTGTGCGAGAGCAAGTGTCTGCTGGTTCTGGTAGGTAGAAATCCACTCCATGAGCAAGTACCCCCTCAACGGTAAGGAAGGGAGAGTTGTGGGAGTCCACTGGGAGAGACATTCGAACGCATTGCCGACGACGCCCGACACTCGCGCAAAGACGCTATGGTTTCGTGCACATTCAGTATACAATTATTTGTGCATACTTTGCGTCATACGTCCGCAATCCAGCATGCATGCGCATGTGGTGCATCCCGTCCACGGGGCTCACGATGGTAGTAAAAAAGCGCCCTCTCTTGTTGGCGCACGGAGCCTATAGGATCCCCTGCATGGATCCCCTGCTGTGTCACTTCTCGCGAGAAGTGGGGGAGTCAGGCTTTGTGCGCGCTGGTTCGCGCATGCATCGCGCAAACTGTGCCGGAGTTATTTTGTTCTGCCTGAACACAAACCAGTGGCGTCTTTGCGTGAGCGTCCGGCGCCGTTTGCAATGCGTTCAGTAGTCCCTCTCGCTTGCCTCCCGTAACTTTCTCTCAACTTTGGCCGAAGGGGGTGCTTGTGGACAGAGTCCATAGAAAGTGAACCAAAAAGCAGGACAACTTTTTCACTGGCCAAAGATACCGGTATAAGACAATGTGTAAGACCACATTCAAGAAATAACGGAGGAATTTGCAGGATTGAGGCGGTATGCAATTTTTTACACGGGGGCAATTGGAGGATTTGCCAGGATTGAGGTTGCGCTGGCACTGTGATTGACTCCTGTTTTGGAAGCATATTTCCATAATTTCAAGTCATGTTTTATTTTTTGTTATAGAGACAATGCAGTGGTTTGCACGTCACCTTTGTTTGCTCACAAGCGTGGCCTATTATAACGATTACTGTTTGTTTCTTCTTGCAGTATTTCTTGCTCCTGTTCATCGTGTTTGCCGGCCAGATCGCAGCGGGCATTCTGGCCGCGTTGTACACGCGTCAGATCACTGAATATCTGACCACTGAAAGCAAGGATTTCCTCAGGACAAACTACAACAACACCGACACCACCACCAACGAGTTGGGCACAGCGGCCTGGGACATCATCCAAACCAGAGTACGTTCTAACAAAATTCAACAAAGTTCTTTTTTTTTTTTTCCTCCAAACAAATTTTGAACTTGTGTCTGAGATTTGAAGGTTTGCATGGTGGAAAGATACTAAGACAAGATAAGTTTTGCGGTAGCACCATGTGAATAAATCTCTTTTGTGAGTATGTGTGGTTCTGAAAAGAACCGGAGGGACCCAACTTGTGTCTATTTCTAATGGTATAAATGTGTTCTTAGCCGGTTTTAAACACTATGTTTAAGACCGGTTGGAGTCTGGATGGGCAACTACAGTATCAGCATCCAGACTCCAACTGGTCTTAAACATAGTGTTTAATACCGGCCAAGCACATATTTATTCCCGTTCATAAATACCTTTTTGGTTAAAAAATCAAAATTGTCCGTCCTAAATTCAATACAAGTCAAAAATGGATAAATTTCCAACGATTTTGTTCAACATTTGGTTCGACCAACATTTTGGTCGGCCGACCAGTACTGGAAAAATACAAGTTTTCTTGAAAATGTCAGCACACCAGCAGCCACGATTTTACAGGGTGCTTTGGACTGTCATTCCCTAACAATCCAGTAAGATATTTCGTGATAATTTGATCATTTCGTTTTTTGATGTGTGCAAATGTTGTATCTTCCCTTTAAGCAATTAGGGCTTAAGAAAGAAATGAAATTCAAATATGAAATGAGTCTTCGTATTGCACGCTGTGAGTGGGGCAAGGGTTTGAACCCTTCCTTCGAGTCCGGTGTCTTGACGTGCAGTCATCTCTTTCCTTTTCAGCTGGAGTGCTGTGGGGTGTCAAACGAAGGAGATTACGCAGGCAATACATTCATCGTTAACGACAACTTACCGTACCCAAAGTCCTGTTGTCCAAGTAAGGAATGCAGCAACAACGCTGTGAGATCTAATGTAAGTAACAATTGTTATCAAAGTTGATGTTTGACCATAGAGCAAGGACCCAAGGAGTTCGTACTCCAAGACTTCAAAAGTAAAATGATGGTCGCTGCGCTCGAAAGCTACAATAGAAAGCACCTGGCGCCAGCTTGCTCAGTTGCTCACTACGCTAATCTCGACACAATAGAGATCCGCGCTCACTAATGCCAAAAAAAGGAGTTTGCATGGCTTCGTAGACAGTACGATGGTAAATACGCATGTGCAGTTGTCATACATCGCTAAAAATGAATGATTTTGAAGTGTTTGTTCGGAGTTGGCTAATACTGGCTAACAATGTGGTCAACATCACTGAAACAATCATTTCATGAAGAACAAAATGCTCTGTACCTTTAGTGTGAAAACTTGTGAAATTTTCCAAAAAAACACATTTCATCAATGATATATTGCCAATTAAAATGTCTAAAAATACATGAAAACTTATCTGAAAGAAATCCAATTTATCTCCAAATTACAGGGACAGATAACGGTTTTAAGCACCAACAACTGCACATTGCTAACTTCAGTTCATAACTCACATCTAACAACTGCGCAGTTGTAAAAACCTATCTTGTCGTAAAATATATTTTTCAAAAAAGAGCAGCGACGTGACATGACTTATTATGCAGCATATAGGGAGGTTGTTGGTTACCAACTAAAAAGGCGGCGACGATCATCGTGTTCGAAGGCCGCTGGCATTCACGCTTTGAATGGTCGAGGCTTGCGGTCACAGCGCTGTAGCTATAGACATTCCCGAGGGATTGGTATGTTAATGGTCAAAATGTAAATCGCCAAAGAGTTCTGACTCCTTGGGTCCTTGCTCTATGGTTTGACCCACAGTAGTCGGGCTCATTTGAGTGGACCAATCCAACAAAATGAGTCGGGGTTGCGTGAGCTACTTTTTGAGTTCCATGTACAGCAGCGAGTTTCACGAAACAGTGTGCGACTGCACAACATACGTAGCACTTGTGCAACAAACTTGTAGCACAGCTGAGCGATAGAGGTACAATCAATTTCACAAAACTTGGCGTAGCCGGGCAACGTTTTAAAATAATTTAAGTATTTTCAGGCATGTAACTTTTCCTCGGATCAGCTGATTTCCCCGTTTTTCACTTCGCACTCATGCCATTAAAAAATCGAAAAACACTGTACAAAGTCTTGTAAATATACCGTAGGAGTTTCCTTGTTTTGTGTTTCTTCCAAGTTGCATGCCTGTATTTTGCACGAGAATAATAATAATGCTGAATCACCTCCGCTCACCATTCCGACTTTCTTCGGAATTGTGCAGCAACTCTAACAATTCTGTCATGAGTAAAATAGCAAATGAATGCACCTCTAACACAAAGCTGTGAGTGTCTTGTATCAACCTTGACAAGTGCAATTACTGGCTCCGCGACGATCACGATTTGCTAGTCAAATATTTAATTTTCAGTCGCTATGCCATAACTTACGCCACCTAAACTGATTGCGCAATTTGCACCACAAATTGTTGCGCAAGTCGCTGACTTACGCGCTATGAAACCTTTTGTGAAATGTTGCGCAGCTTATGCAGTAATCTGTTGCGCAGTTTACGCAATAAACTGTTGCGCCAGTGGAGTTGTGCCATTTCGCAAAGTTCGTGAAATGAACAGCAGGCCCCTTTGAAAGAAAACGGAAATCAGTTGGAACTGAGAATGTTTTGATCCACATAATGTCCCTACTCATCAGGGCCCAATACCATGGCGCTGCTAAGCACAACCAATTTTCTGCTAACAGAGCTTCTGTCTATTTCATGGAGACAGTAAGCAGTAAGCACAGAACAAGGCACGTTACACGCCCTCAGAGGAAAAAGTTGCTTAAATCAGTGACGTAACAATAGAAATCTCCACGCGCGCACAACCTTTAAGACATGCAACATTTATCCCGAAGTAAAAAAAAATCATTGAATCTTGGCAAGCACATGTTGAGATATAACTTTTTGGTGAGTGTTGCATTTTTTTTATTGAGAATGTGGCAGTTTGCTGAGTTAAAAAAGTTGAATGTGGTCACTTTTTGGTTCTTCAACAGGGATGCCAACCAGCAATTGAAAAGCTGATCTCGGACTATGGTACCATCATTGGAGCGACTGCGGTAGGAGTAGCTTTCTTTGAGGTAAAAGACCATTACATTTCTCCCGCAAAAAAAAGCTTGGAATTTTGCACAGCTTGGGTTAGTCACCGCTGTACTAGAAATCACAAACAGTGTATGTGTGTGTGTGTGATCTGATACACCGTGCCCTCTGGAGACGTGCACACAATAGGGAACAAAAGACTGTATACGTCTCCACCGGGCAATTTCTATAGATGAATACGTCTCCACAAGATTTTCACGAAATAGATATATGGATTTTACTCAAAAATTTGGAATTTCCAAGGTGGGTTGATCTGTTGCAAATGAAAGAGTTTTAGAAAAGGGATATTAAGTCCGAATTTCAGCCAAGGAAATTAATTCTGGTTAAAATAAGAGCATTTTGAAACTTCACTTTCAAACTCGAAAACTTTACTACACGAGAACAAAGAAATGTCTCCACAAGAATACAAATTTCAGTATGTGTGGGTGGGTTTGTTTAAGGTGTAAATCGAGGACACGCATGTGAAACATCATCGAGTACATGTAATTGAGGACAGGAGTCAAATCGAGGACGACCTCGATTAGAAAACGTGTACAGAACCAATGGGGGCTGTTGCAAATAAACAAAGGAGCAATGATGAGGAACGATAGAAAATCCTCGATTTACACCACAAACGAATGTGGGTATTCTAACCTTGCAGACTCTTTGTGGACCTGTGAATAAAAGAGGTCCACAGAAAGCAGGAAGCGTGAACGCTGTGTGGACTTGCATAGGTCCACACTAGGTTTCCTCTTCTCTGGAAAACAGGGTTTTTTTTAGGGGGGGGGTAGGTTTATCAGTCGCAAAATGAAGAGGAGCACTCAAGGAAATCAAGAACGCTGTGTGGACTTGCATAGGTCCACACAAGGTTCTCTCTTCTCTGGAAAACAAGTTTTTTGGGGGGGGGGGTTTAGGTTTATCAGTCGCAACATGAAGAGGAGCACTCAAGGAAAACAAGAACGCTGTGTGGACTTGCATAGGTCCTCACTAGGTTCTCTCTTCACTGGAAAACAAGGTTTTTTTTGGGGGGGGGGTTAGGTTTATCAGTCGCAACATGAAGAGGAACACTCAAGAAAATCATGATAAAAAAAATTGGGTTGACAGAGTGTTCACAGTGGGAGTAAAATGATTTGTTTTCTCTGGTTTAACTACACGAATACAAAGAAATGTCCACAGTAGGTATGAAAGTTACGTTGTGTTCAAGAATTGTTTGCGAGTTGATCACGAGGTGATTGTTCACTACTTCATCAACTGCGATTGCCCGCAGAGTGGGGTGACTTGCCAGCGTAGTGGGTGACAGATGGCGAAGTAACAGGCGAGGCGAAATGAAATATTGTCTGTAATATTGGTACATGTATGGCCTGCAGGGATGTATTACATAGAGCAAGGTATTGACCAGTTCTACAGGGTGAGTAAAAAAAAAATGAAACCCAAATGTCGGGACCATTTTTTTTAATGAAGTTCTGCATGTAGTACTTCCAAAATCTAGGATATGAAAGCCCAATTCATAAGCTATATTTTAGTACAAGAATCATTCAAATCACTTGTGTACTTGTGAAGTTACGGAATTTTAAACACAACAACCGTTTTATAGTTCTGTCCACAGATCAACAGAAGGTGTTCTTTCAGCAAAACGAAAAACAAATAACACAGGGATGCGTGTGAATTGGTTCGTTTTGCTGAAAGAACGCACACCTTCTTTGTGATCTGTCGACAGAACTTTAAAAACGGTGGTTGTGTTTAAAATTCCGTAACTTCAAAAGTACATGAGTGATTTGAATGATTCTTGTACTAAAAGAAAGCTTATGAATTGGGCTTTCATATCCTAGATGTTGGAAGTGCTACATGCAGAACTTCACTAAAACAGAAGTCCCGACATTTGGGTTTTGCTTTTTTTTACTCACCGTGTACTACGGCAAGTTCAGGGGTCTAGATGTTAACACATCTGCACTAGGAAGTAGGAGGGTGTTGGTTTAAAACTCACCGACTTCCCACACGTTCTTGTTCCGTATTTGTGGGGACATACATGTACACTCGTCTCTACGCCGTATTTTTGGGGACCGAAAATGCTGTGGGGACAGCAAAAAGTCCCCACAACTCGGTCCTAATTACCCTAACAATGAAAAACTTCCCCATAACGCGGTGTAGGCCTTGAACAATTAAGTGATTTTCTTTCACTCACGAGTTCTCTTAGCTCCGAGCAGAATTTTGTGTGCTCTGGAACCATCTTTTGTAGGCTTGCCTTGTCTGAAATGTGATGGGAATTTACTCTGATTCCTTTTTCTCCGTTTGCAGCTGTGTTGTATGCTCCTTGCCATCTGCGTCTGCAGGAACATCGACTCCGATGATTCGTAAACGACTCGGCAGTGTAAAAAAAAACAGCTAGCTTAACGTGTAGAAAGAGACAGGAGGCATCTTGATGTAAACAGTTTGAAAATGTGTACACAAACGCTCGTAGGCTTGAGAGTTTTTCCCCCGTAAAAAAAACCAAAAAACGTGTGTGACCAGTCGGTTGGACACACGGAAACAACTTCCCAGCTTTTGTAGCAATTTACAGTTCCAGGTAGGACAGTTCACCCCCGTTTATTCCGCCCCATAAATGTGGTCTGAACGTGGTTTTACGATAGTATTTTCATATCACGTAAAACAAAAAAATCACGGCGTGAGGTAAAGTCTGTGTTATCCGTTGGAAAACAAAGTAGAAACCATGTAAAAAAAAAGAGAAACTAACAGGTCAGATTTTTAAAGCATTTGTAGATAAGCCATGTTACAGGTGAGACTTAATGAGATATATTATTCAAACGAGTGCCTGTCTCACCATTACCTCTAGAGGGCGTGCTTCATGCTTTTTTTTAACCGTCAGGTCAGGATCACAGGATATCTGAACAAAATAGTTTTATTTTGAGAGAGAATTGGAAAAAAAGGTGACATACACATTTTAGTTTTGTACATTATTCATCCCCCGATTTACAAGCTCTAGAAATAGAAAAAGAAATGAGACTCTGTAAATATCGTTCCGGAGAATATAATAGGGTAAATATGAAGTGATAAAAAAAAATGTCAATATAGATCGAACTTTTAGAATTTAATGACCTGAAAACCTGTTGTATTTACTCCAATTGCCTTGTAGGTAGAATTGCTATGCGTGTTACTATAATGTGTCATATTAAGAAATGCGACAAATGGTGCGAAAATGCTATAATGTGTAAGCAAAGAAGATGTCTTTTTTTGTGCATTTTAAGAACGAAAGTTCTCTTTTTTCTATACTTGTATTGACTTATATGGTAATATTCGTGACATGTGGTACAATGTTCGTTGTCGTTGACAAAGTTTCTGTAAAAAAAAATTGGCTTAAGTAGGCGGCCATTTTGGGGAGGAAAATGAAAAGAGGAAGGTGTTGAGGTTTTATTAGATGGCCCTGTGTCATGGATAAAATCAATGGCCCTTTCACATGGATCAATTCATGTCATCTGATGTACGTGTAGTCGTTTCCTGTCCTGAGTGAGGGGCCATCGCCATGGCAACAATGATGTCAGGACTTACTGAAACATTTTGTTATCATGGCTACCAGTATGAAATGTCCCTTCTTTTCTTTTTTCTTCCCTTAAAATGGCACAAAGAACTCTTTTACGCTGTTCTACCTCGATCTCGACTGAAGAAGAAATTTTAAAAAAAGGGCTTCGTCTTGATTATAGATTGACAAAGGAACACTGTCGTGAAATAAATAAGGTATTTTGAAATAGAAATTGCATGATACACCGTGCCCTCTGGAGACGTGCACTGTATGACTAAATTGTACTGTATGAACTGTATTTAAGAATGTCTTTAAAAGAAGTGAGTGTGTATTCATCTCCCAGATATCAGTGCTGGTGATTGGTCAAATAAAATTCCAGGTCTTTGTCCTAATTTGGATTGACCAATTGAAAGGTACTTTACAAAAGATGGCGGTATGACGGTGTTCCTTTGCTAATAAGGCTCTCAGGCAGAGCACCGTGTATGGTGCCATTGTACAAAAAAGCTGCAGCGTCTGCGTGCATCTAGAAATGTGTCCAAAACAAAGTGTGACGTGTAAAGGTCGTGTCTTTCAAAGTTTTAACAAGCAGCGGAGATTTAAGAAGGTGTGTTTCTTCAGGTACTGTAGGTTAATGCATTTCTGTAGCTTACTAGCGTGTCATATCTGAAAATAAGCCAATGTTTTGAAACTGATGCATTTTGCGAGATCAAGAAGTAGTCACAATTGTAGTTTTTACGGAAGGCGGAGCAGAAATTATGTGGAGGACACATTTTTGGAACTGGTAGAATGGAGATGGCTTATTCAGTGTCAGGTTAAAGACATTAAAATGCTTAAAAGGGAGGGGGGAACATTGTACTTATCTAATCATTCCTGTAAATGTTTGTTCAAAGAGTATAGTACATGTACTTTCAAGATTCCAGATCTTTTGACATTAAGTCAGTCGATCAACATTTCCTAGTAATTTTTTAGAACCGCCGTCAACTGGAGTGAATTATGCTGTTCAAAATCTGCATCATGGTTTTCAATATTCTGCATATTGATTAGCTCTGTAAGCTTGAATAGTCATTGTTTTGATTCATTCTGATAATTTTTCTTTTTTTCGAGGCTTGAAGTTTGTTCTTTATTGTTATATTGAGGAAAATCTTGAGGCTCTTTAATTTTGCGTGTAGATTTTTTCAAGCTTGTGGCAACATGTTGCTTTTGGAGGGGTATTAATTGTCAATGAATTGGGTCATCCCTCCTTGTGAAGTTAAATGGGAGAGTCCACTGTAACACCCCATTGAGTGGGAAAATCCATTACTAAAAAGCAGGGATGTTCGCGGTCACAAAAATAGAAATACTGTATAGTTTTGTTTTGAAGAGAACACATTTTGCACAGTCTTGTCTTATTTGGAATTCTTTTTGACTCGGCTATTTTTTTATTTTTTATTTTTTCAAATTTCTTTTCAAACAAAAAATCTGCACAAAGTGAAATCTTTTGGTTTTGTTGTATTGAAAGCGAATGTACATTAAAAACAAAACAAAAAAGCGCAATTGTTGGAAAAGAAAAAAAGTACTTAGTATGTACTATTATAAAACAGTAGTCGTTTTAATGATTTGTATTTAACCACACTTATCCCAAACGTTGTAGTGACTAGACCGAAGGTTTTTCTTTTTAAATGTTTTTAGAAATAAGTGCATGACTTCTTAAAGGATTTTGTATGTATATACTAGAACGATTGTACTGTGTGTGTGGTTTTGGTGGCGTCATAAAAGTAGCATAATAAGTTCAGTATTTAGGTGAAACTATTTAAAAGTTATATTTTGTACTTTTTATATGTGGAGGCTGTATCCAAGGGGGTAACAAATTAACTAGGAGCAGAGAAAATTGTCCGAATTAACAGTAGTTGGGGCTTACACTTTCTGCATTCACAGTAGAAGAAGTTGAATTGATGTTGAAGTTATTTTTAAGGCATTTGTTTTATACTCTGCACCTACAGTCTACGGCTGTATTACTCTGTCAAACTGCAAGAAAAATAAAGGCGGTCCTGAGCGTCATGTCCGACATTTAAACAACTGTCCATTCAGAGTAGGTAACACGCACTTTCAACAAAAATTGGAACAATTTCACTGGTTCACACAAGTTTGTCAAGGAAAAAGCAAGTGCCTCGTGTACACTGAGGCCACTGTTGTTGACATTGTGATCAAGTGTGTGTTTTTTTAAGACAGGAGCCATCTTGGACTAGTTCCCATAGAGCATTATAAAGATCTCTATTACTAAATGCCACCACAATGTAGGCTCCAGCCTATTGTGCATCAAACATAGCTGCTCCCTCATTGTACACTCGGTGCATGGTCAACTCCCATGATGTATATTTCCAGTACTGTCAGTATTTATGGAGAACTTTCCCTTTTTCTCATTGAGCAAAAAGTTGACTGTTTAACTGTAATAAAATTGTCCACAATATGGTAACTGTACTTCTATGAAAGAACTTTTTTGTAGCTATACTTGCACCGTTTTATGTATTCAGAACTTAAGTATAGAACAAATGTAGGGATGCTGCATTTTAGAACTTAGGTATATTCCACAAGCTGTAAACTCTTCAGTTCTACTTGAAGACGTGTCAGTGGTTGGTACTTGGTATCACTGACCAATCAAAAGAGCTGTATTATCACACAGTCTGTGGCACCAGTATGTGCCGTTTGATTGGTCAGTTTTGCTCATAGCATAGGCATGCATTAATTGGCATGTGTGAAATACTAACAGTGAGAAACAAATAAAGCGAAATAATATTTGTTTTCTTGTTTGAAATACCCAGACAAAATATTTAAAACAATTGCTGAAAGCTTAGATTTGTGTTGTATTTTCCCCACGTTTTGTTTTGATACAGGGTCCTATGTTGCTTATGGTGATGTTTTTGTATGCTGTAAAAATAAAACGATTATGATATATTTTGTTTATTCATTTTAATCCCTGTACACTATTTGTTTTTGCTTATTTTTATTATAGCTGAAGTATATATTTTTTTGAATAGGAATTAAATTGTTGGATTCGACTGCAGATTTTTTTTTAAAACAAATATTGTAGCTTGGAAGTAGTTAAAATAAACTAATTTTGGATATTTTCAGTTTAATAGTGGAAAAAGTACCCAGATCAATTTCAATTGGCCCTTTTTTTTGGGTTGCCTAGCAACCTGGACCCCCAACAAGTCAAGATGGCTGCATGCTGTCGGTGGTGGAATGTTAAACTTTTAGTGCATCTCCAGCACTAATTATCCAAATTTTTGTCTCGACCCAAAAAAGCACTCTCGCAATTCAGATGTTGAAAACATTTTTATGCGTCCTTTATTTAATACCCCATTGAAACTTATTCTTCTCATTTAAAAAAAAATAATTATGTTGAAGAAACATTTCAAACTGAGATTCATATTAAGCAGTTAACATAAATCATAATCTTAATAGAAGTAAATAATGGGATAAAGTCTGGCATTATGAAACATTTAATATGTCTGGTAATTTTGTCAAAAGCTAAACATTTTGGTCGCTCAGAAATTTGATGATACCATTTGACTTTTTATTACTTTGGCGTCCTCTTTTTGTCAACTGAATGAAAACCATAATAACGATGCTGTAAAGAATGGCGAAACAAAAAAATGCGTTAAAATTGTAATATGAATTGTGTAGACCAACGTAAATGTGATTTTTGTCGTAAGTTGTAGACATAATGTATGTTTCATGTATTCAGTAAGGAAAGGTTAAATCGAATAAATAAAGGTGTAAAAAAATGTAGGTACCTGTGATATGTTGTCGATTTTCTTTGTGAGTTTTGTTATAATTTTTTGCTGAAAAGTGAACAATTCATAATGAGCTACTTTGTCGTTTTCGTAAAAAAAAGGGGGAGGGGCTGTAGTAGATAAATAATAACATCAATTTATCCTAATGAAGACAAACCAACGACCAAAAAAAAAACCCAGACAAATCAATTTATTTTAGTTGGCATGGGAAAAAAATAACCCTACATGTACATGTATATACATGATGTAAGTTTAATTGAGAATTCGTATTTATTTCAGGCGCATATATATATATAGGCCTACATCAACAGTTTACAGGTGCCGGCTAAATTATTCAAAACATGGGTGCGGTCCATTCGCGTACCTATTGTTTAATTATTCATTTATTATAATGACAAAGAGGAAGGTTCCATTATTAAATTAACGGGGCGCGGCAAGTGTGCATACATAATTCGGTTAAATGTCACGAAAATAGTCTGGTTACCCCTCCGCTGTAGCGTGATAATGAAATGGTGTGCGGTCAGTTATAAGACTAACTATAGAAAGTGAGAGTGTTCCCACGGACACAGACGCCGTTTCTAACGACGGATTTTGACTGAAAATAACACCTTTTATTTGGCTCAACGTGATATTTATTTGAGTGGGTAAGTATGAAGTATTATTTTGTAATGATCAGGGCTTAACGTGGACTTACTTATTATTTCGATAAATCGAGCTAATTTATCGGATCCGGGAAACGGTTGGATCCAACTTCATATTGTATTCCACGGGGGCTACATAATATAGTTTGTATTTTTTTAGAATGATACTGATAGGCCGACTAGCATGACTAGAGGGTTAGACCCGTGAATGTGGCCACGCTTTGATCTACAGTATTGTGATCCGCAGTTACTGTGTCTGTGATCGAGTGACCGTTCTAGCCGAATTTCGGCTAAATTTGACAGAATATTTGCATACAATTTACATTAAAAAAAATGAGTTGCACAGAAACTTCAGCATAATATTTTTTTCAACAGAATTATGTAGATTGGTGTTTCTGAAGGAAAAAGAAAAAGATTAGAGAAATGCATGTAGGGCCGAAATATAGCACATTTGGTTTGAAAAAGCTTAATTTTTTTTAAAGATCCCTGAAACAAACCCTTGCACAATATGACAATGGAACAGCAATATACTGTGTGATTTGGCAGATTTTTTAAGTGGATTTAGCAGAATTTTATTACGGTCATCCTGCCATGTACATGATGTAAGACGGGAAGTCGGGTACCCAATGGTGGGACTCCTACCGTTTTGCGTACGCGGAACTCGAGGTACCAGAGTATCATGCGTGTCTTTGATTTTCTGATCATTTTGAACAAGTTCGTTGTGCTGGGGTTTTTTTCATCAAATTTCTTGGCAATGACAGATTCAACACTCACGTAAATTCACAGCAAGCCTAACAGTAACAAGTAAATGATTTACCTATGGGCAAAATTATATATGGTTATAACCATGTCGCGGATCAAAAAATAAAACGATTTTGCTTGTATTTAGGCGAGGACGGCCCGTGACGTTGTTTACCACGTTCACAGGTCTAGACTAGGATGACATACAGGTAAAGAATTCCATATAGTCCTATGGCCATCGCTTATTTTTTCCTGCAATGACCTATCAAACACCGGAAAGCGATAACATGTCCTAAAAAGTCAAATTTAGAAGGAAAAATATTGGAAAACATGTTGCAACCAGACGCCACTTTTCATCTCAACGAAGGTCAGTCATTGCAAAAATGATGACAAGAATGATGACAAAACATGAATCTGGGACTGAGAAACATTTCCAATGTTGTTAGGAAATACAAATTTTGTTAGAAAATGGCAAGAAACGCCTCCCTTTTAATGTCTGTTAACCACCGCCCCCTCCTTTGGCCCCTCCCCCCTAAAGTTATCTATGCAGCATGTGTATGGTACCTGTTGATCCTCCTGTACATGTACCTGAGATTACAGGAAACTTTCTGACTAAACATGAAGTGGCTTTTTCCTCTGACCTTGCCAAGTTGCTATCATTAGCAATCCAGCAGTTCATAATGACCTATTACTCACTATAATTGTTTCCTGTCATGGCTGCGTACTTCGTACATGGTATGCAATCTCTTAGCAGTGAGCACCGTGTTCATTACTTTGAGTGCCCCAGATGCAAAGTCTGTAGAATGCAAAAGTGTACAATATTTGTCCGGTCATAGATTTTCTTTCAAATTGAAGGTAATTTTGATTTGATTTTTAACCGAACCAACTACGATCGAGCTTCAATATTTTATAACTAGTACAGCCCAAAATATCTTGTACAATTTTCTGGTAACTTCTTAGGTTGTCTAGTGGGCTTGTCAAGAAAATGGCAAGAAAACTTCTTGTTACTCAAGAAGACAGCACCAAATAATTCTATGGGCTTGAAGGGAATGTACATCATTGGCTTTTGCTGTAATTTTCAGAAATGAACAATTGAGAGGTTAGTATAATAGATCAAATATTGTTACACTGACATTTTTGAAGTTTTGTGTTCGAAAAGGTTGGAAAAACCAAGAAAAACAAAAATTTTCAAGTAGTCTGGTTCCCTGACTCCACAAAAGGTAAAATGGGTCAATTTATAGATGATGGAAAATTGTAGGGCAAGGGAACCAGTCTAGCTGGCCTGCACCCATTCATGAACATGTAACCAATAGCAAACAAAATTTGGACTGAAAAAAATGGTAAATTTGGAGCAGTAGTTGAAAAATAGTTAGGTTTTTCCAACGCTGGTCGGCCGACCACTGTTGAAAATGTTTACAAAAATACCATTTTCTTGAAAACGACTTCACATCAGGTGCTATAATTTTACAAATGCTTGAGACTGTCATGTACCAACATCCTAGTGAGGTATTTGGTAAAAACTTGGTAGTTTTATTTTTCGATGTTTGCAAATGTTGTAAATTCCCTTTAAGTAAAAAAAAAATCTAGAGTGCTAGATACATGTAGAGACTAAAATTTTGTGTTTTTTCTTCAGTAGAATGGAACAAATAGTTTGGTGCAAGGTTTTGGTTGGATTGAATTCATAGTGTCAATAAGGATTGATATGGGCAAGTTACAAAAAGTAACTTCTAAAACTGCTTGACATTTGGTTAAAAAAAGTCAATCTACCATGTTTGTACCACCATGGACCACCATGTACCCGGTAACTCTCTGTTTTCGACTGGACCGGCCGTGTCACTTCAAGGAAGACCTAGACGGGACCGTCTGAGTGTTTCCTGATCTGCCCACCTGACACCTTTATTACATGCTCCAGTGAGTTGGAGACCCGTCACTATCCTCGACGTCCAAGGCCAAGACGTCCGAGCGACCCAGCTCCATCCAAGATCCTCGACATCCGAGTGACCAAGACTTCCAAGAAAACCCAGCTCTACCCTAGACACAGCCACCAGCATTGCCCTAGACACAGCCACGTCATCTTTCGAGACCCCACAAGTATACCTTTTATTTCACTGCACCGTCTAAAAGACAAGAGTTGTCATTTTCACTCCCGTCTTCAATTGAACTTTTCGTCTTCAACTGGACCCTTCATCAACTAGTTTGCTTCGTCACATCGTTTGTCAATTATCTTCAAGCTCTTCTACGCTATGATGGACTCCAAACTACCGAGGATGGATGAATCGCGAGTTTAACCATTTTATGGTTTTGGCGCCTTTTTTTCCCTGAGCTCTAGCTTTGTATTTTAAATTTTACAGGATCCTGTGTTTTCAGTGAATTATATTTAACCTCATTGCATTCTTAATTTGTATCGCCATTGCTTGAGACCACTTTATTTCTGGCAGTAAAACATATTTCATTGTGTACGTAAATCCTGAATGGTGTGAAGTCAAAAGTTCTTTTCAAAAGGGAGTTAAATTAATATAAGATTTGGTTCCTGTTATTTTGAAATGTGAACCACTCTTTAATGTTACATAACATTAAAGAGAGTTCCAACGAGAGGCTGAACGCGGAAAAAAAAAAAACAAGAAGAATATTTTTCAGTACTAGCCTTTAGGAACTATGGATTGCTTGAATGTACGGTTGGGGGAACGATCTTATAAAAATAGGCTTCACATGTACCGGTATTTGTACCGATACTTGCCCAATGAAATGTACTTAAGTAAACGTAATTGGGTCTTAATCAGTACATACATACGTGTAGGTCTCGTTCAAATGATGTCATTTCCTACAGACCATCCACGTGCATTGGCATTTCGAGCATCAACTTGCATAACACGCATCGCCTGCGTCGTATTTCAAACACACTTCGAGCAACAAGCGTGCGTGTTTGGAACATTTTCAACACTGCACAATGCGTGCTTGATTGCGTAAAATGTACAGTCGGGGTTCTCCTACAGAGATGGCCGGCTTTGAGAGAAACCTATTGAAAAATTTAAATAAAAGGCCTACAAAAACGCTGTCATTAAGGCAAAAAAAAAAAAAAGTCAGTCTCTGGTCAGCGCGCGCGTCGATTTTAATCGTGCGCGTCGATCTTTTTTTTTTCCAAAATTTCGGTGGTAGCTCCAACAGCGCCCTGTATTTCCGCACCTCCTCAATTTTTTTTACCAAAGAGCACCAAGGAATGGGAAATTGCACCAAGGCAAATGACTGAAAGCACCAAGGCAAATTATGGAGGACACCAATGTACATGAGGACACCAAAAAAGCAAAATAGTACCCCACTACAATCCAAGCTTGAAGAAAAAAGAAAAAAAATCCAAAAAAAAAATAAATAACCGTGTGGCCGCGGTGACCAGAGACCGAAGATTTTTTTTTTTTGGCCTAACAATTTGATTTTTTAATTCTTTTTAGTTTTTCAGTGTGCAAGTTCTGAAGTGATCTGATCAACTTTACCCACTGGAAATTTGTGGCATATCCTCCTTGGATTGAACAGAAGAGGGAAGTACAGGGAGTCTGAAGTAACCGGGGCAAGGGTTTGGAAGGACCGGACAACATGGTCAACTTAGAACCGCCCGTGTCCACACTGTCGTTCTTCGGCAAATGCTGCAAATGCTCGCTGTATCTGTTCTGTGTGCTCTTTGTGGTAAGCATGCATTGGTTCCTAACCCATGTTGTTTACATATGTACACACAGGTTTGTTTATGGTGTAAATCAAGGATTTTCTATTGTTCCTCTTCCCTTTCCTTTGTTCATACTCTAACTTTTTCGCAACAGCTCTCATTGGTTTTGTACACGTTTTCTAATCGAGGTCGTCCTCGATTCGGTTCCTGTCCTCAATTCATCGATGACGTTTTCGAGTTTGAAAGTTTTCGAGTTTGAAAGTATAGTTTCAAAATGCTCCTATTTTAACCAGAGTTAATTTCCTGGGCTGAAATTCAGACTTAATATCCCTTTCTACATAAAATACTTCAATTTGCCATGGATCAACCCACCTTGGAAATTCCTAGTGTTCGAGTGAAATCCATATAAATCTGTTTCGTGATTAACCTTGTGGAGACGTATTCATCTGTAGAAATTGCTCTGTGGAGAGGTATTCAATCTTTTGTTGGTTTCCAGGCCCTTCAGAAAAAAACAGGTTTTTTTTCTTTTTTAATAGAATTTTCAATTCGTATGTTTTTTTTAACAAAATACTACTTCGTTCTGATTTTTTGGAATCTGCAACCCTCTGAAAAAGGGCTTTCATTTTGCGCACGAATGAACTCACCCTGCGAGAGCCGAATTATTGTCTGACGGCCAATAATTCAAACTTTGTGACGAAAATAATTCAATTATTCTGTACTTTGTGTTTGTCTCGTTTTCAGTTTAGCGGCATTGCAGCCAGCGCCGTGGGAGTATGGGCCATTGTACACCCTACCAGTTTCCGCATTGTGGTCCTGACCAACACGCGCATGTACGTCTTTGCGGCAATCATCCTCATAGGGGCCGGCGCGGCCGCCACGTTGGTATCCATCTTGGGATGCTGCGGGGCACGCTACGAAAACAGATGCCTGCTTGTAATTGTAAGTCCTGCCCATTCGTATACTTTATTGTTAACAATGTTGTCCTAGCAATGCCAAGAGGCGTAGGAAGAATTTTTTTCTTTGTTCCTTTCTTGGTTCCCGAAAGTCAGTTTCGATGGCCGTTTTTTGAGAACGCAGTAAAACGAAAAATGTACAAAAATGTAGTTTAGAAACAGCTTTAATTCTGTGTATGTTGTATAAGATTTCATAAACTGTGCAACTTTATCACTTTTTACAAATGGATCACATTTTGGAAATATAATCTTTATACATTTGCAGAGTTGTGAAGCGCAAACTTTTCTGAGCATGGAAAAAAATCTTAGAAGATTTTTCTGCTCTCCGTTCAATGACATTGAGCTGGAGGCCATTTTATTTTGGCCAAAATCTCCTGTGGAACATCTAACAAATACTGTTCAGTAATAAGGGAATAACAGTGTGAGGAGCCGGTCTTCACTGCGTGATAATGACCGGGTGTGGGGGTGACCGCTGTTAATGGACCGAGACGAAGTCGATGGGTGGGTGAAGTGTTTCAAAGAAAATATATCGTAGATCTATGCTTTCGTCGTAAACATCCTCAGTATATATACTGCACTGCTGTACGATGTCGTTTCAAAACTTCCTTACGCGTGCGCACGCCCGCATCCCTAGCAACTGTGATGCGTACGCGCGCGTGAGTCTCACGCGACGGGGGTTGAGCGCATGTGCAGTGCTCTATTGTTACAAGCTACCGCAGGACTGTTACTATCTTTTGACCAATCATTGGCTTGCATGGGGCTGAACGGGGCTGGATCAATGCTGGTTCAGGGGCCATTTATTCGCTTGATCTTTGAAGCCGGTCCATTATCACCGTTAATGACCGGCCACGTGATCGAGTCTCGACCAATCAGAAACCATCAACTCTCCAAGGTATTTATTAATGTCAATTTTCGAACCAGCCAGCCGACCCCGGCAAGCTCTGTGGTCGAGTGGTAAGACGTCTGCACTAGTAAGCAGGAGGTCGTGGGTTCGAGTCCCACCCGAGTAGTTTGTGAATTTCTTTCTCACAATCACTCGGGACAACACTGAGTATACAGTGTTTATAAAATACGTCGGTGAAGGGCAAAAACCCAATAATGAATTTACATCACCCCGACGCAAATATGAACAATGTAAATTTTGTTGTCTACTTGACGGAGTATGAACCAGAAATAGAGATCTTGATTGTACCAAAAATAATCCAAGAAGTGCAGTTTATCAAACATGAGTGGTGTATAAATTTATGGAACTACCCTAACCCTGCCAGACGCAGCACAGTGCATCAGGTGGAAAAGTCTGGTGCACTTTGATGGAAAATGCTACCAACACCAGTGCAGAAACCGGCCACTTCTGAGACACTGAGAGCTAGTCCCATAGAACAATGCCCGAGTTGTATCCTGCTGCGTTGGGGGACCACAGACTCTGAGGCAGTTTGGCCTCGAGACTTTTGACCTGATGGATCTTGCTACACTGGGCAGGCTTGTCACTTAGACAAGTGTTGCATGTTGCTGCGTTTGGCAGGGTTTCTAGCCAAAATACCCTGGAGGGTTAGGGTTAATTAATGTGTATATTTATATGTTTTTTTTTCTAGTTTGTTGTGTCACTGCTTCTGACATTTGTTGCTGAGTTCTCTGCTGGAATACTTTCCTTGGCGTTTTACACACAGGTCAGTAAAAATCCCTTTCCAAAAATGTTTCTTGAAAAGTCTTCTTTCAAAAGGTTTATTCAAGCCAAAGGCAATAATGTAAGTAAGTCACGCTACTGGTCATCACAAGTCAATCATAAGTCAATCACAACTCAAATCTAATACATAAGTCAATCACAACTCAACTCTAATACAATATTTTTAAAGTGTGTTTTTTTTTTTATCTTTGTGTATTTTTATATCCTTGCGTAGTTTTTTTAGTGTTAGTATGTTTAGTGTTCGTTTTGATGAATGTGTTTTTAGATGTTCGTTTTTTACTGTCTTGGAACAGAATGCCTGTGGGTAAAAGTGATTGGGTTCACTTTTTTAGTTCCAGTCATCATGTTTTGTATTGTGTTTTTTGTTGTGATAGCAAATAAATGATAATAAATCATAAGTCATCAAAAGTCATCAAAAGCCATCACAAGTCATCACAAGTCAATCACAAATCAACCGCAAGTCAATCACAAGTCATCACAAGTCATCACAAGTCAATCACAAGTCAATCACAAATCAATCACAAATCAATCAGAGTTAATCACAAGTCAATCACAAGTCATCACAAGTCATCACAAGTCAATCACAAGTCAATCACAAATCAATCACAAATCAATCAGAGTTAATCACAAGTCAATCACAAGTCATCACAAGTCATCACAAGTCATCACAAGTCAATCACAAATCAATCACAAATCAATCAGAGTTAATCACAAGTCAATCACAAGTCAATCACAAGTCAATCACAAGTCATCACAAGTCATCACAAGTCAATCACAAGTCAATCACAAGTCAATCACAAATCAATCACAAATCAATCAGAGTTAATCACAAGTCAATCACAAGTCAATCACAAGTCATCACAAGTCATCACAAGTCATCACAAGTCAATCACAAGTCAATCTCAAGTCAATCTCAAGTCAATCACAAGTCATCACAAGTCAATCACAAATCATTCAAAGTCAATCACAAGTCAATCACAAGTCGTCACAAGTCATCACAAGTCAATCACAAGTCAATCACAAGTCAATCACAAGTCAACCACAAGTCAATTGCTAAATTGCAAGTCAATCACAAGTCAACCACAAGTCAATCACAAGTCAATTACAAGTCAATCACAAGTCAATCACAAGTCAATTACAAGTCAATCACAAGTCAATCACAAGTCAATCTCAAGTCAATCTCAAGTCAATCACAAGTCATCACAAGTCAATCACAAGTCAATCTCCAATCAATGGCAAGTCAATCGCAAGTCAATCACAAGTCATCATAAGTCAATCACAAATCATTCAAAGTCAATCACAAGTCAATCACAAGTCGTCACAAGTCATCACAAGTCAATCACAAGTCAATCACAAGTCAATCACAAGTCAATCACAAGTCAATCACAAGTCAATCACAAGTCAATCACAAGTCAATCACAAGTCAATTACAAGTCAATCACAAGTCAATCACAAGTCAATCACAAGTCAATCACAAGTCAACCACAAGTCAATCGCTAAATTGCAAGTCAATCACAAGTCAATCACAAGTCAAATACAAGTCAATTACAAGTCAATCACAAGTCAATCATAAGTAAATCACAAGTCAATCACAAGTCAATCACAAGTCAATCACAAGTCAATCACAAGTCAATCTCCAATCAATGGCAAGTCAATCGCAAGTCAATCACAAGTCAATCACAAGTCAATCTCAAATCAATCGCAAGTCAATCGCAAGTCAATCACAAGTCAATCACAAGTCAATCGCCAGTCAATCAAAGTCAATCACAAGTCAATCACAAGTCAATCACAAGTCAATTGCAAGTCAATCACAAGTCAATCGCAGGTCAATCACAGGTCAATCGCAAGTCAATCGCAAGTCAATCGCAAGTCAATCGCAGGTCAATCGCAGGTCAATCGCAAGTCAATCGCAAGTCAATCGCAAGTCAATCGCTAGTCATCATAAGTCATAACGTCATCAAGTCAAGCTTACATGTAAGTCAAGTGACAAGATATTCAAAAATGTCAAATGAACTTGGAGAGAGTAATGGCTAACGTTTGCTTGTGATGACTTGTGATTGTTTGTGATTGAATTGTAAGTTCCTTGTGATTTAGGCCAAACCAAAAAAATGGTGTGTTCACAGTAACCCGAGCAACCTGGAATTTTTTTCGGCCAAATTGCCAACAACAAACTTTTTATTGCCATATTGAAGGTTGATATTGATCATTTTAAATAACACATTTCAAACATGTCAAGTACTTTATTTGCCATGAACATAAACCATTTTCCACACTTGAAACTGACCATGATTTGACACAAACATACCGGTACCTGGGTTAAACGTGCGAAAATCGCGACGATCTCAAAACTTGAATTCTCAAACTACATGAAGTACGATTACTTCGGCACAAACGCATCAAGGTGAACTGGTGCGCGTGCAGAGCTAGCTCTTTTGAATCTGATGCATGAGGTCAAGTAGTGAGCACCAGCCAATACGTGATATAGGTTTTTATGAAATGCTTGTACATTGTACAGACTCTTTCTAGGGATATTACTTGCGCATACCCATAGTCATGCATATCACGTGAGAGGGTTTAACCAATACAAATAATGGAAAATGAGTCAGATTTTCATTGGAGTCTGATTTTCATATCACACCGGCCTATGCTTTATTCGCTCACGTGTACGTGGACAAGTTTCTACTTGTCATAACAATGTCATGATTTCGAATTCAACGTGGCGCCTGACGGCCAAGTGTCAAAATTGTTCAGTTTAAAAATCGAGAAGTGCCTCCATCAACCGGCTCAGCTGAAATTGATCAACCTAGATCTCAGCAAGACATTTATTGATGTTTTACGCGACCAATCCGTGCTTTACATTTTGGCACTGCCAGGCAAGTGCACAGAAATTGGACCGCGTAGCTTTAGGGGTCTGAGGAGCCTATAGCCCGGTCTTTATTGTACATACGTACGTTCGGACGTACCGTAAATGCGTCAGCTAGTTGACCGGTCAGGTGATGGTCAGGTTCACTGCATGATTCTCTGTATGGATAAATAGTTCGTCTCCTGGGTCCGAGACCACAAAGCAGAACGCATGCTGCGGCGGTCGTTTTATGAACAAAATACAGGCTGAAAGGAGTGGACTTGCAATTCACGATCTAAAACAATTTGAGTTTGAGACTCGCCTGGCCGACGGACGGTACAAATTAATTTGGAATGAAATGTATCGATTGAATATCTTGAATGCTTGAATAATTGAATAATACAATTTTTTGGGCGGAAGAACACGCAGGGGCATGCAGAACTAAAATGAAAAAACAAAATTACAAAACAAAATAATTTCCCTACCTACCTACCTGGATTTTTTTCAGGCCGTTACCGTAAACACACCATTTTTTTGTTTGGCCTTACGTATGATTAAGTAATGATTGGCATGTGATTGACTTGTTATTGGCTTGTAATTGCCTTGTGGCGAATCTCCCATGAAAATCACCAACCTTCTCTGATTGTTTCCGTCCAGATTGAAACGTTTGCCAGTAGAGAAATGAGAGATGCCGTACTCCTCAAGTACGGACAGGGAAACTACCTGGAAACCACGGACGCCTACAACTACATGCAACAAACGGTAGGGCCCAACTGAAAAATATTGCCCATGTTAGAAACAAACAAGCAGCTCCGAAGTCGGCTGTTGGGCAGTGTTGTGCATTGAGGTTTCCCTTAACCCTAACCGCCCTGAATCCTCCAAAATCCTTTTTGCAAAGTGGAGGAATTTGCAGGATTGAGGTTACATGGCAACAGTGGGTTGCTGATTTCGGGGTACGCACTGTGTCAAGGTCTTGGGCCGGACCTTGTGTTGTTTATGCTCAGCCTTGCATAAATTTAGTCCTTGATTATACTTGACATCCTCCGCACTGCTCCAGGATGTCACTGCCTCTGCCTCAGCCTATTGACAGTCATAGCCGGAGGATTTTGCAGGATTCAGGCAGTGGTCATCCCTCCATGGACCATATTCAAGAAATAGCGGAGGAATTTGCAGGATTGAGGCTATATGCTATTTTTCCATGAGGCCAATTGGAGGATTTTGCAGGATTGAGGCCACATCCTAGCAGAAAGGCCGAGGGAGTTAGGGATTTATAAGATATAAATTTATAAGGACTCTATATTTAGCGCAGTAAGAGCTTTTGTAGACAAAAAGTCATAGACTTGCTCAGGTGGGAATTGAACCCACAGCCCCCTGCGTACAAGTGCAGATGACTCAACCTCTGTGATTTTATTTTTTTCATCTTCACCCCAGTTTGACTGCTGCGGATTCGAGGGGGACAGCCACGACGCTGCCCAGCTCTATCAGGCCTCGCTGTGGTTCGAGACCAACCGTCTTCAAGTCCCGCCGTCTTGCTGTACACGCAACCCTAACGGGGAACCCACCAACCTGGCCCATTGCCAGAGCCGGTACAACATGGAACTGGCCTTCATAAACAACATCGTGAGTGCTACATTGCAAATTGCAAGGGGGGGGGGGACGAATCTGTGTTCACGGGAACGGAGTGCCCATCTCTCTTTTGAAGCGATTGGGCCAAACTCGAGTCCATGAAATGCTGCTGTGGGGGGATCGCCACACCTCCTCCGCAGCGAGTCTGTTACCTTCCCAGCATTGAATAATGCCGGTGTAGCGTGAATATCCGACTCCATGAAATGTGGACTCATTGGTAGTACTGCGCACGCGTAAGTACGATACTATGCTATTTTTTAAGATCGTTTGGGGAGAGCGACCTGTCACGTGCGAGGGACCAACCAATAAAAGGGAAAAAGGTGTCCGATTTTCAAAGGAGTCAGATTTTCATGTGCCACCGGTACCCATTTAAAACCTGGGCTGAGAGGAGTGATTGATCAAATTAGGTTTTGCCCTTCACCGACGTATAAACACTGTATACTCAGTGTGTTACCTCCCGAGTGAAAGTTGGAAAAAATCACTCGGGTGGGACTCGAACCCACGACCTCTTGCTTTCTAGTGCAGACGTCTTTCCACTCGACCACCGAGCTAACGGGATCGGTTGGCTGGTTCAAATCTTATGTACGTAACAGCGGGCACCACATTAACTATTCATAAGATGGAATTTTGCGTCGGGGCGATGGAAATCAAATTAGGTTTTGTTCTTCGAGTGGGTTGGAGACCCACCCGAGTGATTTTTTCCAACTTTCACTTGGGAGGTAACACACTGAGTATACAGTGTTTACACGTTTGTGTAGGGCAGAACCTAATTTGATTTACATCACCCCGACGCGAAATTCCCTCTTATGAATAGGAGTTATTGAGTTAAAGCGCCTTACTCAAGGGCACAACACGCATGGCCACGGCTGGGTTGAACCCACAACCTCATGATCATGAATCCTGTGCCAGCTAGACCACACGTGCCCACAAATTGCAATGTTGGAGTTCATTTCTTGGATATTCCCTTTCCCTCCCCCTCCCAATTTCCTCATCCCCAATCTTAAATAGATCCTTCCTGTCTGTCAATCCAACAGTAAGCACTGACCAATTAGCTCATGAGTTTTGATCAGATGACCATGGTTGTCCAATCAAAATTGGTCACAAACACTGTGAGAAAGGTACACCAGCCAGAGATGGGCGGGAAGGCCGGCCACTCCATTGACAATAAATGGAATTGGATTTGGCAAAATGTGATATTGGATTCTCAGCTAAAAACTTGTATTGTAAGTGGAATTAAGTCTCTTTTTTTCTGGAGTAAAAAAAAAAAGAAGGAAAAAAATACATTGTTAAAGCTAACTTTTAACAAACCGAAGTAAGCAAATTAAAAACCTATAAGCCATTTCGGTGTCTTGATGAAGTAGTCCATGTCAAAGGTCATTCAGGATTAAAATTGCAGTGATGATACGCAAGGTTACGCGGACGCCAATTCTGCTTGTAATTAACACGGGAGCATCATGAGCCCGGATCCATGCGCATTCACGCACCTTTAATGATGATCCCGGCAGGATCAGGGTTTAATGTATCCCTCATAGAAAATCTCTGGCAAAATCCTATGTATTTCCTATTGAAAATACATTTTTAAGCTATTTTCTCCTAGAAAATAGGAACAAAATATATTTTATTTCTATTACATTAAAATGAGTACATGTTGCCACTCTATTTTATTTCTATTTCTAAAACTGCACGCTATTTTATGACTATTTTTGGAGACTTACACATTTTTGTGTGGTCCACAGTCTATTTTTTGTCTATTTTCTGGACACTTACACATGTTTATGAGAACCATGGACTATTTATTTGCTATTTTGTAGACATATGCTCAGTACAACACAATACTTCATTGATTCCAAGTTGTTCAAGTCTTGAGATTGCGAGTCGTCGCTAACCCCTCTGTGCTTCATTCTTACAGGGCTGTAAAGAGGCTGTAAAGGAGCAGGGTATCAATTTTGCTACGACCATCTCAGGCGTCGGTATAGGCCTCTCCATGTTACAGGTAAGCAAACAGTTGATACCTGGTTCAGAGTAGCCTTAGTCTAAAGCTGTGTCCGAATTACCTGGCTACGGCTAGAAGTAACACACGTGTCTATGGGAAGTGGCTGCAGCCGCTTCCATAGCCGCTGTATGATTGCTAGCCATAGCCCAGTAATTGGACATGACCTTACAGTCTAAGGCCAGATTCAAATGACATGGCTATGGCTAGAAATAACACACGTGTCTATGGGAAGTGGCTGCAGCCGCTTGCATAGGTGCGTGTGTAATTATGTAGCCATAGCTATGTAGCCATAGCCACATGTAATTTGTACATGGCCATAGATTTTGAAATACAGGGCGAGTTAAAAAAAAAAGACCGAATGTCAGGATCATTGTTGTTATGAAGTTCTGCATGTAGCACCCTCATAATGTAGGATACAATAATAATCTGCATTTAAGAACGCTCTTATTAGTAAACTAAATCACAGCGCTTACAGTATTATTATTACCCCTGATCATTGGGCCAATGAAACATTCCAAATACCATCTCAGCTCCCTGGGGAGTATACAGCTCGATGCTGCCTGTTAGGCGCAACGAAGCTAATTCAATCGCAATAACCATCTCTGCCCTCACAGATACCCATTTACTCCTTGGTGGAGAGAAGCAATGAGTGACAAAGTGCCTTGCCCAAGGGCACACGCACCGTGACCCCGGCTGGACTCGAACCCACAACCCGCAGCTTTACCCGCAGACCATGAATCCAGTGCCCTTAACCACGAGGCCACAGCACTCCACGCTGTGTGTTGTTGATGACGACAGTTATGAAAGCCCAATTCATAAGCTTTCTTTTAGTACAAGAATCATTCCAATCACTCATGTACTTTTTAAGTTACGGAATTCTGAACACAACCACCGTTTTAAAGGGAAAATACAACATTTGCAAACATCATACAAAAAACTACCAAATCATTTTGAAATACCTTGCTGGACTGTTAGTGAATGACAGTGTAAAGCATCCTGTAAAATCATGGCACCTGGTATACTGTCATTTTCAAGAAAAGTGGTATTTTTGTATCAATTTCCAACGCTGGTCGGCCGAACAGCGTTGGAAAAAAACTGGCTTTTTTTTCAAATACTGGCCCCAGTTGACCATCGCATTTGTTTGCAATCGATTACACACCTGTGAACGGGTACAAGCCAGCTAGACTGGTTCCCTGACCTTACAATTCCCCAATATATGTAAACTGCTCTGTTTCTTCTTAAATGGAGTCAGGGAACCAGACTACAGGAAGATGATTGTTTTTCTTGGTTTTTATAGCATTTTCGAACCCAAAACCTCAAAAAAGTCAGTGTAAGTATATTTGCTATATATTTCCAACCTTCCAACTCCATCCATTTCTGAAAATTACAGCAAAAGCAAATGATGTATATTCCCTTTAAACTTCTGTCCGCGGATCACAAACAAAGGTTAAGTGTTCTTTCAGCAAAACGAAAACAACCCCATGTGAATTCTTAATTTTCAGAGCTGCGTGTACCTTTACGTACAAACAATTTCCGTATAAAGTTTGTCATTCTGAAGCATGGCGCCAACAGGCTTTGAGAGCTACCAGCGCCAGGAAATAGGTGCTGTCACAAGGGCAGGAGTAGGGCCTACAGAACACTTAATACGGCCCTGACTGTACAACGCTACTTTGAATTGGGTGTAGGTTATGGCATTTTTGTCACCTTTGAAGTCACAAAATATTTTAGATATCTCTGAAAAAATTAGCTGTGTGTGTCGTGATAAACGTTGTGAAATTTTTTTTTAATTGCAGCTTATTGGGGTGGCCTTAGCGTTCTGTTTGTATCGGCGCCTGTGAGTATGGCCGAGGAAATCATCGAAGAGAAGGAAAAAAAACTGCCGTCATCAAACAACACGCTTTTTAGGACATGAAGCGGTCCATGGGACACCGAAAAGTACACAAATTCTCAAAGGTTTAGACAAATCATTTGACAGACTTTACAAAAAGTTGATTCATTGCATCAGGTAAGCCGATGAATGTGGGACAAACGGCACCCACTGGAGACAAAATGGCGTCGTACACCGTTTCAAAAAAGTTAATTTCTTGCGTACATTTAATATGCAGTATAGGTAGGTAATTCTGTACTCTAAGATGTAAATGTGAAATTTTGCAAAATTTTAAATCGTCAGGATTTAAGTTCCTTTTGTTTTCTTCAGAAAGTTTATAAAATGCTCTCAAAGTAAGTCCCCCATACATGTATATTATTTTTTTTGGGGGGGGGCGGGGGTAGCCTCCCTTTATGCTCCAGAATCTCACTTGCCTTGTTAACAAATTAAGATTTGTTGTCAGATTGAATTTTATTTACCGAAAAATAGGGCTGTTCCGAATATTCTAATATTCGATCATCAATTGAATATTCTCTGATGTTATTTTAATTGTAAAGTTGCGGCGCTTTATTTTGGCACGTCCTTTTAGCAGGTTACAGCCCTTGACGGTTACAAAATACTTTACTTCTGCAAAACACTGCAGCTTTTAAATTCATTTGCTGTATTTTCATGCTTGAATACTTATTTTATTTCTGTCATTAAAAATGTTTATTTTATTTGTTTTATTTTGGTGCTTACCATCATTGTGTAAATAGGCATGGGCCGATTTGTATATAAAGTTTGTTTTGTGTGGTTTGCCTTTTCTTGAGGAATGAACTTAAGGCTTGTCTCAAAAAATAACTTATTGTTTACATTTATCATCCCACAGTTTTTTTGAAAAAAAAATAATAAGATATTTATCGATTTTTTTTTGCCGTCCTTACAAGCAATTTATTTACCTTTTTGTGCAATCAATGAATCTGAGAAAACCAAACATGGGTGGCAAGTGGGTAAGCGCTCGCCTCACCACTGTGGCCCTGGTTCCATTCCCAGCTTGGACCATATGTGAGTAGAGCTGTGCGTTGGTTCTCTCCTGTGCCACAAGGGTTTTCTCCAGGCTCTGTGATTTTCCTCCCTCCGCAAAAATCAAACACTTTAGGTCTGGCTATGCTCTGTGATCAGATATGGGTCATATGGTGGCTACCTAAGGCGCATTTACATGCCTTCGGCTTGACCACGTTGTAGCCGCGTCCTTCACAATTCAGCTTCTCAACTGCAAGTAAGGATTATTAGCCCCCCAAATTATTATTATTATTATTATTATTATTAAATATTAAACTACAGTCGACTCTCGTTAGTACAAACTCTGTTAATACAAAATTCTGGTTATAACAAACATAAAGCCTTGGACCCGACTGTGCATTTATGTGCACAATGAATGGGACTGATGTTCCTCTTAATACAAAATTGTGATAAAACACACAATTTGGCTAGGTCTGAACGAGTTTGTTATAATGAGACTCGACTGAAATTCCCAAACTTACATCTTGGACTGGTAACAAACACACCCTATTGACTGGCTTACAAGTTACAGCAATAATTGAATACGTTTTGAAATTTAATTAGTAAATAATCTTTTTATATTGTCAGTAGATACAGGAATATAAATAACGGAACATTGATTTGGTTTTATTACTTTCTTGTAAAAATGCTGTGTTGGATATGGGCTGAAAAAACTTTGGCAATATTTGTGACCGTAATGCAAAATCATGTCTTTCAACTGTTCAACTAACTTTTTATTGTTAAAAGAGTGAAGAAAAAAATGTCAAGAGCAGGAATGGAACCAGCTACCACTGAAGTGCAATATCAGTGCTCTACTAACTGAGCTACATATCCAGCACAGTGTCTGCCAACATAGTGCTGCGCGGCTTTTTGAATGATTTAGTATTTGATTATGTTATTGGACGAATATCGAATATTGAAATATTTGACATGCGTCAGCAACCTAAACTGGTCAAGATTTTGCATGTGTCTGTGATTTTCCAAAGTTGACAAAAGAATTAATTGATATAATACAAAAAACATCATGTACGTATTGATAAGTCAAGTCTCATTAATACAAACTCGTTAGGACCTAGCCACATTGTTTGTTATATCAGAACTTTGTATTAAGAGGAACATCAGTCCCATTCATTGTGCACATAAATGCACAGTCAGGACTAAGGCTTCATGTTTGTTATAACCAAAATTTTGTATTAACAGAGTTTGTACTAACGAGATTCGACTGTAATTTAGTACTCGATTATTTTATTGGACTGAAACCGAATATTCGAAATGCGTCAGCAGCCTGAACTGGTCAGGATTTTGCATGTGCCTGTGATTTTTGAATGTTGACAAAGAGTTAATTGATATAATACAAAGAACATGCATGCATTGATATATATTTTTGGAGGTGCAATGTAGTGGATTGGCTGATATAATTTGAGCTAATATTCCTCACGGAATTTGGAGCTCTCCAAGCATGCATGTGCATGTAAAGTGGATTTTGACAAAAGTGTGGCGTTTGACAAACAATAAAACCAGGCAACTTATTTTTCAAACATGTGAGGCATTCTGGCAAAGTGAAACAGAGCTGGCCGTAGTGGTGAAAAAATGCAAAAAAAACGAATGAGGGTAATTATTTTTCTGATTTTCAGATTTACTGATGTTTTTAATCTTTGATATGTCTACTACACGTTTTTAAAGAAATAATAAAAAAACCTTGGAATAAAAGTGTTTATACAGAAAAACAGTTGGCATCTTTCATTTTCACGAATACAAAACCTGTAACTTTAAAGACCTTTTTCACAGTATCTTACTTTTTTGACATGTCGATAAATGCAAACTTTAAACAGCCATAAACTTGTCAACGGAATGTCTGATTGAAGTGCAATAAACAGTATTTTATGGAGGATTTTATTCTCTTTCCTAATACAATGTATACCAACAAACCCTTATTCTAGCCTCTGCCCAGGTCTGTCTCAGTTTGCCAGAACGCCTTACATACTTGAATCGTGAAAAAATGCTATTCAGATATTCGTTGAATGATCGAATATTCGAATATTCATTAAATATGGCACGGCCCTAACCCTAACCTCCCCCAAACCATTGTTGGAACCTGTCAGGATGGGTACAGTACCCCTAGACTGACGGTCTTTTACATTGGGTTGGCACAACTCCAGAATCAAAGTCAGAAATGTGTTTGATTTCCCATATGGTGTTTTTTTTTGCCAGGATAGGTATAGTTCCTGGTAATTTATGCTAGGGAGTTAGGGTTAACATAGCTCAGTTGGTAGAGCGCTGGTATGGTGTTTTGGAGGTCACAGGTTTGAATCCAACACGGGCTATATTTCTTTGTACAGTTAATTTGTAGAGCTGTGCAAGCATGAAGTGCCTTGAAAGCTAAAATTAAAAGTGTCGAAGTGGTTTTGAGCCAAGTATTTATCAGAGACATTTGTATCAATGGTAAATGCAGGGATATCTCACGCTGACCTTATATATTTATAGTGAATTTATATTTTGTAAGTGAATGAAGTCGACTGTGCAAGAGGCTGGTACCTGTGATGTAATGGCTGAACTCCATAGTGATTGTGCATCAGGTCTTCAGGGCATTTGACAAAGATGGCTGCACTTTTTTTTAAAGGCTTGTCATATTTTTGGTTTCATGTATTACCCAAAATTTTCTTAAAGAAATAACAAATTTCCCTGAAATTGCCAAGTATTAAGATTAGTTGGTTTTCTTTTACTTTTTATATAAAAAAAATGTATATAAAACGAGTGTATATAAATGTGTTGGAGTGAATGCTGCTAGTGTTTTGAAGCATTAAATAAAACTTTAAAAAATCAGTTTGCTAAACAAATTGTTTCAGTTGTTTGTGTGTAGGAATCTGTCTTTAAAAAGAAATCTGACAGCTTTAAACATGATTCAATGAATGCTCATTGTTTTCTGTATTTAATGTTTAATTTAATTTTTATCTCAAGGCTAGGATACCATGGTTCAGTGGTAACAGTGTTTGACTGCGAGGAACATGGTGGTTTTGCCCTTGGGCAAGACACTTACCATAACTACATTTTTCTTCAATTTTGGCCACGAAATTAAAATGATGAAACAGATGTGCTTTTGAAAATGATAAATCCACGAACATTTGGGGTAAAATCAGTCACAAATGTTGATTGTTTTTCTCCAAAACTCGATGATTTTTGCCCAAATCTTCAAATATTTGATGTTTGAATGTTGATTGATGCTCCTCTTACCTCCAAAGGAATTTCTGCATTGTTTGGAGAAAAGTCAATTTTTGGCCAAATTTGGGTAAAAATGTAAGGCTAACCCCTTGCATTTTTTTCAATTTTGGCCAAAAAATGAAAATGCTTGAAACTTGCTGGAAAGATGGTTAAGGGATCCTAGAACACATTCCAATTCGATTTCTGGACAGATGTGCTTTTGAAAATGTAATTTCGACGAATATTTGGGAGTAAATCAGTCAAAAATGTTAATTGTTTTTCTCCAAAACTTGGTGATTTTTGCCAAAATCTTCAAATATTAGGTGTTTGAATGTTGATTGATGCTCCTCTTACCTCTGAAGGAATTTCTGCGTTGTTTGGAGAAAAGGTCCATTTTTGGCCCAATTTGGGTACAAATGTAAGGCTAACCCCTTGAATTTTTTTACAATTTTGACCAAAAAATTAAAATGCTTGAAACTTGCTGGAAAGATGCTTAAGGGATTCTGGAACACATTCCAATTGGATTTCTGGACAGATGTGCTTTTGAAAATGTAATTTCGACGAATATTTGGGGTATAATGAGTCAAAAATGTTGTTTTTCTCCAAAACTCGATGATTTTTGGCAAAATCTTCAAATATTAGGTGTTTGAATGTTGATTGATGCTCCTCTTACCTCCGAAGGAATTTCTGCGTTGTTTGGAGAAAAGTCAATTTTTGGCCAAATTTAGTTTAAAATGTAAGGCTAACCCCTTGCATTTTTTTTGAATTTTGGCCAAAAAATGAAAATGCTTGAAACTTGCTGGAAAGATGGTTAAGGGATTCTGGAACACATTCCAATTCGAATTATGGACAGATGTGCCTTTTAAAATGAAATTTCGACGAACATAGGAATTTCTGCATTGTTAATTAAATTTGGTCAAATATTACGATATTTGACCAAATTTAATTAAAATGTAAGGCTTACCCCTTGAATATTTTTTCTTCAATTTTTGCCAAAAAAATCAAATTGCTTAGAACTTGCTGGAAAAATGCCACAGGGATCCTAGAGCACATTTTATTCGATTTTTAGACAAATGTGGTTTTCAAAGTGAAATTTCGGCAAAAATTTTGGGGTAAAATCAGTTAAAATATCAGACAAATAACATCGAACATTATTAACACACTGACAATTTGGATACAAAACTTTACTTTTATTGTTTGCACTGCTCTTGCTAAAATTAACATTTTACGAAATGCTGTGTCACGATCAAGTAGAAATTTTGTATACATGCATTGTTTCATATACAAAAAATAAAAGTTAAAAAGCTAGTCGATACATTCGAATACAATGGTAAGGAAGTCATTAAAAGGAACAAAAAACTGCAAATGTCCAAAAGATGTCAACTAATTGATTGTTTGTTTTCGTTTTGTCATTAAATCTAAGCTGTTTGAGCTATTCACACAAAACCATGGGTTCAATAATGGTAACATGGAAGGCAGTTATCTTTCAACTCCAAAAAAATCTCTAATGTCCAGGCAAAGTTTTCAAGCATGGTACCCACATCGTACATATATGTCCATACAGATTGCATAGTGTGACTTCAGGGGACAATTCCAAGATGGCTGCTTTGTCTAATACCTGGACGTTGCATACCTCCTGTTCCCAACAAATTTTCATTTAAAATGATCCCTACACTAATAGTTTTATTTACAAACAAGAACTGAGTTGCATAATATACATTTCTTAATTATTAGTACATAGTACAAAATACACAAACTAATGTAGGCAAGTACATTTGTCAGTATAAAAGATGTAAAATCTAGGATAGACCAGTTCGGTATTTCAACTGCGCATGCGCACAATGATACGGGTCAAAGGTCATTTGGGATAATCAAATGTTCATCTAAGGCCAAGTTCGCGCAAGGACTATAGTTGACCAATGGTTAACTAACATTTGCCCGAACTCTGTCTAGTCGACGGTGGTTGACTACGCTAGTCGACTATTTGGAACCAGCCTACTGGGGTTGGTTGCTTCGCTGGTAACCAATAGCCGCACGCATTCATAACGCTAGCAGAGAGCCAGGATCCAGAAGTTTTGTGATGACATTTTGACCAGCGTTCGACTAGAGACGTTCGCACGTTGCTATTAGTGCGCAGGCATAAGGTATGTCACAAATCAACCACTAGTCGACTAATGGTCCTTGCCCGAACTTGGCCTAAGGCATATGATATGAACGCGCACGGATGTAGACGGGCGCATAATGCTTGCGCATTAATTACGGGCAGAATCGGCATAACATCGCATAACATGACGTCAGCAGTGATTGCATCCCGAATGACCTATGACCTGGACTACTTCATCGAGATAGCGAACTGGAGATGCGAAGCAAAGTACTACCACTATTGAGTACTGAAAGTAATGTCTACAATTACGCAACCGATACCATCACTTTGATACCAAATTAGTGAATAATATGCTCATTCAAGAAAAAGATGAGCTTGTTATGTAACAACTTGTTCTTTCAAATTTAAACAACCTTGATTTGTTCTATGTGAGAATTTAAGAATCATAGGTATGTATGGCGTCTGTGCGCCAACAGTAGGGGGCGCTTTGATCACTTTCGGAAGCGCACCTGTAATTGCCCATGTGCGCAGTAGGTGAGGCCTACTGGATCAATTTATTAGTATTGGAGGAGACAACGCTAGGCTATGTAAACTATGTATTAAAAACTGTTATCACTTTCGGCATTAAAATCGATTACATGACTGGACTAAAATATTGTCAAATAAATATAAAAACAAGAAAAGCAACTTTAAATAAAAGCAACACACTGCACAAACCATTAACCAGTTGCCATGGCAACAGGTCAATGATGTCATGCCAACGATAACGCATCCTTACTTTCATAATAATTAAGGAGATGATTTGATCGTTTCAAGGAAAGGTATAAAAACTTAGCACCAAAGTGAAAACAAAATACTCCCACTATTAAAAAAAAACCCAGAAATTCTCAATTCTTTTAAAAAGACTTGAGTTTTAAAAGCAACAATCTACAAAATGGCTACCGAAAATTTCTAGACTACTGTCTGAATTTTTGTACACACGGCTCACACTTTTGGTATTACAAACCAGACACATTTTTGTTTCACGCGCTGGGATGAAAAATCTTCACAATCTTTAATAGGAGAAATAAGAATACAAAAGTTGCAGGAGAAATTTACAGATTTAGGCTGCAGCAGAATATGTACATTTTTGCACATTTAGTTGTTTGAATACTGTGACCATTACAATGGGCTTGAAAGAGACTAGTACAAGACTTGGCATATGTCCTTAAGGCTGTGTTTGAATTCGGGCGATTCACAATGCAGAGCGCCACCAATAGTTTGCCACGGAGAATTCATTTTTCCCAGTGCATTGTGGGAGATGGTCGACAAATTCACAGCGCGGGACATTTGAAATTGTTCGTTTTTCCGGTCCGTAGTTTCATAAGCGTATGATTCGAGGATCTGTTTGACTTTTTCTTTTCTTTTTATCAATATGGTGTTTTTTGTAAGGCGGCAGAACGCTATGCCCCAATCCTTAACAAATTAGCTCAAGTTGTCTACTGATACTCGTTCAAATGGGCCGTGTTTTGTCGACCGTAAACTTGAAAAATGGACTCTCCGTGGCAAACTCTTGGTGGCGCACTGCATTGTGAATCACCCGAATTGTGTGCCCTCTAGGACCGGCTCCACTAAGCTTGCCTCGTCTTGTTGAAAACAGCTTGGAAAAAAAGAGAAGGATTTGAAGAACACTGACACTCTGTGTCTATGCTACTACCCCCGATCAGCAGGCTTATAGTCATTCCCAGTTCCACCTTAACTCTAAGAAGAGAAAACATACTAACATATCGTCGAGTCAGTGCAACAAGCTTGTAACTCGATTCTGCAACAAAGTCGTATCTCGCACGAATACGCTCCGTGCAACAAGGTCGTATCTCGACGTCCATTAACTTTGTGTGTACATCCGGGTTATTTTAAGCGAGATTTTAAGCGACATTCTAAAACTCGCATTTTGCGTTTATGTCATTTTAGGAGATACGACCTTGTTGCACTGATGTGATGATGTACATCTGGGTCATTCTATAAATTTCTGGTTCAATGTTTGACCTTTTTTTTTTCCTGTTCCCGTTAACTTGGTACTTTGTATGTAAGTTGCCATACAAATATCGTAAGTATCATGTTGGACAGGTAGTTTGTTATTCATAATCACTCTTGAAGGATGACTGCATTAACCCTTACCCTCCAGGGTACTTTGGCTAAAAACCCTGCCAAACGCAGCAACATGCAAGACTCATCTAAAACAAGCCTGCCGAGTGTAGCAAGATCCATCAGGTCAAAAGTCTCAAGGCCAAACTGTCTCAGAGTCTGTGGTCACCGAATGCAGCAGGATACAACTGTGGCATTGCTCAATGGGACTATTGTCTCAGAAGTGGCTGTTGATGCACTGGTGTTGGTAGTTCAATGCATCAAAGTGCACCAGACTTTTCCACCTGATGCACTGTGTTGCGTCTGGCAGGGTTTGGGGTAAACTTAGTGCATCCAAAACTATGGAATCAAAGATTTCAGGTGTAATATTTATAGAATGACCCATTTGCATTCGGCGAAATCTACTGAACACTGTGGACTATCATCTGAAAACAGCTAGGCACAGTTCCTTTAACCCACCCTGTTTTTTGGCCTAAAATTGCTTGCACGTTGGTTAGTAGGGTTCTTGCTCCTCGTATCTTAGATGACAGTAGAGACACATAGAGAAGACCAGGCCAAAAATCTGTCCAAAACAAATAAAAAATAACACACTTTAGAACCAAATAATCAAATGTAAAACCCAATATTTACTTGCTTTGCTTGAGTAAACCTCTCTTCAAGATCTCAACAAAATAGTTAATGTGGGTCTAATCACTGCTTACTAACCACTTACCGACAGCATAATGGTCATAAATTCTAATGATTTACCCTTATATTAAAGGGAAAATACAACATTTGCAAACATCGAAAAATAAAACTACCGTAATTTTCGGAATATAAGCCGCGGCTTATACGTTGAATTTGCCCATGAAAATGTTTACTGCGGCTTATACACAGGGCGGCTTATACGCCGAGCCTTGAAGAATAAAAATAAGATTCACATGTGTATTTAATGTACTGGTACAAGAAGAGATGTGTTGCTGAAATGAATTATAAATTAAGAAAGTCATTAACAAACCGAAACCACGTCTCACGTAAAGGTACCGAGCGGTAAAAAGTACGGTGATGAAAGCTGTCTTCGACACTTGCGACCGTACGTGATACTTGTACAGTGCAGTGTGCAGCAGCGATATGCAGCATGCTTTCCCCCGGCGGACCACACCATTCGTGGTAATAAAGGGGTGTTCTTTCTTGGAAACAATAATTACCAATATTTCGCTGTTTAAAAAAAAAGAAAAAAGACGACTAAAATGTTTATGGCGTTCGAAACATTTTTTTATTACATAATCAGTTGTTTAACGTCACAATATATTTTGTTTTCTTGAAATGTATTTAAGAAACGATGTAAAACTCAAAAGAGGGACTAAATCACCCCTTACAAAATTAATGGAATCGTCTATTAAAATGTCCGCTTCGTTTTGACTATTTTTGACGAAAGTTATGATCGAAACTTGAATTTTTATCGCAACTACTCGTTATAATAGCAATAATTTGATAAGTTTTGAGGTAAAAACGGACCTGTTTATTCTGTGGACAAAACAAATCATCATCTGTTGCCACAAAGCAGTATTTTTTGTAGCGCTCCAGTCAGACAACACACGGTGGGTTTCATACTCCCTCACGTGCTGTGGGAAAATGTTGTCATTCACCGGCGTGCGTGGCGCAGGCTGCCGTGCTATGACGGGGCAGCCGGCAGCAGTTCTCGGTGTTTATTTCTCATCAATTCCCATATTTGTTTGTAAAAGTATCGATTGTAAATGATTTGATATAACTTTTGTGGCCCTTTTAATAGCTTCTGTAGTGTAAATGGAACTGGTTCAGAGCATTTTGACTAGAAGTTGGAGGCCTTACAAAATTGAAACTGCAGCGGTCGGTGCGGCTTATACGCCGGTGCGGCTTATACGCCGACTTCAAATCTTAATTTGCAGATTTTTGCGTGCTGCGGCTTATACGCCGCGCGGCTTATATTCCGAAAATTACGGTACCAAGTTGTTACGAAATACCTTACTAGGATGTTGGTAAATGACAGTCTAAAGCATGCTGTAAAATTAAGGCACCTGGTGTGAAGTCATTTTCAAGAAAAATTGTACTTTTGTATACATTTCCAACGGTGGTCGGCCGACAAACCTAACTGTTTTTCAACTACTGATCCAAATTTACCGGTTTTTTTTTCAGTCCAAATTTTGTTTGCTATTGGTTCCATGTTCATGAACGGGTGCAGGCTAGCTACCGGTAGACTGGTTCCCTTACCTTACAATTTTCCGGCATTTTTGATCCATTTCATCTTTAGTGGAGTCAGGGAACCAGACTACGTGAAATTTTTGTTTTTCTTGGTTTTCCAGCATTTTCGAACACAAAACTTCAAACATGTCAGTGTAACAATATATGATCTATCATACATGTACTCACCCCCCAAATAGTTCATTTCTGAAAATTACAGCAAAAGCCAATAATGTACATTCCCTTTTAATCCCCAGGTTATTCGAGGAATATTCGTGAATTCTTATAAAACCCTCAAATGGGCAGAAACAATGGTACAGCATTTGAACTGCTTTGAAGGGGAACTGGCCCCATGTAAAGTACTAGCGGCTAGGCTCTACCTCCCTCAATCCTACCAAACCCTCCAAACACTTCCCAAAACCTCCAAATCATTTTAAAGAATGTAGGATTGTTAGCGCTTAATGTACATGTAAACCTGACGCCTATGAATTTAAACTCACCTGCACTCCTGCAATTGCCATGCATACTGCACCTATGATGGCCAGATGTGCACTGAAGTAGTCAGTCAGTCGATCCACACAGCCCTGTAACATCAACAATGAACAGAATCCACCAATCAACACACCAACAACACACATACATGTGCTGATCAACAAATTAACAACCAAAATCAACTCTGGAACACTGCACTGGTGATGGCCAGATGCGCGATGAAATGGCTCTGTGACATCAACCAATCAACATAATCCACACATCAGATGTCCACTGAGATAGTTGAACAGACCATCTACGGAGCCCTGCAACATCAATAGAATCCACTAATCCAAGAAATCAACGACCAATATCAACTCATGCAAACTGCGCCAATGATGGCCAGATGTCCACTGAAATAGGTGGTCAGTACATCTGTGACATCAACCAATCAACAGAATCCACTCATCAACACATCAACTAATGATGGCCAGATGTCCACTGAGATAGTTGAACAGACCATCCACGGAGCTCTGCAACATCTAGAATCCACTAATCCAAGAAATCAACGACCAATATCAACTCTCGCAAACTACACTAATGATGGCCAGATGTCCACTGAAATAGGTGGTCAGTACATCTGTGACATCAACCAATCAACAGAATCCACTCATCAACACATCAACTACTGATGGCCAGATGTCCACTGAGATAGTTGAACAGACCATCTACGGAGCTCTGCAACATCCACAGAATCCACTAATCCACGAAATCAACGACCAATATCAACTCATGCAAACTGCACCAATGATGGCAAGATGTCCAATGAAATAGGAGGTCAGTACATTTGTAGCATCAACCAATAAACAAAATCCTCTAATCAACACATCATCAGCAAATATCAACTAACGCACATTGCACCAATGAGTAATAGCAAGATGTCCACTGAAATAGTTGATCACCACCCTGTAACATCGACCAATCAACAGACTCCACTAATCAACAAATCAACAACCAATATCAACTTGTGCACAATAAATCAATGATGGCCAGATTTCCACCGAAATAACTGGGCAGTCAATGTACAAAATATATGTTAGATATACGCTCAACTCGTCAACTAATCAACAAAGTCACTTCATTCAAATTTAAGAAATCTGAAGAACGTTTGCCATAAAATAACTTAATCTTCTTTTGTTTTTGACAAAAACCATTAACTCAAGATGTAACCTTTCAAAGTAATGAGCAACCAAAACAAAAGGTTTCTCAGTCACAACTACACTTTAAGCTTTTTTTTTAAATCACATCCAACAAAAACAGGTTTACAATAACTATTGACAAATTTTTGACAAATTTTGGTCACATGAAGTAGAAAACTTTGCAGACTTACAGTATGATAGATGTTGGAGGGGTGGTCTCGCACGGCGCAGTAGCCGCTCTCCGATTTACAGCAGCTGTCCGGCGAACTCAGGTTACCGGCTTCCCCACTGATTTTCCATGTGGTTAGCTGGTAGTCCGCATAACCGGCCGCACCGCAGCAATGAAACTGAACACGAAAATTAAAAGGGAAGATGATACAACATGAAAGTCGCAGAGCAGAGTAAATGAAGAAAAGGGAAGCGTGAAGTACTATTTGGTCAGATGCGACTCGAGAATACCAGTCTATGATGAGTGTTAAAGGGAATATACATCATTTGCTTTTGCTGTAATTTTCAGAAATGGATGGAATTGGGGGTTGGAAATATATAGCAAATATAGTTACACTGAGTTTTTTTTGAGGTTTTGGGTTCGAAAATGCTATAAAAACCAAGAAAAACAATCATTTTCCTGTAGTCTGGTTCCCTGACTCCATTTAAGAAGAAACAGAGCAGTTTACATACATTGGGGAATTGTAAGGTCAGGGAACCAGTCTAGCTGGCTTGTACCCGTCCACAGGTGTGTAATCGATTGCAAACAAGTGCGATGGTCAACTGGGGCCAGTATTTGAAAAAAGCCAGTTTTTTCCAACGCTGATCGGCCGATCAGCGTTGGAAATTGATACAAAAATACCACTTTTCTTGAAAATGACAGTATACCAGGTGCCATGATTTTACAGGATGCTTTACACTGTCATTCACTAACAGTCCAGCAGGGTATTTCAAAATGATTTGGTAGTTTTATTTTTTGATGTTTGCAAATGTTGTATTTTCCCTTTAAGGACAGATTGGAGAAGTTTGATTGCAATCTTACCGTTCTCTGGAGATTGTCATAGGCCAGTGAGAAGCCTTCCTGGTCTTTCATGCCGTAGTTATCCACCAGTGTGCCGTTTAGACACCGCTCCAATTCCGTGTTGACCTGTGCGCGTACAAGAATAACCAGGACAGAATCAGAAAAACTGCTGAGGCTTTCTTAAGCATCCACTCAGAAGTAATACAAATAAAGTAAAGTCTGTCACGAGCCAATGTGGCCCATCAGACCGGCGTTTATCTCCGGTTTCAGTAGCATGAAACGACTGAGAATATTTCTATTCCCCCTGGACGGGATGCTAGTTGATCACAGGTTACTCTCCAGCTTAGAATGCCGGTACCCATTTATACTCCTGGGTGGAGAGAGGCAAGTGGGGGTGAAGTGGCTTGCCCAAGGACACAACATACGACCAGCAGCTGGATTCGAACCCCTGACCCTCTGATCGTGAGTCACGAACCCTAACCACTAGGCTACACTTCCACCCAGAAGTGGCCATGACATATTTTGTTTACTGAAAGCAATGTATCTGATTCAGTCAATTTGTGTTTTTTTTTCTTACCAGCCTGGTGATGGACTTGTGATTTACTTGTGATGGACTTAAAAACATACTTATGATTTACTCGTGACCGAACTTGTGATGGACTTGAGACGGACTCTACACTAAAATACTGAATACAAACACTTACGTATTCTCTGTAGATGTAAACATAAATGCCGACAACAAGCTCTCCAATACAAAGGATGACCAGAAGTGTGAAGTACTGCGAAGAGACGAAAACAAAGAAAGAATTCACTCCATCATTCCACAATTTTTGAATTTCTTACTTGACTACTTGATACATAAGAGCATTGAGCAGATGGGGCTTTGGGATCAAGGTATAGGGGTGTGCATTTACAGGCAGTACGGGAATCGTGTACCGGATTGAAAAAAAAAAGAAGTCACATGGGTACCCCAATACCTGTTAAAGAAACCAAATCCCAAATTTAAATCTCGGAAGTTACTGTACAGATTGTTCATAAAGGTCTGCACGAAAGTAGTACCACATGTATCAATACAGGAACATACCGGTACACACTATGATCTGATACACGGTACCCTGTGGAAACATGTGTATGAAAGGGAACAAAAGATTGTATACATGTACGTCTCCACAGGGCAATTTCAATAGGTAAATACGTCTCCACAAGGTTATCACGAAGTAGATATATGGATTTTACTCAAAAACTAGGAATTTCCAAAGTGTGTTGATCTATCGCAAATTGAATATTTTATGTAGGGATATTAAGTCCGAATTTCAGCCCAGGAAATGATTCTGGTTAAAATAGGAGCATTTTGAAACTAGATTTTCAATATCAAACTTTTAGTACACAAGAACAAAGAAACGACTCCTGAAGGATACAAAGTCCAGTATCTGTGTACAGTGAGCTCGAGCTCAATATGTAGATTTACAGTGTAAATTGAATTTTTGCAAGCATCGTCATCGTGAATCTGTTTTGGTTTTCCATGTAGTCTGGTTTTCATTTCGAAAATCTCCGCCAATGACATTCAAAACCTTTCTTTTTCATTGTCGGAGAAGTTACTATTAAAGTAATAGGTGAAGTTGGTTATGGGTACTCAATTCCATAATCTGGAACAGGTTCCTGACATCAGCACAATTTTTCAGAGGCAAATTTCTCAAATTTGAATGAACATGTTGAAATTGTTTAAAGAAATTCCTAAACTACAAGACCACGGTGGTATATGGTGAAAATGACATTGAAAATAAAGCTCAAGTTAAGAAGCAGCGGCCATTTACAGAAGAATGGTCAAAAGCTAGTTTGTCCACGTCTATGGCAGTCATGTAGACCTAACTACAATTATTGCAGTTCTTTGTGTGTGCAGTGCTATTGCATTGACCATATCTCATACCCTTACGTGTGGACAAAATGTTTTTTGGCCATCTTTTTTTAAACCATCGCCATTTCTTAATTTAGACATTATTTTCAACGCCGTTTTCACCATACACCACGAAGATGCTGTAGTTTAGGAAGATCATGAAATAATTTGAACAGGTCGCCCCAATTCCAAGAAATTGGCATCTGAATAAGTGTAAACTTTTTTTGGACCACCCTGTATTTACTACATGTAGCTCTAAGGTATTGTCCTATCGCCGTTTGCGAGTTAACCACGCCCCTTTATAGACAACCCTATGGAGTTTTTGTACAATAATTTTTGTTTGTCTAAGATTTTGCGTATTCCGCGTCCATTTGTATATATCATGTAATTGGATAATATTTCACAAGCTGCGTTGACGCGATTCTAACGCGATTCTACCACAATAGGTCAATTGACTTACAATGAGCAGGCAGCATTTCTGCTCCTGTTGGGCACCGAAGCATCCGAGGGCAGCGATGATAATGATAACCCCTCCTGTGATGATCAAGACGTAGGTCGCGATGGTGTACAGGTCATCGCACAGCAGGCTGGCATACTCCCACTTCTTGAGCAGGGTCCACAGCCCGATACCGGTCACTCCAGCTCCGCCCAGCTGCAAAGATATCCAGAAAAGACTAGAATTAATATATTACATCTCCCCTCCATTTTACGATAGATCGTTTGTACTGCAGCCGTCTTGGACGTCTGTGCTTTTGTTTGACAGAAAAAGGCGAGAGTAGACATCTAGTTCATTTGTTGTTCATGAATTAACCCTCCTATGCAAACATACATTCTGTGCCAAGTTGACTTTGCAGTCAAAATCAATCAAGTGACTATTTTTAACAGTGAAGAGCTCCAGCCAACATATAGCAGAATCGACTGGCTGTGACTGTTTATGTAACTTGATACAGCTATGCTTTGTCTGTAAATGATTGATAAACCAGCTGTGCCTACCACTTGCCTGTTTTTGTCTATTGATTGAATTTGACTAGTCACAGTGCTTGCTTGAAATATGATCTGACTGTTGGTGACTAGCCTGTGTAAAAGGCATGGCAAGGGGACGAGGATTGATTTTTTTTACTGTCTGTGACTGTTCAGATAGGAGGGTTAATGAAACAAGCCACACCTCCAAGAGGGCTGCCAAATGCAATCCATCTATAGATGAAATATGCGATGTCACATTTTGAGTGGCATAGTTTAGCCCATGTCTGCGCCTATGTACATGTTACTTATGGCTCACTATGGTGCTAGCCCCTCCCCCTTCAATATATTCTGGTGGTACTAACCCCTTTCCCGTTCATTCAATATTTTACTTGCTCCGCCCCTTTCAGTTTATTAAAGCGGTATCAGCTCCTCCCCCTTCCAAAATAGCCATCCCTCATTCAAAATATTGAAGTGGTCCTAGTTCCTCCACCTTTCAATGTACAGTCGAGTCTCGTTAATACAAACTCGTTCGGACCTAGCCAAATTGCTTGTTGTATCAGAATTTTGTTTTAAGAGGAACATCAGTCACATTCATTGTGCACATAAATGCACAGTCGGGACTAAGGCTTATGTTTGTTATAACCAGAATTTTGTATTAACAGAGTTTGTACTAACGAGAGTCGACTGTATTATATAAAGAGGTACAAGACACTCCCCTTTTGTATATCCAAGTATGAATTGCCCCTCCCCATCCAATATTGTAATGCTGTACAGGGGCAAATTGCTTAGCACAAAAAAAAGACTGGCTTATAAAAGCAGGTTACCAGCCAAAACTCCATATAATATGATGTATATTGCTCGTGATTAGTATTCAGCTGCTGTTTGCTTAGCATGAAAATCACATGGAGTTTTGGCTGGTAACCTGCTTTTATAAGCCAGATTTTTTGTGCTTAGCAAATTTTTGTGCTTAGCAGCGCCGTGAAATTGGGCCCAGGTAATCCCTCCCCTTTCAATGTATAAAAGTAGTACTTTCCCCTCCTCCTTTCAATATACATGTATTTTCAAGTATTTCAATATGTACTTGCCCCTCCCCATCCAATATCATCACGATGTACCGTACCTGTAATCATTTTATGTATGCAAAAGTGGTACTAGCCCCTGCCCTTTCAATATTAAAAAATAACTATCGCCTTGTACACATTAAGATGTATCTATGCACAGACATAACTCTGTTTTGCTTGCAAATTCCAATGCCTGCTCTCTTTTTTTTTTAAATAAAGGATAGTTTTATTCCTCTGACGAAACGACTTACCAAGAGGAAAAAGTTGAAGATGAACAAGATATACTTGAGCAGGGAGATGCCACAGCAGGGCTCCTTATCATACGGCGATCCCATGGCGACGACCTCAGATGACCTCAAGCTGAGCGGGATGCCTTCATGCGCAGGGAGAATCTCTTATCTGCAGGCAAACATTCCAAGAAAATGCCAGGAATGTGTAGGTATCGGATGGCAGGGTAAACGCTTGGGGTGAAGGAAAATCTACATGTTCAAGTTCATTTGACAATGATTGAGACATTTTGGGGGATTTCCTTCGGCAATTGCCACAATTTTACCACGTAAGCGTCCTCTCCCACCCCTACCCCCCCCCCCCAAAGAAAGGGCTGAGGGGCGACAATAGAGGTTTCTGAAGCTGTTTTTATATAAATAAAGTTTGATGTGAAGAAATCTTTGGCAACTACCGGTATGGACAATAAGAGTTGCTGATTTTATTATAGAGAATGATTTTCTTGTTAAAATTTTGTACGGCAAACTGCTTTGCACATCTTTTTTTTGTAATTTAAACCTCCTTTAGTTACACTGTACGTGTTTATTTCTATTTAGGTACTGCATTGCACTAAGTTCAAACTGACGCACATTTTGTGCTGAGAATTAGGGAAAATCATTAAACTGTTATTGCCTGTGTTTTTTTACACCGAGTTAAAGGAAATGTAACAGGAAAACATATCACAATTTGAACCCCAAATGTACGGTATACATTGACCTATATTTAGTGGTGGGATTAAAATGCATTTTTTTTTAATATTCGGTTTGAATTCCACTATTCGGTTTGGATTTTAGAAACCGGATATTCAAATCAACCGTATAAAAATTGAAGCCTTCCTGTTTTTGTGACACAAGCTACCGGTATTAAAGAAAACAACTGGACATTCCCCAATTTGCTGCATGGTCTTTCATTGTAACTAGATTCACTCGCTAGCAATCTTCTTGGTTCATAACTAGCCTACTGATGCGACTGATCAGAGAGTAATTCCCATCCATTTTTTTTTTAACGTTACAGCTCTGGAGTGTTTTTGTAAAGGCCCAGTGGCCAATAAATCTTGCTACATAACATGTACATTGCATATGGCACCTCACTCGTCACTTTATGTTGGTGTGACAGTGACCTGAATGTGAACTTTCCGTGAAATTGGATAACCGTTACTTGGTTTGAAAAAAAAAAATACCGATAAGGCCAAAAAAAAAAGTCTCTGGTTTCTGGCATGCGCGCGCGTCGCCGTAGCCATGCGCGTCGGCAAAGTTAAAAAGTTTTCTGTCCTATGTAAGATGATGTCTCAAAATCGCCAAACTCACTGGTTTGACTGGAATCCTGCTGCTGCACAATTTTAACATGTTTTTAGATGGGGTTACGATCGAGTAGGCCTATAAAGTATAAGCTTTATGTGGCCTCTCTGCGCTCCCATATATTTTGCACTAAATTTAGTCGGGCACCATTTGCAGACGGTGTTGTAATTTTGTAACTGTGCGCCTGTAAACGCTTTTTAATTAGCTCAATATACTTCTCAAGCCTTACGGCCTTACTGAGGTCACCTCAAGCTGCACTCTGAAGGATATTTTTGAGATTTTTAAGGGGATCGAAGCATCATACATATCTGCAACATCAGCCTACATTTGAAGAGAAAAAAAATTGGGTTAAAAAAAACAAAAAAAACCTGCGTCGCTGCACCACTTTTGGGGCAAGCTCCATACCAGAAACCGGAGACTTTATTTTGTTGGCCTAACCAGATTTTGAAATTTTAAATTTCTCCCCACGTTACATACATGTACGTATATTTAGCTTCAGACTGCTATTCCAGTACATGTATGGGTGCTGTATGTGTGGTCGTTAAAAATGTCAAAGCACCAGTAATCATTTAACACATTCCATACATTGCATCTCATACACAAACCACAGATATGTACACCCTATACATGTACTACTAACCTGAAGAATATTTTGGTATCTCTCTGCAATGCGACATACACACACATATGGTACATAAACAGTGTGTGGGTAAATTGATGAATCATACACATTGTAGCGTGAAGAAATTGCTGTGAGCAATTCTGGTGAAGCACAATATAGTGTATCAATAACAAGCGTGAAATGTGAAAGCATGGAGGCGGAGGGCTACAATTTTCACTGAATTCCTGGAATGTGACCGCGGCGCATTCAAGAAGTTGAAATTATTCAATCTTGCCTACATGTATAGGTTTATCCATGTACTATTTTACGGTACTATACCCTTTACATAGTACTGTGCATGTATATGTACACATGGTGCTATTATAATGATATATGATTCAAACTTCATATGATGTAAAATTTCGTGGAGTCTAGATGTTATGGTTTAAAGGGAAGATACAACATTTGCAAACATCTAAAAATGAAATGATCAAATTATCACAAAATACCGGTACCTTTACTGGATTGTTAGGGAATGACAGTCTAAAGCATCTTGTAAAATCGTGGCTCCTGGTGTGCTGGCATTTTCAAGAAACATTTTATTTAACTGGCTTTTTTTCAAAACTGCTCTAATTTTTCATATTTACCAGGTAGTTATTCCACATTTTCTTTGCAATTGATTATAAACCTGTGAAGGGGTACAAGCCTGCTAGAGACTGATTCTCTGACCTTGCGATTCCCAAAGTCTATACATTGCTCCGTTTCATCTTAAGTTTGGTCAGGGAACCAGACTACAAGAACTGGTTTCTTGGATTTTCCGGCAACTACAATCCCAAAATGTGAAACAAATCAGTTTAACACTATTTGCTATAACATGCTGTTACAACTGATAATGTTAACCAACAGATAATGTATCGCCAACTGATAATGTCACTAAAATTGACCGATACAGTATCACTGACTGATAATAAAACAAAATTATAACCAATAATGTAGTAAAATGTATACATACTAACTACACTATCAGTCAATTGTTGTTACATTATTGGTCCAAATGGATAATGTAACAAAAATGTACTGATAGTGTAGTACATTTAACTACATGTACACTATTGTAGTACATTTTACTACACTATCAGTAAGGCTGAAACGATACATCGATATATCAGTGCATCGCGATACACTCGTTCACGATACGATATATCGGTACGAATGTTTGATATTGATATTATTAATAATAATATAATAAATAACAGCGGCAGTGCACCGAAAGAAAATTGCATACAACTGCGATGCATGAGAAGCACGAAATGTAAAAAAAATAATGCGAAGAGTTGAAGTCTCACCTTTCCGAGCGCACGCACGTGAAAAGTTCATGCGGACTCTCCATCATGTCCGTTTTCTTCAGGTGGTGCATGCATTTCATTCTTCAGATCTTAATTTGCAGATTTTTGCGTGCTGCGGCTTATACGCCGCGCGGCTTATATTCCGAAAATTACGGTAGTACCTTACTGTATTTGTGTATTATCAGAAACGAGTAGAGACAGATTAAAGAGGACTTAGACCCTGATTAAGTTCATCTGTTATGATTTTATTTATTTTTTTATACCAAGATATATCGCGATATATATCGTATCGTTTGATATGTATCGTGATACGTATCGTATCGTGACACAGGCGTATCGTTTCAACCTTAACTATCACTGTATCAGTCAATTTTTGTTACATTATCGGTTAGTGATATACGTTATCTGTTGGTTACTCCCAGGCCCAGTACATTATCAGTTGTAACACATGCTAATCCTCCAAATCCATCCATTTCTGAAAATTGCAGCAAAAGCAAATGTTGTATACTCCCTTTAAGTGCATGCACTGCTGAGTGCCTGGCAATGATTGATTTCATTCAGTAACAGTGACATAAGGAAAGCACAAAAGGCTCACTCGTAAATGCATATCAAAGGCATAGGTTGAGCCCTCTATTAGAGGGCAATGGCTGCTATGCAAAAGGTCTATAGAACCAGGGTGACTGTTTTAGCCGATTTTCGGCTAACTTTGACAGATTTGTTTGTTAAAAAAACGAGTTTGACAGAAAATTTGACAGCATGGATATTTTTGGCAGATTTCTGGCAGAATTCTGCAAAAATGGTTATTATTACAGAAAACCATAGCAAATTTGAAAAAAAAATGGTACATTTGTTTAAAAAATCTTCAATCTTTTCAAACAAACCCTTGCATAATGGGACAGGTTGGCTGGTCTAGGCGCTGAGGTTCACTGGGAACCGGACTTCACGCCGCAACAGCGTTTTGCCTGAAATAATTTCATAACACCTTTATGCGACTATTATTGTTAATAATGTAATTTGAACCTTAATTAAGGCAGTACTGCAAAGCCGCATACGATATTAAGGGTTTTTAGTGTATTTCGAGGAAATCTGGGAAATTTGGCAGATTTTTGATAAATCTGACAGACTTTTGAAGCCCATTTATTAGCAGAATTTTGCCATGACCTTACGGTCACCCTGTATAGAACTGCAGTACAAGTCGTAGCAGCATTTCAAGGACACCCTATCTATCAAAGCCCTTCAATAGGCTTTGACAGTTATGTGGTTCAATTCATCTATTGGGGTGATCTGCCTGTTGGTGACAAGTACAAAAGCTAAGAGGAAGTGGGTTGGTTTTTGAGGGTTTGTGATAGTTTTATCAGTAGGAGGACAATACCATTACTTTATTAACCAGTAAAATTCTCAGAAATGTCTGTGTCCAAATACCGTTCCTTATGGCACATTAGGCAGAAGCATGCATCACATTTACTGAGTAAAATCTACAGTACCGGTACAGTACGTGTACATACAGCACAAATACAACTCGATATAATGCATTTTGTTGGTTGATGATGTGGCCGTCCTTAGACAAATTATTTCAATTGCTTCATCAACATTCTTGTCTGCAGTGATTCATCATGCAGCGTCTTTGCAGCAAACAGATTCAAGACATGCCGAATCTGGAATTTCTGGTTCACAACCGGGCACAGAGTAAACAAAATATTAGCCTACATGTACATCCCCGGTACATACACGTACAAAATTGACATGCATAATAATGATGTTGGTCTTCTATGAAACCATTTGGGTGTTTCAATGTATGAATTTAATTTAAAACCTTGACAGGTAATCTGCTGTTTTCCCCTCCAGTTTTGTGTACATGCTATTGCAAATGCAATTGATTTGTTCTATGATAGAAAAACAAAAGAAATCCTTATCATTATAAACAGTGTGCTGGCACAAGCATTTAAAGGGAATATACATCATTTGCTTTTGCTGCAATTTTCAGAAATGGACGGAATTGGGGGGTTGGAAATATATGGCAAATATAGTTACACTGACTTTTTGAGGTTTTGGGTTCGAAAATGCTATAAAAACCAAGAAAAACAGTCATTTTCCTGTAATGTGGTTCCCTGACTCCATATAAGAAGAAACAGAGCAGTTTATATACATTGGGGAATTGTAAGGTCAGGGAACCAGTCTAGCTGGCTCGTACCCGTTCATAGGTTTGTAATCGATTGCAAACAAGTGCGATGGTCAATTGGGGCCAGTATTTGAAAAAAGCCAGTTTTTTCCCAAGCTGGTCGGCCGATCAGCGTTGGAAGTTGATACAAAAATACCCCTTTTCTTGAAAATGACAGTACACCAGGTGCCATGATTTTACAGGATGCTTTACACTGTCATTCACTAACAGTCCAGCAAGGTATTTCAAAATGATTTGGTAGTTTTAGTTTTTGATGTTTGCAAATGTTGTATTTTCCCTTTAAGGCACATTAGGCAGAAGCATACATGTACATATATGCATCACATTCACTGAGTAAAATCTACAGCACAAATACAACTCGATAATGCATTTTGTTGATGATGATGTGGCCGTCCTTAGACAAATTATTTCAATTGCTTCATCAACATTCTTGTCCGCAGTGATTCATCATGCAGCGTCTTTGCAGCAAACAGATTCAAGACATGCCGAATCTGGAATTTCTGGTTCACAACCGGGCACAGAGTAAACAAAATATTAGCCTACATCCCCGGAAAATATGTACAAAATTGACATGCATAATAATGATGTTGGTCTTCTATGAAACCATTTGTAGGCATGTAACTGGGAAGTCACAAAAAAAGAGGAAATTCAAATCTTTCCAAGACTTTGTACAGTGTTTTTCTATTTTCAATGACACACATGGGAAGTGAAAAAAAGAGGAAATCAGCTGATCCGAGGAAAAGTTACATGCCTGCATTTGGGTGTTTCAATGTATGAATATAATTTAAAACCTTGACAGGTAATCTGCTGTTTTCCCCTCCAGTTTTGTGTGCGTGCTATTGCAATTGATTTGTTCTATGATAGAAAAACAAAAGAAATCCTTCTCATTATAAGCAGTGTGCTGGCACAAGCATTTAAGAAGGAAAAAACAAGCATTTAAGAAAAAAACGAACTTACGGAAACAACAATAAAATCATAATTCTAAATATTTCCTTCCTCATCAATTGAGGTCGAGGAATGGAAAAAAAAAAAATCAATTTCGACCTTTTTTTACGCAATAATATAGAGGTTTATTTCAAGCATGTTTGTACGTGTTCTACATAACCCTGGACTGGTTGTTTCAGGTGCCAGTCTATATTCTTGTATTGCATGTTTTCGATACCAAGCCAAGTTTTGTAACTCTCATACAAAGTACATGTATTGAGAGTCCCAAATTTTCAGACTACCTGGTTTTATTCTTAGTCAAATGCTACACTTTTTCGTGCACAATTTGAGAGCTTCCCTGAGAAATTTCAGCTCACATTTCTTCTTTAAAGGGAATGTAGGCCTACATCATTGGCTTTTGCTGTAATTTTCAGAAATGAACTATTTGAGGGGTTAGTATAATACATGTAGATCAAATATTGTTACACTGACATGTTTGAAGTTTTGTGTTTGAAAATGCTGGAAAAACCAAGAAAAACAAAAAGGTTCACGTAGTCTGGTTCCCTGACTCCACTAAAGATAAAATGGATCAATTTATAGATGCCAGAAAATTGTATTAAAGGTAAGGGAACCAGTCTAGCTTGCTCTGCACCCGTTAATGAACATGTAACAAATAGCAAACACAATTTAGACTGGAAAAAGGGTAAATTTGGAGCAGTAGTTGGAAAATAGTTAGGTTTTTCCAACGGTGGTCAGCTGACCACCGTTGGAAATGTATACAAAAATACAATTTTCTTGAAAATGACTTCACACCTGGTGCCATAATTTTACAGGATGCTTTAGACTGTCATTTACCAACATCCTAGTAAGGTATTTTGTAAAAACATGGCAGTTTTATTTTTCGATGTTTGCAAATATTGTACATTCCTTTTAAAATTGGTCAAATATCAGCCATTCCGCTTCTTAAATTTATATACAAACATGACAAATACACTTTAGATCTTTGTCAATTTTCAGCAACTGCAGACTAAGCACACAAATCCCAATCAGCAGCCAGTTTAGACTGGCCTAAGTAAAAACTGGATCAGTGCATTTCAAACATTTGAATATATATGCGATCAAGTAAAAGTAAGCGTAACCGAATACTGTACAGTATTCGAAAATTTGTATTTTACCCCCAAAAACATTTAATATTAAAGGAAGACCTAATTTAAAGGTAACAGCAACAGCAAATGTTGTACGGTACATGTACATTGTACACGTATATTATTACAATACACTTGGTCAAAAAATATAGAAGACTCTACAGAATGCAGCTGGATTACCATAAGTCACCATCAAAATAAAACTGCAACGACCATATAGTTATTAAACTCCACCAGGATGATTCTGGCGACTGACAACCTTGGCAGTTATTCCAATAATTTAAACAAAACACGCCGTGGATTGATTCTTCCCCGACCTTAGACTTGATCAAGTCCCAGCACTACAATCATACCAACATTGCCTGTTATCAGGTCATCAAGCCTAAAATTCCTCCTGGGGGTGTCCCCGTCTAAAACTGTTTGCCTATTTTAAAACTCATTTTTTTAATGATCTTTCATGTGCTTGGAAAAAATGATGTTACATGTACATGGTGTTTAAAGTACATTTGTACAACACAGGTCTACAGACTTGGACAAGTCTAAGCTGCCCCTGTGACACACAGCCACATTCCAATCTTTCCTATTTTCATGTCTCAGATCATAGACTTGCATCAGTCAATCAGTGTTTCAAGCCCACTGCTGTCCTCAGTCTCCCGAACTCCACAGAGTTATCTTAAATTCATAAAAACATGTACCTTAGACAGTTTACCCATTCCTAGTCGTTGAGAGCCGGTCACGTGGGTGTTTTAAACAGCTACTAAAAAAGTATAAAAAACTTCTTTAATTCTGCGCTACACCGCGCAAGTGGACCAATCTCCAATAAACAGAGATTTTTTAGGACTACGCGCGAAAGGCACATACCACAGACATGGCCAGACGGATGTTTCACAAAACATGAGGTAAAACTGTTGAACAAAATCAAATTTTTTTGACCGAAAGGTATTTATAAACGGGAATATGTGTTCATCGTTGCTTTACCCCAAAATGTCCTGAAATAAATTAAAAACAATCAACACCCTGCCCTCTATCCCCTGTTGGTACATGTACTAAGTTGTGCACGTGGTCCATAGAGGAATACATTTCCTTGTGCTCTTTAACAAATTTGTTCTCCTAATATTCTGGGTGAGTCAAAAAAACTGAAACCAATAATTATGTCAGGACCATGGTTTTAGTACAGTTCTGAATGTAGCACTTTCAAAATCTAGGATGTGAAAGCCCAATTCATAAGCTTTCTTTTAGTACAAGAATCATTCAAATCACTCATACTGTACGTGTACTTTTTAAGTTATGGAGTTTTAAACACAACCACCGTTTAAAAGTTCTGTCCACGGATCACAAAAATCTAAGTGTTCTTTCAGCAAAACAAAAATAAATCACATAAGGATGTGTGTGAATTGTTTTTGTTTTGCTGAAAGAATGCACACCTTTTGTGTGATCCGTGGACAGAATTTTAAAAGGGTGGTTGTGTTTAAAATTCCGTAACTTCAAAAGTACATGAGTGATTTGAATGATTCTTGTACTAAAAGAAAGGTTATGAATTAGGCTTTCATATCCTAGATTTTGAAAGTGCTACATGCAGAAATTCACTATTAAAACAATAGTCCCGACATTTGGGTTTCGTGTTTTTTGACTCACCCTGTATTGTAAAAAAAAAAAATTGTCTTAATTTTTTTTGGCATCTGCATCCAGAAAGCTGTTTTTTTGGGGGGTCACAAACAGGTTGCCTTGGCTTGGGAGCAGACTGGCTCCCGGTCCATACATTATTGATAGATTTGGTACCAATTGTGCGGTGGGAAACAGCCTACATTTGAAGGCCCTACCTCACGAGAATGGAATTATTGATTTTTGGCCTCAAGTTGTTCAAAATCTGTAACGTATAATTAAGTAAGTAAAGGTGGGCTGATTTTTTTAGTTGATGTCTCATTCAAAAGTGAAATAAACTTTTGTATCAATTGCTAGAAAATAGCAATTAAAAAAGTTTTGAATTACTATTTATTACGTAAACATCATTAATAAGAATAAAGATTTCATGATTTAGCTTTAATTAAAACTTAAAGGGCGCCCTCAATGTGTCAGATCAAAGTTGTGCAGTAAAACAGCGCATGTGTTTATAGCTCCATGGCATGATGATCTGTCCGTCGGCTTCTCGCTCAGCGAGTTACGCTAGTTTTTGTCCTTCATAAAAAGATTCTCATATCCCTTATTTGTATCCTCAAAACAACACGTCCTGCATGTTTCTACTTACCTATTAAAGTTAAAAAGAATGACAAAATCTCCGATATTCACACCAGTTTCAGTCACACAGCACAGCGCAGATACAGTGTCAAGTCTCTAACATGACAGTACAGGCAGCGCTTGCATGCATTGCTTGTGGTTATATGCAAATTTCTACACAAGAATCGATGACGACACTATTTGTGCAGCTGCAGCACGGAACGACAAATAAAAAAACGTGTTTGCTGTACAACTAGCGGGATGCCGCGCTTCGCGCGGCACCCGCTAGATGGTTGGAGTTGACTGGTTGGTATTGTTTGTAAAGTAAAAGTTGGAGAAGTTACACTTTGAGAATTAAACACAATTGCTAAGTGAGATAAAAAAAATGAGACTCTGTGTTGTGCATAAATCTGTTTTAATTTATTTGATTTGAGGGAATCAGTCTTGGCAAAATATTTTGGCAACTGGAATGAAAAGTGAGAGGAACAATTGTCATTGGGATTGTCGGCAAGTTGTACACTGACATAGTTGGTAAATATGTGATAGCTATGCAGTGTTGGCAGTTGTTGAGGTGTTGTAAACCTCATGTTGTTAAATGTGCATCGAAATGCTGGTGACGACTTTATGAGCGGTATATTTGTGCATGTGCATTATAATCATTGATGTTGGGTTGATATTGACCAAACTCCCAAGCTGATGGCCTATGTGTTTTGTTTAAGATTTTTGTTGAGCACACAGGACAGCGTTTTTAGCAGAGAGAAATGGACTTTGTAGGTAAGAATGGAATAACAGATTTTTGTAAGGGCCAGGGGCTGGACACATTGTATAGAAAAAGAAGGGATAACATTGTAAAGAAGTAGAGGAGTATGGCGTTTTTTATTAGAGAAAATACAAAAGTAATAAAATATAATGTAGAGTGATGAGTAATTTTTTTTTGTTTTTAGTGGCAGGGTATGAGTTTTAAGCGGATTGCACTGTAGCTGTAATAGGAAATTTTGAAATAGAATCGAGTTTGGAGAAAGAAACTGGACAGTGATGGTGTTCTGTAACATGGGCGTCGCCAGGATTCTTTTTAGAGGGGGCAGAAAAAAATTTTGGCGAAAAATGCTTGTATTGCTCAACACATTTTTGATTTACCAGTTTGCTTTCCCCCCCTAACTCATTAAATGTACAACACTTTGTCTTCGCGCCTCTGTTTTTTTTTTTTTTGTCTTTTTTCTTTCTTCCTTTGGTTTGTTCTTTTATTTTTTTGCTTTGCAGGGGGGGGGGGGCAAGTGCCCCCCTTGCCCCCCTTTCGCGACGCCCATGTTCTGTAATAAGGGTTGCTAATAATGATATAAGTTGAAGCGATTTAGCAACTGATTTATTTAATAAAAAAGTAATACAACTTTAAAAAACTACGTGGCTAACTACGTTTGTAAGGGGTTTCTAGAAGATGTTGGGGGAGTAGCTTTTGTAGAAGGTGTTTAATTGTCAGTTTCTGGTGGAGTTTCTTTATCGGTGAGTGGGATATCGGTGAGTGGGCTATCAGCAATTTCGTCGTTGAAGGCGTCATCTGGCAGTGCTGGAGAAAGAATGAAAGAAAATAGAGAAAGGTTTTAGAAATGTTGGATATCAAGGCAGGAGTTTTTGAGATGAGTTGAGTCATAAATGTATAAATACTGATTTGGGGATTGTAAAATAGTGGAAGAGTGGGTTTGGGGGCAGTCGAGGGTAAAGATAGGGTAATTGGTAGTATGTGTATGGGAGCCTGGGAAATGTGTTTGTTTTAGTTGGAAATGAATATCTGCAGAAGTATGAGAAGTATATGTATGGAGTTGAGTGTAAGGTTAGTAATGAAGATGGGAATAGGGGCAGTAAGATTGAAAAAAATGGAGATGAAAGGAAGATGGTAAAGAGAACTATGGACAATACCTTCGATGTCGGACCATCCTGCCTCAGAAAGAATGTCATCACTTGGGCTGTCTGGGGGATGAGAATGAAACGGATTGCAAGGAATTAATTGGGTATGTGGTGGATCTATATTGTGGCAATAAGTTATAGTTGGAAAGTTGTGTATTGTGCATTGATGTTGGAGAAGTGTGAGAAATTGTTGTTTGTGTTGTGTGTGAAATAGTATGTAAGTTGAATGATGATTTTAGAGAACCGTTGTATTGTGTTTAATGATAACAGTTATGTGTAGTGAGAACAGATGAAGTCTTGAGTAAAAAATGCGTGTGTTACCTGTTTGTTTGTTGAGGGACCTTGAAGGGAGGTACACCTTTGTTGGTTCAGAAGGAGGAGTGGATTTGGGTCTTCTTTTGGGAGTAGTTGGAGAGGTTGCAGGAAACAGTCTTTTTTTGGCTGGAAAGGTTTGAAATAAATGTATGGCAAAAATTAAAAGTATTCAAAGTTAATATATATGTTGATAGGATTTGGAAGGAAGAATTTGTAAAGAGTAGGAAATGAAAAACTGATTGTAAATGAGGTTAGGGAGGGGAGTTGTCCTGAAAATGTAAGTTGATGTTGTAAGAAGTTTAGCATTGCATTGAATGTTTAGTGAGGTGTTTGAATGGGAGTAGTGAAATGTGAAGGGTTTATAGTGGTGAGGGCTGTATTGTGAAAGGAGTTTGTGATGGAATTGAACTGGAGGAGGTTTAGAGGAGATGATTGTTTTAACATGGACTTGCATAGAATAGTTGTGTAGATAATGTGTAGTTAGTACTTAATGAGTGAATGGTGTGGAGTGTGTGTTTTGTTTGAATGCCTAGTAAGGGGAAATTGAATGAGTGTGTGTGAGAGAGTTGTGAGGTAAAGAAAGGAAATTGGAAGGTGGAGAGGTTTACCTGGTGATTGGCGGAGTGAAGCTGAAAGTTTGTTGAGTGCAGATGGAACTTCTTCGCCCAGTGCAGTGATGTGTTGGCGTGCTTGCAGTCTTAGCAGGGGTTTCGGACTATCCATGTGGCGTAGTGCGAAGTCCACAGATGTCTGTATTTGTGTGCTAACTTTGGCAATCTGATATGATTGATATTGGAGAATCTTCTAAGAAAGTTTGTATGTAAGTAGGTGAGTTGGAATTGATAAGGATTGTGCTGTAAATGGTGGAAGTTGAGGGGAAATACAGTCTGGGAAGGCGAGTTTTCAGACAAATGGATTGAGAAATAAGACGTAAACGTTTTTAGAGTCTTAAGATAAATTGAACTGGTGTTTGGTAGTTTTGTTAATGGTTGATATTGTTGTGAACTTTGGAATAGTTTATGGTTATGGATAAAGGAGACACACAGTTTTACTGGGTGTGAGTTTGTGTTTGCAAACAATAGGGGTTGTTGAACAATAGAGGACAATATATTTTGTAAGAGTGTGAGAGGTACCTTATTGGGTTTCAACAACAATTTTGTGAAGAAATATTTTAAAAGTGAAAATACAAAGAAAAGAGGGACAATAAGGGTTGTTGATTGCAGGCCAATACATATGTGTGTGATTTGTGTTGGATTGGAAATGGGATTGATATGGAAATGAGGAGTCGCATTGAATGAGGTAATAGCATGAAACGGGCTAGGTTTTGTAGTGTTTGAATTTATGACTTACTGTGGCAGAGAGGTGGAGTTGATGTTGTTGATCTTTAGAAGAGGGCAAGTCTGGTGAGGCCATAACTGTTTATATGTGAGGAAAAATTGGGAAAGAGATTTGGCTATAGGAAGTTGATTGAAAGAAAAATACAAATACAACATAATATTTACAATATGTACAAATGACAGTGAATGTTTGTTAATGGTAGGAGACAGGTTGAAGTTATTGAGAATTGTGTGAGTTTAGTGTTCACACGAAGACTTCAGGATAAACGACATTTGTTGTTAAGACAGAACCATGTTCATGTTCTTTAGTCATGACTTGAATTGCGTTGGAAGAGCCAACTCTGGAGAGGGCCACATATAATTGTCCATGTGTGAACACAGGCTTATGAAGTAGGACTCCAGCTTGCGAGAGAGTTTGTCCTTGGCTTTTGTTGATGGTTATTGCAAAGGATGGCCTAATGGGAAATTGTCTCCTGTAGAACTTGAAGGGGAACAGATTGTCTGACGGCATCATGGGTATCCTAGGAATGAGTATTGTTTTACCTGCATGGGTTCCACATGTGGCAACAGCATGAATTATGTTGGGAGTCAGATGTGTGATAACATATCGAGATCCATTGCAGTGTCCTTGTGAAGGGTTGAGGTTGCGTAGCAGCATAATTGGTGTATGTTTTTGCAGTTGTAGTTTATGTGGAGGTAGTCCAGTAGGTGTTAATGTGTTAAGAAACTCTGTAGGATACAAAGTTGGATTTTGATCAAGAGGAACAGTGTCCGCACTGTGGAATGTGTGTGAATCTTCAGGAATAGATTTGGAGATGATTTCATTCAGATCATCAACATCTTTGTTGGTTGTGGCAAGGATTGTTCGTGAACTTATCCAGTTGTTGTTTGTGTAATTATCACTGATGTCAGGGAAGACATGGTCTATGAGATCTTGCACTTTTTGAGTTGGTGAAGCGATGTGAGAGGGAATAGCAATCGTGTTGTCGTGAATGGTTGGAAATGAACCATTGCCTATCTGTAGAAGGAATTTGGAGAAGTCATTGCTGTTTGCGCATTGTGTTAAGTGCACTCGCATATTTGTAGTCAAGGAAAGGACTTGGACATGTTGCCATAATGGAGATCGTTTTAAAGTGGCGTTGACAATGATGCCTCTAGTTCCATGCCGCACAACTGGAAGAATTTGGCGAAAGTCTCCAGCTAAGACTATGACTTTACCGCCAAAGGGGAGCTCATTTTGGAGGATGTCTTGCATTGTTCGATCTAGCGCTTCAAAAGAATGTCTATGTGTCATGGGTGCTTCATCCCATATGATGATTTCAGCTAGACGGATTAAATCAGCTGTGGAGTCACGGGGAGAAATATTGCAAGTGCTGTTTGGTAGTATTTCCAAGGGAATCTTGAAGCGTGAATGTGCAGTTCTGCCACCTACTAATAGGGTAGCTGCAATTCCAGACGAAGCTACAGCCAGAGCTATATGGCCTTTGGATCGTACATAAGCAAGAAGTGAATTAAGTAGGAAGGTTTTTCCTGTGCCACCAGGAGCATCAATGAAGTATATACCATTGCTTTTGTTGTCAATTGTCGTTGAGATTGTTGTGAAGGCTGCTTTTTGGTCTGGTGTCATCTGTGTGGTGCGTGTTTGCACAATACTGTCTTGTTGGCAAGTATCATAATGTAGTTCCTCTCGAACAGCATGAGATAGTGCCTTTACTGCAGACGCTTTGTTCGGTTGAGGTAAACCATAGTCAGTGAGGGTTTTGTTGAAGACATTCAGTCTGTTTTCAATATCCAACAGTGCTTCATTGTAGATGATGTGGAGAGTCTCTTCTGAAGTGACGTGGTGGCCATCTTTTCTCAGTGTGTACTTGAAATCTTCTGCCAAGTTGTCTTTGTGTTTATTCCAAAGACTTTGGGGATTAGATGGTTGGCAAAAAACCAAAATGGTGACAAACAGGTCTCGCATTGCAGATGAAGAAGATACTTCAGAGGCATCTGTAAGGGATTTATCCCATTCATTGTCATCATCTAGAAGACCAAGGTGTTCACATGCTTCCTTGTAAGTTTCACAGATGTGGCCATGAATGGTTTTGATACCTGTGAAAGATGTTGGGCCTTGTACATGGTGTAAAAGAAGGCGAAGGTAGAAGAGTTCTCCTTGAGAAGGATGAACAGCATACATACGGCCCACGGTATCAGAAGTAGTGCCATGGGGAGAAGGTTGTATACTGGTGTTTTGTTTTCTTTGGATCCATTTTTTAGTAGACTGGTTCCAAGTGTAGAACATGGGAATATCTTGGTAGTAGAGGGTGCGAGCTAGAGTGTCAGAAGCATTCAGTGCAAACCACTGGGTCAGGGTTGTTTTGGGTGGGTCATCTAAATGTGACTGTTGGGGTTTGTTAGGACTAAAGCACACATGCTGGTGATTTGGCAGATGTACAGCTAGTCTCACAACATTTGGATATCTGCCATTTAATGGCATTTCTGTAAGCCTCCAGTATGCATCAGATGCACTGATGTATCGAGCATCAATATAACGTGAAACTTCATCAATGCCAGTGCTTGTAGTTGGTGAAGAGGCAGTGTTGTTTACACTGACAACAACTCTATCGGCACCCTTGTAGATGTACTTGTAGAGATATTTCACAGCTTTGATGGAGCTACAGATTTCTACATTCATATGTCCTTGGTATTTGAGAAGTAAGTAGGGATTGTAGGGAACGACCCAAGAATTATCAATCTGTACTTCTTGACGCCTGTTGAGGTTGAGCGTGGCAGTACGTCCTCCTTCTTGCATGTTTCGACGGCGGTATATTGGATATGAGTCATTTCCCATGAGGGTGTTTGGCGACAGATGTTTGGGATAGCCTTTAGAGCAAGAGTTGTCTTTCATGCAGGGACTTTTGGTGTTGAAATGACCGCATGGGCCATGGATCATAGAGGATGTGACAATTTTATACAGATTTGGATTGGTGGTAGGATCTGGTAGTTCTGCACATGTGATCTGATCAAAGTGGTCGGGTGTCATGGGTTTGTAGTCAGGATGGAGGATGAGAAGAAGGTGTGCATGTGGCAGACCGCGTTTCTGGAATTCTATGGTGTAGCAGTAGGCAAGAACTTTTCCAAGGATGTGGTCTTTCAGTATGTCATGTAGTAATGCCTTCCATTTCAAGTTGAAAACGCGAGTGGTTAGATCAGGTCTGTCATGAGTACGTTGAGAGGGTAGTAGTTCAGTAGTGATTTCAGGCCAAGATGGGTTGCAAGTGAAAGTCAAGAAAATATCAGGTTTCCCAAATTTTCTGACAATGGCGATAGAATCTAGGTATTTTTGATGCATGTATCTTGGACTGCCGGGGAAAGAGGATGGAAGAATGATTGACTTGCCTGCACGTTGGACATCATCTGCAGCAATGGCATCACATAAACCTTTATATGTGTCTGCTCTGAGTTTTTGTTGGTTATTTCGAATCCATCTCAGACGATTTTGTTCGACCTTTGCAAATGTAACGTCGAAAAGCGGATCACTAGAGAAAAACACCTGGTTCCAATGATTATGTCGCGATTTAGTTTTTAAACTGGGACAAAAAAGAAAGAAAGAAAAGGAATCAAGGAAACAAAAATAGACTTCTCACAAAATTTAATTTAGTCTCAAAAAACTTCCAACAAAAGCACAAAAAAACTAGTTTCCAGAAATATTTCAAGGCACAAAATCTCAATCAGGATCAACAATGAATAAAACACTCAAAAGAATTTGCCAGGGATAAAAAAATAATTTGATAAAAAAACTAAGTTAAAATAATAAAAACCAAAGGGAAAAGAAAGGAGAAACCCACACAGCACTAAAGGAAATGACTCTAAAAGCACAGGAATGAACTAAAAACCTGCAACAAGAAAATAAGAAAGAAACAAATGGCAATTTAAAAACAGTTCTTATAAAACAAAACTCCTATGAAACTACAGTTCATGTACTAAAGTATGCTCTAAGCAACAAAAGGGTCCAAATGCAAGTTTGCCACTGTGTGCACAAGGGATTAACACATATAAACTTCAAGATCCTGCACAGTCCTATGGGCCTCATAATGATATGCAAATCCTCTGGACTGCCTCAATAAACTATTACTTCTAGGAAGGAGGGAACAAAGGATTAAGGCATGGTCTAGGCTAAATGAATGGATACAGGTCTACGTCTATGAAGTCAAAAAGAGCAACTAAAATAATCTAGAATAATATGAAATTCAACTCAAAATGCAAGAAAAAGGAACTTAAACTCTGTGGATAACATACACATGAAACTTAAATGCAGGTAATCCTAGACTCAATCAATTAAAACCTGGGCAAACTTTTATTACAAAACTTTTTAGAAAATCACACATTTTCAATACTTTCCAAGAAAAGGACTTCTCAAATGTCTAGAAATAAGCCAAAACTGACTTAAAAAGTTACAAAACAAAACTTAACAGTCATCATAAGATTCAAAGTTTCTAAACAAAAAGGCTAGTTAAAACGACTTCCAAGAAAAGAGTGGAGACAAAAACAGTTTAATGTATAGGAAAAAGAACTCTTATCTTAAAAGGAGCTAAAATGATACTGAACTGGATAATATGATGATAAAGGCAAATATAAAACTGGAATTATACAATAATAAGAAAATTAATGAAAACTCACCAATGACTGGACTAGCAGACAAAAGAAACAGCTAGGAAGACACTCTCCAGGTAGGAGGAAATATATGACTATATGATGTTAAGTTGTCTCACTGCTGGTCTGCTGGGTAATAATCTCTCTGGCATGACAATGTGGCAGCTTTTATATGGTGGGACTTGTGGGCTAAAATAAACAAACAGGGGGTCACACTACCAGGAAAAGGGGGGGGGGGACATCTAAACTTCAACTAAAATGATTTTCTTTTCTAAGGGGGGCTACTCCTATTGAATACACTATAAAAATACACAAGGGAAACTTGGCCCTGCCACACTCACGCCATCTTTAAAATGTTGGCTCCTGACAACACAAAAAAAAATACATACAAAATACTTCTAATTTATATACAAAATAATTTACTATTGAAATCGAACTGATGATCTGATGACACGCCTTGGTCTGGTGAAGATTTCCACAGATTCATCAGAGCTTGAGAGAGAGCCGTCATCATCCGAATGGGAGTCTGGAGATATATCTGGGAACTGAGGTGGAGGAGCGACTGGGGAAGGTACATCTTGGGACTTATGTGAAGGGGGAGCTTTGGTTGCCATCTCCTGCTGCTTCACTTTCTTCAGGTGCTGCCTCATGTACTGCATGGTGTCGTTGTGCTGGCTGGGCCAAAAGTATCGCCCCCTCACTTGTTTCAGGACATGGCCATATCCTCCTGTCTCCATGCTGTTATGCAAACTGCACAGTACTTTGTCCCTTAAACTGCGGGGTAGTACTGGTACCAGTACAGAATTTCCCTTGCCTTCTCCTCTTCTGTACAAAAGTAAGCCACCTCCCACATCCAGGCGATCCCAGACATTCAGTAGTCGTTGTACCGATTTAGGTTGACGTGCCTTTGTACTCTGGCTGATCCTCATAGGATTTGACAGTTTAAGTTCCACCACTTTCCTGATGGCAGGATCTTGTTGCTGTCCTTGGCGCAGACGGTGACTGTGGCTACATCGGATGCCTCCAATACCCTGGCTTGACTGACCACTGGTAGGGGCAACGGTAGGGTCTACTGGTTGTCTTCGATGGGGGACACGAGGGGCTTCTTTTGGACTCTTGGGATCTGGTTCGTTGATGGAGACTGGGGGCACTGGTACATCTGGAACGGGCTGAGGGATGGGGACTTCTGGAACTGGCCAGGACTGGTGCAGGACACACTCCAGACTTCGAATGTAGTGCCTCTGTTGTTGCTGCTCACGGATAACTTGGCTGAGGACTGATTTCAATGTGTTTATTTGTTGAAACTGCTGTACAATCACTTGTTGCATGTGTGTTTGATGTTGCAGCAGCTGTAGGATGCTCAACTGCGGTTCAGCTAACGGCACTTGGTCGACGTGGTTAGAGCTGGTGGGCAGTGGGTCAAATCCACACAACTGAAGGGTAGTCAGGACCTCCGTCATGGTGTTTTAGTCATCCTGCACTTCTCAAGTTCATTAACCAAAAAGCACTGTGTGGGTTTCGATTTAAAAAAAAAAACTTTCAAAGAAGAAAAAAATGTCCCAGCTAAAAAACAAAAATGGCTAAATTCCTAAAGAAAATTAATCATCCCGGGTTCCGGCACCAAAAAATGTAACGTCGAAAAGCGGATCACTAGAGAAAAACACCTGGTTCCAATGATTATGTCGCGATTTAGTTTTTAAACTGGGACAAAAAAGAAAGAAAGAAAAGGAATCAAGGAAACAAAAATAGACTTCTCACAAAATTTAATTTAGTCTCAAAAAACTTCTAACAAAAAAAAACGAATTTCTATCCTCAAGCACAAAAAAAACTAGTTTCCAGAAATATTTCAAGGCACAAAATCTCAATCAGGATCAACAATGAATAAAACACTCAAAAGAATTTGCCAGGGATAAAAAAATAATTTGATAAAAAAACTAAGTTAAAATAATAAAAACCAAAGGGAAAAGAAAGGAGAAACCCACACAGCACTAAAGGAAATGACTCTAAAAGCACAGGAATGAACTAAAAACCTGCAACAAGAAAATAAGAAAGAAACAAATGGCAATTTAAAAACAGTTCTTATAAAACAAAACTCCTATGAAACTACAGTCCATGTACTAAAGTATACTCTAAAGCCGTGTTCCCATTGGACTTTTTCTTCAGCGGCCACGCGGAAAGTTATCGTGACTGGTTTTGGTGTAATTCTACCGTGCGTTCCCACCTGGACTTATATTCCGCGACGGAACGGTTCATTCGCTGTTCGAGACTGGCAGAATGTCACACATTGCGGGCATCTAGCCCAATTAAACTCCTCACAAAATCGATCAAATCTGCCATGTTTCTAACTAGTAAATTAGCGAAACTGCAGCAGCTGGACGAGATTGAAAAAAGCGCTGCAGCTGAGCGTAGTGCATGCTACACACGCTGTGTACGGTACGATGACAATATCACACCGCCATCAGTGCAAACGAGACAGGGAACCATACTACCATTTTCGCGCGAATTCTGTGTATACATACAGGAAGTGTTGTTGTTTGCATAGCGTTTTACAGCGTGGACACGGTAGGTTTACAGCGCGGAGCGTTCCCATTGGACTTTTTAGCGGCCCTGTTAAGTTACCGTGGCTGCGCGGAAGTCTTCCGCGTCCTCTTTCGGCCTGTTAGTTTTACATCACGGTCGCGGTAAGTTGACAGGGACGTCAGTTTACCATGTGTCCCCATTGGATTTAATTTTGTCATTCTACAGAAAAGTCGCGGTACTTTAACCAAAAAAAGTCCAATGGGAACACGGCTTAAGCAACAAAAGGGTCCAAATGCAAGTTTGCCACTGTGTGCACAAGGGATTAACACATATAAACTTCAAGATCCTGCACAGTCCTATGGGCCTCATAATGATATGCAAATCCTCTGGACTGCCTCAATAAACTATTACTTCTAGGAAGGAGGGAACAAAGGATTAAGGCATGGTCTAGGCTAAATGAATGGATACAGGTCTACGTCTATGAAGTCAAAAAGAGCAACTAAAATAATCTAGAATAATATGAAATTCAACTCAAAATGCAAGAAAAAGGAACTTAAACTCTGTGGATAACATACACATGAAACTTAAATGCAGGTAATCCTAGACTCAATCAATTAAAACCTGGGCAAACTTTTATTACAAAACTTTTTAGAAAATCACACATTTTCAATACTTTCCAAGAAAAGGACTTCTCAAATGTCTAGAAATAAGCCAAAACTGACTTAAAAAGTTACAAAACAAAACTTAACAGTCATCATAAGATTCAAAGTTTCTAAACAAAAAGGCTAGTTAAAACGACTTCCAAGAAAAGAGTGGAGACAAAAACAGTTTAATGTATAGGAAAAAGAACTCTTATCTTAAAAGGAGCTAAAATGATACTGAACTGGATAATATGATGATAAAGGCAAATATAAAACTGGAATTATACAATAATAAGAAAATTAATGAAAACTCACCAATGACTGGACTAGCAGACAAAAGAAACAGCTAGGAAGACACTCTCCAGGTAGGAGGAAATATATGACTATATGATGTTAAGTTGTCTCACTGCTGGTCTGCTGGGTAATAATCTCTCTGGCATGACAATGTGGCAGCTTTTATATGGTGGGACTTGTGGGCTAAAATAAACAAACAGGGGGTCACACTACCAGGAAAAGGGGGGGGGGGACATCTAAACTTCAACTAAAATGATTTTCTTTTCTAAGGGGGGCTACTCCTATTGAATACACTATAAAAATACACAAGGGAAACTTGGCCCTGCCACACATACATGTCCACTAAAAACTGTAGGAACAGTTTGCCAGATCTGTGGAGAGAGTTTGAGTGGTGCTTACGTACCATGATATGGAACTTGTAGAATGCTGACATTGACAATGTCTTGGCGCTGTGTTTGTTTTTTGTGGCATCCCATTCTTTTAAACCGATGTGCCATCCATCCTCACCATGCGGAAAGAGAAGTACATAATGTAAAGGGTCATAGCTTCTGTGAGTCTCATGGATGCGTTGTAATTGTCCATCACGATGTGTCAAGACTATGTCTCTCTTTCCGGCAGGTTCTTCATTGGATCCGGGTAGGAGAATAGCAATCTGCTCAGAGGTAGGTTGGTGATATTGACCAGGGTGAGTAGATTTGGGTTTATGGTCAGCATGAAGTATCAGTGAGTTGTTCGCCGAAGGTCCCAGTTCAGCAGCCATTTTAAATGATCTGACATAGGAGTTGCATAAATGGAGCATTTCTTGCAATTGCTGTAATTGTTCTTTGCAGATAGACTGAGCATGTCCTTGATGGCGATTGTCCAGTTCGTGTTCAGTGTCATATATGAATAGCTGAGAAAATTTTGGGGCTGTGTTGTGTGCAGGCAAAAGAGATCCAATCAAGTGGTGGACTTGACCTTGTATTTTGAAGGTAGGCATCCACTGTCCTGGAATTGTTTGTTCATTGCAACCTAACGATGTCATGGCTAAGGCATTATTGTATGTGCGTATTTGTTTGCGAAAAGCAAGGAATGATGGTTCTGAAGAAGTTAAGAACGTGTGGAGTGGTTCAGGAGGTGTTGGTGTTGGAGTCAATTTCACTTTACCGTTTCTGCAACAGAGATTGAACTTGTTGGTGGATGAACGCTCCTTGGAATATAGAAGTGCATGACAATGTGGGCATTCGTAAGACATTTGGCCAGAATTATGTGGCCATGCCAATACAGATGGTTGATTTGGATTGCAAGGAATAGTCTGCTCTTGAAAAGAATCAATATCAGACAAAGCAAAGCCAATAGACGAATGTGAAGGTAGTCTTGATACTTGCGTAGTGTAAGTGTGATGTACAGCAATCTCACTGGGAATGATGCTTTGGTCCTGTACTGCTGTAGAGCTTTGTGTTGACACAAATGAAATAGTACATGAATGACTATAAGTGTGATCTAAAGCGATCACACTGGGAGAGATTTGCTTGCTAGACACAGAGGGAATAGCACATGAAATGTTGTAGGTGTGATCAAGAGCAATCGCCGTCTGGTTCACTTCAAAGGAGGAATGAAGAAGTCTTTGTTTTTTCCTTGATGGACTGGAATCCAACTCAGCCATTGTGTGTGGGAAAAGTAATTGGATCAAGAAGGGCAAATGACTGCAGGCAAGTGAAGAAACAAAAGATGTAGGAAAGTTGGTAAACGTTGCAAGGTCTTGTGCATTCCAATTCAGTGTGACACAGGAATGACAGGATTTGGTGTACTTTGATTGTACAAAACGCACTGTCATTTGCACAGGGCGATATGGTACTATAGAGTCAAAATGTGTGCAAATACATGCCAGAAGTAAGAGATGTACAATATGATGTAAAAGCATGTTAATGATGTGTGCATATTAACAACTGTTGTAGATGTAAAGATAGAAATGCTTCTTGGTGGTTCTGTAAAAGGAACATAAAAAGAAAAAACGGTTGGCAGTAATTATCAACAATTATTTGTGACAATTGATAAATGTGCGCAAGACAATCCAGACAACATAACATTACAACAAAGGGCGTAAAATGAACACAACAAAGCAACACAAAATTGAGAACATTTAAAGATGTCATTGTGAACAATATGACAATGTCATGCAATAATTTCCCGTTGACATGTGAAATGTGGAATTTCTCAACATTGTAATGTGTGTTGACAAATTAACAGTTGTTGGTGGTAAAAGAAGATAATACATAAAGGAAGAACAATTTCAAAAAAGTTTGAACGTGATAATGAGATGGGACATTTTGAACACTTTGCAATGAATACAGATTTCCTTGTGGAATGAGTATACGTACCTGTCACTGGTAGTAGCAAAGCTAGGTTTGGTGATGAATTGAGCACAGAGACAATTGATGATCTAATATATAGGGAGTAAACAAAAAGAGATATGGACTAAAATGTGACAATTAATTCAGCAAAGAGAAAATAAACAACACTGTTTTAAGGTTGCCTTAAAATTAACCAAAAAATGAAATGTATTGAATATGACACAAAAAGAACAAAATGAAATCATGTATAGACACTTGATTGTAAAATATGTCCATGGTATTCTCAACCGAGGTGCAAAAGACACTGATGAGAATATCTCCTGAAGCTAATAGAATGAAATTGTTGTGTATTGTGTGTCTGTTATTACTAACAGAGTCCAGCTTGCTGAGTGATAGTTGTTAGTATCTGCAGTAGTTATCAGTAGCCACATACCTTTTAATTGAAGAACTGAGATGTCATGAGTATACGTACCTGTCACTGGTAGTAGCAAAGCAAGGTTTGGTGATAAACTTAGCACAGAGACAATTGATGATCTAATATATAGAGAGTAAACAAAAAGAGATATGGACTAAATGTTACAATTAATTCTGCAAAGAGAAAATAGACAACACTGTTTTGATGATCTAATATATAGAGAGTAAACAAAAAGAGATATGGACTAAAATGTGACAATTAATTCTGCAAAGAGAAAATAAAGAACACTGTTTCAAGGTTGCCTTAAAATTACCCCAAAATGAAATGTATTGAATATGCAGACCTTTTAATTGAAGAACCGAGATTTCATGAGTATACGTACCTGTCACTGGTAGAAGCAAAGCTAGCTTTGGTGATGAATTTAGCACAGAGACAATGAATGATCTAATATATAGAGAGTAAAGAAAAAGAGATATGGACTTAAATGTGACCAATAATTCTGCAAAGAGAAATTCTGCAAAGAGAAAATAAAGAACACTGTTTGAAGGTTGCCTTAAAATTAACCACAAATGAAATGTATTGAACAGAAACAAAAAGAACAAATCATTTATAGACACTTGATTGTAAAATATGTCCATGGTATTCTCAACCGAGGTGCCAAAATTATCCAAAAAATGAAATGTATTGAATATGCAGACCTTTTAATTGAAAAACCGAGATTTCATGAGTATACGTACCTGTCACTGGTAGAAGCAAAGCTAGCTTTGGTGATGAATTTAGCACAGAGACAATGAATGATCTAATATATAGAGAGTAAAGAAAAAGAGATATGGACTTAAATGTGACCAATAATTCTGCAAAGAGAAATTCTGCAAAGAGAAAATAAAGAACACTGTTTGAAGGTTGCCTTAAAATTAACCACAAATGAAATGTATTGAACAGAAACAAAAAGAACACATCATTTATAGACACTTGATTGTAAAATATGTCCATGGTATTCTCAACCGAGGTGCAAAAGACAGTGATGATAATATCTGCTGAAGCTAATAGAATGAAATTGTTGTGGATTGTGTGTCTGTTATTACTAACAGCTGTTATTACTAACAGAGTCCAGCTTGCTGAGTGATAGTTGTTAGTATCTCCATCAGTTATAGGCAAGAATATCAATCCATGAATCACAGGTTCGTGAAAGATGCATTACACTGAGCTTGGTCCAGTCATGGTGCAGTCCAGTCATGGTCCAGTAAATAATGACCACCAGACTACGCAATCATTCATTGGAGTCACAAACTGTCATTTTTCACAAACAATACCACTTTTCACAGTTCGAAAGAATCTATATCATAAATGAGACTTACCGTTCAAAGAGAAATCTGGAGCAAGGAACAGATCAACAACGCTGTGCTGAAGAGATGTGGGGCAAGAGATGGGGGCAAGTTCATGGGCTGCATGCTCATAACGAATGTATACGTGGCACGTCAATTATCGGCCCGCACGCTGCATGCTCATAACGAACGTGCGCTGCATGCTCAATACGTGGCACGTCCATTATCCAGCCCATGCTCATAACGAACGTATACGGGTACGACGTGGCACGGCAATTATCAGGCCCATACGCAAGATGGCCGGCGGGGCCCAATGGGGAAGGGAGTTATGGGAAATAGGGTGGAAAATAGCCGGGCCCCGTTGCGCTTCCCCCCTACCCAACGCGCGCGATGAGGACGGGAGACCGGTCGGAAACATGGCAGCGCCCTGCAAATTTTCGTTATTGTAGTATAGATGAGCAATGAGAAACAGTCTTCATAGTACCGATTCAGTCACCAGAATTGAATTGAAGGTTTTTATTCATTAAGTTAGAATTAAGTATCTAATGTATTTATTTCATATTTTCACAAATTTCACCACTTAAATGACAAGTACATAATCGACAAAATGGTTTTTTTTCACTTTCTTTTATTTCGAAGGCAGCACACGCCAAAAATGATCAATTAAAAAGAATGCACCTTTACAAAAAGGAACATTAACAACAAAAAAAAGAACATTAAATACAAGAAATGCAATTTAGACTATCAAACATGACACTACTGAAAGTAAACAATTCACAGTGATTTACAGTGATTTTACAGATGCCCTCTTTGGATAAAAAACTTCGACGAAAATGCATTTACAAATTCTTTCCATCTTTAAAGGGAATATACAACATTTGCAAACATCGAAAAATAAAACTACCAAGTTTTTACGAAATACTTACTAGGATGTTGGTTAATGACAGTCTCAAGCATCTTGTAAAATTATGGCACCTGGTGTGAAGTCATTTTCAAGAAAATGGTATTTTTGTATACATTTCCAACAGTGGTCGGCCGACCAGCGTTGGAAAAACCTACCTATTTTTCAACTGCTGCTCCAAATTAACCATTTTTTTCAGTCCAAATTTTGTTTGCTATTGGTTACATGTTCATGAACGGGTGCAGGCCAGCTAGACTGGTTCCCTTGCCTTACAATTTTCCATCATCTATAAATTGATGCATTTTATCTTTTGTGGAGTCAGGGAACCAGACTACTTGAACGTTTTTGTTTTTCTTGGTTTTTCCAACCTTTTGGAACACAAAACTTCAAAAATGTCAGCGTAACAATATTTGATCTATTATACTAACCCCTCAAATAGTTCATTTCTGAAAATTACAGCAAAAGCCAATGATGTACATTCCCTTTAACTGTTTCTTCAGCCTCTAATAGTACGGCAGATAGGTGATGGGATTGTGCCTTTAATGATACAAGCATGGCATTTGGCACACAGTCAGAGTATGTCATGAGAAAGATATTTGGCTATAGGGCCATCACAGATTTGTCCTTTAAAAAATATAGGTAGAATAGCAGCCATGTTAAAAGTTTTGAAAATTGCTTGTTATTCTGCCTACATTTTTTCAAAGGACCAATCTGCGATGGCCTAATAGCCAAATATCTTTCTTGTGTGCCAAGTGCCATCCTGTATCATCCAAGACACAATTCCCCCAAAATTTCCCCCGTCTGCCCAACTATAACCATTAAATTGTGAACCTACTTTTGAATAATTTTTCATAGAGGAATATTGAATACACGGAAAATGAAGCTGGATTTGTAGGAGTCAAGTCAAAAACAATCCTGGAAAAGTTGCAAATAATTTCTCCGACACGCTGTTTGCATTTCGGTCAGGGATATCTAGGTGCTCATGGGCGTCCCGAGGGCAAGGGCACTTGCCCCCGGAAAGCAAAAAAAAAAAAAAAAAAAAAAGGACGAACCAAAGAAGGAAAAAAAGAAAGAAAAAGAGGCGCGAAGACAAAGTGGTGTAAATTTAATGAGTTGGGGGGGGGCAAAATGTCCCTGCCCCCCTCTAAAACTGATAAGTCGAGAATGTGTTGAGAAATACAAGCATTTTTTGGCAAAATTTTTTTTTGCCCCCCTCTAGAAAAAATTCTGGCGACGCCCATGATCATGGGCATCGCGAGGGGGGGGCAAGGGGGGGCACTTGCCCCCCCCCCCGGAAAAGCAAAAAAAAAAAAAAAAAAAAAAAAAGGAAGAAAAAAAGAAGGAAAAAAAGAAAGAAAAAGAGGCGCGAAGACAAAGTGGTGTAAATTTAATGAGTTGGGGGGGGGGCAAAATGTCCCTGCCCCCCTCTAAAACTGATAAGTCGAGAATGTGTTGAGAAATACAAGCAGTTTTTGGCAAAAAAATTTTTTGCCCCCCTCTAGAAAAAATTCTGGCGACGCCCATGTTGGTGCTTTGAAGCATGACGAGTTCTACTCCATCACAAAGTGGCGGATGAAATGTCCCTGGAGTAATATCACAGATTCCAACAGACAAAATGAATTCAAATTTCCCACTCAACTTTTCCAGAAGTCTGATCAAGATGACTCCCAAGCTGGACCAAAGTGGTGTGCAACCACAGATCATTAACTCTGTTTATATAACACCGAAGTAAATCCTTGTCATTTGATTGGAGGATTGTAGGTCACACGGCATTCATTAATCGAACCATTGCACAGCCTACGTCATAACCGTGCATTTTTGGTTCCATTCACCATGCATTTCGTCCAATCCCTTTTGATCTATTACACGCCGCGCGCACACTAATAAGACGCGCAGCGGCCCCGCGCTACACGATCTTTGTGCTATTTAGACCAAATCATGCGTTATAGCAGTACAAAACTTGCCTTCGAATTTGATGCAGTTGCCTTGATGAATTTTTTTTGCATTGTTTTAAGAACTTACCGGTACAATGTTAATTTTCATTATTGTCAATGATTTGTCTGTTAAACCTGTTGGCCTTGAACAAGCTGAAAAAAAGTAGTGGATTTGATACAATTTTGTGAGTTTTGTTAGTCCTTAAAGTTTTATCCTCCAATATGACAAAGATCTACTTGGGTGTTATATAAAACAAATAATGAATGTTTTGCAGTCGTGCAATGGTGAGAACATTTCCATTCGTTGAAAGATATTCAATCTTTCAACTCATGAAAATATTCTCACCATTGCACTCATGAATATTCATTATTTCTATAATATTTCACTCTTTTATTTGTTGTTTTGAGCATACAATTACATTATTAAGTTAAAAGGCATTTAGCACATAATCACAGTTATGAGAAGCGTATTGTTCAATCCGACATCACATCTTCGGATAGGTTCTTATCCTACGTCATAGGCATGAGTAAATAGGGCTGTCAACTTTTGAATAATTTAGTATTTGTGACCTGTTCTGTCAAAATCAGACTTTTCTGGGCAAAAGGTCAAAAATGAGATTTTTGCATATTGTTAAAAAATGTTCTTTTTCCTTTTAATAGGTGGTTTAATTTTTGAAATCGGTCACTCCTGGGCAGAGTTATGCTATTTTGAAGTTCATTGTGTCGAAAAGTAGAAAACGGAGAAAACGGCCCCGAACGTCACAAAACAGTAATTTCTTTAACTGATTTACCTTAACAAATCATCAAAAATACTATATTTAGAGTTCAAATTAGGGTTTCAAACTTTTATAGTATATTTTAGACATGTTCAGGATTACAAATATGCAAAAATTTGAAAATCGAAAAAAATCACCCCCACATCGTTTTTTTTGGCCCTATCTCAATTTCAACCTCTGCCCAGAAGCGTCTGCTTTTGACAGAACAGGTCACATTTGATTACTCGTTTGAAATATTCCGAAATTCAGAACTGCCAGCTGCAACTGCATGCAGCGCCAGCAAAAAATTTGCACGAAGAGCGAGCCAGTTTAAATTTGCCTGCGGCAATCAATATGGGGTGCTAGAGTGTTTTGCAGTATTAGTATTTTATAACTGTAAAAGGGCTTTAACCTGCTAAAAGGATGTGAACAATGAACCGCCGTCTACAAAAACATTACCGTAGACAAAAAAATGGCACATGACAATGAAGCGCTGCAACTGAGGGATGTGTACGTGCGTAGTTTTTTTATTTTCTAATATTCAAACTGGCAAAAACTATTCGAATATTCGGTTGGCGATCGAATATTCAAGTATATACTGGTCAGCCCTATGTGAGTAAACCTTTGCACTTTGATTATTGTTGTGAATTTTAACAACGAAACCTGCACTCAGGTCCAACAGCGCATGGTGTCAATAATATTATGCAATTAAAGTGGTATCGGTTGTATGCCAGGCAAATGAATCAACTCATTTAACAAGTCAATTTCAGCAAGAACTCTCAGAAACGCACAGGATCCCGCCCATTTTCGCTCATGTTTAAATTTAGCCGTGGCGGATCCATGACCTAAAATTTGTCCGAATGGTCCGCATCTCTTGGTCTGGTGAACCAGTGTTTCAATAATAGTACAGAGAAAGGAGCAAAAGCCATACCCTGTACTGGATTACTTTCGACCTCAGGATTTTTACTGCCCACAAACATTTGTTACAAGTGTCAATAAATCGGTGGATACGTTGCAGACTAGTTCATCCGCGTTTGCCAATTTGCAACGGGGAATAGTCACTGGATTTCTATCTCTGATTCACTGGAATTTTACCGAAATGAAGTTATCGGTTTTAAACAATGCTAATAACTTCATTGCAGGAAGATTCTAGTTTTTTTCAGCATCCTGCAACTAAAACGCGATTCAAGGGGCCTGTTGCGGATAAACTGGTCTGCAACTTTCCAGACTGCTTACTGTTTCCATAACTACATTTGCGACAATTTACGTAGAAGAACAGAGTCCACAAAGGATGGTTTGACGTAAAAAAACAACAAAAAACGGGACGCGGTACGAAAGTCGACAGACAATTCTTGAGGAATTAGTAAGCTAGAGCGACCAAAACTTTTTGGCAAGGCAAAAAAATTTTTTGCAACTTTTTAAAATACACTGATAATTTAAGGGGTATATCTGCTGCTAACGACAGTCTCGATAGGCCGAAATATGTCGTCAGTCCTGTGTTGGCAAACGGCGTTGGTGTTTCGTGCCAACAAAGTACTTTCCATGAATTCAGAAGCCCCATACATGCTGAAAATGGTGGAGTTTGAAGAACTTAGAAAGGTTCACCAACGGGACTTGGGTTAATTGTTTAAGCTATAGTCTGTGGGTATTGTTAAAAGTTTAGGACACAAAGCTGCAAACGCGGAGACGTGACACAACTGCAAGGCAACAGACTGTCCCTATAAAAACTACACCTGAGCTGAGGCCCCCCCCCCCCACAGATAACATTACAAGTGCCCCGCCCCTCCCACAATCGTGACGGCGGTCCTACCGCATGTGGTACTGAAGTGTCTGTTTCATCTGTGAGAGCTCCCCTTCAAACTCCAGCTCTACTGTGAAGTCCAAGTCTCGCTGTTGGGGGAAAAAAATCAGGATATTAGTTTTGGAGGGCAGCCTCGCTACTTTTTTTTTTTTTTACCCACAAACACAGGCTCGTACTTTACACTAAGAACACGTTTTAATAGGGCCTAAATAAACTGCACCTTGTGGGCACGTGTGGTCTAGCGGTAGGGCACAGGATTCATGATCGTGAGATTGTGGGTTCGAGCCCCGCCTTGGCCATGCATGTTGTGCCCTTGAGTAAGGCGCTTTACCTCAATTACTCCTCTCAACCCAGGTGTTAAATGGGTACCGGCATTATTCAATGCTGGGAAGGTAACAGACTCGCTGTGGAGGAGGTGTGGCGATCCCCCCACAGCAGCATTTCATGGACTCGAGTCTGACCTGATTGCTTTGAGATTGGCACTCCATTCCTATAAACATTGGTTCATCCCCCTTTCAACTGCAACTAATTTTCTGTATCAAAATTAGGTTGTGTATGCCCTGCGTCAAGGCCGGTTAGACTCACTATAATAATATGAAATAATAATTGAAGTGCACATAATTTCCCATAGCCACGTGCCACAGTCAAATTCACAAATCCTCGCGTCAGTGCAACAAGGTCATAACTCCATTCTTCAACAAGGTCATATCTCGCGCGAATACGCTCCGTGCAACAAGGTTGTATCTCGCATATCGCAACATCCATTGACTTTGCGTGTACATCCGGGTCATTTTAATTGAGATACGACCTTTTGACATTGAAATCTCGCGTTTCACATACATGACGTCACACGCCATTTTAGGAGATACAACCTTGTTGCACGGACACGACAAAATGTTCATTTTGAATGGTACCCAGTTTGTCCGGTACTCACGTTGTTTTTTACGTTGGGCTTCATGGACAGGACACCGTTGATTGCTTCTCCCCGCTTCACCGTGATGTAATCGTCGATGTAGAAGACCGTCTGTTTCCAGTGGGTGTAAGGGGCGTCCGGTGCTGAAAAATAAGATAGAATTGGAACTTGGGAAGCAATTCTTAATTGGTCAGTTAGTGTAAGCCAAGAAGTTTATTTCCAGTGCGTGTATTAAAGCGGGGTTCGGGCAGGAATGGATATGATCAGCGATTGGGGTACCATTCTTAATTGGTCAGTAATTGACATAGTGCAGAAAATTGTTTTCAGTGGGTGAAGGGGAAGGCCCAGGCTCAAATGAGATATGATTAGCAAACGGGAAAAAAATCTTAGGGACCGTGACCATTCAGCCCCGGTATTCGGCCCCCCGGTAAGCTCGTCCCCTCCCAAGATGTCATTTCGCACCGTCCCAGCTACCGGCCCAGGAGCTGGTCCGGTTGCTAATCAGGAACTCCTCTATCTTCGGGTCTATTGTTTGCAAGTATTGACACATGTAATATATCCCAGAAGAAACCCAATAGAACACTTTCGTCGGCACAGATCAAAACCCCTGCCACACGGTTTCGCGCACAATGGGACCCTAAATTACCAAGGCGTTTGGAAGGATTTTATCTTTAATCTGGTAAGTCTGCTATTGTTCTGCTCTGGAGGTTCTCTGAGGGGCAATAAATTGATGCGCCTGACTGACTTCAAAACTTCTGGTCCGACAGGACCATGTACCGGACGAGACTGGGCTGAAGACCGGACTGGCTTTGGACCGGACGGGGTACCAGGGGGCCCTTTTCATACCAGGGCTGAATGGTCACGGTCCCTTAATTGGTCAGTAATTGTCTTTGTAGGATAGGTGTAGGGGGTGTCCGGGGCTTAAATTAAGATTCAATCAGAGATTTGCAAACAATCCAAGATTTGTCTGAGTTGGAATCGACTGGAAGCCATGTTATCGTCAATGAAGAAGAGATGGTGTCCACGGCTAAATTCAAGATACGATCAGCAGTTGGGAAGTTATCCATAATTGGTCCGTAATTGGCAATACGGATAGTCTGTGAAATCCACATTAATCAGTAATTCGGAAGCAATTCGTAATTGGTCTGTATTGGGACCAGCTGAATGCTGGGAGGAACAAGCATGAGTATTAAAGTTGTATGGATGAGAAGGCAATTTGCAGAATCACCAAATAATAGATTTTTATTCAAAGTTTCAAGTAAAGCAATGTCCGATGCATATTGCATAGAATGAAGATACTTTCAGAAGTCTGGTTCACTGTCAATATAAACCTAATAAAATCGGTTTTACATGATCTTCCGCAAAAAGGGCAAAAGTATTAGATAGCCTGGTCATGAAACAAAATTCATAAATACCTCAGACAGTTTAGCTATTCCTATTGGTCGAGAGCCCGTCACGTGGCCGGTCTTAAACGGATGATAAAGACATGGCTAGCTGGTCTTAAACACTTTTCCAGTGTCACAATAAAATGTGGACTCCTAAAAATCCAGTGCCTCTTATCGTTTCATTGGTTGAACGTTCACAATCCTCACGTAGGCATGCGCAACACTACCAGGGAGTCAGAATTTTATAGTTCTAAATTCAAAACGCAACACGCCAGGTGCGTTCTGCGCGACATCGCCCAGAACATGATACGCGCGCGTCAATCTCCATAAAAGGGTTGTTTACATCTTACTCGCCAGCTGAACACTCCATTATTTTGCAAGAGGGATGTTTCAAAATGCATAAAGTGAATTTGTTGAACAAAATCGGGATGTTTTGAACGAATTATATGATTTTTTCTTACCGAAAAGGTATTTATGAATGGGAATAAATATGTGCTCCGTCGGTATTTATCACTCTGTTTAAGACCACTTAGAGTCTGGGTGCTGATAATTACCCTCGCCTCCGGCTCGGGTAATTATCAGCACCCAGACTCTAAGTGGTCTTAAACAGAGTGATAAAAACCTCCAGAGCACACATTTATTCCCTTAATAAAAACCTGGGGGCACTCACAGGTTGAGAAGCCGATCCGTTTATGGCACATGCTGAAGTCGATGTTGAAGTAGGTGACCAGGGCTTGGATGTAATCGTTGCGCTGGACGGCCAGGCAGAAATTGGAGGTGAACGTCAGATCATCAATGGTCACTGTGTACATGTCGATTTCCTGGACAGCAAAAAATATGAAAAGGCAGTTTAGATTAAAGGGAATATACAACATTTGCAAACATCGAAAAATAAAACTACCAAGTTTTTACGAAATACCTTACTAGGATGTTGGTAAATGACAGTCTAAAGCATCCTGTAAAATTATGGCACCTGGTGTGAAGTCATTTTCAAGAAAATGGTAATTTTGTATACATTTCCAACGGTGGTCGGCCGACCAGCGTTGGAAAAACCTAACTATTTTTTAACTACTGCTCCAAATTCACCATTTCTTCAGTCCAAATTTTGTTTGCTATTGGTTACATGTTCATAAAGGGGTGCAGGCCAGCTAGACTGGTTCCCTTACCTTACAATTTTCCTTTATCTATAAATTGATCCATTTTATCTTTAGTGGAGTCAGGGAACCAGACTACTCCACCATTTGTGTTTTTCTTGGTTTTTCTAGCATTTTCAAACACAAAACTTGAAACATGTCAGTGTAACAATATTTGATCTATTATATAGTAACCCCTCAAATAGTTCATTTCTGAAAATTACAGCAAAAGCCAATGATGTACACGTACATTCCCTTTAAGTAAAGAATGGGAATATAAGCAAGCGGTTACTTGAAGTTTAGCTCGAGGTTTTTTCAAGGTTTAACCCTAACCACCCCAATGCCATCAAAATCCATCCCCCCATTTTGGTGGATTTTGGGGGACTTGGTCCAGAAGGCATGGCGTGACCAAATATTGATGGAGTAGGATGGACTTGGGCCTAATGGCCTGAAGCAGTGCTAGGGGTATCCGATTGATTTTGCCTAGCTTCCTGTACTGCTATTGTGATATAAGCCATGTGTAGCAAGTCCATGAATGTCAACCAGTGCGTCAGTGGTGGATTCCATTATGTCATATACAGTTTTGTATTGGACGCACAGTGATTGATGGATTTTGATGGACTTGGTCCAATTCCTAGTGAAAGCGCTAGGGAGTTAGGGTTAAGTAAAGAATGCAAAATTAAACAGGCGGCTACTTGAAGTTTAGCTCAAGTTTTTTTTTTTCAAGGTTCAACGAGGTTTTACGGGAGTTACCGCTTCTTCAATTTAGCATTTTTTTGATGAGGACGCTTTTGGTCATCCTCTGCTTGAAATCCACAACATCAACACGTGGTTCTTTCATTCAACTACTTCATCCACAGTTGGTTCGCGCATTCAACAACAAATTTCTATATTTCAAGTTTATATTCAGGTTAATTGTACCTTTATTTGGAATGTGTTGGTCACCCTCTGCTTGGGATCCACTACATCCACAAGTGATTCGCTGATTCAACTACAACATCCACAATTGTTTTTGATGATTCAAAACTAAGTTGTTTAATCGTTCAAGTATCTATTTAGGTATAACAGTGCCTCGATGAGGAAGGTATTCGGCACTCTTTGAGGATCCACTACATGTACATCCACAGGTGGTCTGTTGATTCAACTACTAGTTTTTATAAGTTCAAGTAATCAACCAATTATATAGGTGTCTTGAGGGGAAAGGTTTGGTCACTCTCAGCTTGCGATCCACTACATCCACACGTTCTTTTCTGATTCAGTTACTTCATCCACAATTGGTTCGTTGATTAGTTCAAGTATTTATGCTGGTCTATTAGTGCCTTTATGAGGAAGGTGTTGGTCACCCTCTTCTTGGGATCCACAAGTGGTTTGCTCATTCAACTACAACATCCGCAAGTGGTTTGCTGATTCAACTACAAGTTTTCTTAATAGTTCAAGTATTTATTCAGGTATATTAGAACCTTGATGAGGAAGGTATTGGTCAACCTCTTCTTGGGATCAACAACATCCACAATTGGTTTACTTATTGAACTAAAACATCCACAGTTGGTTTGCTGATTCAACTACAGGTTTCTAAATCGTTCAAGTATTTCTTCATGTATATTGGTACCTTTATGAGGAAGGTGTTGGTCACCCTCTGCTTGGAATCCACCACATCAACAAGTGGTTCGCTGATTGCAATTTCCCTGATGCAGCTCATGTCAAAACCGTACACGTTGTCCCACCCTACAAAAAAAAACAAAATTCAACAAAACTTGATTCAACAAAACTTAAGTTAAAACGTCAATACTGAAAAAAGGAGTATTTTCAGTCCAATTGGCAACTCCTTCAAAGTTGTGCGTTGGAGTCCACCAACGTCAGCTGGACATCAGCTTTTTTCTTCTTTTTTTTGGCCCCAATTCTGTGGATAGTGTTGAAAATACAGTGCCAACAATTGAAGTGAATGGGAAAACATAATATTACATAATGGGGCTTAAGGTTCGTGTCCGTGTACTGGTACTTTTCTTGCCTTCAACTTCTGTGACACGAGTTCAAATCTTGCCTGGATCAACATGAGGATTGGGTTTTCCACGACAGGGATGCCACTTTTTTTTTTGCTCCAGGGCAGAAAAAAAATTGACAAGATTGCAAAACACCATGTATTCTCACGTCGTGTCGACAAAGAAAGTACAATACAGGCCGAGTTCAAAAATTAACAAAACCCAAAATGGCAGGACCAATTTTGGAATGAAGTTTTGCCTGTAGCACTTTCAAAATCTAGGATATGAAAGCCTAGTCATTAAGCTTTCTTTTAGTACAAGAATCATTCAAATCACTCATGTACTTTTCAAGTTACGGAATTTCGAACACAAACACCATTTTACAGTTCTGTCCCCGTATCACACAAAAAAAGTAAGTGTTCTTTCAGCAAAACAAAAACAATTCTAATAGGGATGCATGTGAATTGTTTTTGTTTTGCTGAAAGAACATTTACCTTTTTTGTGATACGTGGACAGAACTTTAAAACGGTGTTTGTGTTCAAAATTCTGTCACTTGAAAAGTACATGAGTGATTTGAATGATTCTTGTACTAAAAGAAAGCTCATTGATTAGGCTTTCATATCCTAGATTTAGAAAGTGCTACTTGCAAAACTTCATTCAAACAAGTCAGGTGTGTTTACAAACACAAATGCCCCGCAACCGTGACTGTTCCCACGACATAACACCACTCTTTTAACAGCATTTTATGTACCTTGGTCACATGGAACGTTCATTGACAGCATTAGTGTCTTCTGTAGGTTTTATATGAATTAATCCCTAATCCCTTTGCTCTCAGAATAAATACAAGATTTCTATTGTTTCAGCCACTGTGACCTTGACCCTTGACCTTTCGACCCCCAATGCAATAGGCCTATTTGGATTACCAAGAATGATCCACAAACCAAATTTGAAGTTCACATGTTAAGTATTTGTCAAGTTATCGCGCTGACAAAATTCCTTTTGTTTTAGCCACTGTGACCTTGACCCTTGACCTTTTGGCCCCAAATGCAATAGGCTTCTTAGGATTGCCAAGGACAATCCACAAACCAAATTTGAAGTTCACATGTAAAGTATTTCTCACGTTATCGCGCTGACAAAATTTCTATTGTTTCAGCCACTGTGACCTTGACCCTTCACCTTTCGGCCCCAAATGCAATAGGCTTCTTAGGATTACCAAGAACAATACACAAACCAAATTTGAAGTTCATATGTAAAGTATTTCTCAAGTTATAGCGCTGACAAAATTTCTATTGTTTCAGCCACTGTGACCTTGACCCTTCACCTTTCGGCCCCAAATGCAATAGGCTTCTTAGGATTACCAAGAACAACACACAAACCAAATTTGAATTTCATATGTAAAGTATTTCTCAAGTTATCACGCTGACAAAATTTCTTTTGTTTTAGTCACTGTGACCTTGACCCTTGACCTTTCGGCCCCAAATGCAAAAGGGTTCTTAGGATTACCAAGAACAATACACAAACCAAATTTGAAGTTCATATGTTAAGTATTTCTCAAGTTATCGCGCTGACAAGATTTGTCCGGACACACACACACACGCACGCACACCCCCACGCACCCACCCACCCACGGAAGGACAAGGCGGAAACAGTATGCCCCTTCGGCTTCGCCGCGGGGCATAAAAATTGGTCCTGCCATTTGGGTCTCTTTTTTTTTTTTACTCACCCTGTACATACATTGCCAGAGATTTTTTTTCCTCCAAAACATAAAACTGTCGGAATTCGAGCTGTGGTTTTCCTCCCACCTCTAAAACTGCATTAGGGCAATTCCACGGTTACTCACGTAACAGTTTTGATGTACTTTTGAGTTTCCTTGGGCTGTAATTACCTTAATGAAAAGGTTTAATAACTGTTATCCCCATGGTAGATAGAGTAGACCTAGACCTACCTAAGCACCAAATATGACATCCAGAAAAATGTGTTAGGTATGATAAACAAGACGCACAAAATCGGTTACTCACGTTACGAAAATGTAACGAGTTTTTAATGGGCTACCTTGGCCAAGTAATAACCAAAACAATTAAATACAAAAGTCACCTTCGACTTACAATTGATCTTTTCGTCCTTGTACTGCCTGTCCTCGATAGCTGTGATGTGTAGAGTTGCCCTGTCCGGGAATATTAAGCCTCCCCTGGTCTGCGAAATTAAAAGAAAAAGATAGATTTCATTAAAAAAAACATGCCACAAAATGATTCGTCTAAAACTCTCAGGCAACGGAGTCAATCTAGTATCTTTGGAAATATTAGAATGAACTGCTGTCCATGCCAAACGCACATACAGACACTGTGGCTTTGTGCACATCTATATATATAAGAGAGAGTTTAACTCGGCCTCCGAGACGATGTTTGCTCATGAAAGGATCCGAGACCGCGGGCTCCCGCGGCGCCAAAATCGCTCAACGTCCGTGGAAAAATGCGGAGGGTGTCTTCCGCCGGGTCGGACGCTTCGGGTCGTCCTGATTTTCCCGTACGGACCGGCGATCCGTTTCGTCGATTTTTCGTGACTGCGTTTTGTGCAGGAATTTGCCGTCGTGTGCGCTTTCACGTTGACTGCCTGGCCGCCCCCGCTGGCTTTTCTGCGTGTCTAGACTGTGCAAGGTCAGCGGCTTCGAATTAGGGGTTGCGTTTACGTGTTCTACTCGGCTGTTCTGCAAAAGTGTTCACCAAACGGTAGCATGGGGTGACCTTGGCAAAATATTTTTTCTCCATGGTGCGTGGCCACCAAGTGTCCCTATTCTTTCATGTGCTTTGCTTGCCGCCCCTGCACCGAGTGCAACGAATACTCAGAAGGACTACACATTAGTATGCCTTGCGCGGTCTGACCAATCGAAAGTCTACACTGCGTAGTATTTCCGGGCTATGCAAAACTGTTGATGGCAACGCATATTGGAGCCTGCTCCACACCCTGGAAACGAGGTTGGGTCTACGGTGCTCGCTATTTGAAGCGCAAGCATGTGACGTCGCGTGATAGAGTGCTGTTGCTTCCATAATGTGTTTACAGCTCCATGCTTCCACCACCAAGGCTGAGCGTTGTGAGTTCGCTGCCCGCCACGTATAATTCAGTGTCGCGTTATAATTTCGGGGGCCTGTTTGGGGTCAACGAAGGACTCCCCACATTTTCATCCCCAACACTACGCCCTACCCGATCTATGATCGGGTAAATCAGCTTGTCTACAATAATAAGTCATGTGTAGTTTGCAGTATCACGTTTTCTCCAACTTTGAAAAATTAAAGGTCGTTGCGTAGTCAAAAAGCTATACGCTGGGGGCGCTATTTGCAAATGAACATGTAATTTATGTATGGATAACAACTTTTAGACCATTTCTAACACAGTAACACTATCAATTAAGTACAATACTGGCTCAGCATCATCTTTTTTTAAAAAAATACATCAGTGACCAGGGACTCTGAGGCAGTTTGGCCTTGAGACTTTTGACCTGAAGGATTGCTACAATGGGCAGGCTTGTCACTTTGACAAGTGTTGCATGTAACTGCTTTTGGCAATGTTTCTGGCCAAAATGTACCCTGGAGGGTATAATATACCACTTGTTTGTCTTGTTTATTATTTTAAATTTTTTTTTTTAAAGCATGGCGGCAATTTTTTAAGCTTGGCGGCAACTTCTGAAGCTTGGCGGGTGCCTCAGAAAGCATGGCGGGGCACCAGGTTATTTTTACAGGTTGGAGAACACTGCTATACATGTGCAGTACGCGCACCGTGGTACATCCCGTCTCATCCACTGGGCTCTTGAAAAATTGGAGAAAAAAGTGCCCCCTCTTGTTCAAACATGGAGCTCATAGTTAAACTGGCAGCACAGCGCCCCCTAGAGTCCCCGCTTACCAGCCATTTGTCCCTTGCGTACAGTACTGTGTTGAGCATTGACTCGTAGAACAGGCAGTAGCCCATCCACTCGCTGATGATGATGTCCACTTTCTCGACGGGCAGGGTAACCTCCTCCACTTTGCCTTTGATTAACGTGATCACTGGTGGAGAAGATACGAGAAAGGTGTTCAGGGGAGTCGGTCAGAATTTCAGCCGAGTCAATCACAAGTCATTGAGCTATATTAAATTACTAGAGCGTTAACTCCTCATTCTTGCGCACGGACACACTTTGAAGCCATCCTGGGCGCAGATGTTTTGAATTCATGTACGTGTTTGTAGAACAAAATGAAATTACCGGTGGATGGATTGAATTTTGAAAGAGTACTCTAAATGCATCGCACAGGTAGAACGTACACAAACAACTTAGGCGCATCATGAGGGTTTCAAAGAAACACCACACAGTTAATCATCTGCAGTGGATACGCGCACGCGTTGGACTGTTTCCGTAAAGCAAAATGACACGCTCATTTGCTGATTGTGTGTTTCGGTTTTGGGCGTATCGCCTTCGGTAACGCACCTGTATAGAATACAAACGCAGATATGCAAATAGCCGTATAAAAGCCGTACAAATTTCAAGTTTTCCATAGGTTTGTGCACAAACATGGATGCGCCCAGCAGGCATCACTTTGTACATGAGTCAGCGCTCTAGTAATTTAATATAGCTCTATGTTGCAAGTACACAAAATAATGCAGGACCCCTTACACCCATTCAATGACCTTTATATTCAACAGATCAGGTATTGGTCTGTGTGTCCCACACGCCTTATGTTGTCGCACTGGGAATTTGTTTGTTCCCAATGCCGTCCACCTGTTCAAATAGGTCTGTGAAAAGGTAATCATTGATATTACTGTCTGAAAAGCTGTCAATTTGTTTTAATATGTCATTTATGTTGGCTTTTAATAGCTCTGTTGAGTTTGTTGATTTAAGAATTGTTTGTGCAATGTATCATGGTCCTCTCGATTTAACTGCATTGTATTGGTTTATTATTAACCGCCCTGAATCCTCCAAAATCCTTTTTGCAAATTGGAGGAATTTGCAGGATGGAGGTTACATGGCAAAAGTGTGTTACTGATTTCGGAGTATGCACTGTGTCAAGGTCTTGGGCCGGACCTTGTGTTGTTTATGCTCAGCCGTGCATAAATTTAGTCCTTGATTATACTTGAAATCCTCCGCACTGCTCCAGGATGTCACTGCCTCTGCCTCAGCCTATTGACAGTCATAGCCGGAGGATTTTGCAGGATTCAGGCAGTGGTCACCCCTCCATGGACCATATTCAAGAAATAGCGGAGGAATTTGCAGGATTGAGGCTATATGCTATTTTTCCATGAGGCCCATTGGAGGATTTTGCAGGATTGAGGCTACATCCTAGCAAAAAGGCCTAGGGAGTTAGGGTTAAAGGAGTTAGTGATCTGTGTATATTGTTACAATATATTCGATTAGTGGTTTTATGTAATGTCACTGTTCAGAAATGCCAGCGGAAGCTGAATTTCTATACTTTTTAGTGTGGATAATAAATTTGAATTTGATAGATTTGAATTTGAAGTCGTCACAGGTCAAATTGAAGTCGATCACGAGTCAAATCACAGATCGGCCAGAAGACAAATCACTAGTCAATCACAGACTCAATTCCAAGTCAATAAACTATTCAATCACACATCAGATTACAAACTTAATCACAAGGCAATCACAAGTCAATTACAATTCATTCGACCAGTTTGTCACACAAGTCTTGACAACTTGCAATCGAAAAGTCAGGAGCAAAAATGTTATTTCTAAGAACATATGAGCAGATGCAAGGGGAAGAATACAAGGATCAGTGAAAATCAAACTACGTGTATCCTCAACATGCCCAGTTACTTAACAGCGCCCTGTATAGGTTGTAAACAGAGTCCGTTTTGATGTAGCAAGGTCCCTCTTACCCCCACCCAACCGATATTCATGGATCTCCACACAAACAAATTTGGAATGAAAGTATGGACTCGGTGCACGCGGTGTGTCCCTCCCTCTTCGGCTTTCAATAGTGCTCACAAAGCGCCCTCTATTGTTCATAAACGGAGTCCATAACGACGAGCACTTTTCTGAATGCAGCTTACCGTCGTCCATCTTATTGGCTTTGACGATCTTCTCTGCGTGGTCAATGATGTTGGAGCACTCAATCTGAAATACGGAGAGAGAGATCAAAATTAGCAATGAAACCAACCCCTCCTGCACACAATTTCACTAAACTCATAGTAAGTTACGATGCGTCGCAGCGCTGCAATGCGTCGTATCCCTGCGACACGTCCTGCAATCCATTTCACAAAACACGTCGTAAGTGCGACGCATCGTAGAGTTGTGTATTTATAGCACAACTCGGTGTATTTATAGCACAACTCGGTGACTGTTTTGTGTATCAAGTCAGCGTAGAGTAGATAGTCGTCTGATATTCAACAAAGAGTCATAACATAAAACAAAATGGCGGCTGTGTGATGCTGTTTTAAAGGAAAACAAGCTCTCAGTGGACTGTACAGCTACTTTGAAATTTCAACTACAATATTCCAGACTAATTCATAATTCAAATTAGGTTTTGCCCTTCACCGACGTATAAACACTGTAAACTCAGTGTGTTACCTCCCGAGTGAAAGTTGGAAAAATCACTCGGGTGGGACTCGAACCCACGACCTCCTGCTTTCTAGTGCAGATGTCTTACCACTCGACCACCGAGCTAACAGGATCGGTTGGCTGGTTCGAATCTAATGTACATAGCAGCGGGTACCGTATTAACTATTGGGAGGTAACACACTTGAGTTTGCAGTGTTTATACGTCGGTGAAGGGCAAAACTTAATTTGATTTACATCACCCCGACGCAAAATTCCATCTTATTAATTCATAATTATTCAATGATTTTTCTCTTTACAACTTTACACACATTGCCTCGGTATTTTAATCTCTTTTTTGTAATGTTTATGGCATAAAACTGACTAAGAGAAGTTACCACGATTGCCTCTCTCCACCCAGGAGTATGAATGGGTACCTGTGAAGGTAGAGACCAGAATGTGCTGATCTTGAGCTGCTGCAGAAACTGGTCTCATGGCCTGATGAACAGGGGTAGTTATTGTGAAGCGCTTTGAGACCTTCGTATAAAGCACTATATAAGCACCACATTTGTATTATTATATTTGTTTTGCCAATTTTTTTTCTCCTGAACATTTTGGTTTCATACTCACCCCTATGACTTGAGCCGCCCCTGCCTTGGCGGCAAACATGCACAGGATTCCCGTACCGCAACCCACGTCCAGCACCGTCTTGCCCTTGAACAGGTGCTTGTTGTGCCACATGGCGTTACGGTACGTCAACGTTCGCACCTCGTCTTTTAGCATTTCCTATATTGTCAAGAAACGAAAGATGGTAACGGATTTATTCTACTGAATTCATCAAAAATAGAGCATAGCCACCTATTTGATTGTCGTGGATTGGGAATGGCTTGTGTTGACCTATGCCCTCTGTGTGTAGAACCAATATTTTCTGCTTTACTGGAGAGCAGAACGGAATTAAAGGGAATGTACAACGTTTGCTTTTGCCGCAATTTTCAGAAATAAATGGATTTGGAGGATTAGCATGTTATAGCAAACATTGTTAAACTGACTTGTTTCACGTTTTGGGCTTGTAGATGCTGGAAAAACCAAGAAAGCCAATCATGTTCTTGTAGTCTGGTTCCCTGACCCCACTTAAGATTAAGGGGAGCAATTTATAGACTGGGGGAATTGTAAGGTCAGAGAATCAGTCTAGCAGGCTTGTACCATTTCGCAGGTGTGTAAACAATTGCAAAGTACATGCGGAATAATAACTAAATATGAAAAATTAGGAGCAGTTTTTGAAAAAAAAGCCAGTTTTCTCTAACGCTGGTCGGCTGACCAGCGTTGCAAAAATACAAGGTTTCTTGAAAATGTCAGCTCACCAGGAGCCACGATTTTACAGGATGCTTTGGACTGTCATTCCATAACAATATAGTGAAATATTTCGTGATAATTTGATCATTTCGTTTTTTGATGTTTGCAAATGTTGTATTTTCCCTTTAATAGAATTCACCTTTTGAAGTGGACTTCACAAATAGAGACTATACTAAACATTGTTTTAACCCTAACCGCCCTGAATCCTTCAAAATCCTCTTCGCCAAAGTGGAGGAATTTGGAGGCTTGCGGTTACATGGCAAAAGTGCGTTACTGATTTCGTAGGATGCACTTTGTCAAGGTCTTGGGCTGGACCTTATGTTGTTTTTGCTCAGTCATGCACAAATATAGGCCTGGATTGTGCTTGAAATCCTCTGTACTGCTCCAGGATGTCACTGACCAAGCCTCAACATATTTGACAGTCATAGCCGGAGGATTTTGCAGGATTCAGGCTGTGGTCACCCCTCCACGGACCATATAACAAAAAATGGAGGAATTTGCAGGATTGAGGCTATACGATTTTTCCATGAGGCCAATTTGAGGATTTTGCAGGATTGAGGCTACATCCTAGCAAAAAGGCCTCAGGAGTTAGGGTTAAAAAGGAAACGGTTCTCTTTGTTTCAGCCTACCTCGTGAATTCCGAAGTGAGCGTAGGAGTCAAAGTAGTAATCTTTGGACGTCATATCCTCCAACTTGGCTTTCTTTTCGGTGTGTCCCTCCGCGCCCCCCTCTTCCGTTCCCCCGTTCACCAGGGGTTTCAGGGCAGGTTCTGGCAACGCAGGAGCCTGAACAGAGACGGTCGCCATTTCGGATACTTGTTGTGTCTGTAATTTACGAGGGTAAAACAAAGAACCAATAAATGTAGAAACAAATTTTAGAAAGGTTATCGGAATAACACATTTTTTTTTCTGGTGAATGTTGTGAACAATTTGAAGTCAACTTTTGATTTAGTCTGGTTTTTCTACGCAGAGATTTATTCCGAGATTTTTGGTCACTAAAAATGTTCAGCCTGGTGCGCAGCGATGTTGCATGTAAAACTGAAATCTTGGCACAATAAGTCTCTGTACTAATGATGTCACCCTTTCTTTACTTGTCATATGCTTGTGCGCTTTTCTACGAAATCGTCGTTCCCACCAGGCTCCCATAAGAGAGCACACATGTAAACAAAGTGTGACATCATTGGTACAGAGGATTATTGCAAAATACCCAGCTAATCGATCTGTTCACCTCGTAGCCAGCTACGGAGTCACGGTTGATTGCCCCCAATAAACCTTCTCAGTGCAACCCGTATGTCATGTATGTACACGTCACGGGCCACTGCACCCCCACTCCGTAATCGCGTAGCCAGCACGTCAGTTTGGACTTAAGAATTTTGTTCGGCAACCCCATTCCTTTTGTATGTCTTCATTCTCAACTTCGGGAATTTTCACTCCATAGCTAGCAAAAGGGTGGTCACATGACTCACATCATATATCACCAGACAGGCCAATCACAGGGCACATCGGTTCGGCGCCGTCGATAATCAAGGCGCCGGAAAGATTTCCATATACAAAGTTTACTAATTTTCCTCTGTATTGACCAACAAGCCCCCAGATAGCAATTTCATGTCATCAAAGTCATTTTGAGCAGTGAGAAAATACAAGCATTTTCTTAGAAAACACTTAGAATTTTTCAGTCCAATCTCATAGGGTTTGTACACAGGGTGTTGAGTGAACTTCGTATATATGGAAATCTTTCCAAGGCGCCCTGTGATTGGCCTGTCTGATGACAGTCATAGCCACGTAGTCAATCGCAGCAGCCAGCCCATCTTCCATTTTTCAAAACATTTGATAGGCGCATAAATTAACAAGATTGTTTATTTCTTGAAAAAGAAGGGCACAATTGCAGAAAACCCCCGCCACTCGATCTATCCACCTCGTAGCCGGCTACGAGGTCACGGTTGGTTGACCTCAATAAACATTCTCCGCGCTACTTGTAAAATTGTATGTACTATGCGTCATGCTCCATTGCACTCCCACTTCGTAACCGCGTAGCTGCCAACAGGGTAGTTGGTTTGGACTTAGAATTTTTTCAGCAACTCCCATTCCTTTTGTGTTGCTTCGTTCTCAAGCATATTCAAGGGGCCGGGACTCCCACTCCGTATCCGTGTAGCCGCCAACAGGGTGGTTGGTTTAGACTTAAAAAAAATTTCAGCAACTCCCACTCCTTTTGTGTTGCTTCGTTCTCAAATAATGGACCCCCACTCAGTATCCGCGTAGCTGGCATGGACTTGACTTGTTTCTTTTCCAGTGATTCCAACCTCGTAGCCAGAGAATTTAGGGATGTATTTCCGAGTGGCGGGGTATTCTGCAATTACTCCAAAAGAAGAGACATAACAGGCCTAACATATGTACATGACCTACATGTACAGATGTAGGCCTAAATTAATAAAGTCAAGGCCGTAGTTTAATTTTCGTTCTTTTGCTAAATACAGAATAAAAAGAATGTTGCAACCTGACGCTGCTTTTTAGGCCTATCATCTCAATCATGTCAATGAAGGTCAGTCATTGCAAAAGACATGAAAATTAAGACTTAAGAATAAGACATGAATCTGGCACTGAGAAAGGAAAGAAAATTGCAACCTGACGCCACTTTTTTCTTCACATATCATCTCAATGAAGGTCATTCATTGCAGAAATGATGAAAAGGCATGAATCTGGGACTGAAAACATTACCAATTTTGGTAGGAAATACAGAATTTTTTTGACTCTCCATAGACTTTGTACATGATCGTGGAAGTGGCGTCAGGTTGCAACATTTCTTTCCCTGAGAAACATTTCTAATTTTGTTAGCATGGTTAGGAAATACTTAGATTTCTTGACTCTCCATAGACTTTGTACACAACATGCACAACCGCTGAACATGCTGAAGTAGGCCTAGTATCATCAGGTTGCCACATTCTTTCCTACCGAATACATCTTCTTACATCCTCTAATTATTTAACAGTCGAAGTTGAAAAGTCGAAGTTGAAAGTCACTTTTTATTATACGGCGATCTGCACTTTTCAGCACACAATGACATTTCACACACAGCATGCACAGCGCGCGTGTGCATGCACAACACGTGTCGCACGTGACAAAATGCACCCAAAACGAAAAGAACTTGTCAAACCAAACTCAGCCACAAAACTTCACAGAGTTAAGTAAAAAAACAAAACAAAATTGCATCTCCACGTTACCTACGATCCCACAGTTCTAAGATCAGGCCCACAAACATCTCAATTAACTTCGACAAACGTGCATACAAACCAAAGAAAAACTCAACCATTACCTCCATCGTTTCGGACATGCTGCATGAGAAAACCTTTCTTCTGCGTATGATTTTGCCATGCGTTTGTGCATACGTCATCAAAAGCTGCGCTCCGATAGGTCACTGCCGCAAAGGCCATGGCGAAATAACTTTATGTTTGCGGCTTGTACATTAGCCCAGAAATAATCTGTTGAGACTTGTTGGAGCATGCATGGGGGTCTAATTCTCTCTCCATGGTTGGAGGAAAATAGTAATGCCGTATGTACGATTTTGCTGGGGGGGGGGGGAGCCCACAATCTAATGGGCGCCCAGTAAACAAAACCAGACACCCATTATATTAATCGTTGAAAATACTTCCGGGGAAGGCGGGGCGAGGGGGGTGGGGGGGTGGAAGGTCAGCGCCGGGCACACATTCAATAAGCACTAAAAGCAGCTGCTCTCCACATGGTTGTACTGTTGAGAAAGAGCTCGGTCCATTGAAACGAGGAGTGCAAGCTTTAGTGCACAGCTGAATTTCAATACATTTTTTTTTTAGCCCAACCTATTTTTGTTTTCATCACAATGAAAAAATAAATAATCGTTTGTCTGAGTTCTCGCTGGCTATCATTCTATAGATTCACAATGGAGTACGTCACCGAATCTGGAGGGGGGTGGGGGGGGGGAGCGCAACACAATTTGACACCACGTTGGGCTATTCATTTTTAAAATCTTGTTTGAATAGACCTGCCAAACCGAAGTCTACTTTAATCGAACAAAAACAACACGCTAGTTGTCCACTAACACGACAAAATTAACAAGAATTCCTGTTGTACAATTTAGTATTTAATATAGTTGAAACAAATGATTAATAAGCAAGCGCACGATAGACGACAATGTCCGAAGTGTTGTTCTTCATTCTCCAAAAATTCCCGGCAGGCGGGCAGGGAAATAGTAAAAAAAATTATTAACAGTAATTAAAGTATTTCCATCGCATTTGTCTGATGGTACAAGTGTAAAGTAAACAGGGAAACCTATGTGTTTTACCAGTTCCTTTTAATTTCGTTCCACAACACCGTAGTGCTAATTTACGGAAGCGTATTTGACCATCCGCGTTACTGCGTTACTGAGACAAAATATCTTGGAAACATGGAATTTCCTGAAAGGCTATCGTGGAAACGTGAAATACTGTGATAGCCTATCACAGAAATGTGGAATTCCGTGATAGGCTATCGTGGAAATGTAGAATACTGTAGCTTATCACGGAAACGTGGAATATCGGCGTTATAGCCTATTACAGAGACATAGAATTTTGTGATTGGCTATCATGAAAGCATGTTATTCCGTGATGAGCTATCGTGGAAACGTGGAATTTTGTGATAGGCTAACGATATCATGGTATTTTGCTTTGCCACGATAAAACTTCACGGAATTCCATGTTGCGACCCTATCGCGGTATTCCACATTTTCGTGATAGACTATCACAGTATTCCGCGCAGTTTCCACGACTGAGCATAATCATGGAATTCCACTTACTCATGATAGCTTTTCACGGAATGCCACGTTTCCACGATAACCTACCACGGATTTCCACGTTTCCATGATAGGTTCTCATGGAATTCAGCGTTATCATGATGGGCTATCGCTGCATTCCTAGTTGTAAAGATATCTTATGATCGGCCACTCTATGTTTCCAAGATATTTTATCTCAGCACCGCAGTAAACTCATAAATTTGCCCCAATATATTTTATTTTGAGTGCACTAATGCAAGAACATAACATCGTAAGTCGTCCGAGTTTTGGTAAATTCGTCTCACGTGGAGTTGTGAGTTTGTTTGTATCGCAAAGCATACTGCTAGTGGAGTAGTGGTCTTTTTTTTTCCGGTGGCGATCGTGTGGTGTAGGGTCCTGTTCCGTATATGCCTAAGGAAACAAAAATCCACTTTTAGGTTATTGGAATAACAAACTAGTTAGTGACATTACAAACCAACAGGTATGCCAAAGGGCAGGGTTTATTTTTTGAGGGAACATTTTGGGGGTAAAGCGACGACGCAGACGACAAAACGCAGTACGAAAATAAAGATGGCTACGCACATTAAACGCGCAAAACTGCGTTGATTCGCACAGCACCGGCAGTAAAACGCATAAGAAAATTGCATTACCACAAGAAAAGTGTTCAAAATTACCCCAAAAATGAGGTCGCTAGAATTAAGAGAAGTCTGCTTTATGTTACACAAAGAAAAAATCATTTTGGAACGATAAAAAACACCCTTGACTCTATTTTGACGAAAACCAAAGCGGCGGGAGTGGGGGGGGGGGGGCGGGCTGCACTACAAATCGCCCCCACCCCCGCTCATTTCAGCGAAAGGAATACTAGGCGAAGTATTGACACCGAATTATGGTTGAAAAATGAAAGTATGCTGCATTTCCCTGGACGACAGAAGAGAATCAACCTCCAGCCGTCCCTATATTTAATCCACTGTCCCCACTCCCCAAAAAAGGAAAAAGAACACGCCCAAAAACATTGAAAGTTAAAAAAAATTCATTTCCATTTATCACTGTACGGGGTGAGTAAAAATAAAAGGAAACCCAAATGTCAGGACCAAAAATGAAGTTCTGCATGTAGCACTTTCAAAATCTAGGGTATGAAAACCCAATTAATAGTCGTTCTACTTCTTTTACTACAAGAATCATTCAAATCAACCATGTACTTTTCAAGTTACGGAATATTAAACACAAACACAGTTTTAGGGTTCTGTCCGCTTATCAAAAAAAGCTTCTTTCAGCAAAACGAAAGCAATTCACATACATTGTTTTCGTTTTGCTGAAAGAATACTTACCTTTTTTGTGATCCGTGGACAGAACCCTAAAACGGTGTTGGTGTTTAAATTCTGTAACTCGAAAAGTACACGAGTGATTTGAATGATTCTTTTACTAAAACAAAGATTATTAATTGGGCTTTCATGTTCTAGATTTTGAAAGTGCTACATGAAGAACTTCACTAAAATATTGGTCATGTCATCTGGGTTTCCTTTTCTTTCTTTTTTACTCATCCTGTATACATGACGTATATAATAAACATGCACACTGCCATTTACTGACCACTCATGACACACTGACAACCATTATACACATCCAAAAGTTTGAGACTTGGGTAACAATTCTGTTTAATCAATCATTCAAACTTCATGTTATAAGTCTCAGAGAAGGTTTAATAACAATTAGTATACCATTTTCCAAAACACTTAATTCTAAATGATATTACTTTAAATTATGTACATTTTTTTGGGTAAAGATTTACTGATTCGTAACAAATTCAGATAATTATTTCCATCTATGATATCGGGGAAAAATGAAGACTATTATAATTAAAACTGGCATCATTTATCACGTTGTCCCATTGCAATTTTTTTGGAAACAACATGGTTCATCCACCATTTTTATATCACAAAGTACAGAAATATCAGAGAGAAAAAAGCAGACTAGAAAAAAAATGTAGCGGACTGGAACCTTGACGTTGAACCATAGCCGGACAACGCAGAAGCTTTGTTGCACCCGCCATTACGTCACGTATCAATACACCAATGACAGTGGTGAAATTCCTGCGTCAATTCTCGACCGAGCAATTTAATTGGTCAATTGTTAGGGAAGGGCGTGGTTTCAGTAACACGCAATTCCATGACCAACGTCAAGGTGCCTGTTTTGCCGCTTAAGATATGTATAGCATCTAAGGCTTTATTATTATTATTATTATTTATTAGATATAACACATTGGACCTACCGCCGCAAGCAATAAACGTTTATACGGAACTAGCTACAATTACACGACGGACGTACTGAAGATACATTGCATTATGATAATAATTACATGACTGTTTTGAACATGATCAAAAGATGAAAAACCCTTAAAAACAAAAAAAGCAAAAAAAAGACAGACTATTTCAGCTAAGTCAAAGTATAATTCAAATCTAAATCGGTGAAACAAAACGAACAGCCAAAATCAATTAAATGTACATTTTCATTATTCAATGTTGATTAGTACGTGACATGTTCTTGAGAATTTTTATGTATAATTATACAGCATGAATAGTTTCAGACACCAAAATTATGTCAGAGGCATAATGCGTATGACCCACAAAACAACTCCTGGATTTTTTTTTCTCAAGACTCATATACTACTGTTTCGATCCGATCAGGGTGTCCTGGATTTATAACACATTGTGACGTCATTTTCTTCCACGGTTAACCTTATCTGATAATTAGAGCGATCACTGGCGAATACTACAAGCAAAAACCTATACATGTGTACTAATTATTTAGCAGTTTATAACATGTAGTCATTAAAAATCGATTATTTGTTTCCCAAAATGAATTAAAACGCACGTTTAACTATAGGTTTGCAACAATGTCATACAAGTCCTGGATCGAAGCCGACCCGAATCTGGGTCCATTTGACCTGACAATCTTGGGTCAATTTAAAACGACGATTTTTGTTTCCAGTAAAATTGACACATGTTTTATATTCAATATGACTTTTTTTTTAAATGTCAATATCATGACAATGTTCCGGGTTTAATGGCCCGGAAATGTGACCAGAGAAGTGTCATTTTGACCCGAAAAAAGGTCAGGTCATTTGACCGGATAAGGGTCGACTGATCCGGGTCTTTTTAAGAGCGTAAGCCACAACCTGGCAGATATACAAATGTTGTACAAACTTTTGTTTTACTGGTTTGACTTGCATGTATTTCTAACTAGCTAACCAACCAACCAATTGACAATATATCAACATTTTGGCATTTCATTTAAAGATGTATTTCAGTTTAAAACACTGGTTATTGGCACGCAATAGACATAAAAAAAGAACTGTTTTACCACGCCCAACTACAGTTGGTAAATTTCAGTACAATTTCAGTATTTTGTTGATATACAGTGCAGGGGAAAAAGGATTTCGTAAGCACACCAAACGTGCCACCTAAAGGCACACAAACCACTGACAACCAATCAACTATTCTTAATAAACTCTAGTTTATAGTAAAAAAAAACCAGAAAGTTTTCTGGATTTCAGATAAAACAAGAAAATATACCTTCATCCTAAAATAATTTTTTTTCCAGAATAGTTTTGAAATACCATCGCACCGTGTTCTACTTAAAAATATTCTTGAAAAAAAATATCTGGCTTTGGTTTCTCCGAAAAATTTAAAATTCGAAAGATTGGCACTTGTGATTTATTTTAATTACTTTTTAAGCAAAGGTTTAATGAGGAGTTGTTTGATTGTTTAAACTACAGAGAGTTAACACTTTTGTTGTTAAAATGTATAGATCAAGCTAAAATACAAGCGTGATGAGTGAAGGGAGTTTTGTGAACGCCATCTACTCGTACTCGCCGCTGCTGATGCCGCTGATGACACAACACGCGAAGATCATCGCAAGGATCTGAAAGAAAAGTGAGACCAACAAATTATTAACTCAATTTACTGACACTTTGTTTTAAAAATATTGAATTAAATTTCATATTGAACATCGTACGTGAGACAAGACGCGTGGGGAGTGAGGCCAGGTGGTTACGGTTCATGGCTCATGATTAGAGGTTCGAATCCAATTGCTGGTTATATGTTGTGTGGTGGGGCAAGTCACTTTACCCCCACTTGCCTCTCTCCACCCAGGAGAGAGGCAAGCTGGCATTAGCTGGGGAGTAGCCTGCGATGGACTAGCATCCCATCCAGGGGGAGTAGAAATATTCTCAGTCGTTTCATGCTTCTGAAACCAGAGACAAACGCCGGCCTGATGGGCCACATTGGCTCGTGACAAACTTTTCGTTTACTCTTTACTTTCTGGCGAAATCACTCTTCGAAGATGTTACTTTTCACGGGTTCCCGACACATTTTTTCGCTGATTTGTCTGATGCCCGCAAGTTAAGCCACGATGGCCTTCGCGAAAGGCTAGTCCTTGGTATGCAGTTATTCGTGAATAAGTATTAACAACAGCAAAAAACAGCACAACAACCAGTGAAAGGCACTTCCCTGGTATGCAGTTACATGTATTATGTTAACAACCGTACGGGTAAAAGCGCAGGAGAACCAGCGAAATGAAGTACTTTACTTCTACAGTGGTTCCCGACCCACACCTTTGTTCGTCTATAACATATAATTGGACAAGGAACCAGTCTTCCCTCTTCTCGTTGGCCGGCTAGACCGCGCCTTTCCCTGGTATGCTGTACTGATTCATAAGCTGACTTTAATTCTATGAAAAGCGCGTAAAACAGCGAAATGCACGTTTGTTGCTTCAACCGTACGGCATTTTAATGCATTGGGCCCATTTCTGTATGTGTGTGTGTTTAATATCTCTATGTGAAGTAACATTTAACGTTTGTTTAATAACCAGTGGGATAAGTGTGATTTGATTTGATGGCTCCCAACACACAAAATGACATGGTTCCAAGTAATAACAGTCTTAATTTTAAAAAGACAAAAAAGAACCCAGACGGGTGTAGATACATGATGGAAAAGAACGCGGCCAATAGCGTTAATTTCATTTCAGGGGAAATAAAATCCACTTTGGCAGGTGGGATAGAAGATGTAATTAAAGACATTGTGATGGGGTGTTACAAAATGTATATAGGGGCGAACAAAGTGAGGATGGTAAACAATGAACGAGGGTATTAGTCAATGTAGCAACGATCGAAAGTGACATCGGTTGGTTAGTTCTGAGATATTTTCAGCTATTTTGATGAAAACGGACGGTGGAGTATGTTGGTGGAAAGACCGAAAAATGTATAGCAATATGGCGGACTGACAAGAAAAATCCAACATTTGTTTGGTTGTTTCTGGTTGCTAAGGTAATGGAACTGGCCAGTCGCAGACCTTGGTTTAGGCGTATTCTCCGTGCTCGATGCCACTGATGACACAGCATGCAAAAATCATTGCAAGGATCTGCGGCCAACAAAAGACAGAGTCAATGAGACTTTATTGTGTCCATAAGCTGGATAGTGAGCCGCAAGCGAAGTCAGGCCCCCAAGTCGCCAAGACTCTCAGTGACCTATAAACCTGAACCAATCGTCACTTAATTGACGAAGAGTTTTTGATCAAGTGATGCTTTTGAACTGATCACAACACCTGTACAATAGGCCTGTACACGTACACGCGCCATTTTTCTTGAATTTGGTAAGGTGTGCTTGCTTCTTTCAACCTTCGACGTCAACTTTGGGCGTCCTGTCGATGTCACGTGATTCTTTTAGCCTTCCGCGGACCAGAGCTCCCGTGCCTAGCTCGCTCGTAAAATGAAGGTCACAATGAAGTCCTATATAGTTTTTACCGCTATAGTACATCGACATGTAAATAGGACTACTTTTACTGTACGTTTTGTGTTTTGAACTGTGACGTCGTTTCATTTCGTAACCTTTGAAATTTTTTCTCATGACAAAGCGCCTCGTGAGGGCGATATAAGATTAGCTCATATACCACTGACGTCTTTTTAAACTGGACTCGCTGACAAATGCCAATTGGAGTAACCGCACACCATCTTGGGTCACCCATGACGCATGCGCATTGCGCAGTAAACCCGATTTTGTTAAGGTTAGTTGGTATTTGGATTTTTTCTTCAGAGTTAAGTCGGCGGAAATCAGAATTGTATTTTCTGACCGGCTTTTGAGATGTAACCAATCCTAATAGACAAGTTCGTTTAGAACTTACAGCAGGACTGTTCTTAACAGAACAAAAAAACTAGTTAGTAAAGTTGATAATAAGCAGGACAAGTTCTTCTCAGAACTAATATCTTCTAAGCAGTAGTTATTACCACATGGTGTTACCGCAAACCGAAACGATACCAATCCTAATAGGTTAGGACTAACTTAGTGTGGGAATTTTTGTTTTGAATCTATACGAAAAAGCAACAACTCAACTTCAAAACGAAGTATCCAAGATGGAGGATCAAATGCTTCAAAGAGTGCAGAAAAGAATCGCGGGAAAATAGTCCAAAGAAGCTAATATACGCGCTGCAAACACCTGACTCAAAACTCACCTCAGCTGCCACCAACCCCAGAGCTGCGGCCCCAATGATCAGGAAGTTATCCTGTAAGAAGTTAACCACTTCGTCCGTGCATCCCTGCGAAACAAAGAAGAACATCGCATGGTTATAACTGCTTTCAGGGCTTGAAAGGTAAAGGCAGTTTGGCATCCTTGAAAGGATTCGAACAGGGGGATCGGGTTGGCGAAGCGGGATTTTCCTCGCCTTCCATCGCTGTGACCCGGGTTCGAATCCCGCCTGGGCCAATTATGTGGATTGCGTTTTTAGTCCCTGACTGATGGGTTTTCCATCATTCTGGGGGTTTCCTCCCACCACCAAAACTGTAATTGCCTTCCACATTTTCTATATCAAGGGACCCGATAGGAAGTAAGTCAAAAGACTTTCATGGGCTACGAGTCCCGGCAAATTGCCGAATAATCACAAATAAACAAATACCCTACGTAACATTGATTAAAACTCACGGGATCTAATTGGTTAATGCACATACACGGTTTGGTGAATATAGGCAAACAATTAATGGTCCAATCATTGCGCTGCTTTATACGCAGCATTCTGCGCTGTTGGTAACCATCATAAAGTGCCGATTTCTTCTTCTTCTTTTCCTTGGTCTTTTTTGAAGCATCACCATGAAAATGGGCCATGATAATACGTTCCCAGACTTCACTTTGTCACACAAAAACCCCACAATATAGAGCGATTAACAATGCATGCGCCACCAAGAGTTTGCCATTGAAAGTCTATTTTGTTTACGGTAGACAAATTACGGCTCACTTGAATGAGTGTCAGTAGACAACTTGAGCTAAATTGTTATAAATTGGGGTATAGCTTTCTGCCGCCTCACGAAAAAAACACCATATTGATGAAAAGAAAAAGAAATGGGCAAACGTATTCTCGAATCATACGCTTACGAAACTAGTGTCCGAAAAAAAAAAAACCAATTTCAAATGTCCCGCGCTGCGAATTATTTTGACGACCATCACCCACAATGCACTGGGGCAAACTCTTGGTGGCGCACTCATGCATTGTGAATTGTCCGAATTGAGGAGCGACGGGTAATTAATTATAAGACAAGTTTCGCACGGTTCAAATAATATTTTGTTAATAATAATGAAATAACATAGGTTTTCCCGTTCAATTTCACACTGTGCTCATCCAGTCATGCAAAACTTTCATTCATATAAATGGGTAAAAGTTGTCACATCCAGTTCAATTTTGCGAAAGTTCAATAACATGTAAGGGTATCTCAATCACGCGTACAATGTAGGCAGCAAATTACGTAGCGTGTGAATTTGATTTCTGTCCCGTTCGGAAATGCCATTTAATGCATACGTTTAAAAAGCAACACAAACATGTGTTATAGTGGTAAAACAGATGACAATGACTTTTGAAAATGGTAAGGGGATGTGCAGCTATTTCAAAGAAAAATACTTATGCTTGTAAACGAGTATGCAATTCATAAGCCTAACAGGACTTTAAAAAAATGTAAAGTATCAAAGTGACACGTTGGATCAACAACTGCCAATAAAATACTGCCTGAAAAGATTTTTAAAGGCAGACAAACGTGACCAGTTTTTCAAATTGGTTTGATTATTTTGTGAAAAAGTCACTTAATTAAAAAGATAATGAAAATAAAATCCCCATCTACCACGCCACCGCCAGAACCCCCTGTCAACACTGTAGTTAATCTTTCTTCCTCATCAATATCTGACGCAGAGCACAAACTTCTCTCCAAGGGTCTCAATTTTTGTCCCGCTCCCCGTTCTGTGAACCAGGTTCAGCTCAGCCAAGACCTCACGGAATACTACCGTAGAATCCGTCTGCGTGAGTTTTTCCTGGACAGTGAACCGTGTGAACCTGAGCCTTTTCGAGTCAAGAGTTCATGGGTACCCCCCAAGAATCGTGTGCCAGCCATAGAGACATACGTTCAAGTTATCAATTCCCAAGTCACTAACCCGGACAACTTCCCCCACAGGACTCATGATAATCTCCCCAGAGAGGAGCGCCTGGCTCTCAACTCCTTGCGCTCTCGCACCGACATCATCATCAAGCCAGCAGATAAAGGTTCAGCTGTGGTCATCATGGATCGTCAGCAGTACATTGATGAGGCCCACCGCCAGTTGGATAATCGCACTAACTATACCCGCCTTGACTCTGACCCCACAGGCACTTTCTGTCGAGATATACAACAGGTACTTGATGATATGCGATCACGTGACCAGTTGTCCAAGAAAGCTCACAAATTCCTTTCTCCCTGTGATTGTAGGACTGCCAGATTTTACCTTCTACCCAAGATTCACAAGGCTGGCAACCCCGGTAGACCCATCATCTCCGGTAATGGCTCACCCACGGAACGCATCTCCCTGTTCATTGACAGTTTTCTCAAACCCCTTGTCCCACAGATTTCGTCATACATTCACGACACCCCAGACTTCCTACGCAAGCTTGAAGGAATCAAGGACCAGATTCCCAGCACAGCCATCATTGGGACTTTCGACGTCTCATCTCTGTACACCAACATCCCACATGAGGAGGGTGTTCGTGCTTGCTCCTTGGCTCTGGCCAAGGCAGGACACACGACTCCTCCCATCAGTGATGTTGGCACCCTCATGAGACTTATACTAACGAAGAACAATTTTTCCTTCCTTGGTGAACACTATCTACAGGTACACGGCACCGCAATGGGCACTCGCATGGCCCCTTCCATGGCTTGCCTCTTCATGGGTGACCTCGAAGAACGCATGCTTGCCTCGGCCCCATGTCGCCCTTGGATCTGGTGGAGATATATTGATGATTTTTTTTCATCTGGACCAGTGATGAGGACAGTCTCTTGACCTTCACTAACCACATCAATTCCTTCCACAGAACCATCAAATTCACGTCGGAGTTCTCGGCTCACCAAACCCACTTTCTGGATGTCACCGTCCGCAAGCAAGGCAACTCACTAACCACTGACCTATATTCCAAACCCACAGACACCCACCAGTACCTCCACTCCTCCAGCTGTCACCCCAGGCACTGCAAAACTGGCATAGCGTTCAGCCAGGCACTCAGACTCAGAAGAATTTGTTCTAATGATTCCGATTTCTCCCACCATACACAGATACTGAGGAACAACTTGGTGGCCAGGAGTCACAGCTCTAGCCAAATTCATCGTGCCATTGCCAGAGCTAAAGCTATCCCCAGAAATCTAGCCCTCACGGGAAAGGCCCTGATGCCATGGCCAAACCCATGATTCCCTTGGTTACCACGTTTCACCCCAATCTCCCTCCCTTCGCAAAATCACTAATGACAATCATCATATCCTCCATACTTCAGATCGCCTTGCCCGCGCCATCCCCAACGGCCCCACATTGGCTTACAGGCGTCCTCGAAATCTACGGGACCTGATTGTTCGAGCTGAAGTCCCATCCTTAGATGCATCCCCTCCCACCCAGCATGGTACTTTCAAGTGCAGTTCCAGATGTGTTGTCTGCCAGATTCATATCCAGGAGTCTGACTCCTTTTCTGGCCACTCTTCTGTCACTACCCACAGAACCATTGGTAACATCACTTGTAACACCTCTAATGTCATATATCTCATTTCTTGCAGGGTCTGTGGAGTGCAGTATGTAGGTGAGACTAAGAATACGCTAAAGAAGCGTTTCTATGCCCACCGGTCAACGGTCAACACCAAGAAACTAGACACCCCTGTTGGTCATCACTTCAACCTGCCTAACCACTCCATTTCTGATATGATTTTGCAGGGCATTGAATCTCTTGGCCATCGCAAGGACTCAGTTCGCCTCAGCAGAGAGAAAGTGTGGATGAATCGTCTTCGAACTATTCAACCACATGGTCTCAACATCCAACTAGGGAATGATTAATCCTTTTCTTCCTCCATTGTCTTCTGTTACAGATAATCCACCTGGTCTTCCTTGTTTGTGTTTACCCATCTTCCCCCATCTTTCATTCCTTTCCACCCCTATACTGTCCCCCCCCCCATCATCATCACTCTCACACTCTTTTGTCCGTTCCCACTCCCTGTGACCTTTGATCCTTCCCCTTTCTGATCCCTCCCCTGTTTACACTAGATCCCTTGTGGTTTGCCATCTCCCTTTGTTCCTTTGTTCTCTCATCCACCCTCCCCTGCATCTTTCCACACCTTTCCCACCTAATCCTCCTTTTGTGTTTCTTCTTTCAGCCCTGCATGTTTGTGTGCACCCCCATGTTAATGTTTGTACCTCTGTCATTTCTGTTTTAGCCTCTGAAGAAGAACTTGCTAAGTTCGCAACGTCAGGCCACATTAATTTTTAGATTTATACATTTCAGGTCCATCCAGTCAGTAAGCAGTTTGCAGCAGTCTTACTTTTTTTCATGTTTCAAATTCTCTGTTGCAGTATCCCTTCGTGGTGATCCTCCTTGCTGACATGTAAGTTTCATTGTGTTTTGTTGTGTTCCTTCTTTCACCATGTACTAATCAAACTGTTCTCTCCACACTACAGGTACCTACAATTTTGTTTTGCTCTGTCCCTTCAAAAGGCATTGCACTTTTTGTCTTCTTGTTCCTGCACTGATTTATTGTATTAACCATTTGTTCTCTCCCTTTCAACAGATATGAGTGACACCATTTGCACTTTCCAACAGCTCAGAAAGGCAAAGGAAAAGGCCTTACGCTTTTCCTACCATCAGGATAACTACAGTTTTTACTCCCTCTCTCGATTTATCCCCAAAGGTTTGCAACTGTCTCACACTCCCTGCTTAGGAAACCTCCCACCACACCTTCAAAGGAGATGGAATCAAGTTTTACATGGTGCCTCTATTAAACTCATCAATATTCTCTCTCAGCAGTGTCAATTTACACGTGAGGACCTCCATCAGAATATTTCCCACCTTGACTCCCAACTCAAATCCAGTTGTTCTGATTCCACGTACAGGAATTTCCATGATGAGATTGAAAGGGGTTTGTCTAACCTTGACTCTGTCCTACTCAACAGGAGAAACAAGAAGATTGGTGGCTTGCTTGCCAAGCAACAGCAACGCAGACACAGACGTTTCAAACGTCCTAGGTCCCCATCTACCACGCCACCGCCAGAACCCCCTGTCAACACTGTAGTTAATCTTTCTTCCTCATCAATATCTGACGCAGAGCACAAACTTCTCTCCAAGGGTCTCAATTTTTGTCCCGCTCCCCGTTCTGTGAACCAGGTTCAGCTCAGCCAAGACCTCACGGAATACTACCGTAGAATCCGTCTGCGTGAGTTTTCCTGGACAGTTAACCGTGTGAACCTGAACCTTTTCGAGTCAAGATTTCATGGTTACCCCCCAAGAATCTTGTTCCAGCCATATAGACATACGTTCAAGTTATCAATTCCCAAGTCACTAACCCGGACAACTTCCCACACAGGACTCATGATAATCTCCCCAGAGAGGAGCGCCTGGCTCTCAACTCCTTGCGCTCTCGCACCGACATCATCATCAAGCCAGCAGATAAAGGTTCAGCTGTGGTCATCATGGATCGTCAGCAGTACATTGATGAGGCCCACCGCCAGTTGGATAATCGCACTAACTATACCCGCCTTGACTCTGACCCCACAGGCACTTTCTGTCGAGATATACAACAGGTACTTGATGATATGCGATCACGTGACCAGTTGTCCAAGAAAGCTCACAAATTCCTTTCTCCCTGTGATTGTAGGACTGCCAGATTTTACCTTCTACCCAAGATTCACAAGGCTGGCAACCCCGGTAGACCCATCATCTCCGGTAATGGCTCACCCACGGAACGCATCTCCCTGTTCATTGACAGTTTTCTCAAACCCCTTGTCCCACAGATTTCGTCATACATTCACGACACCCCAGACTTCCTACGCAAGCTTGAAGGAATCAAGGACCAGATTCCCAGCACAGCCATCATTGGGACTTTCGACGTCTCATCTCTGTACACCAACATCCCACATGAGGAGGGTGTTCGTGCTTGCTCCTTGGCTCTGGCCAAGGCAGGACACACGACTCCTCCCATCAGTGATGTTGGCACCCTCATGAGACTTATACTAACGAAGAACAATTTTTCCTTCCTTGGTGAACACTATCTACAGGTACACGGCACCGCAATGGGCACTCGCATGGCCCCTTCCATGGCTTGCCTCTTCATGGGTGACCTCGAAGAACGCATGCTTGCCTCGGCCCCATGTCGCCCTTGGATCTGGTGGAGATATATTGATGATGTTTTTTTCATCTGGACCAGTGATGAGGACAGTCTCTTGACCTTCACTAACCACATCAATTCCTTCCACAGAACCATCAAATTCACGTCGGAGTTCTCGGCTCACCAAACCCACTTTCTGGATGTCACCGTCCGCAAGCAAGGCAACTCACTAACCACTGACCTATATTCCAAACCCACAGACACCCACCAGTACCTCCACTCCTCCAGCTGTCACCCCAGGCACTGCAAAACTGGCATAGCGTTCAGCCAGGCACTCAGACTCAGAAGAATTTGTTCTAATGATTCCGATTTCTCCCACCATACACAGATACTGAGGAACAACTTGGTGGCCAGGGGTCACAGCTCTCGCCAAGTTCATCGTGCCATTGCCAGAGCTAAAGCTATCCCCAGAAATCTAGCCCTCACGGGAAAGGCCCCTGATGCCATGGCCAAACCCATGATTCCCTTGGTTACCACGTTTCACCCCAATCTCCCTCCCCTTCGCAAAATCACTAATGACAATCATCATATCCTCCATACTTCAGATCGCCTTGCCCGCGCCATCCCCAACGGCCCCACATTGGCTTACAGGCGTCCTCGAAATCTACGGGACCTGATTGTTCGAGCTGAAGTCCCATCCTTAGATGCATCCCCTCCCACCCAGCATGGTACTTTCAAGTGCAGTTCCAGATGTGTTGTCTGCCAGATTCATATCCAGGAGTCTGACTCCTTTTCTGGCCACTCTTCTGTCACTACCCACAGAACCATTGGTAACATCACTTGTAACACCTCTAATGTCATATATCTCATTTCTTGCAGGGTCTGTGGAGTGCAGTATGTAGGTGAGACTAAGAATACGCTCAAGAAGCGTTTCTATGCCCACCGGTCAACGGTCAACACCAAGAAACTAGACACCCCTGTTGGTCATCACTTCAACCTGCCTAACCACTCCATTTCTGATATGATTTTGCAGGGCATTGAATCTCTTGGCCATCGCAAGGACTCAGTTCGCCTCAGCAGAGAGAAAGTGAGGATGAATCGTCTTCGAACTATTCAACCACATGGTCTCAACATCCAACTAGGGAATGATTAATCCTTTTCTTCCTCCATTGTCTTCTGTTACAGATAATCCACCTGGTCTTCCTTGTTTGTGTTTACCCATCTTCCCCCATCTTTCATTCCTTTCCACCCCTATACTGTCCCCCTCCCCATCATCATCACTCTCACACTCTTTTGTCCGTTCCCACTCCCTGTGACCTTTGATCCTTCCCCTTTCTGATCCCTGCCCTGTTTACACTAGATCCCTTGTGGTTTGCCATCTCCCTTTGTTCCTTTGTTCTCTCATCCACCCTCCCCTGCATCTTTCCACACCTTTCCCACCTAATCCTCCTTTTGTGTTTCTTCTTTCAGCCCTGCATGTTTGTGTGCACCCCCATGTTAATGTTTGTACCTCTGTCATTTCTGTTTTAGCCTCTGAAGAAGAACTTGCTAAGTTCGCAACGTCAGGCCACATTAATTTTTAGATTTATACATTTCAGGTCCATCCAGTCAGTAAGCAGTTTGCAGCAGTCTTACTTTTTTTCAAAATAAAAAAGTATTTCAATGAAACTGACTATTGTATAGTCCATGTTCGATGAATAGGACGCATGTTCACGTGATACAAACTTTCCACGAATTTGTGCTCTTCTGCACTTGAAATGTGGTGACACAAACTGTTGATTGAATTAGGGTAAAATACCAAGAAAAAAAGATACGCATATCTATTTGAAAAAAGTTTGCACGGTTAGGAAACTTTTAAAGAAAACAAACAGTATAACAGCTGTTTCTAAACTTCATTTATCAGTTTGTTGTATTCTTAAGTCCTGTTTCGGTATGAAACAGCCGTCGGAAGGCTTTTGGGCAGCCAGGAGAGAGCAGGCGCCAATTTGACGGTACTGCTAAGCACAAAAAAGTCTGGCTTATAAAAGCAGGTTACAGCCAAAATCCATGTTATGTGTATTGCTCGTGATTCATATTCAGCTGTTGTGAGCTTAGCATAAAAATCAGATGCAGTTTTGGTTGGTAACTTTTAAGCCACACTGTTTTTGTGCTCAGCAATTTATTGTGCTGAGCAGCGCCGTGAGATTGGGCCCCGGATAAAAGGGAACAAAATTGCGTCCGGTACATCGCGTTTTGGAATTACTTGACTACGGCTTGAAATTACACACGAGTCTATGGGAAGTGGCTGCAGCCACTACCAATGTAAGGACACGACCTACTCTTCATGTGTGGGGTTGCGCTGTCGGTTGCCCGTTGGGACGTCACATTTACTTGGGGCTGATATAGGACTAATCCTGTAAGGGTATTTTCACGGTTTTATAATGACCCTGGCCACTGAGGATTATCATTGGTTATACATAACGGTACACTGGGTCTATCTCCATGGGTAAACAAAGGACCTTCTGGAGGGTGCTTTCACGGACTTCTAATCTGTCTTTATATGTTGAAAAATCCGTGAAAATTTAGTTAACTGTAATTTAAAGGGAAAATCGCTCTTTAACGATTTTTTAAGGGATGAAGATGTTCATACTGGGAATGCAACTGCCAAATATGAAGTTGACTCCTTATTCCAATGTACTTTCACAGAAACTGAATAAGTCTTCTTTTATTAAACTCGCCCACCTGGTGCAAAATCGAAAACCAACCAACAAAATGGGATTTTTTGCACGAACATGCTTATGTGAACTCATTTAAACGAAATCGAATGCTCTAAATTAGAAACCGTTTTCCCTGAAACCTCTTGAAATGGAATGCACATTCTGATTGAATGAACAAGTTGCGAAATTAGACGGGAAAACCTATCATTTTATCATCCATTAAATGTATCGTACCTTGAGGTTGACTAAATCCGGGTCCTCGAGGTTCGCGTATGGTGTACCAAGCGTTGCATTCGCCTTGTTGCAATTGTCCGTACCAAGCGTTTTGCAGCACGAACCGGGCACGAAGAAGTTGCTATTTTCGGGTTGCCTCTGAAACTCTGTGCCATAAGTGCCATTCGCCCATGACATGTAGCTTCCTCCTCCACAACATGAGAACAACTGTGAGGAGAATCAAATAAAAATACTGCAAGTAAAGGCTTGCGCGATCCCCTGGCATCCTGGCAGTTTGTATACATGTACAGGCAGTTTTAGTAAGGACACTTTTCAGTGTACCTAACCCAAACGGAATGTGTCACAACTAGCAAAAGGTATTAGCCAAGAAACTGGTGGGCAGCTGCCAGCTGTGTTAGTCGGGCATAATTGTGTCACTTGTGGTGGTTGCCTTTTACTTACAAAACAATAACTTTCGAAACTAGTGAAACAAAGTGGCATACATCTTTGGCTACCTAGGACCAGAGTAGCCCTGGAGGTCATGACCTCGTGCCTGAGACTAATCACTTTGTCAGGTAACATAAGCAATAACCACATACATGTATCACGCTTGGTTGAGATTGATGACTGTACTTTCAGTGAATTAAACTTACCAAAAATGGATTTCTCTGTCTTTCATACATGTAAACGCACACACGCTTACATAGGCATAGTGGGGTACTTCCTTTGTTCTCGTGTACTAAAATTTTGCAACGTCGCACACTTATGTCAAACTGTTCTTATTTTAACCATATAAAGTTAATTTCCTGGGCTGAAATTCGGACTTAATATCCCTTTTCTAAAACTCTTCCCTTTGCGACAAATCAACCCACCCTGGAAATTCCTAGTTTTTGAGTAAAATCCATATATCTATTTCGTGAAAAACTTGTGGGGTACCAAAACGGTACCCCGCAAGTCGGTGGGTATTCCTTGTGGGGTACCTCCCATTGTTCCGGTACCCCACAAGGCAGTGTTTGTACACGCATGCACACACACACAAGTGTGTTTGCCTGCAATCGGGGACCCTCTATTGTCCCTCTTTTAATTGTACTCTAACTTTTTACGAGGACCTCCCATATGTTTTGTACACGAATTCAACTTGGGGACCTCTTGGGAATTGGGGGCCCTATAGGCCTGTAGTCCTCTATAAATTTTCAACGTCCCCTATTGAATGCAGAAACAAATTCAAACACACTTTTGTAAACATCGGCAATCGTGAACCCCCTATAATTGTCCCTAATCTTCATTCCTTTGTTTGTACTCTAACTTAATTGTTAGCAACAGCTCTCATTGGGTTTGTACCCGAATTTCCATGGTGGACTAGGGCCTATCTGTCAATCGTGGACGTATTGTTTGTGCCCTAACCCTTTTGACCTGGGTCCCTGATTGCAGTGTTTACATACTCACAAGGACAAACAGAAGGAATACGCAATCGCAATATCCCCCTGTATGGCTTAAAAGCAAGGGGGATAAAAATCAGACTTAAAATCAGGCTAAAAATCAGACTGAGATTGAGACTCATCTAATATACCCAAACCCAGACCCAGGCACAGACCCAGACTCGGACTCGGACCCATACTCGATCAGACCCAGAACCAGAAATCAAACCCAGATCCAGACCCAGACATAGACCCAGATACAGACCAAGCTCGATCAGACCCAGACCCAGACCCAGACCCAGACACAGACCCAGACCCAGAACCAGTCCCAGGCCCAGACCCGGACTCGGACCGAGACCCAGACCGAGACCCAGACCAAGACCCAGACCCAGACCCAGACACAAGCCCGGACTCGGATCCAGACCAAGACCCAGGGCCAGACACAGAAATAGACACACAGACCCAGACCCAGACCCTGACGAGACCCAGACCAAGACACAGACGCATGCAGACTCAGACTCAGAGCCAGACCCACACTCGGTCAGACCCAGACCCAGACCCAGACCCAGCTCGAACAGACCCAGACCCAGAGCAAGATACAGACATAGACACATGCACAGACCCAGACCCAGACACAGACCCGGACTCGTACCCAGACCCAGACTTGATCAGACCCAGACCCAGACCAAGACCCGGATTCGATCAGACCCAGACCCGGATCCAGATCTAGACCCAGACTATAGACCCAGACCCGGACCAAGATTCAGACTCTGCCTCACTGACTCAGATTCCGACAAAATCGATCAATAATTATTGGTCAGAATGAGACTGAGACCAACTCAGGCATACTCAAACTGAAGAATGACTGAAATATTGCCCATTGATCGATAATTATAATCAAATTAAATTCAATGAAATATATATTTTACTCAATATTATCAGCCAGTCACGTCAATCAATCAATTTAATTTAATGTACATTAACGCAGCATTATACCTTACCATTTGGACAGTATCAACAAACTGAGGCGTAGTACCTTTGGCACCGTCGTAGTTATCCTTATGAGTTGCCAACTGACTCTCCCAGTACTCGGTGGCAGTATCCTTGATCTGTGCATTATTTTAAGCAAACACAACCAAATCGATTAAATCAATAAAAAATGTTGCCAGCCGATTTCACAAAAAATTGCGCAGCTTGCGCCATGCGTAAGACTGCGCAACAAATTAATTTGTTGCGCAGCTGCGTAACGTTTTACATAATTTAAACATCTTGGACAATGATAAAAACAACATGTACCACCGGTTGTTTGCGTGTGAATTTGTTCGATCACGAATTCGTGAGTCGTTGGATCACCTCAGCCCACCATTTTGAAAATTATTTTCTCCGACTTTAGTTGGAATCGTTTGGCGACTCTAAAAATTATGTTACGAGTAAAATAGAAATTTATTTACTTTAAACATAAAGTTGTGAGTGTCTTGTATCAACCTTGTTAAGTTGTGCAATAACGGGCTTCCCAACGTCGCGACTGTCTCGATTTGCTGTTAAAATATGCCATTTTCAGTCGCTACGCCGCAACTTATGCCACCTAAAATGCTTGCCCAAGTTATGCCATAATTTATTGCCCAACTCGCGGACTGTGTCATAAGTGAAGTGTTGCGCACCGTGAAATGTTGCGCAACTTACGCAATAAATTGTGGCGCAAGCAGAGTTGCGCCATTGCGTATAAGGTTTCGTGAAATCGGCTGCGGGACCAGTGTTTGAGACAAAAAAAATCTCAAGGTAGATTATTTCGCAATCAAATTAACTGAAGCAATGAAGAATACGATGTCTGATTTTGGTCCTAAATTAAAGCACACGTGTTACATTTTTAATCGCGGTGAAAAGTTCAAATGTAACTGAAAGGCAATATTCCACCACTCGTTTTATCCCGGTTTAGGGAATATAGTTGCCCCTGCTGAGCACACTTTCTTATCCACCATTAAGAAACAAATTAACCGCTGGATTTGCGGTTGCTTGTAGATGTTAAGGTATATTCCAACTCACGCTATTCCTGAAGACGAGGGCCAAGATTCCTCCAACGACCTCCAGGATGACAAGCAACAGCAGCACAGCGATGTACTGACAGAGGAAAAAAAAGAGTAAAAGTTGGCGAGAAAACAATCATCGTTGAGAGAACAAGACAAGGCAAGTCTGGTGAAGCTGGTGCCTTATCCAATAGACCTTTATCATGCTGCTGCCATTTCAGTCATGTTCCCTGCATCAAATAACAGTGCTGAATGACGATTTCTTTGGGCAAAAAGGAACCAATCCAATTTTCTTCCAGCCTCGCTTTGGTTATGTTGATTTTAATGGGAACAAATCAAGATGGCTGCAACATGATAATGGTCTTTTTAGTCAGAGCTATCCGGAGGCATGCGAAGAATAGTGAATAGCCATTATTCACTATTCTTCTCATGCCTCCGGATTAACTGCCAATGACGGGGTAATCCTACACGATAGCACTGCCCGGCCCGGTCTCTTCACCAGCTTGCATCCAGTCTAAGTCACAAGTGGCAGTCGGTTAGTAAGTGAGATAGGTGCAGAGAATATAGGCTGGCCCTCTGTGAAAAGCGAGATCCTGGTGTAGAAGGAAATAGCGCGAGAATCTCGAATGACGCTTTTTTTTTGGTAATAAAGGGAGAAGGTATCACGAAATATTGTTTTTAAGAACACAAATAAGACGAGGTTCTTCCTTTCCAATATCAGTATGACGTGTTAAACCTGCATTCAAAATTCGAATTTCAAACCGTCACACAACAAAGCCAATTCTATAAACATGCACTGGACCCTCTATCCGGTTCGCTATAGTGTGACGTCAGTTCATTTTAAACCACGCCCACTGGCCACTTAGTAGCATTGGAACCATTGGAACCGGAAGCTAACGCAACTTGAATGTTTATCCAATGGGCGCTCGTAATCAGTGGTGCGCGCGCGTATGACGTGTTTTTTTTTTTAAACTAGCAAACCGGATATGAATAGCCGAAACAGCCCCGTGTTTTTCCATGTGATAATGGCAAATCTCTAGTTTTGACATGTCGTTTGATTCACTCACTATTTTCAGCAGGCAGCCACTCTCCTTACATGCGCCGAAACATCCGGCGAAGGCAACGAAAAACACCAGGCATCCCACTGCGATGATCACACCGCATGCTACGTTGAGCGTGTTGGCGGAACCACCGAAGAAGTCGCTGTATGTACTCGATCGGGCGAGCACATATCCTGCCAGACCAATCAACGCGATGGCAACAAGCTGCACGAAAAACAGAACACAGGAGGAAAGTTACTACACCTCATACACAGTTTATGAATCAATCGTGAGTAACGTTACTGCATGCTGGCAAGGGCGGCGGGACCGAGGGGCAGGGGGCCTCTTCCCGATTTACCCAAGTGGCCCTTTTGCGGAGTGACATAAAATTGTGCCCCCTCGAGCATAAATTATTATTATTTCATTATTAAATTTAAAAACATTAACAAATAGACAGAAGTAAAAACGTTATGCATCACAATTAAAATAATTACAAGGCCGTGGTAAAACATCATAATGAGAGTTAAAAAAAATAACGCACGTAACAACAACAATTGAGGTTCATAATGAAAAAAAATCTTTTAAAATATTGACTAAAAACAGTTGGGAAAAACAGGGCGAAATGAATTGCTCAGATCATAGAGCTAGGACCCAATAACTAAATGAGGATAAAAAAAAATCAAACAGGGATATAAAGCATAAAGCTTAGTTGTTATTTAGAAGATTGTTAAATATGGGATCGCACTATTCTTGCATCGGTTGGTTCGACATCGAGATTGACAGAGTGTTGGTATTGCGGAGATTGTTTGACCTTTTGGCTGTGAGCCATTCACGGTATTTATGAGATGAGATAATTTTTTTACCAAACATTTAACAGAGATGATCACGTGTGCCCCTCGAGATGAAAACAAAACTGGCCCTCAAATTTCGGATATTTTGTTTTCAGTAACCATTTCCCCAAAGGGTATAGAGAGTTTCGATATGAATCGAGGAATTTGAAAACCAAGCCGCAAAACTCTTACAATGCGCCCTGAAAACGGGCACACAATGCGTAGTTTGCATAATGGCTGGTTTTGAAGGGCGCCCCTATATTGGAAGACGGTACCAGCCCCCCCCCCCCAATTTGATTTTACGGAGGCCAAGTGTCCCATGAAAAAAAACGTGTCCACATTTCAGCACCGATAATTATGCCCCCCCCCAATAAAAAATTGCTGGATACGCTGCTGCACCAACGGAAGATGCCTTTTACTGAGCAAGTGCCCCTTTTTGGTGAACCCCCTCCCCCAGTTTGAAAATCGTTCCGCCACCGCTGCATGCTGGTACCAATTTAAAAGCTTTATGGCACATGAATTATTACATGCCCAATCTGCATGGGAGGGTTTCCCGCGGATTTTCCTCGATTGGGGTTATAGAGCTAAATTATATATCGGGGGTTAGGCCAAAAAAAAAAAAGTCGGTCCCTGGTCAGCGTGCACGTCGATTTTAATCATGCGCGTCAATCTTTTTTTTTCAAAATTTTCCGCGTTAGCTTCAACAGCGCCCTCTATTGCCGCATCTCCTCAAATTTTTGTAGCAACTAGGAGCACCAAGGAATGGGAAATTGCACCAAGGCAAATGATCGAGAGCACCAAGGCAAATTATGGAGGACACTAGTGTACACGAGGACACAAAAAAGCAAAATAGTACCCCACCTTGTCTGTACAATCCAAGCTTGAAAACAAAACCCCTAAAACAAAACAAAAAACGCGTCGCCGCATCAATTCCGGAACTTTGGTCTGACCAGAGACCAAGTATTTTTTTTTTGCCTTATAAAACAAACGCAAAATGACTTCAGCCTAACACAAACATCGGAAGAATACATCTTTCCCGTTCTTTACAGAAGACAAGTTGAGCGATATTTTCTCAGATGTAATAAATGAATGCATAAAATACTTTCTCATAGAAAAAAAAACCAAACTCATACGACAACAATTAAAATACTTACCCAGAGTATGGAGTTGAAGACGAAGAGAATCATCTTCGATATGTTAGCACCGCACCCGGCCACCATTTTGATTGTGTTTCTTCTTCTTTTACCCAAAACAAATCCTGTTTTTGTTTCAAGAGAAACATCAAAACCGAAATTAGTGATTATGAGTAGACTATAAATCGCTGCATAACAGTAACTTAAAACTCCCCAGTACATTCTGGGCTATTAACGGTGAGCGTGTTAGAAGCCTTAGCGATTAATTGTCGTACATCATAAAACTAAGTTTGTTTCCTATTTCTTTTTAGTTGAACAAAGAAATTATTGACTGGAGCGGGGTTTTGAACCTGCGACCATCGGGTTACCGTTCCGGTGCTCTACCAACTGAGCTATCCAGCCCTATGTTGGCATATCCCTGATACGTCAATGTCTTTGTTCATGGGGCGCTAGTCAGAAGCCATAAACCCGTATATGCCATGCATGCAGCCAGGGATCATAATTATACCCAGCACGATATGGGACTGAGGGTTCCCCCGCCCCTATCTCCAATAATACTAATAATTCTGATAATAATTTGGGAGGCTAATTATCCTTACTGGCAGCTGGGATGCTGAATTGCGAAGGACGCGGCTACAACGTGGTCGGGCCGCTGGCACGTAAAGGCGCCTATGGCTGCCGACCACATCGACCCATATATGACCACGGAGCACAGCCTGAGATCGAAAGTGTTTGATTTTTCCGGAGGGAGGAAAACGGAGGGCCCGGACAAAAACCCACGTGGCACAGGAGAGAACCAACGCACAACTCTACCCACATGTGATCCGCGGCCAGGATTCGAACCGTGGTCACCTTGGTGAGAGGCGAGCGCTTTACGCAAAAGCCACCCATGCCTCCCTATACCCTATACACACCATAGACTACTGTTACCTAACACATCCCCCATAGATAATCTCACAAGAATTCCTAAGATTCTGGTAACACAATGACAGACCAACACAAAAGAAGGGGAGGGGGGGGGGGAGGGGTGAGTCCCTCCGTCCCATATTATAATTGTGATGCCCAAAGTCATGATGCAGATCTGGTAATTAGCAAACGGGAATCACTCATTATGAAACGGCTTATTTATTACAATTTTTCTTTTGCTTAATGAGTCTCATATTTAGAAGCTGGCGCTTAAAGGGAATATACATCATTTGCTTTTGCTGTAATTTTCAGAAATGGATGGAATTGGGGGTTAATATAGTTACACTGACTTTTTTGAGGTTTTGGGTTCGAAAATGCTATAAAAACCAAGAAAAACAACCATTTTCCTGTAGTCTGGTTCCCTGACTCCATATAAGAAGAAACAGAGCAGTCGGCCGACCAGCGTTGGAAATTGATACAAAAATACCACTTTTCTTGCAAATGACAGTATACCAGGTGCCATGATTTTACAGGATGCTTTACACTGTCATTCACTAACAGTCCAGCACCCGATTTCACGAAGCGCTGCGACGCGTCGCAACTCGAGTTACGACGTGTAACACGTCGCAACTCGCGACGCGTCGTATCTTCCATTTCACGAAAGTTGCGATGTGTTGAACGCGTCGTAAGTTGTTTGACAACGGCTTAAAACACGTCGCAAGTTAAGTCGTGTCTAGTGGTCATCGCAATATAAGAAGAGTCATTTCTAAGCCAGTTTTATGCCACAAACATTACATTAACGAGATTATAATACCGAGGCAATGTGTGTAAAGTTGTAAATAGAAAATTCATTGAATAATTATGAATTAGACCGGAATATTAGAGTTGAAATTTCAAAGTAGCTATACAGTCCAATGAGAGCTTGTTTTCCTTCAAAACTGCATCGCACGGCCGCCATTTTGTTTTACGTTTTAACAAATTTCAAGCTGAGATCCGACGACTCTTTGTTGAATATCAGACGACTATTTACTGTATGCTGACTAAAGACATAAAACAGTCACCGAGTTGTGCTATAAATACACCTACGACGCGTCGCACTTACGACGTGTTTAGTGCAGTGATGTAGTGCCTTGATGCTGGGCCTTGGCCTTAAGGCTGCCTTAAGGCTTGATTTTAGGGCCTTGGCCTTGGCCTCGAGGCTTGAGGGCAAAAGCCTTGGCCTTGGCCTTGGCCTTGAGGGTTCAGGGCCTTGCAATTTTGAGTCAAGGCTCTTCAAGGCCCATAGATTTTTGCATTTTCCAGATAAATCTGTTTGAAATTTTGCTGTTACCATTTTAATCGTAGTACCATGGAGGAGAGAAGCACCCTATAGATTTGTGTGTTGGCACACTTCCACTTTTGTAGCATCACATTTTGTTACCATTGTAGTAGATTTGCTACAAAAATATTCCGTACACTTGTGGGGCTAATGAGATGATCACTTTAATTGCATATAACTATGGAATAGATCTGATTGGTTGTACATGTCTCCCTGATAAGTGCTAAAGATTTGCATGTATCTGTTTTAGATAATGCTGATATTTCTGACCATGTTGGGCCAGCAAATAAAAATTTCCCAAATCAGTTTCTTGGATCCCCCTTTTGTTACACTTGGGAGAATTGTGTGTCAATATAGAAGTAAATCATTATTTTGTTTAGTTAAACCATATTGAAGACCTGAACTTATACTTTAATAGATACAGTGCAGTCATAAAACGGTATAGGCCTATGCGAGCATGTTGATTGCAATTAAAGAAATGTTGTTCTTCGTGACGAGCAATTCATGATGATAAGGGAGAATCCAGGGGGGCCAAAAGGGGCCATGCCCCCCCCCCCCAAAAAAAACGAAACCATTTTTTTTATGTGACGTCGTTATAAAGGCAGGCAATGAGTACACCACCATCTTTTCCTCAAAAACATCGGTTAAAATGGTCAGAAATTGCCTCAAATCGCACCACAGAGCATCTCGAATCCAAAAATTTTTCGGGGCCCTTAAGCGGGCCCCGAAGCCCAAGCCGTAATTTTTTGACTCACTTTTTTTGGGGGGACCAAAATTTCTTTGCCCCCCCCCAAATTGTGTTCTGGATCCGCCCTTGCGTGATGATGTGTCACTCATGTGACTATAATTAGTTCTATATCAGTGGTCATTTCATAAAACAGGGCCTTGGCCTTGGCCTTGGCCTTGAGGGTTAAGCCTTGGCCTTGGCCTCGAGGCTTGAGGGTCAAAGCCTTGGCCTTGGCCTTGGCCTTGAGGGTCAAAGCCTTGGCCTTGGCCTTGGCCTTGAGGGTCAAAGCCTTTGCTCCAACACTGGTTTAGTGAAATGGTCAGCTGCGACGCATCGTAGAGATACGTCCCGTCGCAGCTCTGCGATGCATCGTAAGTTACGAAGAGTTTGATGAAATCGGGTGCAGCAAGGTATTTCAAAATGATTTGGTAGTTTTATTTTTTGATGTTTGCAAATGTTGTATTTTCCCAGTAAAGCCATGAAATGTGGGCCTGTGTCACCATAACAGATCATAAACCCAATTTATTAATACTGGAACAAATGGAACAGTCGTCTGCTTTTCGAGCTGACGATAGTTTCAATTCAAAGTTGCTGGTTGTTATTAAACCAGGTCGTGAATATTTAAGCAGTGTGTGCCGGCATAAATAAACAGCTCGCGCGAGTGTTTGCTGAAGGAGTACCGGCAGGTGGGTTAAAAAGTAAGTTGAACCGCAATTTTCTTTCCAAAGGACGGCATTTTGTTGAGGTCTCGTTTAGCCGTGTATTTGATTTTTTTAATTTTTTTTGATCGAAAAGGTATTTATGAATGGGAATAAATATGTACTGGTATTGAACAGTCTGTTTAAGACCGGTCTTAAATAGAGTGTTTAAAACCGGCCAAGCACACAGTTTATTCCCTTAATAAAAAAATTTGTTCCCCATTAAATATACCCGTATGTTATACCGAATTCAACGGAGTGTCTATACTGCTAACATGTTGCCGTTTGGATACATTTAGTGAAACCGTTTACTGATTGCATGAATCAATGGTAGATTTAAACCTGTTTAACTGCTATAGTGGTTTTCCAACTCGAAAAACTGAGACAATTTTTATGTTTGCAACACTTGTAGATTGATGATTTATTTACCTACAGCCCTACCTATCTACAAGGTTACCATCTCCCCCATGGGCCTCAGTCACCAGTAGGCCACATTTTATTGAAAGTGAGGTTAAATCGTCAATTTTGGAACTTCTGAAGAGAAACGAAAGCAACTAAATTACTAAATAATTCAAGTCTGCTTCAATGAATAATTAAACATTTGTAATTAATCATTCCCTAATGTTTTAAGCCAGATTGAACCCCCCCCCAGTAAAATAAGGCTACATAAATAGTCTGGAGCCATCCCATTCAACAGTTAACAATTTATGAAATACATTCGGGGAACTCGACAAAAATGGCCAAATCGTGCATAAGGCACATTTCCATTACCACGCTAAAAAGCACAGTGACGCTACCAAATGTATTATTGTAATTAACAACCACTCTCCGCCAAACGATGAGCGTGTGGTGGTGATGACTGTCATTTCAAATTAACAAAAGACTGAACAGGGTGACCCAAAACAGAATTCAACCCTGAAACATTTGCCTTTTATCAAAAAAACGTGTTCAGTGAATGTTTATGTCTATCAGATTAAAGCTAGCTGAGAGCGTTTTCTTTCAAATTCTTTAAAAGTCATGAAAACAGCACATTGGGTTGCTGAGAAAATGCTGTCACGCAACCCCTTTTTGGTCCATTCCCCTGGCATTACCACAGTTAACCCTAAAAGGGCCGGGGGCGGAATCCGCCCCCTCAACTTTTTTTCGCAATAGCCTTAAACATTTTTTTTTTGGCGAACCGAGCTGTTACGACTATTTAGCCTCGAACCTTGCGCATCTTTTGATACAAAAAAAAAAACAAAAAAACGGGCCACGGGTTGCCGCGCAGCTAAAAATTTTCCGGCGCTAGCTAGGCGCAGTGAAAACTGAATTTTCCCATACAATTCGTGTACACAGAGCAAAATTACCATTCGTACATATGAATAATTAATTAGCCATAATTCCAAAACCCTTTGACCTATAGTCATGAAATTTCTTGCGTGTGTTCATGATGATGTTGTGCTCTATGCATGTACCGAGTTTCAAAATTTTTCGTCACTCGATGGCCGAGAGTGAGGGGGAGGGGCGGAATCCGAGATGGTAAAAATAACCCGGCCTTTTTAGGGTTAAGGGATTCCGGTTTACCTATTTGCTTTGTGCGTGAAATGAATGTGGTGTATCGTGTCCTTATCCTTACAAACAACACGGCACATATGACGAGTACAAAGGAATTTGATGGAAATACCTTTTTGTTTCCCACCTGAAAATGTATCTTCCCTTTTAGTTCTATTTGAAACCTTTTCAGCATCAAAAATACAGTGGGATTACAATAAAATTTTTCACTATTTGAAACACCTTTGGAAAGAAATCACTTCTTTTACATTATTGGCATTTTCTCAGCAACCCACTATGTGGTTTTTTTTCATGATTTTGTTTTCGGTATTTGAAAGAAAAGGCCCTCAGCTTCAATCTGATATCCAAAACAGAAGAAAGGCAAATGTTTCGGGGTTGCAATTTCTTGGGAGTCACACCCTGTAAATATTAGAAGGGTGCATTCGTGAATCGGAAATTTTTCCCGCAAAAGCCATACGAATGCCGCTAACAAACATAGCACCGGTCGCTTAAAGCCTTCACTTGTATATCAGTGCCTTTGGACACCTCTCTGGAGTGATTGCACATCTTGCGTAGCATCAATTCTTGGTTTCGTTCTCTCTTGACCCCCACCCAAATGTATAACTATCGAATTTGGGCCATCAGCCTGGGGGTTTGGCCAGTATCAAATCAGGGCATAAATGATTATAGTGCGCTTGCGCAAGGTATACCGCCCCTAGAGTGGTAACAAGCATTTTGATGGACATTTTGAAAAAAAGGGTGATAACACCCAAAAAGCTGCCACCGCTGCAATGCTATCACATATTTTCCAACTCTGGAGGTGTATACCTTGCCAAAAATCGCTATGACGATTATTCCCCTCATTTGATACCGGTGGCCAAAATTTTGGACCGAGGCTGATGGCCTAATTGAAGCTACGCCCATATTTTAATTGAGCACAGTTTCGGCACCACGCCTCAAGCGGAATGGCTGCTTGAACCTGGTGTACTTTTAGACCTCTTCAGGCGGTTGACATTGTACACTGATTAACTCGCCATTTCAAAGTGGAAGCGTTGAATATTAACTTCTTGAAAAGAAAAAAAGCACAGCAAAATAGAATAGTTATCAGGGCCTAGCTGAGTTTTCTAATATCAATGCGCCGATGTACGAAGTCCATGAGCAACGCCCGTAATATACATAAAAAACAGCTCTTTTCGCCCACGAGAAAGATTACATATTGGGTAATTATCATTAGCAGGGAGATAGCTATTGCCAGTATAACTTAGTCATTTCGTTAAAAAAAACACTACACCATTACGTTATACGGCAAAAATAAAAACGAATGGACTAAATGCACTGGGAAAGAGCCTCCGCGCATTCTTTCCTCTATAGGTTACATTATTTCATAAACAATTGTGGTGGACAAAAAGAATTGTGCCTTTTAACGACATGTCGTTTATTCTGTGTTTATAGTGATTGCTTTCAAAAAAAGTAGTAAGGAAATTCATTCCCTCCCTGATTTATGTGGCGTGTGCCGTAAGTGAAAAAAACCCGTTCACTCTAAATCATGTTGTGTTAACAGTAGCTAGCCGTTCAGTTGCTTTTTTGAAATGCTGAAAAAAACACGTCAACAATCGTTTGTGCGAATCAAAGAAGGCATATGAAGCATAATGTGTGCTCACAGAGTGTAACATATTCAATTTATTATAGTGTTATCGAGTGTCACGTCTTTGTAAATTTGTAATGAAACAGGGATCTCTTGTCGCCCAATCTTTTTCAGCCCCGCCCATTTTGTGAGATCATGCTTTTAGAGAGTGATTAAGTACCTTGTCTTTACTCCATTTTTTCTGGTCTTTTTTTGCAATCCCAATTATAAAGAATTGATAAGCCTCTTCGGCATGAACTACAGCACTTCTTAAAATCAAGAAATCTCATTGTAAGTGCACAGCAAATCCTATTATCCTAAGAAAAAGAAGTTGCAAAAATATAGTCGTGAAGACTTGTGTAAATGCAACACATGGACAGTATGCAAATCAATTCAGCATTGGTAACGGCTCATTAAATTTTGCTCATTTTTTCTTTTAGCAAACAATGCTAATATGTACGCGTGGTGTACCCGTAGAAAAACAAAACAGCCGGCGCGTGCCCCTTATACACATTTGTCATTAAATAGCCACGACGTGATCATCCGCGTTTCAAAAAATGAACAATGTTCGTATCCCATGTTCAACACGTTTGACCGTAATATTTTATAGAAAATAAAACAACTGTGCCGTCCATACTAAATTAGTAAATTAGAATTCATACAAGACAAAAGTATATATTAACCTGTCTGTCAGAGTCGTGATACGCTCCTCTTGTAAATTAATTGAACGAAGGCAGTATGCGACGAAGCTAAAGCCTTAGATTAAAACAAAAGTGCGTCCACACTGCAGCTGCACAGTCGTGTTTTGTGAAAACGTTTATTTATTTATGCGCTGGGTGTGGCGTAGACTTGTACAGCCTTCCCACGCAAAGTGCAGTCACACCAAACAACAGAAAGGGCCCATGAAATGCAATTTTGTTCAATGCAATCCTTGAAAATGCACCTTTGTGTCCCATTCAACATTATTTTCAATTTTCATTTTGCCATTTTCAAGGGTATTTTGGTGCCTTTTTGGTTTTTATGCTGATGCAAATTTCCATATTCATGAGCAAAAGCGTGATGTCATATCAGGTAAAAACCTCAATGTTGCAATTAGTTTGTGCACAAAAAGTTGCCAGAATTTGGGATATTTCGCTATCGTAAACTTTTTTTTCTTTACCCATAAGATTATTGTCCTCTTTTTATATCAAAATTGTATTATGTTTGACTCCAAAAAGTGACAATATTGAAGACACTCTTAAAAATCCGTTGACAGATATGGCCCGGAATCCGGGTCAATATTGACAATATTAGCCAAGATCCGGGTAATATCTGTCTACGGACTTTTAAGAGTGTGGTATAATTTTCCTCTGTTTCATTTTGAAAATTATTATTATTTTTTGCAAATATTATTCACTCAGCTGTAATCTAAAAAACAACCGGAAACATCAATACATCTGAATGTTATCATCAACCAAATTTCATTTTTTTTTTTGGGGGGGGCTACCCTACATAAAACCAACTCTCATTATCTAATCCTATACCTTTGTTCTGCAATGTTTGTTTTAATGTTAATTTATCTGATAAAAAGTATTTGATTTGTTACTCAGAATCATCACTTTGATTTCATTTTATTTCATTATAATTCTGATTTTGATTCGGTGGTAGAGATCGAGTGCTTCGTCGTGCAATTGAGTATAATTACGTAATCGCGCAATAATAAGCAAACTATAAGCGTTGTGTCCATGAACTTCAGGCACTGAAGCAGTTCAAAACAGTGCATGCGAGTGCACAATAAGCTCCGGCGAAAAAATGCGACGCTGGTGGTACATATGAAACACCATACGTTTGGTAAATTTTGGGGACATTTTCTCCTTCTGGAAACCGTCCGACCACTTCACAAAATGGCGTCCACCTTGTTCGAGGAAGATGTTGTGGCGCAAGTGTGAGTGCACAATAATCTCTGGCTGTGTTGAGAGAATTCTTGCATGAAAGTCTTGCATAAAATCGATCAAAATGATAGTTATCAGGAACCCCTAAGCTGGTAGAAGATAGATAGTGGCAATTGGTACTCCCTAGGAGGATAGAAAAAAGTGCAAGTGCACAATAAACTCCGGCGTGTTGCAAGAGGTCTTGCATGACATGACAGTCTTGCGTAAAATTCGATCAAAATGTTACCTGCCAGAGCTTAAAACTGCGACCCCGAAAAATGCGACGCCGTTGGCACATAATTTATGGAACTACATACATTTGGTCACTGTTCGGGGACAGACAGACAGAAAGACAAACCGACCGACCACCAAGTGACATGTAGAAGATCCTGCCAGAGCTTAAAAAAATTAGTCTTGACATTGTAAAGGACTGGGATAAAAGTCTACCATCCCGCGGCGCACCCAGTAAACAGAACTGAACACGCGCAGAAAAAAAAACCCGGAAAAAATCTGGAAACAATTAAAGCATAACACACAGATGCCGAGCAGCGTTTCATGCTATTCACATCGACAAAATCCAAACTCTCGATAATCCCGTCATATTATAATGAACTACTCGATTGCCGGTCAATAGTATTATAATATTCTAGCAGTAAAATCAAATATTAAAATATCGCTACATGACGCTCAGCTGTTACTGTATTGCTGGGAATGAACATTCGATCATATAAATTACATGCAGAATGATTAAAACGCACGCACATCCTACATAGTGGAATGATGCTATATAATATCATATTATTTTATTACCGAAATATTTTTGTTATCTACTACAATGTTTTTCACAAACTGCTATAGTGCCTATTTGAAAATACCTTTTCACTAACGTAAATCGCTGTTACTGTTAGTGTTTTGAGACTTGTACTATTTAGAACTTTTTCAAGTTTAACATGAAGATCAACTACAATTAAAACAGGAGTGTCTCAGCGCAGTTTTTGTCAAGGTTTTGTGTAGTTTGAAAGAAAGTACCAATTAAACATTTTTTTTATTATTTTTTTTTGTTCCGTAAGGTGGATGAATATCCAGTATTCACACATAAATCATACCACAAAAATGAATCATTTGTGTGAATTTTCAACTTCAAGTTGATTGAATAAAAACCGTTTGTAGACCCATGGGACGGAAGACTATCTGCAAAATCATAGTGGTATAATGAACGTCTTTTGAAGATGAATGAACATGAAACGAAGAATCAAAAAAACTCCTTCGCTTGTGCGATTGCGAAACTCAACTGCACCGAGGAGGCTGTAAATATGAAACACTTTATTCGCTGAATTACGACGACCTTCGCCACTGATTTCGCTTTTTGTTATTAAGGATCGCTTGTGTGCTTACACATGCGGCTCTCGATCCATAGCTGTATACGGTCGTAAAACTGTCATGGGCCCATGGTGTTTTTTTATATAATGGAATCGTCGGCATAGCTTCCTACATGATCCGTGCTTCGACTGACTGCAAACACGTCCCATATTGACACGCAACTCGATCTCTAAATTTCAGAATCTAGGACGTTATACAGAGTTTTAAAAATCACTAACTTACCAGAAATCGGGTTGAAATTATCTGTTAGATCCGCAGTGTTGGTCGGATATAGTTTCACCAGATACGATCTCAGTCCTGGTATACGTCCCCTTGTTCCTCAACGGTAACGTTTGCTAGTGGCGCGATCGAGCAGAAAGACCGTTTGGTTCGGGAGCAGATGTGTGCTGCGTGAACGCGGATGGATCAGGGCGTGAATATGACTGTGCTCCGGCCCCCGGTTATTATAGCCTATCTCGATGGCCGATTCCGTGGAGTGTTTACACGCGTCGCCAAAACAATGCGACCTCGCTAGAAACGGCCAGAGTTAATATTTGAATTCAAAGGTAATTGATTGAAAAGATAGTTCAACTATCACAGCGAAGTTCGAGGTTATTTTGTACCTTGCACGCAGTCCGCCCGCACCCAGACTTTGAACTTTAAAAAGGAGCGATGAGGCAATGCCTCGTGGTCTGTGAGTATGCCATTATGTGACGTCAGTGCTGAGTCAGCCAATCTGCGGCCTTCTTTCAATATACTCTGTGACTCAAAATGGCCGAAAACCAAACTAGTTTATACCGGATTATAATATTCCTTTTCAGAATGGATACAAAAGATTGCCATATTTCCTTTAATGGAAAACCGCCCCAAGCGAGGCTATAAAAGCTATATAGAGAGAAGACAAGTATGATGAAAAGAGAAAAAAAAAATCAATCAAAAAGATGAAGGTAGGAACTGATATTCCTCTTAAAGGGAATATACATTATTTGCTTTTGCTGTAATTTTCAGAAATGGATGGAATTGGGGGGTTGGAAATATATAGCAAATATAGTTACACTGACTTTTTTGAGGTTTTGGGTTCGAAAATGCTATAAAAACCAAGAACAACGATCATTTTCCTGTAGTCTGGTTCCCTGACTCCATATAAGAAGAAACAGAGCAGTTTACCTACATTGGGGAATTGTAAGGTCAGGGAACCAGTCTAGCTGGCTCGTACCCGTTCATAGGTTTGTAATCGATTGCAAACAAGTGCGATGGTCCATTGGGGCCAGTATTTGAAAAAAAGCCAGTTGTTTCCAACGCTGATCGACCGATCAGCGTTGGAAATTGATACAAAAATACCACTTTTCTTGAAAATGACAGTATACCAGGTGCCATGATTTTACAGGATGCTTTACACTGTCATTCACTAAGAGTCCAGCAAGGTATTTCAAAATGATTTGGTAGTTTTATTTTTTGATGTTTGCAAATGTTGTATTTTCCCTTTAAAAGAGAGGCTATAGATCGTAGATAATGGTGGGAAACAGCCACGGGGCAATGAGTTCCAAAGAGATACAGACTCTTTGTTACAATGGCCTACTGGATACAACAAACGAAACGAGCGCACAATACCCACGACCCACCCCTGCCTGAAATGCACCACTGTGATTTTGTTTCTGAAACTGTCAAAACATGATTCATATTTAAATAAAAAAAATAACAAAAGGTCTCAGCAATTGTAGCACACACGTTCGCGGATGCTTGCATGGAGTGAATGTCAGAGTTGCTATTGTGAATCTGAACTGATATAGGCTTACTGATTGCCCGTCACTACGAATTATGCAGCACATCATTTACCCCGCATGCAATAATTCAATTCCTGAAGCAGGGACCGCGGTATTGTCCTCATCACAATAATGGCTATATGCAAACATGAACTTGTTCATATTAACCCTGTGCCTGCTTCTGGATGCATGAAAGCTGTAGAAATGTTAAGAGCATGAAGCGTAGTACAATTATCGACGCTCGTTTGCATATGTCACGTTTTGCACACACGGCTCAAGGTAATGTATTTCAAGCATGTTTTCAAAACCCACAGCGTTGTATGGATTGGAATACTTTCGCTGGTGCCCTGTTTTCCTCTATGCAGCCACACTATAGTGAATCATTAAATACATGTGTGGGTTCAAACCCACCCTAATCACAGGCTGTATTTGTCAAAAAAAAATAAGAAAATACCTTCTTGATGCATATTTATAGCTGCAATGTGTAAATTATCTCGAATTGTTATGTCGTAGTACCTGCTTGCACACTCATTTGCTGTTGTAGTCCTCTGTCCTGTCTGTCCCATTGTCTGCGCCTAGGTTAGGGTACAAAAGCATTTTTGCTTCACCAAACCCTAAATGTTGTTCTTTGTGTAATAATTTGATGTTAAACTTAACCTGTAATATTGTATTAACTTATTGTATAACACTGTACATCCAAGGACAGCATTGAAATAAATGTCGTATTGATTGATTGATTAATCCGCGTACCAGTGATAATTGAGTAAATTCAGCCCAGACCTTTCAATTTCTGACTAAATGTAACATTCTGTTGTTAAGTGTGCCTATAATAGTTCGTCTTTCAATGACAAATTACAAATGCTTTATCATATGGGTGAAATATTTTCATTAACAGTTATTAATGGCAAACAATTTTGTTAACATGTAGCAAAAACCTGTCACGTGACTTCTGATGAGAATTGATCGTGTTGATGCTCATATTGCCGGCGTAACGACATTGAATCGGCACGACTTGTAATGGCAACAGACGGATTAATTGATTTCAGAGCACGGTAATACATTAGTCTGCTGTCGTTAAAGTGTTTAACCAACGATGAGTGTAGCTCTTAAACCATGTTACATTTGTTTACAAAATGTCGAATGTCATGGTCGCGTACGTGATACCAACTTCCAGCAAACGGGGCCCAATTTTTTGGCTGTGCTAACCACAGAATTCCGTGCTTACGATCATCATTTTGTGCTAACCGCGCTAGCAGAAAACTTCTGTGCTAACCCCGTAAGCACATAATCCTTGGTTACGGGATGTACGCATGCGCAGAAGCCAACATTCCTTGTTAACCTGTGAAATACGCTAACCGAAAGCACGGAATTTTCAGCTAAAGTAAGCATGGATTTTTGCTAACGGTAAGCAGAGCCATGAAACTAGTCTCAAACTGTTCTGCACTTCATGTTTTTCTCTTGAACTGCGAGTTGGCTTAAAAGTGTTGACAGAAAGAAAATGTCACCAATTGCAACATGCAAAAGATGCTTAAGCTTGGGGTTGCTTGTTGGTATGACGTCACAATTAAGTGACATTATGGCCTGTGCCGAAGATTTCGTATCATACCGTACCTGCATACATTACCTAGCGGTTGTTTTTATAAAGATATTTCACCTATAGAATACAATTATCGTAGATATATCTCAACGAGTTCAATTCTGCCAGTAATAAATTATGAAGCCTATCGGAGGACTAGCACCAAGTTTACCACTAACAAATATGGCAACATTTGGCTGGTGCGTGCATGCGTGTTTGTATATACGGGTCGTACGTCTTCTTCGTCGCTGATAGTCGAACAAATAAACTCGGTCAGGGACAGGTCAGATGATGACTGGATGTATATTTTGCCACGTCTGTTTAGATATCTTCCCGGTAATATATTACTGAATTGGACAGGGGATAAACACATGGAGTACTGTGCGTTGGTGTTAGAAAGCGCATATTATTACTCCCCATAATGCATGCACTTTAGAAGGTCAATTGTCTTTACGCTTATATACAGTTACCTTGTGTATGTTTTTAGTTTTTGGTATGCTAATTATTAAGTGTTGATAACTTGGAAATACTGCAGAGTCAGAGTGATTTCATTCTGAGAACCAGTGGCGTATATCCGGGGGGGGGGGGGGGGGGGGGAGATCCCCGGGGGATTTTTCTGAAAACTATTTTTTCAGTAACTATTTCCATAAATGGTTAGGACTTAGAATAGTGCATCAAAAGCTGGATGCACCACTGCTGAGAACTAAATTCTCCGAATTGTCCGATATGGCTTTCCATACGCGCCAGAAAGGGGCGTGGCGCCCAGCAAGACCTCACTGCCCATTGATAGATCCCAGAGGTGGCAGCAAGTCATTTTTTGCAAGTCCAAGTCAAGTATCAAGTCATTGTTTGCAAGTCCAAGTCAAGTCACAAGTCATTAGGTCCAGTCACAAGTCAAGTCACAAGTCATTAGATCCAGTCACAAGTCAAGTCACAAGTCATTTGGTCTAAAAACAAGTCAAGTCACAAGTATCTTTGTCCAAGAACACGTCAAGTTGCACATTATTTTGTCCAGCTGTAATAAGCTAAAAGAATTAACCTGGCGTGAACTTACGAGTTATTTTGAACATGCCTCCTTAATTCCCCTTTTTCAATGTGTTGCAATTACTATTCTTGTAGTTTATCACATATCTGTCGAATATTAGCACTTTGTATACTTTAATAAATTTACTTTACATTGTAGAAATAAATGTTGAGATGACTGTGAAAAAAAGACTTCCTCACTCGATTACAGGTAGTATACTAACACTTTATTGTTCAATTGTCATGTATACTAAACGCCTACCAATGGGTTAGGCTATCCGGTATTTTACATGCAATTGACAAAGGCCTGCTTTCTTTTCATGAAAGGTTCCTTTCAAAGTTTGTTCAACCAATACATTAAGCAAGAGACAATCGGTCATTGAAAAACTGTAGTTTGTTGTGACTGTCTTATTGAACACTTTTTAAACTAGTGGGAACTATTCATTTTACTGGCTTCAGTCACTGAGGTCTATTTTCTGGAATGAAAAAGCTAATTAAAAGTTTAATAGCTTAATTCAAGTGTATTGGGTCGCTCGAGTAGCGTCTGACTTGGGTTGGTAACAAGTCATTTTTTGCAATCCCAAGTCAAGTCACAAGTCATTGTTTGCAAGTCCAAGTCAAGTCACAAGTCAAAGCTGGTATTTACAAGTCAAGTCACAAGTCACAAAAATAGCGACTCGAGTCCGACTCGAGTCCAAGTCACATGACTCGAGTCAGCAACTCTGATAGATCCTACACGTAAAAACATCCCAAAAAACACAGACCCCAAGATAACAGAAAAGGAAGAAAGAAATTGAGTGCCCCGCCCCCGCACTCAAAGAACATATGCATGATAGGCTCAGCTGTTTTTCAATATACCACTCTCATCTGTCTTCTTTCCCACTACATCCTGACCACACAGATTAATAATCATTATCAGATAAATTCAAAAGTCAACGACATTTTTCTCAAAGACATACATATACAATGTATATTCCAAGTAGGCCTACTGCAAACATGTTTCAAGTTCGTTAATTAATAAGCTTAGTTGCCGGCAATTATGCAGCCGAGTTCCTAAATTATAGAGGCTATACTAATTGGTCCAAGAAAACCTCATTTTCACGGACACCAGACTAATTGCTCCAGGTGGTCCCAATTGTTACATTATCATATAGGCCTACAAGCAATTAGCTGCGATCAGGTCCCCTGCTATGGCTCAACATTGACCCCTTCAGTAATGCATTAGTCGAGTGTCTGTCTGCCGCCTCGCAGCACTTCATTTCCGAAGGGGCAGGCGCCATTAACCATCGACTGGTACCCGACTACTCTTACTATGTCAACTTGAGCTGTTGATGGCTTAATTTTATGCACTGCTTCATTCCTGAGCCATGACTGCTTCGCTGACATTCAAGCCTCACGAAGAAGATGAATCGCAGTGTCATAATGGCATGACATATCGGCCATTACTCAAACCACGCATGCGAGTTGAGATTCATTACTGCATGTAGATCATTGACTTTGGAGATTTTAGGTGCAATGTGTCTTTTCATCTGCTACACCGTTCTAAGCTCTCTAGTTGCAAACCCGAGTTTGGAATCTGTCCAAATGTTCAGAACAGAAAATGCGAACGGAATGGTTCTGGGGCTGAGGATCAGGACTAAGCCGAAGCCTGAGTCGACACCGGGGTTTGACGAATGGGTCCCGCGGGATAGAACGCGCTTTATGGTTCCACTGGTTTGGAGATTCCTGACATTATTTCATGGAAGGGATCGCCCTAAAAATTAGACGCTATTTATGCTTCCCACTGAATGATAGCTGATGTCACTACTAATGTATCAGGGCAGGTTTTACATAGAGTATAGGCCTAACATTGGTATTTAATGTTAAGCAGTATTTCGCATCGTAACTAGAATCACGTTGGACAATCCAACTCTGCCAGACATTCTGTGGTCGACATTAAAGACATATTAGGATCGCTTTGTTTGTCATGCATTTTGTTCGTTTCCAAAAACAACACCACTTTAAATCCAAAGAAGTTTACCGGTAATATTCCAAATTAGCATTCAGCTCAGAAGCCAGACGGAATGATTTCACGGGATGTTTAGTTCCGGTAGGCCCTATACGATCTTGAATCCAAATAAGCCTTTGATATTTGCGAGTTTTTTGTCGGTTAAATGTATTTGATCCTATCAGTGGCGTAACTAGGGTGAGGGAGCATGGGGGCCTGCATGGGGTCATGGTGGCATGGTGGCATGGTGGCATGGGGGGCCATGGGGCATGGGGTAGGGGGAAGTCCCCCCCCCCCCCATGGAGGTCCTTGCCCCCCGGTGCTCCCCGGTCCCCTTTTAAATCTTGAATTGCACACAGAATTCATACGTAAACCTTCAGTGCCCCCTAAAAACAATTGGTGAACTTTGGGTTCACCACAGAAGCTTAACCATAGTTAAACGGCGGTTGATCCTATGTGCCTTCAAGTAATGTGGATCTTGTTGTCTTTGTCTTTGAGTGTAGGATGGCCTCATATCGTTATCGTCCTGCTCAAATTCCTCTCTAGATGACCCCATTGGTATACGTATTAGAAGTTCAAAATAGCCATTCCCCTTTGAAATACCAAGATTGACAAATAATTCATACGGAAACTCTGAGTGATAAGAGTTCAGTGATTGTGAAAGCTTATTATAGCCATGCATGGGGTCAAATCGTTCAAGCTGTTTCAAAGCCCCGAGTAAAACTGTTAAAGGGGCAATATTGTTGTGAATCGTTCTCCATATAAAGGGAACAGCAAACCTAATTGTTGTTATTAAACTTACGTGTGTTTGAGGCAAAACATTGAATCAGGCCCACCAGTCAATTGTTTATAGCGCTTTGCAATTATGGATAACAATGCCAAGACGTTGCTTATCTCCTGAGGACAATTCCGGCAAACAAAGTACTTTGAAGCCTGTAATGAGGTGGAACCGCCCGTACGCTCGAGCGCATGTCGCCCGCGTTCTTAAATCGAGGCGCGCGCATTTTGGTATAACCCTATTGGTCGAAGGTGCATTGAGTGCGCGCGTATTACCGGCGCACGCCAGCGTAATTCAACCTTCGTAATGGCTTCTTGACGAGGTCGTCAAGTAGGCCATATTTGTGACAAAATGAGGGTTACCTATACTTACATAATTTAGTTAAATATGAATATAACGTAAAATGTTTCACAATCTTTGATGTTTAGACTGAAGTGTACTTAGTTTCTTTGTACAATATTTATGATAGATGCTTTACAATCATGCAGTAATACCGTATGTTTTTATATTATTTCATTGTGTTGTATTGTATTTGTATAAGTTTAGTAGTGTATGCTGGGCCCCAGTGGAAACCAGTTTTTAACTTTTTGGGCACATCCTGGGTAAAGAAATTGAATATATATATATAAGTGAAATAGCTAAATTGCTTCGATTAACGTGATATTTCTACTCTCCGTACCCCCCAAAAAGGTGTCGCTAAAAAGCCTTCATCCGTTCACATGGTCTACATACCAAATCTTGTACAAAACCTTTTACAAGTTACGGATTAAAGCACAACGTCACTTTTTGTGTGTACATACAGCAACCTCATAACCTTGCATGCACTTACCACGAACTTGGATGAGCATTCCAATCTGCTGCTGCAAATTTATTTTTGGTATTTTGGTATTTATCTACTGATCATTATCTAAGCGATCATTTGTGATGTCAGTTTTGTGGGCGTGACTGGGTAACCAATGCCTTTTCAACTTTGTATCAATTTCGGGTTGTCTACCGAGGCACAAAGGGTAACCCATGACGCCTACGCAACGGTGTGATAGGTACTGGGTAACGCAGAAGTGTGGAACCCCAAAAACTCTTTATGGGCAGTCTAGATCCGGCCTTTTTGTTTGCGGTGGGATACTCCTCTTTATCCTGTTACCAAATCATTTGAACTGTGTGTGTGTTTATTTGTATCATAGATACCGGATCTATCGCGCAATGTTGAGCTATGTGTGCGGTTTTCACTTCCCGTTGATATCTACATAGGTTGGGTAACAAAAACCGAAACCCAAATGTTGGGAACATTATTTTAGGGAAGTTCTTCATGTAGCACTTTCAAAATCTAGGATATGAAAGCCCAGTTCATAAGCTTTCTTTTAGTACAAGAATCATTCAAATTACTCCTGTACTTTTCATCAAATTTTAAACACAACCAACCGTTTTAAGTTCTGTCCACGGATCACAAAAACATCCCTATGTGATTTCTTTTTCGTTTTGCTGAAAGAACACTGAACTTTTTTGTGATCCGTGGACAGACCCTTAAAACGGTGGGTGTGTTTAAAATTCCGTTACTTGAAAAGTACTTGAGTGATTTGAATGATTCCTGTACTAAAAGGAAGCTTATGAATTGGGCTTTCATATCCTAGATTTTATAAATGCTAAAGTTCAGAACTGTTTTAAAACAATGGTCCCAATATTTGGGTTTCGTTTTTTTTTACTCACCCTGTATAGTTTGTAATTCGTGCAATTACATCCAGTGGCGTAGCCACCGGGGGGCGGGGGGGGGGGGGGCGACCGCCCCCCATGAAACCTTGTCGCCCCCCCAGTCGCCCCCCCCCCACTGAGATTTTGAGTTTCTAAAAAAATAATCATTGATCTACATGACGCCATAGGCGTCAATCCTGGGGGACAGGGGACATGTCCCCCCACCTTTTGAAGGGTGGGGGACACAATATCAAATGGTCGTCCCCCCCAGATTTTTGAACTCGTGTCTCATTTACAGGGCCCTATTATGTACTACAATGTATCTTTTGCTTAGAAAATATTGGTTAAAGTGGTCAGAAATTGCCTCAGATAACACCACAGAGCATATAGAATCCAAAATTTTTCGGGGCCCTTAAGCGGGCCCCGAACCCCACGCCTAAAGCTCAGAATTCTGGTAGCTGATTCAATGACTCCAACCTCGAAAACAATCTTCAAACATTTTTCTTATGACTTTAGCTGAAAAAACCTCGAACTTTTGTGCTAAGATAATTATTGGTTAAAGTGGTAAGAAATTGCCTCAGATCACACCACAGAGCATCGAGAATCCAATTTTTTTCGGGGCCCTTAAGCGGGCCCCGAACCCCACGCCTATAGCTCAGAATACCGATAGCTGATTCAATGACTCCAACCTCGAAAACGATGTTCAAATAATTATCTTTTGCTAAGAAAATATTAGTTGAAACATGGAGGAAAGTGGTAAGAAATTGCTTCAGATCACACCACAGAACATCTAGAATCAATTTTTTTTCGGGGCCCTTAAGCAGGCCCCGAACCCCACGCCGTAAGGGCTTCGCGCTTCGCGCTTCGCATGACGCCCCCCTCCCCATGAAATGTTCCAGCCCCCCCCAGCGCCCCCCACTGAAAAATTCCTGGCTACGCCACTGATTACATCTATACTTTTAAAACAACCATGTCCACCACTTAGGCCAAAAGTACCTAGCTAACTGTGTAAGACGTAATTGAGTCGCTTCGGAAAGTATACCTTAATTTTTTTTCTAAATAGCTTACCTTTTTCCGTAGATTTTTCAATTCAATTTAATTAAATTTATTTATGCATTGTATTTTTACTCCAATTGTTTTCTAAGTCCAAATACAATCAGATGACACCTTTGTCAATTTGTAATTTCTGATGAAAGGATTGGCTCACATCAACGATTTAAAAACAATAATAAAACATGGCCACAGAGTTTGGTTTAATCATTTTAATTTGGCGATGCATCTGTTAAATACCAACAATCAATTCCAATCTTTTGCTATTTGCGATTTGTTAATCATCCACGGTTTAAGCATTATCATTAAGGCCTCTCTCAAATGACGTCACTTCCTACAGATTGCCAAGTGCATCGGCATTTTTGGCGCGCGTCAAATTTTCGCGACGCGCATCGGCTGCGCCGTGTTTCGAAGAAAGTTCGAGCAACACGCGCGCGTATTAAGACCACACAGAAGTGTTTTACTGTATGCTCCAGGACAATCCTTTGTGTTTCCCTTTGTCCCTGTAATATAACACTCTCCAATAGACTAAGCACTCAAACCTACTACAGAGGACCGTTTCCAACAAAAGACCCAACTCCCGAGGACTGAAAGGATATGTTGTTCTCCCTTTGTGTGTCGGTCCTCGGTGGTTGTGTAGAACACGTACACACGCACCTTATGGCGTTCAACACGCAGTTGCAATTTTCGTACGAAGATGGTGTCATATGAGATAGAGCTTTGACATTTATAAAAAAAAGAAATACCCCATAATCTTTTTTTGTTTTGTTTTTGTTATACATGGCCTTACATTGTCTGTTGCACTGCGGTTGGATATTAGGAGTCATTATTATGCTTTGGAATGTAACAATATAGCACAATAGTTGGACACTCTAAATGTTCTTGGATACCGTTGCGAGAGACTGGTACGAAGTATCGGTGTCGAAACCCTAAATACGGATTGGCCTCTGCCATGAAACTATTTCAAAAAAACTTGGCAAACATTGAAGCCTCTTATATCGTAAACAGCTAGGGCACAAACGGCTTAACGTCTCTTTTGAGTTTGAAGACGTTCCGTCGAGTGAACAGTCCTAGCACCGACTGTCTTCATTTCCAATACTGATGTTCAGAGCGAAGTCATCAAAACGTCAACTGTTAACCCACAGTTTCTTTTTTTTAAACGGTAATCACCACAAAATATGGACAGGTTAATCGTGTAAAGTTGTAGAAAAGGTAAGGAATCTGGTTAAATCTATGAATGGAAATGCACTTAACTATAGTGAGCAAACAGATAACGTCAGCTTTACCGTTTTGGGCTGTTTAACTGTATTTTTTGTACATGTCGGGTTTTTTCCGTTCATTTTTTTTTTTGCCTGCGTCATTGCTTTTCATAAATAAAATGCTTGACCTTTGTTTGCCCGTATAAGTTTTCTGACAGGCCATCAGCGCGCCACTTCAAATCTCAGGTCTCGGTATCAGACTCCCTCGTGAATGTCACATGAACGACGAGTCATCAGAGTCACACACTCTGTTCTTTGAAAAGTTCATCAAATTAGATGACTAAAATTAATTATTATTTTGAATGGTCATATTCGTCATACACCATGCCTGAATTTAGTACCCATCCCATTGAGGCATTTTATGACCCCGATTTACCACTAAATGCTGCCTATACAGCTGCTGATGGCAGTATTTCGAATAACTTGTCTATAAACGAAAATTGGGGAGTCTGAAAGAGGTTTATACTACGCTGCATCGGGAGTCCTGTTTATTACGTCACGATTGACTATGTTTTGTTTGCTGCCCCAACGACGACTTTTACACAAATTGCACGTTCGGGTCGAAACAGGACCTGAAAAACAGCTCTCAAAGTACCTTTTGTACTCATTTCATGACAGACACAATAGTCGTTTTTATTTCATCTCACCTTAGGCTGCATATACCCGAAAAATGATGGAAATGTCTTCGAGCATTCCACAACCTCTTTAAAATCTTAGAAATAATTGTGTGATCTGTTTTGTACTCTCCCCCGTAACCACTGTTGCTTCTTCGGATAGGTTTAAAGCCGTATGTGTGGTAACCATCGTGGATATCGTCACCTATAGGCATAACGTGCAGCTCCGATTTTGGAGTGAATCGGGTAGTTCGGTGTTATATGTTTCTTGCTTGGTGAAACGTTGATTTGGATTGGCAATCCTCCTGCTGTTTATCCTTATTTTATTCCTGTTCTGGACAAATAATTTCTGCGCTAGGCAGTCCTCATATTCGTTAACTCCTGACAAATTACATTTCTCCCCCAAATATTTGTTTTTCCTTCTCTAAAGTTTTAACTACTTTTCAAATATTCTTTTTGCAGTTTTATTCTGACAATAACCACAGGGTCATCTGCACTTGCTTTTTTTTTAAAAGAACGCTTTTGGGAAAACAAACGTACAAATGTTTACATAAAATTTGCGCTTTTAAACGACTAAAAACACGGGACATGTGATTAATTAGGATGACGAAAAGTGCGTCGTGCCAGCACGAGACTCTGTAGTCATAGCAAATCTATGCAGTGGATTATCTATTACTAAAATATGCAAAGTAGCAAGACTGAGGGTGGACTTTGAATTGCCCGTATCCATGGCTACTGTTGCTGTATTTTTTGTTTGGCCACCGAATACAATTTTGGGCTTGCATGCACTAAGGTGGAGAGTATTGTGTGCTTGACACTGCTAGTCGCGCTCAAAGAGTAGTTAATCAGTAATTATTCGTGCATGGACTACTGTTCTCTACAAAACATCTAGATAGCCCCATAAGGCCAAAAAAAAAGAGATAAGTCGGTCTCTGGTCAGCGCGCGTCGATTTTAATCATGCGCGTCAATCTTTTTTTTTTCCAAAATGTTCCGCGGTAGCTCCAACAGCGCCCTCTATTGCCACACCTCCTCAATTTTTTTTTACCAAAGAGCACCAGGGAATGGGAAATTGCACCAAGGAAAATGATCGAGAGCACCATGGCAAATTAAGGAGGACACCAATGTACATGAGGACACCAAAAAAGCAAAAAAAAATACCCCACCTTGTCCGTACAATCCAAGCTTGAAGAAAAAAAAAGCCAAAAAAAAAAGCCAAAAAAAAAAAGAGCCGCGTCCCCGCGTCAATTCCGGAACTTTGGTGTGACCAGAGACCGAATATTTTTTTTTGGCCTTACAATGGAATTTGAAACAACATATATCAGAATTTAACCGCAATCTTTACCTATTTTATTACAATGTACAGAGTGTGCGACAACAGTGCAACATTCAGAAAACAAATTATTCAAACAGTTTCATGTTTTTTTCCCAATGAAATAACAGATTGCATTAAAGACTGACCATTTCTGAATATACTGTTGTTACCACATTCCACTTGGGATCCCCAGAGATCAAGAATTAAGTGAAAGGGTATACATTTTGTACTTTGGCCACTCTCACCTGCACATGTTGAATATGGGTTAAGCATTGAATAAGCATTGAAGTTGGTAACATTTAAGGTGAGAGTAGCCCAAGTCAAATTTACACCATTTACCTTTGATTGTTTAATGAGTGGATTAAAAAATAATCAGGCTTTAATGTAATATATAATTTAATTGAAGAAAAAAAATCCACATTAAACAGTTTTAATTATTTGTGTACTGAATGTTGTACTTAATTGCACAATCTCTATTTATATAATTCATTGTTTAAATAGTTAGAATTAATTTGAGACTTCATTAACATTAATTTTTTTTTTTTAGAATGTTATTGTAAATGCACAATGGGAGTGTTTATACGGTTCCCGTATCATTATTCGAATTGAGAGATTCGGAACCAGCGCGTGGCTTAAAATGTGTACGTTGCATATATAGTACAATGGCCGATGAGCTATCCAGATATTTAAACATAGAGACGGAGCCCAGTCTATTGTGGCTGCTTTCTTATGATCCGAGTAGATACGTTATGCACAAAGTCGTCATTGAATTTCAACTTTTTAAATGCAACCATGAATATTAATCACCGGTATCAATTCATCTTTTTTAATAAGCATGGCAGGTGAAAAATATACCCTGAAATATCTGGGCACTATCCAGGGCCAAGTTAGGGCAAGGACCATTAGTCGACTAGTGGTTGATTTGTGACGTACCTTACGCCGGCGCACTAATAGCAATGTGCGATCGCCTCTATAGTCAAACGCTGGTCAAAATGTCATCGCAAAACGCTTGGATCCTGGCTCCCTGCTGTACGTTATGAATGCGTGCGGCTATCGGTTACCAGCGATATGCAACCGGCCCCAGTAGAAGATTGGCTCCAAATAGTCGACTAGCGTAGTCAACCACCGTCGACTAAACAGAGTTCGGGCTAACTTTAGTCGAATAGTGGTTAACCAATGGTCAACAATAGTTCTTGCGCAAACTTGCCCCATGATTGTCGACGAAATGCATTCGGCAAACTTCGGACATTTTCGGAAATTGGAGGCATTCCTCCCGTTTTTGTCGCGTGTCGTTTTATATATATATTTTATCGGTTACCTGACTTGAGATTCATCAGGAATGGTCAGAATCTTTTGGTCTGGGAACCAGACTAGGTTTGGTAATGACTTTCGAGATGCTGACCTCGAAATTTGAAAATAGCCTCTCCGAGGCAACCTGATGGTGGCGCACTTCTGTGATACGGGCTGCTTGGAGGCTCACTTCTGTGCGACAAAACCTGCTGGTGGCGCACTTCTGTTAGACAAGCCCCTGAATGATGTTTTCAACTGGCACCTTGTCTCAAGTCGTTTGGTTACCGAGATGCCCACATTTTGGAAAGCAAAGTAATAGGTGTAATCGTCGAACTTCATTTAACAGTCTGTCACCCTGCAGCTTGGGTATGTATTTTCCGATTGTTTTCAATAAAAAAGCAGTGTATAAGAGCACCATACATCATGGTCTTCTTATTGAAATGTGTGCAGCATTGAAATGTGTTTATTCCATTAAAAAATAAATAAAACCAAACGCGCTAAAAATATTTAAATGCGCATACACTGGTAGGGCTATTCCGTTGGAAAGATCACGATGGGTTTGGGAACCAGTCAATTGGCCGGCTACCAGACATTTGACCTTTGAGGTCATCAAAAAAGACGTCAAATTTCAACGTAGGCCCTATTCATTTCTGAAAAAACCCCAAAATATTCAAATTACCATTTTGCTAGAGAGAAGGCTAAAGCTGATGGCCATAACACTGAGAGCAGCTTACATCAAATTACTATAAAGGATATTTTTGTGTCTTGTTGTTCTCCTGTTAATTTTCCTAAGGGGATAAGGTATGGCATAATACTGCAAATTCAGAAAAAAAATAAACAATTCTTTAGCACTTTTTAAAATCGAGTCCAGGAAGTCTAATTTATTTGTTTTTTGACTTCTAGCTATTTACAGCTCGAGACTACTTATAGACCTCTTGCAGAACACATCACATCTAAGGGCAGGTTTGCAATACGCATGCGTAAAAGCACTGTACATTGTGGGTTGGTGAATTCAAATAAAACACCTGTCCTCGGTGAGGGCGCCCCGTGCACGTGGTCTATTTTGTACATATGGTTTCAAGTTTCAAGTTTCAAGTTAATTTACGGTTTTAAGAATGGGAACCATACATAACACAAGGTATTACTGTTATATGAATGTTAATTCTAAGAAAATAATACTAAGCATTATAGACCTAATTGTTTAGAGTGTCAAAAAAAAGGAAGATTACTTGTCTAAAAACTAAGATTCAATTGTACAGTTGGTGGCCTCAATTGAAAATCGGCAGCATCTGCACTCTTTAAGTCCGAAAGTGAAACACTCTAGACAATTTGTTACACTTCTACACCTCTACGCATAGTGGGACATAAACAAAATAAAATATTGGGGGGAATTGTGCTTTTGATGATACAAGCATGGTATTTGGCACACAGTCAGAGTATGTCATGAGAAAGATATTTGGCTATAGGGCCATCGCAGATTTGTCCTCTGAAAATTATAGGAAGAATCACAAGCAATTTTCCAAATTTTTAAAATGGTTGTCATTGCTTGTTATTCTATATATTTTTTCAAAGGACAAATCTGCGATGGGTTTACAGCCACACATCTTTCTCATGACATACTCGGACTGTGCGCCAAATTCCATGCTTGTATCATCAAAGGCACAATCCCATCACTTATCTCCCGTACTATTAAGACCATCGTGTTTTAAATAAGGAGTAATTCATTTCTAATAAAATTAACAACAATCGCTAAATGTTACCACACATCTGAATGAGATGTTCCAATTTTGGGCAAGCTTTTATAATATAAGATGGAAGACGATTTGATTCATTAGCACTTATCATGTCGAAATTCGAAAAACTATATCGTGCATGGAGGTTTTCTGTTAATTTCTATTAATCCTACCATCACGAAATATTATCTAGTCTATACGCAGATAATACACTCTTCTTATCATACACTCTAAATATTGTTTCTGTTAACTAGAAAATAATTAGCGGAAGCTGAAGTCATTTTAATAAACATTTAAAGGATTTCAGGAGCGAAACAAAATAATTACGTTAGTTTTGAACACATCATTTTATCCACGCGTTTGGGAAACAATTTCCTTGAGCGTTATTCACTGTGGGACTATTTCTAAATCGAAAAGAATGTTCAAGAGAACGAATTGTATTTTATAAATCTTATTACAATCACGTCTTATCAGGGGTGTAGGCAGGATTTTCTTGGTGGGTATGGGCCTTATGCACATGTCGGCCATATCGAATTGAAAGTGGGGTCAAAATCTTCATTTTTGGAACTTGCGAAGAGAAATGAAAGCAAGTAAATTACTGATTATTTCAAGTCTGCTTCAATGAATAATTTAAGATTTGTAGTTAAACATTCCCTGATGCTTATAGCCAAAAACATGACAGTAAAATAAGGCTGCTTAAATAGTCCGGCGCCATTCCATTCAACAGTTCACAATTCATGAACTACATTCAGGGAACTCGACAAAAATGGCCAACACGTGCATAAGGCCCATAGAATTCACATCGACATTACATGGCCGCAATAAAAGTGGCAGACAACGTTACAATCCACCACAAACCCCCATCGGGATCGCTGCAAAGCTGCATCTTATAGAGATCGACCCCAGAAAAACTCTGGCAAAAAAACAGACAACCTACAAAAACAAAGATGGTTCAATTTCTAAGTTTTTCAGGGGCATCTACCTTTTATTCCCCTTCCGCTCCGACGTCAGTCGTTATGTCCAGAAAGCAAGAATAAAAAATGATTAAACTCAAAAAGGCAAATCTAAGAAAAAAGGGCTAGTTTTAAACACCGATTTAGGCGTAGGACTTGTAATCTTCTTTAGATTTGCCGTTGATGAGGCAGCAAGACATGATCATGGCGGAAATCTAAAACAAAGAAAGAAACCAGAATAAGTAGTAAATTTAGCGATGATGAAAGTACAAGTGTCCACTGATGATCTGTCAAGAATGAACAAGGGTCTGTCAATAGTGAGGGAGCTCTATCAAGATGTGTTACAAGTTGCAGCTTTAATTTGTGACGACTTTTAAAAGGAGCATGTCCAGCATATCTGCCACCAAAACAAACTGGCTATATAGGTATATGGACTTTGCATATTATAGAAATGAAATTAAAACTATAGTGTTGTTAGTTTTTTAGTGACGGAGCCTTCCTTAAAGTAACGCACTAAATCGAAAACAAGTTATATTCCTGCCGTTTGACGTCATCACATTGGAGGTTCTCCAACAGTGCCTTCAAACAAATTGCAACACTAGTTTACAAGAGGCCCAGTTACCGGACATAACATGCCTGTCGCACACTCGAGGATGCGTGGGCATCGGCGCGTGGGCATCGGCGCCTGGTCTTGCGCATGCGTGCTGTCCATCAACCACAAAATGGCGGCTAAATTAGGTGGCGCAAAGCGTTGCAGAAAGGGAAAGCACACGAATTCTAGCTTTTTTGACTCACCTCAACAAGAATCAGAACTAAAGCGGCCACTCCGATGTACACGAAATTGTCCTCGAAGATCTGCACTAGTTTGGACATGCATCCCTGGGGTAAGACAAAAATTGTGAGTTTGAAAGACGTTTAACTTCAGATTCTGACCGCAATGAAAATATTTCACATTTCAGTTATTAACTAACGGTAACATCCTCCAGCTCCCTGGAAATATGCATCCATCGACTCTCAAGTTTCACAAAAGAGAAACATCTATTAAATTGTCGGAGGTAACCGAATTTAGTTCTTTTGTCAACCTTCTAATTTCCGAAAGCGTGGTATCTTCCTCCATGTAGCATTAATGGTTCCCTTTTGCTCCTTGTACACTCGATCTGGAAACTTGAGCTCAATTTTTTCCTTTTAGACAAACACATACTGTAGGCCTAACAAAGGAGACCAGCGCCCGAACGGCTCGATTTTTTAGGACCAAAATGTTGTACTTCGAATTTCCCCCGCGCAGGTAATTACACAAAATAGCAAAATGATAAGGTATAGATGTATGAAAATTCGTACTTTTTAACAATCTTTCCAACTACACGTAAAACAATTTCGTGGTATAAACGCATTCTAGAGCCCAATTGGGCGCTTTCTCTCGAATGTACTCCTTGTATTACATGCATCAAGAGGACAACGTAATTAACCTCGAACGCACATCTTTTTGTTGAAAACGGTCCTCGGACGTAAGAGTGTGTGTGTGCTTATAGCTACAGGAACGCGGGAAACGACATTGCCTGGTCCTCAGAGATAATGGTATTTCAATACTTATTTATTTGTTTATTTATTGAATTGTTACTTTACCTAGGTAGCCCATTTAGTGGAGTCCACTGATCTCTCATGGGCCCAGTAAAGAGAAGATAATGTGAAGAAATTGCAGTTTTAGATGTGGGAGCTAGGAAACCCCAGAAGAATATTACTGAGGAAAACCCACGGAATCAAGTAGGGACTGAAAACCCGACTTGATTGGCCCACGCAGGTATCGAACCCGGGTCACAGCGGTGGAAGGCGAGGAAAGTACCGCTACGCTAGCCTGGCTCTCCCCGAGTATCAAACTGAGTACTCACAGCAGTGTTAATTTTGCTGACATCTGCGATGGTCCCATTGGCCCGTGCCGCGTTGCAGGTGACATCGTTTCGATCCTTACAGCAGCTCTGTGGAACCGCTTGCCCTCTAAACTCGGGCAACGTTGCGAAGGTACTGTTGTAATAGTCGGTGTAGTCTACAACACCGCAGCATTTCTCCTGTTGAAAAGGTAAGTTTGGGTGTTTTCGGAATCTCGGCTTTGCATCCAGCTTTGGCTCCAATCTGGCTCCAGAATCAATTACATGTATATGCTTGAAATATTCCAAGCTAATTGAAATACTGAAATTGTAGCTCTCGTATTATAGGATGTGCATGTAATCTTCAGTAAGAAGGTCGGCATAGACTCAGTATTAGATGCATGAAAAACTCAGTCTTTAATCTCTGGAAGCCAAACCGGCAGCAAAACCGAGGTTTCGAAAACCGAGGTGTCAATCACTCATTCGACCTTTATCATGCTGCCACCATTTTAGTCATGTTCCCTGTATCCAATAACAGTACTGAATGATAATGGTTTATTTTTGCAAAAAGGAACCAGACTATTTCCTTCCAGCCTCGCTTTGGTAACGTTGATTGGAATGGGGAAAAAATAAAGATGGCCGCAACATGGTGGTCTATGAACTGGATTGGATCAATGGATCGTTGCCAGTGCAGGATCAGCTGCTAATCTTAGAATTTTGCTCAGCACATAAAATATTTGCTTAGCAAGGAATGGGTTACTAGCCAAATCTCTCATGTTGTTATAATGTTGCTTGTGGTTGGTACTTTGCTAATTTCCACTCAGCACATTTAGTTTTGATAACTCACATCTCGCTGGAGATCGTCAACTGCGTCGGTAACCACCTTTTGATCTGACTCCCCGTAGAACTGCTTGACTTGTTTATCAAGCTCCTTTTGTATGTACTGCTTGATCTAGAGGGAGAACAAGAAAAATAATCTCATACTTCGCCATTTTCATGACCCTTTGTGTATTTATTCAAAGTTCGGATGTAAAGCTGGTTTTGGTTCGTCGATGTTTGTGTCTGTAACGGCTGTCTTGTCTCATCTTTGAATCTTTATGTAAGTCTATGCTGAGATGCCAGATTATTTTTTACTACATCTTATTGACTTACATCGTTCCTGTAGACAAAGGCGAGAATGCCACCGATAAACTCCACCAACACCAGGACGAGGAGGAAGACGAAATACTGCGAGTATAAAAAAAACACTAAATTAACACAAAGAAACAACATAAGTAGGCCCACCAGAACTGTTTTTCTTACGAGATATGCTTTTCAGATTTCTAATTAATTAACCAATATGCAGAGCAAAAAAGGTATAGAAGCCGACTTAATACCGGAAGTTCAGCTAAAAAAAGGGTATTCTTAACTACTTTTGAGATTAAGTTATTTCATTTTGTCGAACAGTCTTGTATACGTAAAATCGGCTGTGAGGTGAATTGTATTTAATTTGAGTCGCGAGCAGAGCGCCACCAAGCTTTTGCCTTGAATAAGGCTTCCTTTCAACATTCCTTTCTTTCACTATTCATTTCAAATAAAGTCGTTTGCACCCATACAAAGGAAAGCACACGTACACGTGCCATCGAGCTCTGTCGCCCAGAATAAAATGAGTATTGTTTGGCAAAGTTTTCAAGTGATAAGTCAACATTTTCCCATGATACAATGCAAAAAAAAAAAGCCTATCCGCGGCAGCCTCTTGGTGGTGCACTATTGTGAATGGCTCGAGGTTTGACGGAGCTAGACGCTAATGGTAATTACGCGTATTCCAAAAACTAAAAAAATACTCACAACTCTCCAAGGTGTCTGAGACACCCATCAAAATTAAAGCATATTTCATCATCTTTCATTTTCTGTTCATTTTTGGTTAACTGATGACTTTTGGGAGAAACTTCCATCCAAATATGATCACCCCTAAATGCAGTCTTGAAGCCCATCGCCATTTTTAAAATGGACGCCTATGCTCCACTGCAAAATAGATCTTTTAGGGCCTAATTTCATCCAAATTTCACAGAAATAGGGAGGTCGCAGTCTTCTGCACAGCTTCCACCCACCCACCCTTCCTTTTTTTTTTTTTTACAAATCCTCAAGTTCACGGCCCTCAAAATGCTCAAATTCCTGAGAATTTGAGGGCCTACAAATTGTGATTTGGCTCGCGTAGGTAATTCTGGGCCGATTTATTGGTCTGGATTTAATGGAAGCGGCTTAAGCCACTAGTAGCCAAGTGCTTCGGGCACGGTCTTATCAACTCAACTCTTCATCGAACCAGCGTTGGGCTCGACTTGTGAAAGTGAACATGTCACCCACCAGTTTGAGGAAACAACCGTTCTCCATGCAGGCCCCGCAGCATCCGAGGAACCCCACCAGGAAGATAAAGCATCCCACGCCGATGATGAAGCCGCAGACAACGGTCAGCGTGTTGCTGCTCTCACCAAACAGGTTATCGTACTTGGAGCTGTTGTTCAAGACATAGCCGCCGATGGCGATCAAGATGATGCTGGCAACCTATGCGTAAGAGATGGGAAAGAAAGTGTTAAGATGTTCAAGTCCTTTTTGACATAAATATTTCGTTACCAATCTTGGTAAACAATAAAGAAAACACTTCTGTTGATGTTAAAGTTAATGTTAATCCCACACTACAAAACTGTGCTTAGCAATTAGACGCTTTCCTAAACGTTTTTTTTTTTGCTATCAATTTGTAAACATGTTTAAATACTAAACATGTTTAGAGTAAGCAGTTTAACATTGATGTTTAGGAATTGAACTCATCATGTTTAGCTTCTTAACATTATTTACAAAGTGATAGCAAAATTGTGTTTAATTGCTAAACACAGTTTATAGAGTGTAGTCTAGGTAACTCAGAAAAATTACAACTAGAAAAAAATACAATATGGAAGAAGTAAAACAACTCATATTGAATCGTGGTGGGAAAAATTACTGGATACAAAAACACTTGGACTTCCACATGGAAAAAGAAAATAGTGGAAATTAAAGGAAGTAAGTTAAGAATCTTGAATTACAGATTCATGCATCGTATGATATCAACGAAAGAAATGTTGAATATAATTTAATAGAAAATTGAGGAAAGTCGGCTACGCTCAAAATGTGTGGCACGATTGACGACTATAAACACTCATTCTTCACTGTAAACTAACGATTACATTCTGGAATCAATTAAAGCAAAATAGAAAAAGGATTTTTAATACTTCAACACTGTTGGATCAATATCAAGCAAAATAGAAAAATGATGTTTACTACTTCAACACAGTTGAACTTACTGACAGGTCTTCATCTAAAATCCGAGGTTAATTTAATTATAGCAATAGCAATGCTTTCAATATATAAAGGAAGAATAAAAATTAGTATGGACAATAGATGATTAATATAGAAGGGTTAATATGTTTAATATTTTCTTAAAAGAGTTATTATTCAGAGCAGAAGTCGCAAAAGAAAATCAAATACTGCTGGCAAACTTTTATGGCAATGTAAGTGTCTATATGTACGTTATTTATATTCCTACTGTTATTTACACTTGTCTAATTAATAACATTCTTAATGATAACCTATAAACACCTGGCACGAAAAGAAATTATTTTTTTTGGAAGCATTTTTTATAATCATTCTCGTTTGGACATTTTTCTCGGTGATCAAATATTTTGAAATATACGTTTTGTCACGGACACTTTCCGGTTCAATTTGATACCTCACTGGAGCACTGTGTAAGAAATAACGAGAGCGCAAGCGCTGAAGCTCCTGAAACCTCAAAAGTCAAAGTTGCACTTAGCGAGATTTTCAATGGGCCTTATGCACGAGTTGGCCTTTTTGTCGTGTTCCCCGAATGTATTTCATAATTTGTGAACTGTTGAATGGGATGGTGCCAGACTATTTATTCATTATAGCCTTGCTTGCATTTTTTTTTTTTTAAAATGTGGCTTAAAACATTAAAGTTTGTTTAATCACACATTTTAAATGATTCATTTGAGCACACTGGTATTAATTTGTGACGTCATTGCTTTCATTTCTCTGCACAAAATAATTCCAAAAATGAAGATTTTTACCTCACTCTCAATCCAATATGGCCGACTTGTGAATAAGGCATTGCAACACACAATTGAATGCAACATGCAGGCCCTGCATTTTCTCAGCAACCCAACGTGCTGTTTTCATGATATTTTCAGTATTTGAACGAAATAATTCTCAGCTTTAATCTGATAACCCAAACATTAACATTCACAGAGCACGTTTTTGAAATATGGCAAATATTTCATGGATTGCAGTGTTTTTTTGATCACCATTTATTCACAATGGTACACTGCGAGCACAGTGTGTTAACTTTGTGACTTTTCATTTCTAAGGGACACGTAAACTAACCTACTCAGTTCAAAGTATCACTTGACAGACAGTCGCCGTTCGCCTGATATGAGTAATAGACTGATCAGGGCGCCATATGTTGATTTTCGATCGGTTCGCCAGCGCAGATGTTACAGTCGCTCCCAGACTCCAACAAAGCCGCAGTTAAACATTAACTCCCAGAAGGGTTGTTTTGACAAAGTGTAGCATTCAACACGCTACAGGTGTAACTGGTGCGATATGTTTGCAGTACTGCAGCAACTACTTACCCAAACGAGGGCGTTGAATATGAAGAGAATGATTTTGGACATCGAGGCTCCGCAACCCTGCGCCATTTTGATTTTCTTTTCCTTTCGGTGCTGCAACTCACTCAAGTTTCCTGTATTCAAAAGAAGGCATAGCATTTAGGCTTATTCATATAACACCTCAAAGAATGTTTCCTCCGAGAGTTTCTGAGTAAATTCGGAATACCAGTGAGGACTGAGGAGTATTGTCTTGATAAATTCAGCCTATCAATAAAAAACCACAGAGTTAGACCAGAAACAACAAAAAGAATTTCATGCGGAAAGAGTTGCCTCACACCAACGTGCTAATATTATATTGTTCATGCTAATTCAATATAATATAAAAACGGATACCAGTTATTAAACATTCTGAATAAAAAATGACATTTATGTTGACAAAAAAACGACACGTTTCATTCAAAAGACCAAATTCTAAGAATAACGAAAGCTACGAAATCTTTGTCAATAGGTAATGTTTTTATTAGTAGTCGGCTGCAATTACTAAGTTTTTAAACAAATATTGAAGTTGAATTGAATTTCACGTTTTCAGAATGAATGGCATGAGTGCAAGGATATATTTAGTCGTGATCTAATGTCTTTGAAACATATTTTATCAATTAAACATAATAGTATTTTCATATCATTAACATATCAATTATTGAGAATAATAAGCCTTTGAAATTCAACTGTAAACGGACGCTACTGTGCGAGTACCAGCAAATTACGGTAAATGAAATGTGTTATCTTGCTAATATTCACTGGGAAAGCAACACGCATTGTTTTGTTCATGAATAAATGGCAGTTGTGTTGTGATAATCAACTCAGACTATAAAGGCTTACAAAAATGTAAGTTAAAAATATATTTTGAAAATTCACAGTCTTCCCTATGCGAGTTTCACGGTGTGTTAGGTGCTATTGGTTATTGAAACAATTAAACAGGTTAATTAAATAGAATACCGTTTAAGGCATCCTGAAGTAAGCCAAGTAAGTTTAAACGTTATTACAACCAAACGTAACAATTGTTACAAAAAAAATTCTTTTTCTCCTACCTACCACCTACCTGGACAATGTTTAGGGCGTTTCCGCAAACACAATTTTTTTTTGGCCTTCAATAAAACTGATGCAAAAAAGTTCCTATTGCGGTATAGGACTAAAAAGATTGCGAATGTAAATCATTCAAAAGGAACGATTGCCCTAACTATCCAAATTGAAAAAAAAAACACCAAGTCGTCGCACATTAACATGTCCAGTTGGCTTGTATTCGGTTTATCTGTGCATATATAAAGAGACTGTCTCTACGATGCAATAATCACGCCACTTGCCATTAGTAAGGAAACAATGGAACACTAGAAATGCGTTTGTCACGTGGACAAACACACAGCCGTTTCGGCTGTTATTATTTGTGTCTTGCCGTCCCTGTCTATATACATTCCAAGTTTGAACCCAAATGGACTTGTACTTCAGAAGATATAAGGCTTAAAAAATGCAACTTTAATATGATGCCACGTGACACATAATGACGTCATCATGACATCACTTCTCAATACACACCTGCTCTGTCAGTGTTCTTTGTACCAAGTTTCAGGTTGATGTGAATAGAGTTAATGTCACATTTTGTAAATAAAAGAAAATATACAACTTGAGAGATTAAAAAAGATAAATCACTAGATTACGTCATCGTGAGGTCACTTCATACTTTGCATAATAGTTACTCATCCTAACTACCTACCAGGGGCTACTTCAAATTGCTTTCCAAACTTTAACAACACGAACTACATGATCCTAGCAATAGTTTCATCCCTAAAGGAAGAGAAAGGCAAACTTGTTGAACGTTGTGAAATGATTCACTGGAGATGTTTGGAAGGAATTGGTTTACACTGTTATACAGCAGCTGCTGAAGACCACGTACTGTTCCGCAATTTTATGAGGTTTAGTTTCATTTCTGGCCGAAGGGTTGTCTGGGAAATTCTGTAAGTCAATACTTAGAAAGAACCTACTGTTTCGTACGGTGGCCCTGGAACGACATTTTAATATTGACTTTTTTAATATGAACCTTGTAACTTCTTAATATTGACGTTGTACCTTCGCAATATGCACGTTGCACGTAGCTTAATATCGCATTGTGGAAGTTGTTCCTTCTTAATGTGAATGTTCCAACTTGTTAATGTTCACGTTCGAACTTGTCAATGTACACCATTGATCATGCTTGATGTCAACGTTGCATCTTGCTTCTTCGCAATATGAACCATGTACCTTCGCATTGTGCACGTTTGACCTTGCATCTTGTTAATATCATTGTTGAACCGTCCTCCTTCGCAATGTGAATCATGCATTCTAAAAAGTACGAAGTCCTTGTCAAGCCCTATAGTTAAACAACCAGTTATGATGGAGTTTCAATCTGACAGCTGTTTAATGTCACTTAACCTGGGTCTACCTTGTAGTGATTTTTATCATGAATCAAGGCTCTCTGATATATTTCACATCTATTGTTTATCACTGTGTGCGCATATTAATTGAAATATTCTAATACAGGGAGTTTCCATAATATTATGATAGGGGCGCTGTAAGTTGCCGTGCATCTTGGAGTTGCAGCACTGCTGACATGAACTGACACAATGGAAACCGCATGCAAGCGTGAAGTGAACACGCTTGCAGCCATTCAGATGTCCACATGAGCCAAGTTATCGCAACGGTAAAGTTCGCTCAAAATCGTATACAAAATAGTGGTTAACTATATAATTATTTCAACCACACAGAGAAAAAAAAAACAGTGTTCATCAAGAACCATTGAGTTTTTAATTTTACATGTAAACTTAACTGATCGAGACCTATACCGTAGTCTTTGCCCGAGGCTGGATGCTGTATTTTATTCTGTATTGACAAGGTAATGCGTGCGCGGTGTATATGCCTGAAATCTCCTGGGTAGCGCTGCCAAAGTTCTTAAGACAACATAACTGTTGACATTGTCCTCTGCCGCACGCCATGGCAGCTTCACCGGGCTTGTCAGTAACTGGCTGGGTTTCGTAATATCTCATCTCAACTGGAGCTGTCCGTTGCAGACTCGTCTTTGTCGTCAGTGCGTGATCAAGTGAATTATCACAGATACAAATATATACTCGGCCAGCAACACTCGCTGGTGAATAAGCTAGACCAAACGACTTGTAACGTAACGACACTAAAGGGAATATATAGATGTATGCGAACGGTGTCAATTATAAGCCTGCATGGATCCTATAGGTATTTACTCGGAAATATTTCCGGAAATGGTTTGTCGTTTCGCTAGCGATGTTGGCCTCTTCCTCGAAACCTGACTAACTACAGATGAGGATGTGTAACCCAATATGATGTGGTTGAATAACAGGATGGGGTTAGGCCAAAAAAAAAAAGTCTCCGGTTTCTGGTATGGAGCTTGTCCAAAAAGTGGTGCGGCGACGCGGCTTTTTTTTTTTTTTTACCTGACTTTTTGCTTCAAATGTCGGCTGATGACTGCAAATGGTGCCCCACTAAACTTAGTGCAAATATATGGAAGTCCAGAGAGGCCACATAAAGCTTATTCTCGACCATAACCAAATCTAAAACACGTTAAAATTGTGCAGCAGCAGGATTCCAGTCAAAGCAGTGAGTTTGGCGGTTTTGAGACATCATCTTTCATTGAAAAAAAAAACTTTTTCATTTTGCCGACGCGCATGGCTACGGAGACGCGCGCGCATACCAGAACCGGAGCCTTTTTTTTTCTTGCCTCACAGGGTTCACATTAAAAAAGTCAATATTAAAATGTCGTTCCAGGGCCACCGTAGTTTCGATCCCTGGATCGACACACTGAATATCTTCTTCCTCACGTAGGCAGATAATTATCATAAACGTATTGAACAATTGGATTGTAAAGCACAACCTGTTCAATACAATTGCTATGTACATGAAATGCAAGGTCAATTGTCCTGGTTTGTTTTGTTTGGATAAGTGATCACAGAAAATAATTAATCTGTTGGCATATCAGGTCCATTGAAGAGAACGGAATCCCTTTTTTGAAGGCAACTCACCCCCGTAACGTTTTGGGAGCTATTTCATGAAAAAATGTGACTCGGGGCATAATAGGCGTGTGGGCAATAATAGGCAATTAGACAATTTATAAAATATCCTTGATTTCATCCCCCTCAATTATTTCACGTCTATTCCTTTAAAATCAATCCTGGGTCACTACTGAGAAAAAAATAATTAACGCTGACAGAGCATAATAAATGATGTTGAGGATTTGGTTAATATAGACATTTATATTTAGGCCTATATGACAATTTTCAAATGTAGGCATTCTAATCAATGCAAAAAATACATATACACTTAACTGAAACAACTATAGCCCAAATTTTATGACCAATAACTCTTCACAAACTGGGAATTTTCAGAAACACAAAACAAGTATTATGTTCATACTAATAATGAGTCTGGTATAAATTGTTTGGAAAGAAAATGCAGAAGTCAAACTCACCGTAATGGAAATATCCCGGTTTCCTATAACCTGTTGCTTGCTTCAGGCAGACAAATCTAATTATTGCCCAACAGTAAATTTTGCGTAGGCCTAGTTAGTGCTGGTAGCTTTCAATGTATTACAGCGGTGCATATGGTGTGAGGGCCAAATTATAATATCCACGATTATAAACGGCTACGTGCGTGAGGGTTGGGCAAATACCGCATCACGTGGCGGACTTTAGTCGGCAGTGCGAGGCTTTGTTTTCCCAGTTTAGCTATTATTTTCGATTCGGTAGACTCGTGCAAGTCCTTCAGCGTGGGACTCTCGGCTTTGCAATAAACGGACAACCAGCGAAAAACCACTTATTTAACTCGTCTCCTGACAAAATTGTAGACATGAACAACTCGTACAGGTAGAGTGAAGCTCATGGAAGGACGCTTTCCCCTAAATGTTTCACAGAGTATGAATGGAACAGATGGTTGCGCAATTCGTGTTTCAGAACAGCGAGGGACTTGGCCAGTCTATGGAATATTGACAGAATTGCGAATCTGCACGTGACGCTCCAGTCTGAAGTGGTCGGTGCATGATCATGACGTCACGGGGTCCCTAATCTAATATTTCACGAAAGGCTAATTTTAAAACATTACTCATTAGTCGCATGATGTATTCCTTAATTCGTGAACAAGTGAATGATAATTATTGTAATGATATACGGTGATTCAAATTCACGCATGCCCATGCTTGCAGTTCATACATGGAAATACAATCAAACTTTATTCTCCCGATATAATTATGTGGTATTTGAGAAATACACCATACATATAAAATCGAAACCGAAAAAAAAAGTGCATCTAAAGTGATAGCGTTCGCTCTCTGTGTTGTTACAACTCTCTGTTTTTGCAATGCACATAATTCAGTCCCCCACAGTTGAGATCTATACACTGACTTTTATTAATGCTTTGCTCAGTATCAATATAAATTTAGCTGTTGTTTAATTAAGCCAGTTTTTTTTAATGAAATTGCAAATTAATATGCAAACTTCATTTGATTACCATTCCCACTGAATTGCAGTCGGAGTGATATCCGATTCTTCAAGGGGGTGGCGGAGGTGGGGGAGGGGTGGCTGATTTTGTTTTAATTAAGCCAGATTTTATGAAACTGAAAATTGATCTGCAAACTTTATTTTGATGACCATCCTTATGGAATCACAGTGGGATTGATATCCGATTCTTCGAGGGGGGAGGGGTGGCTAATATTTTGAACTCCAAAAGTGTTCCGGGGGTTGGGTAAAATGTCGAAGTCAAGTCAAAGAGAGACTGAGGACTGGGGACCCAGCGAATCGAGATAAGGGGGAAGCCCCCTCTAGGGCGGATCCAGAACACAATTTTTTTCGGGGGGCCAAAACAAAATTTTGTCCCGAAAAAGTGGGTCAAAAAATTACGGTATGGGGTTCGGGCCCCGATTTTTTTTTGGATTCTAAATGCTCTGTGGTGCAACCCGAGGCAATTTCTGACCACTTTGACCAATTCTGTTTGGAGGAAAAGATGGTAGTGTACGCAGTGCCTGCCTTTATAGCGACGTCACTAAAAAAACAAAACAATTGGGTTCGTTTTTATTATTTTTTGGGGGGAGGGCATTGTCCCCGTTGTCCCCCCCCTGGATCCGCCCTTGAGCCCCCTCACCATTTCCTTTCCCCTTCCCCTTGCATGTCGCCCCTGGAATTTTCTCTGCGACATGCATTGGTTCCAACAAGTTTATTTACCCCACAGTAATCTACGGAGCTCATACAATTGTTGACACTTGAACCTTACGCTGTTTCGGTTTCAAAACACTTCACGTGAGTATTACAGATACAAAGTTCAGAGTTGTGCATTTTTTCTCGTACAGGCTCGTCCATTTTTTTGCAGCGGACCAAGGCAGTACAATTGTTAAACAGTAAACAAAAAAAAAGTGCCCTGGATTTTTCCTGACCAAGTGTAAAATGGCGTGCACGTAACACGTTTGTTTGAATAAGGCCGTTCCCTGCAGGCTAAAGTGAATTGAAATATCGTTTCATCATTGAAAACTACGCCTTCTCTGCTGGAAAAGAAGCATACATCATCAGCCGTCTCTGCTATATTATGTGCCTACCCGGCTAATCAATATAGTGTCAGAGCTAGTGTGCCCCATTCGAAACCTGATTTGATATTGAGTCGTTTATTTAAATACTATGCAGACAGTATTATTTGCGCCTTAATGAATTTCTTTCATTGCATTTATTTTGCTCGACCTCCGCCCCCCGCAGAATTCGATAATTCAAGTGAAGTGTAAATAGGGAGACTTTCCCATAGACTTGTGCACAATTTTTTTCCAACTTAAATGTGCCCCAACCCGATTTTCCCTTGTCCTTTTCCCACGAATTTCGGTTATTTTACTAATTAGACCACGAGCAACAAATATAACCTAATCACGACATTAAAATGTTGCCTCTAAAGCGGGGGGCTGTGCCATCAGGGAGACATGTGTCTCCCCAAAAGCCGCAAGGGCGGATCCAGGGGGTACGTGGAGGCCAAAGGGAGCCATGCCCCCCCCCCCCCAAAAAAAACACCCCGAATTAATTTTTTTTGATGACTTCGCAATAAAGGCAGGCAATGAGTAAACCACCATATTTTCCTCAAAAACATTGGTTAAAGTGGTCAGAAATTGCCTCAGATCGCACCACAGATCGAGGCATCTAGAATCCAAAATATTTCGGGGCCCTTAATTGCGGGCCCCGAATCCCACGCCGTAATTTTTTTGGACACACTTTTTGGGGACCACAATTTTTTTGCCCCCCCCCAAAAAAAAATGTGTTCTGGATCCGCCCTTGAAAAGCCGTAGTCTCCCTATTATCGAAAAAATAACGATAATGTGTTTCCCTAATGGTACATTTAGTAATATAAAGACAAATGCGTGCCGCACATCACATACAGCTCATCCTCTGTTCTTTATGGAGTGTTAAATCAACATTTCTAGTGTCTGTCCCTGGCGCATTATTGATTGTACGGTTCAAATCATACAATAACATCAATATTGACAAAAAAGTACAATGGGCCACATTGCAATATTGAAGACCAGGGGAAACACACTCAGTAGAAAGAAATGAATAGAAGACAAACACATTGTAAATGATCAACAGACCGGACGGGCAGACCTGGATTTAAACATTGCTGAAAGGGCCGAGGCCATATTCCTTTTGTCATGAAAAAAAAATACACATGTGCAGGCCTACACATGAAAATATTGATCACGATGACATTTCATGAGGTCATGACCCCAGGGACACATTGCAGGCCTTGGTACTGATATGTTAACATTTATGATGATGAGTGTACAAAGTAAATCCACACGGTAAACAGGAAACAGATAATGGAGCAATGATATCTGTCTTAGTTATTTAGTGGATATAACATTTACTGAGGCTTATCTTTATGCGTCATTCATTTTCCTAAAAACGATTATTGACAGACACTGCATTTGAAGAAAAAAAACATCCCGAACAAAACAGACCTTGAAGAGAAATTACAAGGTTGAATAAAGAGAAGTCTACATGTCACGGCTTTTATGGTTATGACTTTGTGTCATTAATTTTGAAAAATTCTTCGAATACTACTGTGCCACCGGACACACTTTGGTAACTGGCCTTTGGAATACATTCGGGTCTTCACATTTGATACCAAACCGGGTTTAAAGGTTTATTATTTCTGCAAGTCAACGTGGTTCCTTGTCTTTAATTAAAGCTAAAACAGCTGGAATATTCTTAGTCTAAAGCCAAACAAAAAATGTCGGTCAAGAAAATAATCATAAAAAGGGCCTATTTAAAATAAAAAAAGAAAAAGAAACAAAATAAAATACAAAAATCATAAAAGCAATAAAATAAAATTAGCGGGAAAGTAGTATAGTAGTAAAGAAAAGAAAAGCATGAAGTGGTTTTTCGACTTAGGTACTGGTACCTGTTTCCATCATTCATAATCACTTCAGAACGACGGTATAACTATGGTAACTTTTGAATAAATAAAATCGATGCATGCGCTTAAATTTTTATGAATCTTAAAGGAACTATTTGTTCAGAAAATTGAAGTTTAGACTTGGGCTTCGTGCTTAACAGAGCCTGGTTCTCCTCGTATTGGAATTGCAAATGCTGTCTTAGAGGTTATATTCGACATTTTTTTTGCTGTGATTTTCAGAAATAAATGGATTTCTGGGTTACAATTTCATAGTAAATATTGTTACACTGACCTGTTTAAAGGTTTGTGTTCATAGATGCTGGAAAATCAAGAAAAAAATGCTGTACTTATAGTCTTGTTCCTTAATCCTATTTCATACGAAACGGAGCAATTTATAGACGTCGGGGAATTGTCAGGTCTGGGAACCAGACTATCTGGCCTGTACCCCTCCACGGATGTGTAACCAATTGCAAACAAAATGTGTACTAACTAAATTTGAGGTAGTATTTGGAAAAACAGTCAGTTTTTGGAAATTGATACAAAAATCCCACTTTTCTTGAAAATGACAGCAGTTTTGTTTTTTGATGTTTGCAAGTGTATATTAACTTTAATCTGGAGGTTGCAGGTCCAAAGCCCACTCCAGTCAATTTCTCAAAATACAAAACGCTTTTCTTGAGAATGACAACACATCACGTGCAACGATTTCACAGGGCGCTTGAGACCATTATTCACTTACAGTCAAGTAAAGTATTTCATAATAATTTGGTAGTTTTTTTTTTGATGTTTGCAAAATGTTGTATATTTACTTTCATCTGGAGGTTACAGGTCCAAAACCCGCTCCAGTCAATATCTCAATAAAAACCAAACAAACAAACAAACTTTAATGTATTAAGTCAGTTTCCTTTTGTGGATTTTGGAACAAAATGTCTTACTAAATCCCTTAAAATCAATAGGGAATGTATGGGAATATTGTAAAAAAAAGTGCTGTCTCACTATTCAATATTTGAGCTGTTGCATACATTTCATTGCAATATTTGAACCACGCTAAGGTTCTCTATAATCACAGTAAAAAAAGATGGAGCATAACGTTAAATAGGTATTATTTGTTATTTATTACAGATTTATTTCAAAATCTCAATGGAAGCATCCCCAACAGAGAAACGTAATTCACATAACTAACGATTGGTACAGTTAACATTTTAGGGTCTATAATTTGTATTTATTTAAAGAGTTCGTGTCATTATTATTATTTTTTTGAATGACATGTTTATAACATTGGCGTCGCCAGGATTTTTTTAGAGGGGTTAAAGTACATTATTTCCCCAATCCTTGTAGTTTCTCTAGCATATTATCAATTTATCAATTTTTTAAAGGGTGGGCGTATGAACATTTGCCCACCCCACCCCCATTGACACACCCGCCGACGCCCATGTTGTTAAATGTGCATTAAATTAACAGCAATATGACTTCGCACCTCATCTTTTTTTCTCCTTCTTTTTCTCTCTTTATTTGGTGGTTGTTGCTTTTCCGGGGGGAGAGCGCCCCCCTTTCCCCTCCCCCCTCGCGACGCACTTGGTTTCTAATTTGGACTGCTTCTACCCGAACTTGGACTCGTACATAAACCTATTGAGAAGTGCCAGCCACATTAAAGGAGGGCGCTATTTAGTTTTGTAGTAAACCCAAACCATTTGGCGCCCTCTTTATAAAGCTCAGTGGGCAGAGGGCGCCCTTACCGTAGGACTGTCAGCTAAGAAAAATCAACAACAGACACATTATCGCAACAGTAATGACATGAAGCATGTTGGACACAGATATCAATAGCTCAGTGGGCAGAGGGCGCCCTTACCGTAGGACTGTCAGCTAAGAAATATCAACAACAGACACATTATCAAAATGGTAATGACAAGTCATGAAGATTGTTGGACACAAATATTAAAAGCAAAGAAGAACATTGGCAACAACACATGATTGTCATCAACCAATAGCAAAAACAAATGTCGAAAGATCATAAAAGATTAAAAGATTTAGTTCCATTTTTACAGTAGCGGGAGGTGTAATAAATAGAAGTGGAGACGAAGTGATGCCACAATATTTTCTGAACCTGCCACTCTGATCAGCTGTGTGATATATCAAGGGGGACCAGTTATTCTCCTTCCATGCATACTAGGGAAAGTTCGTCAAAATGAAGATAAGAGCCCAAAGGATCCCGACACAGTGGATATTCATTAGGATTCCATTTTGGTTAATCGCAGAAATAAGACACCAGATATTTTGAGAGTCTGTCCCATGTATCAACATAATCAGGCGAACTCTCATGTAAGAGATGATATACATTTTTCACAAGTCCGCTTCCTGATAAGGCACATTTGATCGGGTTTGAACTTGAAATGAATCTTGCACATAGAACTTAAAAGTTAAAATGGTTTAGAGTTTAAGGAATAACGCAGTGACAGCTGCTGAGCGAAGGTATTTTCTTTTCATGAAACAAGTTTCATTTGGATGAGCCTCGTCTCCAGTTTCAATGCAGTTGTTATTACCGAACATCGAAGCTCATTGGGTGTTTGCACTGCCCATTGTCCATAAGCTGGTGAACTCTTCAGTTTTTGGTTGAACTTAGATTTCAAAATGGGTGGGCCAGGTGTGGACTTTGCACACACAGCACCGCACCGTACTTAATAGTGCCCCAGATACAACACTGAAGTAACAATTAAGGGTGCTTTGATTGAAGTTAACACTCTATCCAATTGCCCATCGATGGCTTCTTGATCACTTTGCCTGTCTGAAGTTAAAAGTCCAAAAATTGACACGACCTTTTGAGTCTGGTTCCGCTACCGCACTTCTACGTGGATCGAGTCCTTAACCAGACCGGTTCACAGGTATTTCTTTTTTGGAGTACATGTACGCAGGCACTGCAAATAAAAGCCAAGTGTTGTATTTTTGTACGAGTGTAAGTTTCTGGGCAACTTTTTTTCTCCGATAAAGTGAGTACTGCCGTTAAGGTATATAATCCTTGGTTAAGCTATATATATGTGTTTAAGCAAAGGGATTGGGATTGATTGGTAAAGTAAGCTTTGGTATTAACATGGTGTTATTCACAATGTTTCATTCGCAATTTGGTGTTTTTTTGGCAGAATGGAATGGTGTTGTTATTGATGACTATAGTTTTAACGCGAGCCGGTGTAGAACAGAAAGACCTGAACTTGAAACATTGAACCTTATAGTTCCCAGGCTTTGCAGCCATGGGCCAGCATTGGGTTTGTGCTATTGTTCCACATGAGACACTTGATTAACTCTCTATATTGTGGTTCAGGCTTTTGTGTTTTTTTCCATTCTTTTCAATCACTATTGTATAGAGTTTTAAATAGTCACATTTTCAATTTAATTAAAATTCATATTTTATTTTTTATAAATTGATTGATATGTTCAGGTTGTGGGGAGGGGTTTGTTGCTTTCTGCTCTGTTCAGGGGTGTCTACATGTGGTTCTGGTTCAGGCTTTTTAAAAATTACTATAGTGTTATGTTATCCATTTGCGAGCTTTAAATAATCACATTTTTAAAATTTAATTTATATTCCATTTATTTGTTTAAATAGTGCGATTGTAAAGCGCCAGGAAGCATTTCTTAAATGGGTTCGGCGCTATAGAGATTTTCATTATTATTATTGCTCTTATTTGATTGGGTTTTGCCCTTCACCAACGTTTTTTGTGTGTGAAAACACTGTGTACTCTGTGTTGTCCCGAGTAATTGTGAGAAGTCGAAAATCACTCGGGTGGGATTCGAGCCCCTGACCTCCTGCTCACTTGTGCCGACGTCTTACCACTAGACCACCGAGCTTGCCGGGGTCGGCTTGCTTGTTCGAATCTGTTATAGCGGCGGGTACCGCAACCAAACTATTCATAGAAAACTACGCACTATGAGTAGGTTGATTAACTATCTGGTACATTCATTGTCACTGTAATAAATTCAAACATTTCACAGGTGCCCGTTGATTGCTAACGGGTGCCCAATTGAGCAAACTGTAAACAATCGCACACTGTGAGAGCCTTGATTCTTTGATTCGTTTGGATCTGCTTCTGATTTTGATCTTTGTGTTTGTGACTTTCACAGCATCCAACATGGCCAGGCCACCACAAGCTAGCGTTATCGGCAAGTGGGCAAGGGTGCTCTATCTACTTGTAAATTTTGTAGTTTGGGTGAGTGTGGTTTAAACTGGTTACAGCTTTTTCATATAAAAGTCCTTCTTACTATGTTTTAAAACCAAGCCGATGATCAGTCCAGTAAAGGGAAAACAGTGCCAAATATACTTGCTGTGCATTACTTGGTTTTTCGTATCATGCAGGATCAAAAACACTCCCGATTTGTCTTCAGAATGTCAAAATCATTCTACATCTGCAGCTGTTTTTTCTCTGTCGAATAATTAATTATTATTTTTTGGATTTTCATATCGTCATCACCAAGAGACGAATTGGGCCACGGGGTGTTGAACCTTGGTTTTGAGAATAACGGGATTTAATAAGTTGGTCACGTCTTGAAATAAAGATTTCGCCTATTATTTTTGGAGCACATGCCGTGTAATTTTGATACAGATACTAAGCTGAGATCTTGCACTTCAAAGATGTACCAATTTCAGTTTAATAGAACAATTAATTGCGGAGTAATTAATCTCCATAGAGATGTGTCTGTTCGTAACTTATATTCCACACGCGTTTTTTTTTTGCCCCATAGTTTTCCCTACATTGATTGTCATTTTGAACCCCCCCCCCCCAAAAAACAAAAATCGCCAAAACGTTTGTTACCGTTTACTTAATCGCTTTCAGCCGGAACAAGATTTTGACAAAATACTGTTTGTGGCCTAATTTGCCCCTTCGTGAAAACGCTGACGATATTGTTAGATTTAACAGGGGAGGATGCCGCCATTTTTACCGGGGGGGGCAGGCCCGTCGGAATTTGTTTATGTCCGGTTGTTGCAGACAGGCAGAATGCCACCCTTTATATTTAATATAGTTGTTATGATTTTTTGGGGCTGTTAGAGCGGGGATTGGGATGGGGGTTGGGGTGTGGGGGGGGGGGGGGTGAACCCCCTCTGGATCCCCACCTGTTGATCACGCATGACGTCATGAGTAGTCCCTTGACTTTGGAGATACATAAATACAACTTCTTCTTTACAGATCTTTGGGCTGATCCTGATCGCCGTGGGAGGCTTCATATTGCAGTATCGTGACGTCTACGCCTTTGTGTATGTGACCAGTGCGAGCGACTTGACCATCGGATGCTGGCTCTTGATCGGTCTGGGATGTCTGGTGTTCTTAGTTGGGTTTAACGGCGTCTGGGCTTGCGTACGGGAGAGCGTACTTTGGATGAAAGTGGTGTGTACCCGTGTTTTGCTGTCAAGACCCAATTGGGCTGAATTCTTAATTAGACCAATTACTTGTCTGATACTCTTAGCAGGCTATGCGTATTTGCGTGCAGTGCACGATTGAATGCATTGCAACCAAATGAGTTTTGTTTGTGTGTAACCTTACACAGTTAAACACGCATTAATGGTGATTATTAATTTTTTGAGACACAACGAACGAGTCAAATCTTCCAAACCTATTGGCCCTCTTTGCAAGTTGCTCTTAACAATTGACCGCACCTCTAATCGCCTTGTGTGTTTTTGTTTTAGTTTCGTTTTGGTGGTAATATTTAAGTGCCATGTCAATTTTTAAAATAGCATCGTAGTTGTGCAAATATATTTCCAGTAGGCCTATTATAGTAGAAAACATAACCCAAACTTCATTGCTCTTTCTGTGTTTTTTGGCAGTATTTTGTATTCATGCTGGTGATCATCATCGGGGGTTTCGCGACTGGTATCTTGGCCCTAACGAGGAGACAGGAGGTAGGTCAGCTATAATTTTTAAATGAAAATGCTACAAAAGCACCAGACTCGAACTACGTACTGTAAGCATTTCCTGATTTGCTTCTGATGTAATCTGCTTTGTTTTGAATTGACCTGAATGTTAGCTAAACGGCATGCATGTATGAACAATAATGAACTGATTCTACCCAGGAATAAACAGGAACAATAGAAGGAAATGAAAACGAAACTGGGACTGGAATCAGTTATCGAGGAGTAACGGTAAATCAAGCGGTCCACGGTTCTCGTGGACACTTTTTTTTCTCACGAATTGCAATACAGATTGCAAGGCCTATGGTTATTTTTTATGTTCTCAACGGCCGTACTGAGTCAGTTGCCAGAAATGATAAAAGAAATGATTTCGATTTTGATTGAAGGCAAGAGACACGGTGAAGAGGAACATGATGGAAGTAATCAAAAACGATTACGGCAAGGGAGGCTTAGTGGACACGGGATATGATAATCTTCATCAGTCGGTAAGTCGAATAAGTATTTCTATATTAGAAAAAAAAAACACTTTGAAGGACTTACACGAATCGGGGGCCCGTAACTACACAATCGCCTGTTGGCGGGCCAGTTTCATGCACATTTTTCAACGATGAAATTTGGTCTCTTTTTATCGACTCTAACTCTCTTGTGAAAAATGTATGGACTTATTTTTGGCCAATATTTGGGGACAGACATAATGCAAAACAATGCGAGGCACAATAAGCTCTGGTCTTCTTGCATGAAAGTCTTGCATGACATCTATAAATACGATCACTGCCAGAGCTGAAAAATGCGACGCCCAAAAATGCGACGCCGATGGCACATATGGAGCACCATAAGATGTTTACCCAGATTTATAGCACTTTGTGATAAATACCCCGCGACTACATTACTGCACATATTTTGCCTCAGTTTACAAACTTTTCATGAACATCTTTCCGAGTCGTTACAAACAATTTTTGTTGTAGGTATCTTAACACAGTTGGTCACTCTGGTGTGAGTTTGAAATTGTGAAGCGTCATGGCCAAGCGGTTAAGAGCACCGGACTCAAGCTCTGATGGTTTCTGATCAGCATAGTGGGGGATCGGGTTCGGGATTTGTGTCCTTAGGCAAGACACCAATCCATTATTATGATTCGTCCTTCGGATGGGACGTACAGCCGTGGATCCCGTGGGTTGTGTAATGCACGTTAAGAACCTAGTAACACTTATCGCTAAGAGAAGGGGTTTGCCCCGGTGTTTCTGGCAGTGGCTGCTGTATGCGCCGCAGCACCTTGTAAACCCTTATAAGGTGCTACATAAAATGTGTCTCATAGTACTTCGAATACTTCATTTACCTGTCTTCAATTAAATTCATATTGATTAGCGACTTGAGTACCTAAATGTTGGTAGAGCTATATAAGACTCCGGTATTATTATTAAGTTATGTGCGTCTGTTATTAGGAGCAATGTTGCGGCGTGTCGGGCCCGGGTGACTGGAACAGCAGTTACTTCTTAACTCTGACGGGAAACGAGGGCCTGGCCGTACCTCTCTCTTGCTGCAAACCCGACATGCAGACTGGTTGCAACGACGGAAAGCCCGGCGAACCAAAAGACCCAACGGTTGTATTCGATTCGGTGAGTTAACCATAATAGGTGCCCGCCATTTTGTTCACAATTGACCTATCGCCGTTTGCGAGTAGTCACGCCTCTTTTTGTACACTAAGTTGTGTTAGTCTCAGAGTTTGCACATTCCGCGTCCATCTTGTATCACCGAACCCACGAATAAAAGTTACACACTTGAAAACTCTTCTATATTAGAGAATTCTGAGAGCCATGGAATTGGGAAATTGAAGAGATGTGGCAATATCCTATACACCTCTGGCGCAGCCGGAATTGCGCTTCCAATTCAGAGCATTTTGGATGCAATCGGGCCCAAACGTGGCGCTATTTTGACATGTTGTGGAGGGATCCGTTTTAAAGATGGCTACTTTTCCACTTTGGGAAACGTCCCTCGTTTTAGCAGTCAACCCACCAAAAATTGAAACAAAAAATGACAGATGACATGCTGTTCATCTTTTTCTGTGCAGCCTGAACACCTGTGAGAGATTTAAGTACTGGTATTTTTCACTGTAGTCTATGGGAATATATTTGATTGGGTGTACCCATCAGTTCAAAGTGTTTGCCTCGAAGAAGCCGGTTTTGTATGAAGTTTGGGCTCCCAGGAAATATTCTGGTCTCTTTTGCCTTGAATGGACTCTAACCGCCACACGTGACCTGACACTGTCATTATGTTCTCTAAGTCATGCGCGGTACAACCAATCACCTACAGTCAAAAGCATAGATGTATCAAGTTACATAAACAGTCACAGTCAATCAGTCCTAGGAGCTTTTAACAGTTGAAAACAGTCACCAGTGATTTTGACTGGAAGGACAACTTTGCCGAGATAAGAAGGCTAGGAATATTATAGCCTCAGACATTTCTCTCGGACGTCCAAACGTGTAAGCCCTTCTGAGTCTGTCAATTGGTTATATCAAAAACGGAAGGCGACCATTTCCCAGAATGCACTGCGAAAACAAAATGGCCTCTCGACTGTGACCTCTTGGTGGCGCACCGGCGGTGAATTGATTCTTTCGTCTTTCTTTTACGTCTTTGTGAAATCGTCTCTGTAAAACGAAATTGCATAAGACATGGATGGGCCTCAGGCTTCGCTTATGAGCCTTCAAAGTTCCAAAAAACAAGCGATTTGCTCTGAAAAAAGGGGTTATATAATTTAAGTGCAATATGCTTTTACCTAGTACCTGCGATGTAAGTTGCACGATGTCTCAACTGAGAATGGTTTTAATTTGAAAAAAGTAAGACTGCTGCAAACTGCTTACTGACTGGATGGACCTGAAATGTATAAATCTAAGTACTGGTATTTTTCACTGTAGTCTATGGGAATATATTTGATTGGGTGTACCCATCAGTTCCAAGTGTTTGCCTCGATGTAAGTTGCACGATGTCTGAACTGAGAATGGTTTTAATTGTTTGATTTTTTTTTTATCAGGGATGCGGCGAAATCCTTGCGAATTTCCAGTCGGATAACATGACATTGATGGGCATGATCTCCTTCATCATGGTTGGGCTTGAGGTAGGCTCATGCATTAAACAGTGTTGTAGTCGAGTACCTATTTCCGAGTACCGAGTACCGAGTACATCCGAGTACAATTTCAGGTCTCCGAGTACGAGTACTTGTTCTTTCTAGTACGAGTGCTTGTATTCCGAGTACGAGTACGAGTAAACGAGTACTTCTATTTCTGAATACGGACATACGGCAAATGGTTCGTTGTGCGTAACTGGCCCAGGCCCAGTTAGACCAATATACAGACCCACTCACGGCTAGCTGTTACATGTGTTTGTCCGGACGTGCACCATTTGTTTTTGAGCACTGCTATTCGAGTACGAGTACAATTTCGACATGTCGAGTACGAGTACTTTGCTGCCCGAGTAAGAGTACCGTCATTTCGAGTACGAGTACATTGACATTCGAGTACGAGTACTCTAAAAAAAGTACTCGAGTAGTTCTCTAGTACGAGTACCGAGTACGACTGTACTACAACACTGTCATTAAACTACTCTTGTAACGTCACTCGATTTAGTGAAGTGTAGATTGTTCCACAGGGTCTACACCTAATTTTGAGAATCTACAGGTTTTGTTGTGATAGTCCCTGCAAACAATTTCCTGCATAAATGGGATTAATTTAATTTGAAAAGTAACCGTCCACTTTGAAATTTCAGTTTTGTGTGAAATGTAGGCCCTACGAGTTTTGGGTATTTTGTCGAAAAAAGTTTGACATACACCTGATTTTAATAACTAAAATTGTCACCGTAAATGTCACGGTGTAACATCATGGCGTTAACAAACCGGAAAGGTCAAAGAACTTTTAGCAAAATACGGAAAAAAATATGCCCTGCATCTGCTGCAGCTACAGCTACCTCTCAAAAACTGCTTTTACAGAGTAATTCCGTACAATTTTAGACGTATATTTAAGGAATGTTTACGGCGTACCATTTTAACGTTGCCTTTTAGCATTTTGGTCAATTTTTGAATTTTGTTTACACAACTGATTATTCTCTTTACAGTTTCAATTTGCCGCTCTGATATTTTAAATTTTATTTTCGTAGGCGATTAGAGACAGTCATTTATAGTGAAATAGTATGAACTACTCTCCCTTTTCATTTTCATTTCATTTTGTAATATTTCTTTATTTTTAATTCTCATTGCTCTATATTTACATGTAAGTTTTATATTTTAAATGTTTAAATTGTAACTTAAGTTTAATCGGTTGTCTTTGTTTTTTTTTCTTTTTTTCTTCTAAAATCACCTTTGTAAAGCTTTTCAATGAATGTCACTTTTTTACTTTCATTTTTTTTTTGATATTCACATCTAATCTTAACCCATTTACTTTCAGTTTTATCATGACTCTTCCTCTGTTATTTAAGTAATGGCCCGTAATAACAATAACAAAAAGGACAATCCGTGAATAATTATAGAGAATGGATAAATAACTTAATTAATCAAATTGACTGCAACAGAAACTTACCGATCAACACTTCTCAGATGATATTCCAATGTTTTGTATATTCCAAACGAAATAACTCCATGTGGATAGTGAGATATTTGGAGGTGTAGGCCTACTCCATGTCGTAAAGTAGTCTTCATTTGAATGGTATATGGTTCCAGAAATGAGTTGCTCGCCAAACTTCCTTGTGGTTGGTGTTGAAAATCCTCAATCCCGAACGATCACACCGATGGCATTTCATAGCTTGTTTTTAATCCAATAACGGGGTATACTTCTGTAACTGTAACACCAACATTAATGGATAACTCCATTTGGATTTACGAGGAGAGTTTGTATGCAATACAACCCACCGATGGTGACTGCATGTGTGTGACTCTCCTTGCATTTCTAGGACAAATGCACTGTGTATCGTGATGAATTGAACAAAAGTTGTGCACCCATGCAAAGCTTAACAATAAGATCCGGTAAATGTACAAGCGCATAATTATTAAGGCCAGGACTAATGCTTTTGCACATAGCTAGCCAATGCTGAACAATGAATCGAATTCATCTCATAGCTCAAAGCATTCATAAGAATCGACCCTTTCCCCCCTTGTAAACCGGACAATGTAGTTGCGGGAGGGACGTATAGTTTAAGTCGGAGAAACGACTAAATAATTTGAGACTCTTTAGCCCGCCGCTCACGAGAGCTGCGTGCTGAAAACAAAGTCATTCCAGGCCGTTTGCTCAGCACGTAGCTCATAAAATCCCCGTGAGCGGTCAATTTTTGCTGAGTTTTCTGCCTTGCGAGGTCGCGAGGCAAATATCTATTCTGTTTTTTTGGGCCTCAGGAGGCACAAAAACGCACCGCGAGCGGGCAATCTGAGCTATGTGCCGAGCTAAAAAGATTAACTAGCCAATGAAAGCATATTACATGTATTCTTGTTTATCGGTCACGTGATTTCAAAAATGGGGACAAACGCAGGCTTTAGAAAACTTGAACCACAATATCTTACAATCACGTGTACAGAGTACTTGGTTTCATTGGCCAGTTAATCTTTTCAACTCAGAATCTCAAATTTTTCTTCGTTTCTTGACTTATTCAACACTGTGAATAGGAATTATTTGAAAGGTCTTAACGCTGGAAGGCTCATGAATTATTCAACACTATGAATAATTATTCGAGAGGTCTTAACGTTGTTAGGTTCATGCATTATTCAACACTATGAATAGTAATTCGAGCGTTCTTAACATTGGTAGGTTCATGCATTATTCAGTGCTATGTTTTTTCCCCTCAATTTCAGGCCATCTCTCTGCTGTTAGTCTGTTGCGTCATAGGCACCCGGCCTGTCCCTCAGCCCGTCCCGGATGATGAAAAAGAAGAATCTGTCAGAGTTCAAGAAGAAGAAGGAGAAGAAGAGGACGACAAACTGTAGAACATTTCTCAAGAAGGGAAAAGCAATGCCACTGTTGGAAACCATCATTACTCAGAAAAACAGGTCATCAGCGGCCGATAATGACATGTGATGAATCCTTTTTTTAGGTGATTCAAAAAAGGGGTGTATTGTACAAAGCTAAGTCCTCTAAAATATGGACGGAACCACCAATAACAACATTAAATTTGCATGTAAGTACTTCAAAAATCAACTAATCAGTTAGCACTTGTTGTTTGTACTTGTATCTATGTTATCAAAAAATATATCACTTCTGTCATACTTTACAGTTTACTGAAAATGTTTAGTATCATTAAAAACAAAGGGGTTATGATTTTATTTTTTTTTAAATTTTACACGAAATGATGCGCGATGAATGTTTGATGTTACATGGTGTAAATTAAACACCGCATTGTACTGCGATCTTTGTTACACCAAGTAATATTATGTTGTTGTTATTCTTAGTTGATCATTCTTGTTTTGGTTATTGTTTTTTTTCAGTTAGGTTTTCCAGATGCTATTGTTGGCTTTACAGATTATTGCATTATCAGCAGATGATATTAATCTTTTTTGGGGGTCTCATCTATTTATACATAGTGTATTATACATCAAAGTCTGAAAGACGATTCCTTTTGACTAATTTATTACATGATCTGCAATGCGAAATTAAACCCTTGTGGTATATAAAATCAATAAGCAAGTTCGGTATCTCGATAGAGTTGTCCAGGTCAAAGGTCATTTGGGACAAAATGGAAGCGTCTGGTAATCGCGATGTTACGCGCACTCCCATTCTACTCGTAAGCCGGTTCGTTAGTAAAAACGTCATACACGCGCGCGCTCCACTGATTACTGGCGCCCATTGGATAAACGCTTTGAGGTGCGTTAACTTCCGCTTCCATTCGTGCTATACCACACCGTGTATACACAAGAGCGCATGGTTGAATTGAGATGACGCCACACTAACGAACCAGATTAAAATGCGAGCGTTGTGCGACTGTTTCCTTGTGCGTTCATGCACCTTTGATGAGCGTTAGATTATCCCGAATGACCTTTGACCCATATCAGTGTGCGCATGCGCAGTTGAAATACCGAACTGGCTTATTGAAGATGTTGATTATTTTGTTTCAGGATTTTTCGGGAAGTATTCATTTTTGAGTATTCATTTTTATAAACAGATGAAGGGGAGAAACAATTTCATTGCGTACCAAAACGTATTTCGACAAGACTGTTAATTCAATGTATTCTCAACGGCACGGATCCGCGGCTTTACTGAACAAAGTAATATATTACTCGACGCGATTGGGATTGTCTTAAAATACAACACAACAAAATTAACAAATGTAAATTGCGTCTCTATGACTTGAAAATAGTTGTTTATTTCAATTAATTTAAAGTGATCATGTTATTAAAGACTTTCTTTTCAAACTAACTTATTAGAAATGACACCTTTTCAAATCAGGATTGTGCGCTGAAATGGGAAGTCAATAATAAATATTCTGGATGATGCAGATCAGTAAACAGTCACAGTGTAGTTTGGAAGTTACTTTTCCATAGTAATACAAAGTTCAAATATTTCTCCCGTCGGCTTTTCAATGTCGCATTCAAATTCAGTTTTTTCAACATGAAATACATTACCTTGGATCAACCAAGTCTCACAATTCAAACAGATACTAAGGAAATGCCATCTTTAACATTGAAAGAATAATATGTTAACATGATTTGCTTCATGATTTCTTTTGTTTCATATGTAATGAAAAAAAAAAGGTTTATTTTGGAGAAACCCTGTGCTCGTTTGAAGCTAAATACTGACCGCCCCCAAGACCATTCGTCGCATAGGAGGATAATAAGTCAGTTCGGTATTCCAACTGCGCATGCGCACAATGATATGGGTCACGGGTCATTGGGGATAATCGAACGCGCATCGAAGGCGCATAACGCGCACAATGGAGACGGGCGCCCCCTGCTTGTACTGTTAAAGCTATAGTCCTTCATTTGCAGCCATCCGAAAAAGTAACTGGCGTGTTATTGTTGAAAAACATACTTGGTTGAAAGATAGTAAGTGGACTAAACTCCCTGTGAAATTAATCTTTCTGGCAAGCTATCATTTTGAAGTAATCAACGAAAGAAGGCCTTTCAAATTGTGCGTCTTAAGACGCGTAGTAAAAAAAAATTATTAGTAGTAGTTTTTTTTGTTATTCGCGCCGCGCATGCATTGGCGACGCACAGGCGCGCGCGCGGGCTATAATTTTTGTCGGATCAGTGCGCGACATCGCGTATAGCTGCAATAGACCGCTTGCAGACGCCGATAATATTTGACGCGGTGCGCGACGCCATGCAAAATGTGCATGGATAGATATACGCTAGTCCCACAACATGGCGTCGCGTTAAGTACGAGCAGAATGGGCGGTCGCGTGACATCGCGTAACATCGCGTAACATCACGTCAGCGATTTTATCCCGAATGACCTTTGACCGTGGCGAATACCGAACTGACTTATCCAAGAAGACAGTTTTGTTATGACCTTGATGGCTTTTTAGTCCCCTTTAGCAACAAACATAAAAAATACAAATCTATCATATTCCAAACATACCACTTATACAAACGATTCCAAATATACCACTTATACAAACGATTGAAAATCCTTTACGTTTACAAAGTTGTGAAATAATGAAAGTAAAAACCCTTTCAGGTTAACTTGTGAATAATGCGTATATTTCAACGCTACAACCGGAGTGGATTCTGTCAACCAGAGTACATATTAACGCCCAATAGAGACCGTACCTGGGCACGCTCGTGCAACCAAAAATCCGCCGTGAAAAATTAATGGGACACTACATCCTGGAAAGCGCCTAATTGCCTACAAAACGTGTTTTAAACGAAATGATATTAATAATTGGAAAGGACATTTAAAAGTAGGATATAAACATCCACACAACCATCCTTTAAACATTGGACTTGTTTGTGTTATTCTGGCAAGAAAGAATACCGGGGGTGCTAGTCGTGAATCCAGTCGCACACTGGTTCCACAAATACACGTACAGCATGGTGTTAATATTACACCGCAGTTTCTAAAGAGTACGAGTCGATGTAAAAAGAAACAACATTCACGTAATTTGAAAGCAATCAAAGAATGAAACGAGGACAGCAAAACCAGAGTCAATAAAAAGTATTTATCGATCACTAGTGATCTACACCAATGCTACCTCTTAATCATGTGCAACAAATGAAACCTTCAGTGAAATTTTTAATGGGGAAAACGTTTCCTCCTACACAGCTCATTAAATATCAGACCAAAGTCTACATTATTATTCAACACGATTAGCTAGATGTGGTTCAAGAAAAAAAAAGAGAAAAAAGTCAAAATTATTGGTATTTCCAAATTGTAATGAACGCACACTGTTAAGATCTTCCAAACCATTTAAATTTGTTTCCCCCAATTTATGATGCGTTAACCGAAGCTTTAAATAGTCTGCTCCTCACGTTGCACTTTGATCAAGGTTACTTCCTCAAATTACGAAGTCCAGGAACGACTCTCGTAGTGACGCATGCGCAAAGGCCGTATAATGCATCCGGAACAAAAATTGGATGAACTGAGAGGAGCCTCGCTGGTAATCAATGTAATAACTAACTGACTAGTTATCAGGGTACCCGTATCTATAAAATTTACAACAGATGTGAACAATATTTACAGTTCAATTAGGTACAATATACACCTTCCAACGTACAAATCGGCCCCAACTTGTGTTACTTTATTAAAACATTTTCAATCATTACAATTTGTGACAAAAATGAAACAGAACCAGATAATTCAGTTCAATTAAAATAAAAAATAAAATACACTCTGATCAGCTAACGTATCTCTGTTAAAGACATGTGCATCTGAAAAGAAAGTATAGTCTTACGATATAATGGTTGCACACAACTTGTTCGAAACCAGAGTAAATTGTGCGAAGCAAAATCTCTAGCGTAAGAATGAAACGGCAAGGGGGCCTATACAATAATACCAATTCAAGCTGAAAATTGGTTTGTTCCTACAAAATGAGGATCTCCTGCTTTCTTAACAAAGGACACACAACAGATAAGCAAGGCTATCTTATCTGAAGAAATAAACATTAAAAACACATGGTTTCTACTTGTAGAATGAAGGCAATATGCGGTTACCAAACGTGCATGAATGTTTTGACGTAAAAATCTTTCCGGTAAATAAGTGAGAATAAAAGTTTTTTTTCTTTTAGAAAAACCGTGAGTTTGTTTCTGCATTCAATAAGTTACGTTGACCAATAGAGGACAAAAGGGTCCCCAATTTCCGAGAGGTCCCCTATTTGGATTCGTGTACAAAACATATGGGAGGTCTTCCTAAAAAGTACAAACAAAAGAGGGACAATAGGGGGTCCCCGATTGCAGGCAAATACACACTCAGGTGCGTTGGTGTAGAAACATAAATCGTACATCTTAATATGCAATCGTGCGTTGTTACGTGAAACCATTGTCTCCACAAGTCACAACAAAATATAATACTCTAAAAAATAATGGTCAAGGCGCCCTCTCTTGGCCAATCATTCTATGCTTTTCCCTTGTATATTTACAAAACAATTATTCTCCTGTGGATTACGGATCATCAAACAAAATATCAAGGGCACAATGTGCAAGAATATTGAGTAAAGACTATATAGGCCTAGTAGACGGAGTATCTTCGGTATCGCGACATCATAACTCTAGTTTCAATCGTTAGCATAAGCTTACCATAAGCTTGCTATAAAGTGTACAGGTCCGTAAAACGAGTGACCCTAGCTGTCTGTCTACTATGTGCATCTTTTTTTTTGCAATGTAAATGGGCTTCAGTGTAAGAACGAAGGGTCTATCAACAGATGCAGTCTCTGCACGTTTTCTAATGGTTGGTCTTCAGAAATTAATTACCCAATCTTTTTATTCACCTTCATGGGAACGCTCTTCTGAAAGGCAAGTTCCCTACAAGAAGGCACACATTGTGAATTAACAGAGACTAAGGGCCAAGCTGTTCGTCTATAAAGTAGGCCTGCGTATGAAGTTTAACAAATGTACCTTCGAATCATAACTGAAAATATAGTAGTATAGTATTCAGAGAAGACCCTAAATGAATGAGTGTAGTCCTTATGTGTGTAACTGCGCATATTTATATATCGATCTGAAACTTCCAGCTCAACTGGGTTGCATATCAATCTGAAAAAAACAAACCCACCGCAACAACTCAGGAATACGAACAAGAGAAAAGAGGTTTGACGTTCTAATTTGAAAATGCTAACCTCAATGTTACTTAAGAATGTTGGGATCCGACTAGTTTTCTTACTTCAATTCACCTGTGAAATAATGTGAAAACGTACACTGATCTCTTATGGTTGGAAATGTACAATATCGCTAGCGGTCTAGGGCACTGAGCTGGTAAACCTATACAATTTTTTTTTAAGTTATTTGCAAACATGTTACTTTTGCGGCATCTGACAACAATGAAACGTAACATTTTATGATAACTATATATTGTGGTGAGCCACACTACTGATTTCGAATACGTGTACAGGGTGAGTAAAAAAAATGAAACCCAAATGTCGGGACCATTATTTTAGTGAAGTTCTGCATTTAGCACTTTCAAAATATAGGATACGAAAGCCCAATTCATTAGCTTTCTTTTAGGACTTTTTAAGTTAAGGAGTTTTAAACACAACCACCGTTTTAAAGTTCCGTCCACAGATCACAAAAAAGGCGTGCGTTCTTTCAGCAAAACGAAAACAATTCACACACAATCGTATGTGATTTGTTTTCGTTTTGCTAAAAGAACACTGAACTTTTTGTGATCCGTGGACAGAACCTTAAAACGGCGGTTGTGTTTAAAACTCCGTAACTTGAAATGTACATGAGTGATTAGAATGATTTTTGTACTAAAATAAAGCTTATGAATTGGACTTTTATATCCTAGATTTTGAAAGTGCTACATGCAGAACTTCACTAAAACAATCGTCCCGACATTTGGGTTCCGGTTTTTTACTCACCGTGAATACAATTCCGTGACTGGGATCTTAGAAACCAGGAAGGGATACAAAAACGTATACACTTGTGTGTCGTAGGCTGCATAAGCTTCAATAGGTCTGTATAATGAGCTATTCTGATATATACGAGTGGGGCTTGGTACATGGAAATTAATCAGTACATGTAAAGCCTTACAGGTAAAATGCCGGACTTTTGTGGGAAAAAAGACCACTTTTGTAGTCTTTCGCGTGTTTACACCTGTAGGCGTAGCATTAAGTGCTTGCTTGATACATGGTACCAAATTAAAGTTGCACACTTTGATATTGTGAAGTGCCGCACACAACATACCGAGTGCCGAGAACAGAATACGGGGTCGGGTGCGACTATAGGTGTGAAATTGAGCAAGGGAAATGTGCAAATCGTAAGGTTCCGTTCAGAACAAAGACAGGCTGTGACCGCAACGGGCTTCCAGAGCTACGGTTGCGTCTGTAGGCAGTTTGTACACGTAACTGTAAAAGTCCAAGACAAAAGCTCCAGACAAGAGAATGGGACCCAGCCACATTCCGGAAAAAGGTTAACCAATCCGACTACTGCGCATGCGTCTTTGTGCGACGAGTCCGGACTTGGTGCGCATGTCTGAACTCTGAAGTGTGACATCGCCTCTCGTTTATCAAAAAACTATCTCTTATAAATCTGACGTTTTGAATCATTTGAGAATAACTGCACTTGGCCTAAATAAGGACACACGTTGTGCTGTGTTGCACGTGCGAGTTTGTTGTGCTGCTGATGGGCGACACGTTGCCTTTCTTCACGTTGGACTTGTAATCGTTCGGCGTGACCACCTCTTGGGAGGAGTTATTGTTTGCGGGCGGCTTGATCTCGGCACCGCCCACCGGGTCCAAATTGGTCTGGTTCTTGCCCGGGTCGAAGAGGTTGTTGTTCACTTTCTCCTCCAACGACGCCCTCATTTCATCCCGGATCTTCACAACCGGCACGTCGTGCGTGACCTCTGAACTCCCCCGCGAGTTGTTGACGTTGAGGGCGGCGTTCTCCTTGTGCCGATTTTTGGGCGAGGTGGCGCCCTCTATGCGCCGGTGCGAGCCGTGCGGGTTGGGCGCCTCCAAAGTGTCTCTCTCTACGATGCCTGAAAGCACTGAACGCGGCCGGTCCGCGTCTAGGTTGACCGGGGTGTAGCTTGGAGACATGAGTGACCTATGACCTCCAGCCTCGAACGATCCCCGTCCTTTACTAATTGCACTGCCAAAGAGGGAGACAAACGTTTAAAAAAAAATTTCAATTTTACATTTCATTATCAACCGATGTCGTTTAGTCAACATAAGAAAATGTATTGAAGTTTTTGTGATCAGCTGTGGAAGACTTATTCACTTGGAGTGAATAATAAAAATAAGAATTTGGTGTAGTATGATAAAGATAATTTGGCTTTCACCATGCATGGAAGTTAATGTTACCAGAGATAAATATTTCTGTAACCAAGAACATACAAAACACCAAGAAAACGCAAGCAACCACTTTAACTTCAGAACTTCGAACTACAATGTATATCTCACCCCGTTATAGACGGTCACGTTTCTACAAATATATCTACATGAACTATCCTTAGTTAACACAATCATTTATAAACACAGCCGGCCCCCCTAAGGGTTCAACCCTGTAAGTACTATGCAAAAAAAATCTGTCCGCCGAGCTCACGATTAAAGTTATACATTCAAATTATTCCACACTAGAGAATTTTGTGAACCATGGAATTGGGGAATTGGAGACATATGGCACTGCACCTCTGGCCTGGACTTGCGGCTGCCAATTCTGGGCTTTTCGGATGCAACTGGGTCCGAAAGTGGCGCTATTCAGCTATGTTGCGGAGGGATCCCTTTTCAAAATGGCTACTTTTACAGTTTGGGAAATATCATTTGTTTTAGGGATGGTCTTCTTTGGCTAAGAATTTCTAAAAAAGTAATTAGTCAACCCACCAAAATTTGAAAGGAAAATGAGAGACGACATTATTGATCATCATGTTTCTGTGCAGCCTAAACACCTGTGAGAGTTTTAAGTATTTTCAAAAGCATTTTGAAATATGGGGATTTATCACTGGTGTCTATATGAGAGTTTATTTACTGAGCTGCACCCATTACACAAATCTAGAACCGGGCCAACCAAAAATAGGGATATTTGCAAAACTGTTTACGTTAGTGGGACATTTTTAGTACAATGACAACGGAAAAAGGTGTTAGTATTTGTCCTAAAAACGAAAACGCATTACAAGACTGACCCGAAAAAAATACCACCAAGGAAGCGAATAAAACATTCTTCGCTATGGAAACATGCACGCCCAAGCAGCCCGGTGTTATGTAAGACAGAAAACAAAGCAAACGTTCAAGGTAGCCCGCCACGAGCGTAAACATTTGAAATGACGTCACGATCACGTGACTTTACACTTACAGACACGAACATGTTATTCCTTTGAAGCATACAGTGACAGCAATGAAAAAAACATAGCCAAATATGAATGGTTAAGAAGATGCCCGCTAAATGCATGGGGACCGGATAGAATTGGTATATAAACAGGTTCGAGCAAGTTTGAACTGGTTTGAACAGGTTTAGTCTGGTGTCTACGTTCTGATTCATTGGCAGTCAAAAGTATCAGTGGTCAGTACATACCATATATCACTTGACTTTCAGGAGTCTGGGAAACAAAATTACGAGCAAAGTTAAGATATAAAATTAACCAAAAAAAAAGAAGTATTGGAAATCCAGGCCAATGAAGATACATTATATCTGGTGCCGGTTAATACTAATTCTGTACAGCTGCTAGCCAAGACTATATGTACTGCCTGTTGCCGAAATTTAAAAAAAGACAAGTACACGTTTGGTCTTAAATCTGACTTGTCCAAAAAAGTATAAAGCTTGTAATAAAAATGACCAAATTGGGCGGGCGCAGGGCGTCTGAATCTACAAAGTAGTTTTTGTCCGTTGTTATTAAGATCGCCACATTGCGCATTCATTTCGCAACATTATAATGCAAAATACTACAGCAACACTGAAAGTGAAGTGTGCTAACATGCAAAAACAGAAGGTGGCATGGCAAAAGCAGATACGAGCACATAACACTACTTTTGTTTTGCTGTGGTGCAATTTTTACTGCGATGTGCTGGTTTTCAGGCATAGGCGTTATATTATCCAGACCAATCTCAAGTTAAGTTGTGACCAGCAATTGGCCATTTCTGAGCACATGAGGGCGCTGTAGTGACACCATTTTTGGGTACGAACAGACGTGGCACTTCCGGGCTATTGACATAAAAATTGCATTGTTGCTATGATTTAACAATATATTTGTAAATTCATCAATTCTCAGATTGAAATAAATGTTCTAAATGATTATTGCTCCATTAGACGTTAAATTTCCACTGTTTGTACCCAGAAAATGGCGCCGTTACAGCGACCTTATTCCGTTGTTAGAGCGCCCTCATTCCGTCGTTAAAGCGCCCTCAAGATTTTGATACTTTCATGTACCTTCTGAGTGACTCTGTGGATGAGTTGAGGGAGCTCCTTGAGGCGTTCATGTGCTCGTCCCCAGAGAAACCGATGGGCAGGTCTGTGTCATCCACCGCCTCCTTCCCCATCAAATAGTACGTCTTCATGTGACCTTTGCCCTGGCAAGACAGAAAGGAGAGCTATGCGTGAGAAAGTCAAGTGGCCAAATCCTGAGTATTAAGTGCTGAGAGAGAGTGTTTCTAATAGCAAGCAGGGAGATTGGTAGAGTCGTTATCAGATCAAAGAGGGTGGAAAAATCCTTTTGGCGTCTAGCAAGGAAAACCAGCTAGCTAGGGTAGTAGAAAAGCCCCCACCCCCAAAAAGTCACCACTCATTTAACAAAGCATTATTCGGACCGGTCTGACACCCTGTCTCCGCAAAGTACAAATGGTAAGGCAATGCAGTAGCTGTAGGTGGTAATGTGTGACAGCTCACGACGACCGTACTGCGCAGAAGCCGACACTATAAGGCTGCTAAGCACATGTAGTTGTTAAGCACGGAAATATTTGCCTAAAAACAGGTTTCCTGCCAAAATGTCTCATTTTTGCTCAGCAGGTTTTCTTTGCTCAGTAATATTTACAATCTCCATGAAACTTGGTATATGACACAACGTAAAAACAGACGTGTAAGCGCACCGGCACGGTATTCGCGAGTAAAACTCGAATCATGCTCGTCTTATCTTGATCTGAATGTGCACAACGCCAATTGCAAGACGTCTTCGCGTGGGCGCCAAGCATAATGAAGCAATGGCCGGCCACATCCGAATCAGTTGTCTAGAGCTAGGTCTAGGTCTGCACCCATTGATATTGGGACGCGCTGACAATAGACATAGCCGTAGCTTTGAAACCCCGTTTCGGACACGGCTGTATTCACTTCTTCCTTATCGCTGTCTTGTTACGCCCAAACTACAGCACCCGTACCATCCAACTTTAGGGGAGTCAGGTTGGCGTAGCGGTACTTTCCTCGCCTTCCACCGCTGTGACCCGGGTTCGAATCCCACCCGGGCCAATATGTGGATTGGGTTTTCAGTCCCTACCTGATTCCGTGGGTTTTCCTCCGAATATTCCTCTGGGTTTTTCCTCCCACCTCTAAAACTGTAATGTCTTCTCATTGCCTTCTCTCTACAGGTTTCTTCATGCTTTCGAGCTACAGTGCTCAGAGTACTTTTGAGGAATCCTTGGTTCCATTAACGAAATAAAATAACTCATCCCCAGTACAGTTGGGATTCCCCAACTGAAGTCGGGGCCATTGCTAAAATTGGGGCGTAACCTCTTTTACAACAGTGGAGAGAATTCTTGTGCAAGGAGGATGGACTCCTTCTTAACATATCCTCTTTAAACTTGAATAAACTGTTCACCTTGACCTCTGTCTTCATTGGCCTCTCTAGTAGGATATAGAACGGCCATTGGTCCAGGTAGTCCCGCGTCGACTCGCTGAGGTGTATTCTCATCGCTTCACCCGTGGACTCCATACGCGAGGCGGTGTTGACCGTGTCACCGAACAGGCAATAGCGGGGCATCTTCAGGCCGACCACTCCGGCAACGACCATCCCCGAATGGATACCTGCGATTCGAAATAAGATTGCTCGAGTCAATAGAAGTAGTTTGAGCGAATTATGTTGCCTTTACAAACAACGCCATTTTGTGGGTACACATGATTCAATATCAGGTTCGTTAAAGAGGTGTTTAGCATTTTTCTTGAATTAAAAAAATCAAAAACTGTAACCAAAATAACGTAGTTTTGGAATGATATAGTAACTTGTAAACTTTACGTCAATAAAGAATTTCGGCACGTTTGAAATCCATGCCTGTTTTCTGTATCCCTATTGATTTAACGAGCGGCGCCATCACTTCGTGCGTTCTTCTCAAACGTGACAAGAGAAAGTTGTGTAAAAGCCGGCTGGCACGGGAACAGTACGTACGAATTTCTGTCTTCTCGCTTAAAATTTCTTCCAATTATTTATAACTATCAACCTCAAATTCTTGAAAATGATGTACCAGATATGCCGGATTACGTTTTAGCATTGAGCATTTTTGTTACATAAATTGTAACTTGGTTTTCTCAGCACTTATACGTGTACGCAGAGGTACGGTGTACATGTATTACGTACACCCCGAGGACAGATAGACAAAGGGAGAACAACAGATTCTTTGCTGTCCTCGAACGTTCTTCGTTTGTTGAAAATGGCGGGTCTTTAGCGGCGTATTCAGCATTCAAAATCTACGTGCTGTCATTTTCTGTTGCTGACATTAATTTTGACGCATTGTAATGTTGTTTGGGCTTGGTTTTCTTTATTTATCATTCATGTCATAACTCTCGTTGTCACTTCTGGAAATAGTTACTAATTTTTTTTTTACCGCGTGGGGGCAACAGGCCCGTCGCTAGCCCTGAGCATCAGAGGGCCATCGTATCAATTAGGGGGCCTACTACCATAAAAACACAAAAACAGTATGTATGGCTTTTGCCGTGGGGGGGGGGGCAAGTTCTCGCCAAGGAGGGGCTAGCCCCAACAGCCCCCCCTCCGGCGACGGGCCTGTGAGAAGCACGTGGTTATGCCCATGTAAGAAGTGGGCGGGGCTTATATGGTTAACCCCCAAACAGCCCATTTTGATCTCCTCGTGATTACGCCTGTGACCTTAATCGTAAAACTTAAACGTATCAATGTATCATTGCCCGCATGGAAATATTACAAGAAAACAAACAAATGTGTTCTGGTATTTGCCAAAAGTACCCTGGGCCTATTACTAGACTCTAACATTACAATGTCCTCGGACAAACACGCACCAAAATGTTATCTGTGCCATCCGATGTAATACGTTACAAATCTCTGCATAATGATTGCAATTGCAAACGGATTATTCCGTGTTTTGGCATCAGGGAAATGAATATTGTACCACAGTAAAATGATACTAGCGAGATAAAGTGCCGACTGCTCATCTGATCTACCGATGTGAGAAAAGAGAGTTTTACGACCGCATCGCGTTGGCTTCGCTCGCGGTCATATTTGAATGCACCTCTGGTGGAATTTGGTAAGCACCGCAATCTCCCTTGTGGAGCCTCTTAAAGTAGAGTTTCGACCAAACGTTATTCAAATGCCGGATAAAACACACCGCAAAAGCCTCAGGAGATCTTGTTTCACGGCATGTGGTATTTAGATAGCGTCAAAGTCTCAAACGGAAAATCGGGTAAAATCCAAGTCTGTTGACAAAGAAAAAGTGGTTTGGATGATGGCCTGATCTATTAAAAGGCCCTTTAAACCAGCTTCATCTCAACACATTTGTTTTCTCGATTCCTTGGGAAATAAACTTCAAGTTGGATTTCCTATTACTAATCTTTTGTAGTTCCAGCGTACTACTTTGAGACTACAGCGACAACCCACACGGCGAAAACAGATTAGCGAGAACTTCCGGCGAGGTGATTGTAGCACCACATTAAGCCCCACGTATCAAAAGGAATGACTTCGGCATCCCCGGACTGAAGCTGAATGTTCTCGGACTTAACTTCCCTGTTTTTATGTTATCGATCATCAGGACTTGATTAAACGCAATTAAGGACCCCTTTACACAGGGCTGCGACCTTTGTACCACATATGAGCGACCAAAAAAATGACCAGGACGCTGAATGGTCGCCTAAACCCAGAAAATCCTGGTTCTATGTAACTGCTCCAGCCGCGATCCTTGTGCCTCCCTTTGAACCACCAAACCTGCAATTTTTGGGCATTCTCATCGTCACCGTTTTCACGAACAGCCACATACTATATATATTATGTTGATTTTGAAGAAAAGTGTTTTCAAGATAATCGCAAAAGAAGTTTCTCATATTTTAAAACTTCAAGAAATACTACTTTGCAACAACTTTGTGCAGCAAGGAAACCATCACACGATTCTACGATAGCTGAAGTTTTACATGAACCCGGTAATAAGACTTAATATAGCAGTTAATTACTAACAATTAATTAGTAAAGATATGTGGCTCTTCGTGAAAACGCACATTCAGGTTTCCGAGATATTGGCCCTTTCTGTTCAACGTGTATTTCCATAGGCGCGCGTGAGCGCGCGCGCGCAGCTGAAATGTAACAAAGATAGGCCTATGTGGCTCTTCGTGAAAACGGAAATCTCATTTGACCTACTTTTACGCATTTCCGTGCAATGGGTTTTGTACGCGTTCAAAGGGCCAAAATGTATGTGGCTCTTTGTGAAAACGCAAAATGCATTTATCGAGATTTCTGCCCCTTGTAACATTAATGTAACTTGATGTTTTGCTTACAGAAACATGTCAAAATGGTTAAGTACATTGTTTTAATGCGAAATATTGAAAAAAATCAAAATCAAAAAAATTGTAATTTTTGACATATGTGGCTCTTCGTGAAAACGGTGACGTCATGTCGAGCTATGAGCGACCTGTGCGTCCACTGAGCCACTTGCCTGCCTCCCATATGCTTCCCCTGTGCAACCTACGGCCATGGTGGCTCAAGGGTCGCCGTGGTCGCCGAATGGAGGCATAGTGGTCGCCACAGTCATCGTTCAGTGCACGCTATTGGTCGGCCAAAGGAGGTAAAAGGGAGGCAGAAGCATCGCCCAGATTGAATTTCTAACAGAACGGATCTATTACGTGGCGACCATTGGCCGACCATTGTGCATCCATTCTGCAACCACGGCAATGCTTGTGCCTCCCTTCTGCCTCATTTGAGCCACCTTTGAGCAACCAACCTCCTCGGCGACCCTTGTGCTACTGTTTTGAACATGTTCAAAAATTTACGGCGACCATGGCGTCCATGGCAATGTCTAAACATCCTGTGTATACCACCTTTGAACGACCTAGGCAACCATTCGGTCTCCTTTAAGCCTCAAACGGCGACCTGGCCAGTTTTATGGACGCACAAGGGAGGCCCAAAGGTCGCAGCCACTGATCTCTATATAAAGACTGGATAGCTAATAAAGAGCCGCACAATGTACGAATTTGACTCCATATTGGTGAGACCGGCTGGTGATCTACAAAGGACAAGTTGCCGTTTTTATAGACAGCATGATTTCTTTTGTAACGTCGCGGTTCACTTGACTTATATTTTGACCACCACCGGTCACCACTGACCAAGGTTAACTACAATTTTTTTTTTAACGTCGTGGTTACTAAAATACCGCAAATATCACTTTTTCAGCGTTTTGCAATGATAATCACTACGGAAACGTGTCCCTTTTAGAACATCATAATATGTGTACGTGACCAAAATGCGCGTCAACTGTTGATACAACGCGCGCGTATTTACGCGTAGAACGTTCGTATCATACGCGGCCATCTTCGTGAGACCGGGGGCGAATTGGTCAATATGCAAAGTCTTCTGTGTGAATGTTGTATGCATATCCGCTATCCAGTCTTTATATAGAGATCAGTGGTCGCAGCCCTGTGTAAAGGGGGTCTAAGGAAAGAAAACTCATTCAAGAAAACATTTAAAATTCCTCCGCGTTCGTGTCAGGAACGCGCAGCAAAACCACACATTCAGCGCTACACGCTATGGCGAAACCATACAGACCGTCATGTGATATAAGCTATAACAAATTATTCCGAATCAGGTGACATATTTATTGTTTCACGTGATATATTTACCGCATGCGTATTACGGTCAATGACTTTACCGAGATGCCAAACAATACTTTCTCACAGGATCGTCGGTGTTTGTATCGATTTCTTCACTTATTTCTTAATTTTTTAAAACAAAATTATAGCATATAAAACCTAGCCTTATCTCGTCGGCGTTTTCCAATGTCTTTACCTATTCTAATCTGCAACGACTGGCCGGTTGAGGGATCTTGCAGGGAACCAATGTCCCTCTTCATAGCTAACGCCATCTCGGCAACACGCACCGCGTGGAACTTCGTTGCAATCGGGGCACCAGCGACGATCATGTAGGCATCACCAATGGTTTCAACCTGCAGTTACGAGAAATCAAGGGAAATATAGAATAGCTCTTTTCAAGCACAATTTCCCGCCGATTATTTTTGAGGAAAACCGATCATTCCTTGCGCCTGCGCCGTAGTAACACAACGCGACCTATAATAAACTATGGTAACATTATCATCGACAAACCACACAGTCTGGCTCCCTGTTTCATACACTGCGATACGCGTAGCTACTAATGTCCAGCAATGCGACCATCCTCAACAGGTTGGCCCCCAAAACAGCTGACGCGACTCTAGTGTAACCATAGTTGACTAGCGTGCGTTCGATGAAAGTCAGTCAAATCATGGTTTAACATAGTTCTTATCATGGCACTCTTTGGCAATTTGTTCCAGCTATCCAACTGTGGGACACTATACCAATGAATACCAATGCGAGGCAAAATATGAACTGCGGTCGTGGATGTAATGTGAATATATAACATAGTTGACGCGTGAATTCCCGAGCGTGAACTTAAGTTGACCGTGTCTTACCTTGTAGACTTCGTGGGATTCGCTGAGTTGGTCAAACTTCGTGTACATTCCATTCAGCATGGCGACAACCTGCATCGGCTCAATGCGTGAACATATATGGGTGAAGCCAACCACGTCACTGAACAGTATCGTGACGTCTTTGAATACCTGCAAGCAAAACCAATCAGAGGTTCAACTTCACGTAGATCTGCGTGAAGCCAACCACGTCATTAAACAGTATCGTGACGTCTTTAAAAAGCCTGGAGCAAAATGTATGAGAGGTAAATTTCACGTTGAACTGCGAGAAGATAAACGCGCTCCTGAACAATATTGCGACGTTTTGAAAGCCCGGAAGGAAAACAAACAAACAAACAACAGCTCAACCTACAAGTGTCTGTATCTCTGGTGAACTTTGCGAGTCCTTATACGAGGTAAGGAAAATTTGTAAACATTAGGATTAAAAACCTGGAATCGAAGAAAGGTCACATGACATGTAGTTATATCTGTGGCAGATTTTGCGAGTTCTCTTTAGCGCATGATGTAGGGAGAATTAAAAAAACAAGAATATTTTTTTTTGTCGGAGAGCGAGCTTTCAGACTACCAGTGCACTGGTAGTCTGAAAGCAATGACAGCTTAATGTACCTCACACGTGCTTGTCGCTGGTTCCCCTCGCCTCAGCTTATCCGCTACAGCTTTGGGGATCATCTGGTACAGCAACGAATCGGTGCGCTTCATCTCTTGGTCCAGTTTGCGCATGCTCTGCTCGAGCTGGGCGCTCTTTTGTAGCTCCTAAAAAGAAAAGAAATCAGAACGAACCAAAATTGATCTGATTTCAATGTAGCAATTAATAATTTCTGGTAGCAAGCGTAATACCTACTTCACTATGTTGACTTTGGTTCATTTTGTCTTCCTCTAGAGGGCGCTTGTAGTTGATCCACACGTCATAAACAAATGATTTTTTACATTATCCCTCGGTTACATAGGGTCACTGTGTTTTTGCATATTCCAGGATGGTACTGCACTTCTTGAGGCTGTTTGTGATGTGGTAGATCTCAAGGGATCGGAAACAACTATCACTCAGGGTTTATTGCCGGTTCTAGTGACAGGATGATTGACTATGCCTGCCCTGCAGGTTCACGGTCGTCTACGCCACAGTGAGTTAATAACATGTAAATAATGTATGGTTGTTGTTACTTGGGTTGGTGCTTGGCTATAATAACATCGGAGTCTTATATAGCGCGCGTTTCTGCCAAATATTAGGTACTCAAGGCGCTGGTAATTATGTCTATTTTTAAAGACAGGTAAATGAAGTTTATGAGAAAACTATGAGACCCATTATGTAACACCTTTATAAGGGTTTACAAAGTGCTGCGGCGCATACTGCAGCCACCGTGCCAAAAACACCGGGGCAAACCCTTTCTCTTAGCGATAAGTATTACTGGGTTCTTTAACGTGCATTACACAACACACAGGACCTACGGCTTAACGTCCCATCCGAAGGACGAAGCGATAATGGCACAGTGCCTTGCTCAAGAGCACAAGCACCATATGTTCCTCGTCAGGACTCGAACCCACGTACCATGACACACGAGTCGAACACCGTAACCATAGTACCACAGCAACTCAGCTATGAAATTCTGGGCTTGCACATGTTACATACCTATGTATGAATGAGGAACTTGTGAATATGATTTTTGTTTGACCCAGAAATTTCGGAGTAATTACAACATTGCGAAGAACGGAGTGCAAGACTGGTGTTTCGATTTCCAGCCCTACTCAGTGGTCAGACGAGTGGTCTTTACCTGATCCAGGGCGATTTTCAGTTCAGCGGACTGCTGCGTACCAGCTAACACCAGGTCTCTGCTCGAGTCGTACATGCTGAGATCGTTGATGTACAGGCCGGTTTGGAACATGGCCTCCAGATTCGGCATGCTGGAAAGGAGACCAGCCATAACTTTCGATTACCATGCCATTGCACAAATGTTGTTCCAATTGATTAAATGCTTCTTAAGTAAGATTTGAGGCTTTGCATGGTGGAGATACTAAATAATGAAAGGTTTGCGGAAACACCATGTGCGAATAAATGCTTCTTGGCTAGCTATTGTATCAAAGTAGCCGCGAAAGAAAAAGAATCAAATAATAAAAGGACATTTTAAAAGCTATTAGCCTCCCTTGCCCATTATGGACGACACATCTTTAAAGTGGCACAAGCACTACTTACAAAGGTGTTGCGAGGAAGACATAGCCCTCCCACTCCGGAACGTACTTCATCTGCCCCTTTAAACGTAGTCTCCGGGGGTGTAAATTTTCCGCAAGGATTTCTGTTCACCGTAAAAGAATGTGGACTCAGTTACCTAAAGTATGATTTTTTCATCGTCAGTAACAACAGTCGTCATACACTGGCTGACAGAACGCGAAGCATAGGCGAGTCACATGACGTCAGAAATGTTACAAACTAATGTGTTTCTTAGGTTTTAAAGAGGAAAGAAACCAGTCTTATACAATACGAATATTCACCTAACTAATGTACAAAGTAATGAGCCGATCACTCCATAGACAATCAACCTTTTTTCTACATATTAAAAAAAATCGTAAGCAAGGACAGAATACCGCTTAAAAGAAGTAGTCAAAGTTTACATCCTGCCGTGTACAGCGTAGTCAGCTGAGCGCCAGTCTGACTGTTCACAAGTCAACCTGTTTCCTTTCTTTCTAGCAAGCTCAGCTGAGTAGCAGCTTTTCAAATATTTCATCAGTTTCAATACTATAGCCAATTCAAATTGACAAAGAGTACTTTGAGAACATAAAGACATAAGTGGTACCGAAAGATAACAAGTCTTAGATTTTGACAGAAGTTCTTATTAATCTCAGGCCGACCTTGACCTGCTATCTGATACTTTGTTTTCATACACACTTCAACCGTTGCCGATATTGTGGTCATTTTAGGTAACTAAGTGTCATGAAGCTATGATCTCACATAAAAATGAGGGCAATACGGGCGATTCCCAATAGTGCGCCTCCAAGAGTTTGCAACGCGTTGGCCAATCACAATGCGCGAAATCTGTCGACCCAATGCGCGTTTGGAAAAGGTCGACTGATTTCGCGCATTGTGATTGGCCAACGCGTTGCAAACTCTTGGAGGCGCACTATTGGGAATCGCCCGTATTGGTTGGTGTTTCCTAGAAAAAGGTAGCTTGCTCACATTTCATACACGACTTATTCTCGCTACATGTGTTGGATACTTTCGGCACAGCAGTACGTAGGTCGACTATTCCGTGAAGTTTTAAAATGTAAAACTTGGATGAAAAGTGCAATGACGTGATATGAAGCCAAATGAAAAAAAAGTATAAAGACCTCAGCTTGAAACCACACGAAGAGAAGTATCCATGAGAAAGCTTTCTCTTTCAACGGATATCCTAATACAGAAAAATGTGAAATATTTCGGTGACTTAAGTATTTTTTTTTAAATTTTTTTTTGAAGATAATCAATATTATGTAATCGAAATTCGAAGTACGGGCTTAATGTTTTAAAAAATCTGATCAATTTGACATAAAAAATGCGGAGCACAAATTTTCAAAATGGCCTCTTTTTTACGTACAGGAAATTGTCAACATTGCCGTGCTGTTTCAATGGATTTGAACTACATTTTATACCTATCTACATAGGCGCAAAGTGTTAGTTATAGAAAAGAACTTTCTGTCATAAAACTGGAAAGACCGGGCATTCACAAGTCAGCAAAAATGCAAATGGATTCTTTCCTTGTACATGCAGAAGGTGGAATCATCCCACTAAATCTCAAAGAAAGAGGAACATTCGTTCAAATATGCGAATTCAAATACATAACTAACGTTGATATACCAATTACGAAAAACGACTTGTCTACGCCTCTGCTCAATAATGTGCTTTTCAGATGATCTTTGAAAGTATATGATTATCGTTTCCGCAGACTTTCAACATCCTCTGAAAACATTTGGTTCTTATGAAAGCTTTAGACGTTAATTAATGGTGCCAAAAATGACGTCAGTTTGTATAGCGTGATTTATTATTAATTATTGAATTTATCAATTAATTATGCACACTAACTTAATATTAAAAAAGAAGAGTGGCTCCCTGCCTCTAAAAGCGCTGTGATACCATTCTAACTACACCGTCTGGCGTCTGCGGCGCCAGACTAGATGACATCCAACGACTGTTTGGCGTTTACCAAACATGTATCCTTGGTTCATCTGCATTACTGGATTCACTTAAATTCAGTTCAAACCACATGTAAATACACGAAACATTGGTCTTCATTGACAGGATTTTATGCGGAAATAGCAGAAAATGACCAAACGTTTCGTGGTTTCGAAAATGACCTTCGTGAGGTGCATGTTCGTTTGCCAACTGCTATAGAACCGCATGTATTGCAGGAAATTTGGCAGTATTGGCCAGATGTCAATGTTCTCTTTTGGTTTTAAGACATTCTTGATTAATGTGATTATAAGCAACGTTTGGTAGTGTTTTCGGAAGAAATCTGTCAGAAAAGTACAATACCAATCCAAGTCGTTTTAAGGCAATGTGGCCTATAAAGGACATCACTCCAAATGATTGGAATGTAAGAAGGCCACCATCAATGAAACTGAGACAGGACAAACAGCAGTTCTCCAATGCCTGGTGTGAATTTGTTGCCTACAGTTAAAATACACACATGACTAGTGGGTAATACCGGTTCAAATAGGTGCCGATTGATAGTCGAGCGCTAGAGGTATATGCTTTATTACCTCTGCCAAGGAGATTATGTTTTCATCGGATTTCGTTGGTTGGTTGGTTGGTTGGTTGGTTCGTCTGTTAACAGGATGAATCAAAAGGTAATGGACGGATTTGCCTGATTTTTTGGGGGGTGGTCCTTGGTAAAATCGATAAGATTCTGGGAGTGATCCAGATCTGGATCTGGATCCATTTTTTTTTGTTTTGTTTTTTAAGATTCTTCACCATTTATGCGAGTATTTCTTTGGGTGTACTGAATATGGCGGGAAATTGTTCAGCCTTGGCGGAGGTTTGCGCTCTCTGAGTGCTTTCTAGTAACTTCTGGCGTCGGGTAAATTTACGTCAGACGGCGATAGAGAAATCGATAAGATTCTGGGAGTGATCCAGATCTGGATCTGGATCCAGTTTTTTTTGGTTTTTTTTTTTAAAGATTCTTCACCATTTATGCGAGTATTTCTTTGGGTGTACTGAATATGGCGGGAAATTGTTCAGCCTTGGCGGAGGTTTGCGCTCTCTGAGTGCTTTCTAGTAACTTCTGGCGTCGGGTAAATTTACGTCAGACGGCGATAAAGAATGAAAGGAAATAGTGAATGACAGTCTTGACAGAACAGACACGAAAACACATGACTGAGGAGAAGAAACATTGGAAATTGAAGTACATCAAACGGAGACGAACCACGAACATGTCCTACAGGCCTACGAGTTACGCGAACAACTACCGGAAAGCATGTTTGACGAAGGGAACATTTTTACAACTGAAAACCTCATTTTTTGATTGTTTTCATTCGTGAAGGTATGAACTTTAAAGAACCAGCCGACATTATGCGTGTTCGCGTTTCCCCATGCGCAAACCAGCGTACAGTGTGTTACAACTGATAATGTAGTAACCAACGGATAACGTATAACCAACTGATAATGTCACGAAAATTGACCGATACTGTATCACAAACCGATAATGTAACAAAAATTGGCTGATAGTGTAGTAACATCTGTTACCCTATCAGTAAATTGTCGTTACATTATCGGTTAGTGATACAATATCGGTCAATGTGTGTGACATTATCAGTTGGTGATTATCTGTTGGTAACTCCATTATCAGTTGTAACACCGTGCGACTAACACAATACCGTACGTCTTTATTGGGCCCTCGACTCAACTCTGCAGCGACATCTGCAAATTCTGCGCGGAGCTCATTGGTGCTAAAACTAAACGTGAGACAGGCTGATAATATGTAGCGATTGCTAGTAAACAAATAACACACTGAGAACACACAAACAGTTACACAGAAACACAACAAAGACAGAGACGAACATAAAGTCTAAAATTTGAGGGCAAAAGTGAGGATACACGAAACTTGTTCAACCCAATCCTGTTCAAAGCAGAGAGTATAAACATGCAGAAAGAACTGCCACACTGTTGGTCAAAAGATTCCAACGACCCAGTTACACTTTACAGGCAAGTGATTTTTTTCCCGTGATGTTTAAGCGTATCAGGGTGAACAGGGTGAAAAAGCCGCTTAAATAAAAATATTTATGTGAAGCCTTAAAATTTTGCTTTTCCTGTGTGTTTTTTGTTCATTGTTAACACATAGTGCTCAATAGTGTATTTAAAGCACCACATCTCCTTCTTTGTGAAAAACAAAAAACTAATTAAATTCTGTCTCTAGAGGGCTTACCATTGCCATCCTCCTCGGACATGGAGTACCTCGAATCTGACCAGAAAACAACATCATAACATTACAATCATTCATAACAATCGCATCCTAAAAAGACTGACTGGTATACGACTGTTTTATGTTTCACTCCAATGGCACAGGAACCAGGCAAGTGGTAAAATATATCGCACTTTCCGCCCCCAAAAATTCCCTGATCATGTAAAAGAAGTAGTTGTTATACAGAAACAAACCCCAAAACAAACAAATTAAAAGAACACTCATGCTTTTCTTTTATTTGCAGTTCATTAAAGTGCATGCTGTAGCGATCTGGATGAAGCTTACCCATAACCGTTTTTATTAATAAAAACAAATAGAGGGCAGAGCATTTAGGAACAGAAAAATAGGAATGGAAAGAGAAACATTTGCATGCAGTTGTTGGGCATAAAATTGGAAATGCAATCACATCAGATAATGTTTATTTTTGTGGCAACAGCGCCATTTTGTAAGACCAAAGCCGATTACTGTTACCTTTACTTCAAAACAGCAGAGCTGCTACAAGTCAATCACAAGTCATCACAAGTCAAACACAAGTCAATCACAAGTCATCACAAGTCAAACACAAGTCAATCACAAGTCGCAAGTCGAGCGACAAAGCCGTGAAATGAACGGTGGTAAAGACATTCCTTTGTTACTTATGACATGACATGACTTACGATTTGACTAGTGACCGCCTTGAATACAACTCTGTCGTTCAGACACATAACACCGCTCGTTAGTTCGTAAATCCACTCGAAATACCTTTTGTCATGGTTGCCGTTCATGAGTCCCAAACCAGGCCGAAATATACAAGGATCATCATCAGCAATTACCATGTCAAATGGTATGCGTCATTAGTTTGGTTGTACTTTTAGAAATACAGGGTGAGTAAAAAAATCCGAACCCAAATGTCGGGACCACTGTTTTAGTGAAGTACTGCATGTAGCACTTTCAAAATCTAGGATATGAAAGCCCAATTTATAGGCTTGCTTTTAGTACAAGAATCATTCAAATCACTCATGTACTGTTAAAGTTACGGAATTTTAAACACAACCACCGTTTTAAAGTTCTGTCCACGGATCAAAAAAACAATTCACACACATCCCTCTGTGATTTATTTTCGTTTTGCTGAAAGAACATTTTTGTGATCAGTGGACAGAACTTTAAAACGGTGGTTGTACTTAAAAGTCCGCAACTTGAAAAGTACATGAGTGATTTTAATGATTCTTGTAGTAAAAGAAAGCGTATGAATTGAGATTTTATATCATAGATTTGGAAAGTGCTACATTAAGAACTTCACTAAAACAATGTTCCCGACATTTGGGTTTTGTATTTTTTTTCACTCACCCTGTACATTAAGATTTTGGAATGGTTACGGACATTGCTAATTTGAATTGGACAGAAAGTTGTCAAATTGTGCTTGCACAGAAAACTGAAGTGCACAAAACCTTCTACCAATATGTCAAAGTACAGAAGACAAAGCGATGATATGTTTTATTCCGAATCTGTACACAAAGGATGCTTTCCCAGCAGTTAAACCAATAAATAATCTGTTGTGAATAACAATGAATCTAAATTGTTGGGAGAACTCTTCTCGTGATCAGAAGCTTGTTTCTTCTGCAGTCACCTATGGAATCTTTAAGGCATAGTTACGATAGCAACATATATGGTCAAACTCAAATAACCATGGAATATAAAAGGAATGAATTATCATGGTATGAATACTATATGTAACTGTAAATTAAGATAAAAGGGTTGCTTAAGAGCATGATGACATTTTGCCTAACGAAAGATGCTTTGTATTTATTATGTATGATAAATGCAAAAAATATGGTGTTCCATAAACACAATGGCAGATGCAGCTTAATCCAAACACCGCGTGATGCAAATGTACACCGTAGTTTTTGCAACTTGATTGAAGTTTGAGTTTTACGAGTCCCCAAAAGAACCTATAGAGACATGCACACTCCTTCCTACACGGAATTATATATGATTTTTAAAACGGCTAAACATACGCCGCTGGTGCACACTTGATTTCACTGGTAACGTTTGTTACACCAATGTATCAAGTTTACACCAATCGTGTATTATCAACATCATTGGTTGTGCATAAAGGCACATAAAAGTCAAAAACACAGCATCATCTGACCATTTTACGGGCAGCAAAACAGTAAACACTTCCTCAGGCAATAAAATTTCATTCGCATGAAGACAGAACCTTTCAAGAAGGTCTAAAGAATTGGCAAACATACTAAAAACAGGCGTTTAGTAGAATGGTCATGCGGTGCAGAATGATTTAACTAAAGCTATATACTACTGCAAAGAGAGGCCATTTATGAAAATTAAGTGCCGTGCAAGTTTTAAAGAAAAAATGTATTTTTTTAGTGACCAGGGGTCACTCGACATTCCTCCAATGTCAGTTTTGAAAAAGAAAAAAAATCACGGTTTACACTTACAGTATGAACGAATAACCAAAACAAAATTTGGCTGATTATTCGTTGAAGTGCGGAACGAAGGTGACATTTTTTTGTGTGCGCATGCCCATGTAGCAATCTGACCTGCCAGCTTTCTGTTTATGATTGGCCGGCAGTTTTGTTACCTGTTTTCTTATAGTGTTTTCCTGGCACCTTTCCCTCGGGAACTTTGGCAATGGGCACTCCTCGATTGACTAACTTATTCTTTACTTCACGACGTCAAGTGAGCATTTAGCGAGAGAAAAAGTAGTGCAGTTATCAACCCTTTATTGACATTTACTTTAATTAAATAATAATATTAATCATAATAATAATAATGGAGTCTTATATAGCGCACGTATCTACCAACAATCGGGTACTCAAGGCGCTGGAGATTATGTCTATTATTAAAGAAAGGTAAATAAAGTTGATGAGAAATATGAGACCCATTATGTAGCACCTTATAATGGTTTACAAGGTGCTGCGGCGCATATTGCAGCCACTGCCAGAAACACCGGGGCAAACCCCTTCTCTTAGCGATAAGTGTTACTGGGTTCTTTAACGTGCATTACACAACACACGGGACCTACGGCTTTACGTCCCATCCGAAGGACGAAGCAATAATGGTGAAGTGCCTTGCTCAAGAGCACAAGCACCATGTTCCCCGTCAGGATTCGAACCCATGTACCACGGCACACGAGTCGAACACCGTGACCGCTGGACCATAGCACCCCATGATACGGTCCTGATAAAAATACTTTAATGAGAAAACAATCGAGACTGGTTCTAAATGTGTTTCAATCCAAACATATTTTCTGCAAACCTCCGAGTCGTTCCTACTTAAAAGATCTACAAATTGAGAAAGCATTTTATTAATTAGAGAATAATTCTAATCTTGCTATATGCTATCCTTCACAAAAGTTACATCAAACAGCATGATCACAGTTTACTTATTCCTTTTACAGAATTTTATATGTCCAAAACGGTTGCTATGAATTTCTGTAGTGAGTGGAACATTAGCCAAGAGAACGGGTTAGTATTTTAGTGTTCCTTTAGAATTACCCAGTGGCAGAACTAACAAATTATAAAAAGCAAAGATTCGGAAAAAAAGCAGCTGCTAGCAGAGAAATAAGCAAAGCGCGGTCTTGCATTGAAATGACTGCAACAGGTTTCCATAACTTCACCTTTGAGTAAAGAAAGGTTGTGTATAGAAAGTATTGTGGTTTTAAGATGAATACTCAGATTTGCACAATAGATAGTCTTGGTCCAAGGCTGTTTTTGTTTTTTATTCCCGTATACAACCGGTCCGTGACAAGCGAGGTTGCTATCAAAAACCACTCTTGGTAATGTTGGCAGCGCTTCCAAGAAATTCCGAGTATACCTCACGCGCGCTGTATTCAAGCTAAAGCACACGCGTGAGGTGTGCTCGGAATTTCCAGGGTAGCGCTGCCAATATTGCCAAGACTGGATTTCATTCGTGTTGAAGATAAAGACCTCACCCGCCGCGGAAACTTAACCGCGTTTGTCACGGGACTGGTTGCAAAATAGGGGAATAAAAATACAGTCTTGGACTGAGACTACAAAACAGACGTTTTTAGTAAACGCAGTGTCGAGTAGGACTTGGCCTGCGGTGTTGGTTAGACGTGCACAGTGTGAAGTCACACGGTGTAGTCACACGGTGTAGTCACACGGTGTAGTCACACGGTGTAGTTTTCTAAAACACCAAGTCGAAACCAAGACCTGAATGCTCATCTACTGATTTACGCTTTCTTTACTTGGTATCTTCCGCAACACGAACGCTTAGGTTTTTCTCTTCAAATCTAAGCATGACTATTAGTAAAGCCACTGGCTATAGCAAGCCATTTCAATGCTTTTTTTTAAGCCAGACTTTACACAAGTTAATTGCATAGTTAATGGACGATCAAGATTGGAGATTTACAAAGAGCAATGTGCGTGTACAATGTTCGTAGTCAAAATGAAGTAAGGCTGATAACTGATGATGTGAATATTAGTGGTAAAAACAGCACACCGAATGGCAGTTTTAAAGTTAATTATCCTTGTAAATAACATGATTACGAACTTATACAGTTATATTGAAACAATGTAGGACTTCCTTTCGGAATTAGGTTGTGTGAATCTTAACCCGGAGAGCGTTTGGGACACGATGAAAATCAGACACAATGGTCGCCGAAATAGGATGTTCATGTCATAGCTTAACATTGCCGTTTTTGGCGCCCATGGAACAGGGGTGAAGGGGTCGGTTGGAGTGGTTATTGGGCGACGCACAAACACAAACTACAAATTGTGGTAAAGGGGCCACTACCACTTGACACTTGATGGCGCTAAAACTAGCAAATTATGCATAAACTACGCCTTAAGCTATACACTGGTTCACGAAAGTTCACGTGCGCTTGCTAGTGCGTCTCTACTCGACAACCTTTGATAGGTACAATACAATTCTGCCACCAAGAGTTAGATCAACGGTCAGTTGTGACGTCACCAGTATAGCTTTATTGGTCGAGATATCTTATATAGCCAATCCACAGTTTGACAACTGAAGGGACACAGTGCTTTCCGTTGGTAACTGTGCTGTAAAACCTTATGTATTGAATATTGTAAGGAATGAACATTTTGGTAATTGTGTAAAAGTCACCAAAAAGGTCATGGATTAAAAGGTTTTCGCGTCAATAAATTGTTGTTTTGAAAAACAATTAGACTTACTTCCAGTCGCAGAGACCACACTTAGATCTTACCATTTTGTTTCTGTGACACAAACTAGACTAGTTATTATCACCTCGTCATAACAGTTAACGTCAAGGCGTTGCTTTAAACTGTTCCGCCTTCACATCCAAATTGAACTTGCAAAATGCACATACTGTTCCTCACAAACTTCTTATCAATGTCCCTTACACTTGGTACAGATAGCTTTTGTTTCAAGATTTGAAACACACTTAGACAAGGCAATGATAAAGAAATCTGCAAACACTGTGTCCCTTTAGATACCAAACATATTTTTCTTTTCAAAATTATCTCTTTTTTTGTACAAATTAAAAAGTCTACTTCGCTAAAAAAAAAGCTCCAGTGCATTTCTTTTTCATGTGGAGCACGCCATAGGCTACTCAACCAATTTGCCCTCACCTTTATACTCTTCGTCGTCCTCGGGGACGTCAGCCATTAACGGTGCAACCTCGTTCTGATTCTCAGGCTCCGGCACCACGCAGGGCACGTTGGTAGACATGCTCCTTATCACCATGTTCACCGTGATAACCTCGAATACAACGTTCTCATGCGCCCGTATCTAAAAACCAAGAAAAAAAAACAAACCCAATTTTTAAAAAACAAACAAACATGGCTTTTAATCATGAATTGTATTACAAGCAGCCGACGGCTGTTTGGTGCTGAACAAGGGGCTGAACTCCTGATGAACTCTAAAAAGATCCCTTCACGAAACAGACACATCCGGAATAAATAATGCCACTGGCTTTGGTATCTAGTACATTCATCCTCAACCTTTAGCACTTGTACTACATTGTATAACTTTGTATTTACTCACTGGAGAACCCATGAAATCATCGAGTGACTGGGTGGTTCTAGACGGTACAGGGGCTAACTAATTGGTTAATAATTTAAGAAGAACATGGATCCGGTGTCCGAGTACAACGAGATGCATTTTAGGTTTGGGTCATGGGTCTTGGAATTTACATGCCCAATTACGCCAATGTTTAGATTTATCGAGCTCGTAATGTCCGACGTCCATGAATCATTTTCGGTAACATTACCAGCCGGTGACCGGTCAAGACCTATCGCAGGTCTCGAAGTGGTATGTGATTGCGCTAAGCCCAAGGAGGCAACGAAATTAATCATTATAGTGCATACATGTTTCGTTGATACATGGTATGTTGCATCCGGAATGCACTGGTCTTGGCTAAAGGCTGATTTAGGTTATGTTGTTCCAACGCAGCTGAATCAATGTACAGTATGTCCCCATTTCCTTGCCTTTTAATGAAGTTCTGTGCTGTGTTATGTAGCTGTGTATAGGCTATGTAAAATCCTGCAAGTTGTGAAAAGGGCTGCGGTTGGGATTGGAATCCTTTGCCTGGGTATCAGTCGTGGCCAGATCCCCGTTTAATGTCCAAGGGCAAAATAATGATTCCAATCCCAAACCAAGTCAGTTTTTTTCTCAAAACATGCAAGATTTTACACAGCTTACATAACACAGCACTGAAATTGATTAGGGGAAGGAACTTGGTCACAGTGTCAAAAATGTTGTTGTGATCAATTGGCCATTGTGCAGTGATAATTTAATGAAACTCAAAGGGGTTTAGACCAAGAATAAGGAGTATCTGCACAATCAAACATTTTCAAAGTTGACTTCATAGTTTTGTAGTTATTTCAAAAATAAATTAGACGGACATTTTTGGGGGACATACTGTTCATGTATATCATCTTGTTGATTGTGCCTGCACCCGTGCGCGCAGGCGGCTTGGCTAAACTTGCTTGGATGGGAATCCCTGGCCAAGACTAGGAATGTACGTGCATTGGTCATGGCAGTATTGAAACTACCCACAACGCCCTGCGTTTCCTTACCGGATAGCGGCTATAAGAGGGTCCTTGAATGAGACAGGAAGTGCGACCGAATCCCCTTAAGGACAACTAATCTAATGTCATAGAGACATGATCGCGTGAGGCTTCTCTCTCATGGCGCAAGACGGATTATTAATAAACGGCGCGTCGGGATTTTACCAGAAACGGGAAGGGACTCATCTTTGTGACTGATGAAGTAAAGAGGACTTTGTGACTGATGAAGGTGAAGAGTACCACTCGACTGGAGTGGGCCTTGGTGAACAACCAGAGTGATTCCCGGAGATTAAAATCCGGTTCCAAGCTTTTGGGAGATAGCTTCTTTCACCACCGAGAGAGGCATGTTGACCGGTCAAACATGAAAGCACTACAACTTCAAGCTCACTGTTCTGAGAAGTTCTATTTATTTAAGGGCGTTTGTGTAATTAACTTTTTCATTACTTCAACCTTTCGGTTTCGTGCGTATGATGAGGTGATTGACTCGACTGAATTTCCCGGTGAATTCCCTCGTTGTTACATTAGGATGCAATTAACCGGGGGAATATTACATTTCTAAGTGCTTTAACTGAGTATTAAGCTGGAATAAGTGGAATATTAAATTTCTACCTCGCGTGTGATTTTCATGAAAATAAATATGCCCTCCTTTTTGTGGCGTAGTTGATCAGGGTAAGTGACCCAGAATCAGATTGATGGGGTTCGAATACATCCGCTGAGCATATGCTGTGTCCTTGGGCAAGTCACCTTTCCCCCACTTGATTCTCTCCACACGGGATTGTGCAAATGGGTGGTACTGGTATTAGCTGGGGAGTAACCTGCAACAGATTTGCATTCCAAGGATGAGAACATTTCCGATCGTTTCATTCAGGAAACCGGAAAAAAGCTTGGCAACTTTACTTTATTAACTTTAGTTAGTGCTACACAATGTAACGACAACGGTACACAAAGTTAAGTTTTAATCTCTTTGCACAATATCCGCCTGTTTGCGTACCCATCAATTCGTTTTCCAAGAATTTTAAAATGCAATGTTTTGTTGCGATCATTTACTTTCAAGTATAATGATTACTGTAAATCGAATCGTTGTCATCACCACCACTGTACATGTATATCAAACCACTGATGAAGTGATACGCTTTTTTTTAACTGGACTTGACAATTCATGCATACCCACATCTGTTAGCATAATGTAAGCATGCGCACCACTGTTTTCATGACAGGTAAGTCTGCCGCCACCACGAGGTCGACAAGACGCCAATTCGCAATCGCAGTTGAACACTGCAGTCATACATGTAGAATGACCAGACCCAAGACATAATGACGTCACGTTTTGTTTACATGTGCGATTTCCTATGGGAAACAGGTGTACTTGCTGCCATAGGAAAGCGCACATGTAAACAAAACGTGAAGTCATTATATCTAAAGCCCGGTTCATACTCGGCGTGAAAGCGAACGCGAATCTGTGACGTCATGGCAAGTATTTGCGCTGCGAATTCGCAAAAGTTGAACACATTTCAACTCGGGCGAATTTCGCAGCGAATGTTTCATGACGTCAAATTCGCTTCGCATTCGCATTCGCATTCGCATGAAGTATGAACCGGGCTTTAGTTCTGTTGATTGGTATTCATACGAACACATGTCACATCTTCCAATTGTGGAAAATGAGATTTTGAATCCAAGTAAATCAGAATTCACAAATACCTGAGACAGTATACTCAATCATATTGGTCGACAGTCAGTCACATGGGTGATTTTAAACCGCCGGTAAAACAAAGCTGCGTTCTGCGCCACAGCGTCATGTGCGCGCCAAGCCGCGTGCTATTTTCCATATAGGGAAATTGTTTTAGCACTACGCGTGCGAGGCACATACCTTAAACATGGCCAGAGGGGTGTTTCAGAAAACAAGAAGTAAAACTGTTAAACAAAATTTTCGGTAATTTGTGAATTTCTGGCTTGTTTTGACTTGTTGACCGAAAGATGTTCATGAATGGGAACAAATAATGTGCTTGGCCGGTAGTACGTTTAAAACCGTCTGGACGGAAAATGTCCCTCGCCTTCGGCTCGGGCCATTATTCTCGTCCAGGCCCCTATCTGGTTTTAAAACGTACTTGTTTAAAACCGGCCAAGCACATATTTATTCACTTAATTTAATATGTAAACGGGAAATGCATTGAGAGTATACAACAGTCACTGGCCGAGCTCGGACCGCGGTTGATTTAACACTAAAATTAACATTTTTCGACCCTTTACCGGGGTCTGAAGATGCTCCTATAGCAATAACATTCAACAAGGAAGATCGAATCACACTAGGTTTGTAATTAGTATCAACGACCTCTTCCTTGGAGTGCCTCAAAATTGCTTTTTTTTCCAGAGTGGTTCTTCACAGGTTGTAATTGATGACCGGGTGGTTAAACAAGATGGTTCTCGAACCATGCGTCTCGCCTGCTTTCGCGATTATCTGTAAAGAGTGACTAATCAATGTGAAGGTTGCCATGTTGCATGTACGACCCAAGTTTGGTTCCAATTGGACTTCAACTTTTCAAATGAGACCAATTTTACATTTTCAGCCAATTTCACAAATTGACCTCAGGTGACCTTTGACCTTGGTATGTGACCTCTGACATCATTATCACATGAAGGTTGGCATGTTGCATCTATGACCCAAGTTTGGTACAATTGGACTTTAACTTTTGAAATGAGAGCAATTGTACATGTTCAGCCTCTTTTACAAATTGACATCAAATGACCTTTGACCCTGGTATGTGACCTTAGACATCATTATCATATAATGATTCCCATGTTGCATCTATGATTCAAGTTTGGTTCCAACTGGACTTTAACTCTTGAAAAGAGGTCACTTTTACGAAACGTTAACCAAAATACCACAATAACACTGGAATTTGTATCCTTGTGGAGACATTCCTTTGTTCTCGTGTACTAAAGTTTTCGAGTTTGAAAGTGCAGCGCAGTTTAAAAATGCTCTTGCTTTAACCAGAATTAATTTCCTGGTCTGAAATTAGGACTTAATATCCCTCTTCTAAAACTCTTCCAATTGCGACAATTGGAAATTCCTAGTTTATGAGTAAAATCCATATATTTATTTCGTGATAACCTTGTGGAGACGTATTCATCTATAGAAATTTCTCTGTGGAGACGTATACAATCTTTTGTTTGCTATTGTACACACGTCTCCAGACGGTACGGTGTATCAGATCATACATACATACATGTATACATACACGTTGTAGCCACGTCCTTGGCAATTCAGCATACCAGCTGCGAGTAAGGATGATTAGCCTCCCAAATTATTCTTGTTGTTGTTGTTGTTGTTATTATAATAAAACTACTACTAATAATACATACATGTATACATACATACATACGTACAGACATAGTGATTGCATAGTCTCTTTCCTGAACTTCGTTCGGGCGACACAAAATCTCAGCCAAAGGATTCAATAACGCACGCCAAGCGAAGAAAAAAGAGAAAAAAACAACAAAACACAACAACAGCCTGGGGTAAGTAGCAAAACAAGATTCCAAGTTGACCTGGAAATGGATATAGGCGAAAGCGTAGATGGGAGATAGCTTCACATGTATAATCATACACGTGAACAGATCTCCCAAGGCCCCGTATCAAATGCAAAGATAGGAAAGTTGCATTGTGTTTTGTTTCTACCCAAAGCAAGTAGTGAACACGGGAAGATGCATGGGTCAGGCCACCAAAGGCGCTGTCGCGGGTTGGCTGAAGTCCCATTTGGTTAAAAAAAGAAGACAGATTGTTTATTTTTTTTTTAGGGAAGTTGGAAGTTCCAGAATGGTTGTATTCTTTATTGACAGCCGTTAAGGCCAAAAAAAAAATAAGTCTCCGGTTTCTGGTATGGAGCTTGCCCAAAAAGTGGTGCGGCGACGCGGCTTTTTTTTTTTTTTTACCTGATTTTTTTGCCTCAAAATGTAGGCTGATGACTGCAAATGGTGCCCGACTAGACTTAGTGCAAATATATGGGAGTCCAGAGAGGCCATATAAAGCATATTCTCGATCATAACCCCACCTAAAAACACGTTAAAATTGTGCAGCAGCAGGATTCCAGTCAAACCAGTGAGTTTGGCGGTTTTGAGACATCATCTTTCATTGAAAAAAAAACCTTTTTCATTTGTCCGACGCGCATGGCTACGGCGACGCATACCAGAAACCGGAGACTTTTTTGTGGCCTAAGGGATCCTTCGATGTTACATTCGCATAGTTTGCATAAAACCAACGCTGAATATGCAGAAGAAAATCTGGCACGCTCGATATATCTTTCAGTTGTTCTTTTCTTGGTATGCAATGTTCAAAACGTACAATAAAAGCACAAACGAACCAGAAAGGCGGGAACTTTCAATTTTAGCCTCGTTCTCGAAACCTTACTTTCAATGTACATTCGCTCTCGTGTTTAGTCTTTATAAAGCGCCCATGTCAGTTCGCGCAGGGAGTCAATAAAATGCCGACTAAAGCTCAGTGACAGTATCAATTGGGTGAAGATGAAGACTTCTGAAGATCTTTCACAGGTTCAGTACATGGCTGGTCAATGACCCTTCTGACCACTGCTCTTCAACGATAAAACATTGTTCCTTTTCTGATTTGTTTGTATATCTAAGAATATCAGAACGACCGGTGTCACAGTCTCGCTTCTCCGGCGTGCTAGCTTCTCCAAAAGGGAAACTTCGCTTCAACACGCATGCACAAAATTGCGCAGTAGTGTACATTTTCGTCACTGTATTAGTGTGCCGAGTTCTTCGGGGTTGTACTTGTGCACGTAAGATCTTATTTGTATGAATGGTAACAGGGTACCAGTCCAATCCAGAATGTTCGTGGCGCGCACTATTAACTCCCAATAACAAAAAAGACTGGAAATGCACATTTATTTTAAGCCATGGTTGCAATAATAAAGACAAAATGGACCACGAACGAGCAAGGAACACTGACCAAGGATTTCGTTCTTAATTATTCCTCCATGAACACACCCACATGCACGACGCTGGGAACACAAATCAGAATGCTTGCAAGACCATGGAATGACTTGACCCACAGGAAGTGTTACATAACACACTCTTGGGTGTCCCTCACTGGGCTTGGTAGACTTCAACAGCCCTAGGAAAAGTAAGCACAGTGGACACATGAGCATGCACTGTAACGTGCTCAATTATCCGCCGAATCCACCCGGAGAAGCTAGCACGCCGGAGAAGTGAGACCGTGACACCGGGAAACCATTTCACTCTAATCATCTCTCAGCCTCCGGTGCTTGCAATTTAGCGAGGCGTATTCATGATGGGAAGCACTTTTCTTTCGTTGTTTGTCCCCCGGTGAAACACCGCCGGGGACGGGTTACTGGGATGGTGATAGATAGGAGGGCAAACACGGTGGTGCCTCCCTGCTGTCCGGTCAAGATGCTAGTACCGGTGTGCCGGACACACGGGAGTGGGGGCAGAGGGGTGATTTCACGGCATAGCCTCGAGACTTGCCCTGATTTGACAGCTTCGGTCAAATATTACGGTAAGCGAGTAAGACCAACAAAGAAATTGTAATGAAAAATAAATGCATTGCTTTAAAGTCGAAACTCAGATTTTGTTACGGAGCTGTTTTTATCTGATTAATTATTTGTGTTTTTTGTTTGTTTGTTGAGATTCATGGCATATAGTACGGCAGATAGGTGATGGGATTGTGCCTTTGATGATACAAGCATGGCATTTGGCACACAGTCAGAGTATGTCATGAGAAAGATATTTGGCTATAGTTAGAGACATCGCATATTTGTCCTTGGTAGACAATTAGGTAGAATAACAAGCAATTTTGAAAATTGCTTGTAATTCTACATATATTTTTTCAAAGGACAAATCTGCGATGGCCTTATAAAGTTATAGCCAAATTACTTTCTCATGGCATACTCTGACTGTGTGCCAAATGCCATGCTTGTATCATTAAAGGCACAATTCCCCTTAATATTTCCCCTATCTGTCCCACTCATAGCCCCAGGACATGACTGGAGACCCCGGGTCAAATATTCTTATGAACCCGATAGGGCCAGATTAAAAAAATGCACTGTTATGAAAATGTAATGAGTCAAAGAGTTGAGATTAAACTTCTGGTTCTTTTCAGAACGATTCTCTTAGTTTGAAAAATTATTCCCACACGGTGTTACCGCAAACCTTTCATTCATTTCTATCTCCATCATGCAAATCTTACGAGTCAAAGATAGCACTCCGATGCTAGAAGAACGAAATACATTTTTAATTTTTTTTTTTATTGGGGGGGGGGGCAAAATCTAAGAGTTCCTTAAAAGTGCTCGGGTATTGAATTTCAGACGCCCACAAAGCCTTTGGTTGAAGAAATAAATGTCTATTGTGAGTCTGGCACAGTTCAAAATCAATGCAAATAATATAACTCGCAGAACTTGAAAGAGTTTAGATTCGATTTGAGGAATGTTCTCCGGTATGTACACAAGTTTATGGGCATCGGTGAGCGAAAACTAAAATCATATATACGACCGTAAGGAATATTTATATATAGTTCGCACATACGTTGGAGCATCACATTCAAAAGTTATGTAAAACACTGTACAGTCCAAACATTGTATGCTTTTGAGTGGATGCAGGTGCCGTTAACGACGCAATTTTCACCATTTGTTACATGAGCTTATACCAATCTAAAACATAAAGATTGTAAACAATTAACATTGAATTAAACCAAAGTGAAAATAATACCAAGGATCTTGTACGCACTTCTGTTTGTATATACCCCCCCATTTTTTTTTATAAGCGTCATCGTACGACTCCCACACTCGCCGAAAAGGCCCACTGAGCACGAGGTATAGTCTCTTGTATATATGACTTGAAGCTTTGCATGGCGGATGACATAAAATAGACAAAATTACGGGTAACATCATGTGGAAAGAAATCTCTTCTTGGAAGAACTGTGGTTCTGAAAGAACCGGTTGGTTGAGTGTAGAACTCGACGTTTCGGACAGTGTGCTCTGTCCATCCTCCTGAGGACGGAGAGAGCACACTGTTCGAAACGTCGAGTTCTACACTCAACCAACTGGTTCTTTTCAGAACCACACTTCTTCAAAGAAGAGATTCCTTTTGTCTATTTTATAGTTTCTTGGTTGTGTTTTTTTGGTCAAAAAGAACATGTCCTGAGTTGAATGTGCGCACGCGCAGTTGAAATACTCATTTACTCTTTAGCGCAGCAGTGTTATTTTCTGTACTTACATTGTCCCACGTGAAGGTAAGCAACGGCCGCTTGAGTTCGAAGACGTCCGTGAGAGTTTTGTCCACCAGATTGGGCATGACTGCATACAGACTCTTGCCTGTTGACGAAACAGAATCAAGAATCTTGTTAAAAAATATAGGAAAGTTGAAAAGGTACCCCCTATCTTATGAGGGGGACATTCTGGTCCTCACCCTTTTGAAAACATTTGGTCGTTAAAAGAGCTACTTTAACATTGATGTGCTTTCCACTTGGGGTTTTAAAAAGACACTACACTAAACACATTGGCGCCCTGGCAAAAGCAAATCAATGAAAGCATTACAAAGTCTTGCAGTATGGTCGTACTTTTTTCGCAGATATTTTCAAAGAGAAAACCCCGAAAGTATTATTACATGTATGATTGCATTCAGAAAAATAAACAATACAGTTTTAGGATGAACATAATAGGGTGCACTGCGAGAACTGCGGTATTTAATAAAAGCCCCCATCGTACATAATGCATGCAATACATTACCACTGTTTCGTGTTGGGAATTAAACAAGAGAAGGGGGAGGGGCGGGTTAGTCTGTGGATCAAGTTGTTATTTTTGCATTTTTATGTCAAACGAAAGCGTCTCAATGACAAGATCAGAGACAAATGCCCGTCTTTAAAGACTCAAGTCCGTTAATTTACAAACCAAGGTCCCGTGTCGAAAATTAGTGAATTGGCGGTCCGTACGCGCGAGGATGAACTGAAGTGTTTGGCAATTTACAAGCGAAGGCCACAATCTCAGGGGCGGATCCAGGAATTTTGGCAGGGGGGGGGGTTCATCAGCAAAAAAATCTGAAAATGTACACAGGGTTTTTTTTCTCCGGACACTTGGCCTCCGTAAAAACAAAAACTGGGGGGGGGGGGGTACCATATTTTAATAGGGGCGCTGTTCAAATTCGACGATTATTAAAACTAGATTACAGAATGGTGTACCGTATTTTGAACAGGCGGACATTATAACAGTATAATTTTTTGGGGGGTGTCACGGGGGGGGGGGGGGGGGTTTTCGGTTTATTTTTTTGAAATTTGTATGATAATTTTTTTTTCGGACAGAGCTGGGGGGGGGGTTGACCCCCCCAAACACCCCCCCCCCCTCTCTGGATCCGCGCCTGAATCTATAATTGTTCTCAGGTGGATCTTGTTCTTTCACGGATGATGAACATGAAGCCAATCTGTTGGAGCTCTGGTGTTTTAAAATGCCCATGTACAAACATTTGCGCTGTCTCTTCCGAAAAAGAAATATACACGTATCTATTGTTAAACCACCTGTAGTAAAAGCCAAAAGATTGTTTTGTTCAAAACGCAATCATTTAGATTAGGAATAGAATTAAGAAATATATTTCAGAAGTTGTCAAATCGCAGTTAGTGATGCGTGCATTGTGCGATAGTTCTATAAGAAATATATCAGTGAATATTTGTTTTCATTGTTTTAACGGTTGGTGCAACCGCAACTAATGACACATACACAGGTAGAGGGCGCATACCAGGCAACCACTGTAAACATCAAAGCGGCAACCACTGTACACATTAATGCTAATCCAAGCACTTGCTCCTTGTGCAATTATGAGGTTCCTCATTTTATGGGGAAAACATTGTGACAAATACATATAACATTCAATAAATCCGTAAGTATTAAAAAAACATACATGTCTGTGACAGCTGTACTTAGTGTTCTTAAGTGAAGTTTTGATTTACATTATTTTACTCTCAAAATGTAAAAGAGGAAAAATCATTCGAATTTGTCCAGCATATGGCTCTGTTAAAGGAGAGGAAGTGAATTAACTCTTTTACAGTGGTTTAGTGAAAATAGAACCACTCAAAAAGATGCAAACTTCACTCTAAAATAGTGAAAATCCACTCGACAAGAGTTGTATGGCTCTTTGAAAGAGTATTTCTTTCCACTCTTTTTACATTTAGAGAGTACTTATATTTAATTCATCAATGCAGTAGTGTTGACTAAGTAACTCAAAATAAAATCATAGCCTACTCTCTGCACTTGCGGGTTACGGCAACCCATTTGAAGCTTATTGAAGCTGTAAATGCGTCAAAACTGGGTCGGTGTCACATAGGCCTAACATATTATTCCACGCAAAACGAACAGTATCGCAATGGCCCTTTAGGATGTAGACGCAACAGAACTAGGCCAATTATAAATAAATTTCCCTGAATAAAAATTTGAAGTGATTTCATTTCATGCTCGAAGGAAAACATGTAAACTGCCCGAAAACTGTCAAAACCACTCCAGTTGTAGGCTACGGTGTGGGGCACGTGTTCGTTTATTTTCCTTTTGACCACTTCAGACAGACGAGTACCCAAACTGTCCCATCAAATGAAGTGTTTTCAGTGAAAATAATCACTTCCCAATGTGCTTGACCGAACATCGTTGCTTTTTTTTTGTGGTATGCACGCGTGTTTCCTCGCGACGCGTTAACAGGTCAAGCGATAGCGGGGGGCTCGGGCGAGGTCGAGCCCCACGCGGGGGACCGTGCGCGCTCCGCTCGCCCATCGCCCCGGTATTGATCAAGTTGACCGGGGAGCACTTGAGGATGGCAATTAACTGGGACGATCGATGGTGGCCGAAGTGCTGATGAAGATCACGGAGCATTTGCGGGGGAGAGACGGCGATATAAAGCCAAAGTTCACACCAGAACTCGACTTGAAGTACATTGCATCGCTGCTACGTGTCTTTCCAAACAGATTTCTAAATATTTCCAGATTTAAAACAAAAATCAAAACAACTTCGACTTATACTGTCTTTACCGCTTGTTAAATATATAAGATTCACATTTAAAAGCCCAAGGTATTTCACGTGTTGGCTATAGTTCAACATGTTCAATCTGTTTATAGACCTCTTTGATATATATTGATGGGAAACCAACTTCTCACAAAGTGTGTGCCAGGAGCTTTGTTTTGCACCGAAAGACGATCCAAATGTACCTATACATTTCTGGACATCATTACTGCAAAACAAACAAAGTGATCGCGAAAATCAACTATAATTCGAATTTGTCCATCAAAAAAATGAGAGCTGATTACTTTAAAACCAAAATGACAAACCCATTCAAGTCATAGTCGTTTAAAAGTCAAACTTGACGTCGCTGCTACTCACGACGAACTGGAAATTGCCCCAACTTTTAATGGCCATCGCGGTTTATCTGAGCGCATTAGACAGTCTTTCGTGAACGGAAGGAAGGCCCAATCTCCTCAGCTAACGATTGATATTAGCCTCCTCACCGTATAACGTTTATCTACGGGACGGCACAGGTGCTGGGCAGCTGCTTACTGGAGCCTTAATTGCGCTTCTTCACAACAAGATTATCATATTAATCTTTAATTTTTTTTATTGCCACTCACCTATAGATTGAATGTGCGGATGATGCATGTCATGATAACGAATGAAATATCGCTAATATCTATGTCGCCAGAAATATTCATGACATTGAATAACATACCGCCAATAACAAGTATCAAGTGACGCCAGAGAGAATGAGTGTTCCTCAGCAGACCTGTCTGTATGTTTCATATCTGATGGCACAATAGTTCCCTTCATTTCATTAGAATTCAAGCCAACGTTCTCAGCAAAGCCGTGCATCATTTAATAATCATACTTGTAAATGTGACGATGTGTTGCTTTAGAGGATTAGAATAAGATACTGCTTGCCTCTGTCTCGCCGGATCATCATCATCATGCCCTTCACACGACACGGTATCCTTGCGATGTTTGATATCGATGCGATTTCATCGCACAGGTCCCGTGTGTCCGGCACTCGAATCGCTCTCATCTTTGTTGATAATAATTTCAACACTATTTTCAGCAATTGCTTCCATAAAGCCCCGAGGCTTAGTTCATTTTTAACGGTGACTAGCAGCTCACTCAGAACCCAATAACACATCCTCAGACTTGAAAGGTATACAATTCTTTCCTGGAAATCCCTAAATAGCACGGACAAATTCTGAAAAAAACCTCCATTTAACTTAGATGTATACTTGGGACACCAATATGTGTTTTTTTAGGCGAGGATCCAAATATTTAAAACATCTGAAAAGTTCAACCATACCAGACCACACTGCGTGTTCTCATATTGCACCGTCACTTGTCAACCAGCATGAGGAATTCCTAATCACTTAGAAAAACATTCAACTCATAAATCTGGCCTGAAGTATTATTTCAGAGTCGTACTTTCCGTTCAGATATCTCCACTTCTACGAAATATTTATTTAAATTAAAAAGAATTAGAGTGGCATGATATTTCATCTTTAGCAAGGACTTCTTCAGAGGCAAATATTTATTTAAATTATTTTTGGTAAGGAAACCGAGGATTTTTCGAATGTGCAGTAGGAATGTAGCATCTAGGCAGAAGCATGAAATCAAAAGTGGAACATTTCCATCCAGTTATCTCCAATTCTACGAAATATGTATTTCACTCTTTCTGGAAATGATGCCAATGTTCTTCAAAAGTGCACAAAGAATGTAGCTCGAAGCCTGAGGAAAATAGAGCGCGAAGACACTGAAGACAGTCATGAAGAAATGTTGTTTAAGGGATATGCGGAAAACCCCGGACGAATATTCAAGGGAGAACCCACGGAATCAGGCAGGGATTAAAAACCTCATCCGCATGTTGATCTGGGTGGGATCGAACCCGGGTCACAGAGGTGGAAGGCAAGGAACGCACTGCTGCGCCAACCCCTTTAATTTGAGCTAGTGCTACATATTTATGCAAGATGTCATGAATGCAAAATTTACAGAAGACAGCTATCATGACTTCGTAGGCATGAAGCCACAACAGTTCATCCACCCTGATGCGAAGGTATGTCACGACCCGGCCAACCGACAGTGACATATTTACCATTTATTTATTTAAGATCATCCCTTCAAACGGCGGGATCGGAATCCGAGGGCGACGTGGCAAGTTCAAGGAAATTCAGAGCGAAGAAGAAACTCTGCACTGGCTAAAATGTCTCATACATAGACCTGGATCATTAGGTTTTCCCTAAATTTTCTGAAATTATAATTGATGTCTTGATGCAGTGGTAACATGATTGTTTTAAAAATGTTTTTACTATAAACACACGATCACCAATTTCTAATACTCAGTACGTGGGTCCACATTCATATAGTTGTATCACACGAATTGGCTCAGCCGGTCTATTTTCTTCATGTGTGGACTAATGATTGGATTTTTGATGCAGTGGTAACCAGTGTTGTAGTCGAGTCACCAACGTCGAGTCCGAGTCCGAGTCCCGAGTCACAAGCCTCGAGTCTGAGACCGAGTTCGAGTCTCGAGTGACAAGCCTCGAGTCCGAGTCCCGAGTCACAAGCCTCGAGTCCGAGACCGAGTCCGAGTCTCGAGTGACGAGCCTCGAGTCCGAGTCCCGAGTCACAAGCCTCGAGTCCGAATTTTCCAATGTGACTCGAGTCGAGTCCGAGACATGAAAATTGTGAGTCGAGTCCGAGTCCTGGACTCGAGTCCTACAACACTGGTGGTAACACTGGCATTTTCTCGTATATGTGCGTATCCAGACTAGCTTGCACTCATCTCAAAAATAATAAATATGCAGTCTAATATTTCCAGTAAGTTTAGTCTCATTCAATCGTTGTTTCGGGATTTAGAAGTGATATTTGGAGCATGCAAGTGCCTCGTTTATCTTGTCACTTCCCATTCTAAACATGCACGTACACATCCAAAGAGTGTCGTTTATACTCGACTAGGTTTAGTTTAGTTTATAGCAGCTTTTACTGCTAACATCAAGTTACAATAAACATCAGCCCTTCCAGAAACGATTGTAGTTTCAAGATAATATGGCAAGCCAATTATCTTAAACGTTTGCGTGAAAGACGTCTTCGATTGCCAACGTCATGACGTTACAAGGTAACATCGTTTGTAAACTATCTTTAATATCAAAATGATATCTGCTGCTGCTTAACAAATTGCAACTAAGGCAACCAGAGTTAATCCAAGACTCTTCTGAATGCTTTTACCATTGTGCTGTGTGTCATCCATTCCTTGGAGATTTGACAATGTTTGGATGGTACTTTGCATTGAAATTGAGTTAAAGATGAAGTCACCGGCGTCGAGTTTGCCACTTAGAATATCTTAAAATGTATCGGATTCACTCTATAAACCATACTCATGTAAACAGAGATTCTGCACTGAAAGGAACCTCGCTGTTTCCCCCCCAAATCACGGGTGTCATGTTTCCTCTTTTTCCAGCAAACTTTTGTTCCAAGTCCCATATCACCGGAGTAGCAGAGGACAAACCAATGTGTTCAACTTTTAAATTAAGTCTTCGACCCTTTGGCAACTCAAAATCTCAGGAGGATGATTTCACATCGACATGCAAAACAACACTCGGGTATACAGTGCATCCTTCCTACATTACCCCTTGACAAATATCCACCAGACACACACGACGTAGGATGCAATAGCCATCCGTATAGAAGATGATACTCTAATTTGCGATCGCATTTCGGAAACGGAGCGGAAATGAAAAAGAACAACCCTGGAACATAAAGGTGTATTCTGTTCGTATAGTTTCGCAGGACGAACCACCACATAAAGAATGCATCCTGACAAAGATTTGTCTGTGGTCTTTAAAACAATCATTGTCAATAAAAGAAGGAGAATATTGAAGTAATGTGTCGCTATTATCAGTCTGATTTACTGTAACTAGCAAGCTTAAGAGGACATTCCCTTCAGAAAAAAAGATCTGATTTCTATTCTGCCAAGGAATGTAAATTCTGATTTCGTTGGAAATGAAGCACCTTTTTTGTAACTGCCGTCATGTAACTTCCTTCTGGAATTCTATGGATTGGATGAAGGACAAGTCTAGTATTGGTGTCGCAGTAGACAGGGAGCTACTTTTGTTTGGTGTTACCGATGCTAGATGCTCAATTGTATTCTTTTAATTTCTCGATTTCCCATTTATAACATGAAAATGAGCGAAAAACGTCCATCAATTGTAGCTTTTAAAAAGGATCTCAAGAGGTAATATATTTGTGACAAATATATGTAGTTTTCCAGAAATTCTGTTCACAATGGGAAAATTATGTTGTACTTTTGTCAAGAGTAATCCCATTCGTAATCGCGTTTAATTTGTAATTGATATATCACTACAAGAGCTTTATTCTTAGTCAATATGGTATTTTTTAATCAATGGATGATAGCTGATTGTAGGCAATAAAAAGTTATCCCCGGGATAAAAAAGAAGAAAATGAAGTAGGGCCCTATTCGCACGTTTCTTGCACTGTCAAGCTGAACACTCATTTCCGTCCCCCAAATAATTTCTGTAAGTATTCCAGTCCGCACTCCCTTAACTACTTCAAACTGTTCCCCCTCTATTTAGAAAGAGAGATACGTTCACTGTGAACAGAAAAATCGTTTTGAAGAACACGAATCAAACATAACCCAAACGTGGCCGCCAAATTACACTGCAAGTCTCAAGCGGAAGGCGTTTTCAGATCAGAAGACCCTTACTATAAAAAACACTGCATGTTAAAATTCTGGATTAACAGAAGGTCAAGTACCCTATTCCTACACGCGCTGTAGCATCGTTATTTCTCCACCCCAGGGGCAAATCAGGGCGCCGTTAGCACTGCGTCGTCCCCCCTCTGCCCACGGTCAAGTACGGTGTAAAATTCTCAATTTCGAGTGACCTGTCTGTGAACTTGTTAGGCGCCTTAATTTGACGCTTATGAGGCGATCACTACCCACTTACCCCTAATAGGCCAGGGTTCGCGCTTAACTTACTGCTGGGGGCGAATTCAGCTCCATCTGATTTCGAAAATCCAATGACCGATATTTATTTCATTTGATAGGCGGATAGAAACATTCATGCTTTGTGGATAGGCCATGTTTTAACTTAAAGGGAATATACAACATTTGCTTTAAATAATTTTCATAAATGGATGGATTTGGGGAGTTAGTATTTTATAGCAAACATTGTTACACTGACTTTTTTTTAATATTTTTTTTTTTAGGTTTTGTGTTCGTAGATGCTAAAAAAACCAAGAAAAAAAGTCTGGTTCCCTGATCCTGCTTAAGATGAAACGGAGCAATTTATAGACGTCGGGGAATTGTAAGTTCAGGGAACCAGTCTAGCTGGTTTGTACCCTGTCATAGGTCGATTGCAAACAAAATGTAGACTAACTAAATATGGTAAATTGGGGGCAGTATTTGAAAAAAATAGCCAGTTTGTTGGAAATTGATACAAAAATACCACTTTTCTTGAAAATGACAGCACACCGGGCGCGATGATTTTACAGGATGATTTAGACTGTCATTCACTAACAGTCCAGCAAGGTATTTCATAATAATTGGGTAGTTATCTTTTTTGATGTTTGCAAATGCTTTATATTCCCTTTAATTGGATAAAGTGTCGAGGGAGCATCGTGTGCTTGACGCACACAACCTCAGATTTCGATTTTAAAAACAAACCAAGAGGCAACCCGGCCTTCTTTAGATCGTGTTTTTCATTATGACACTCGAGACAAAGGAGGACAATGTTTACGCTCCGTCAAGGCCAGCTGAAAATGTCAGATTTCACAATGAAAGTCGGACATAATAGTAGCTTGAGCGCCCTACATATCACGGCATGTATAAAGGACACTTTCTTGTGGCCACACTTCGAGTCCTTCACCTGGGTCTTAAGATTTATCCCCAAAGGCTTAATAGCATTAAGACCCCATTACCAATTTTCCAACTGATGAAAATCTAAACGAAAGGAAAAGTCACAGAGGGTAAGGTATGGAGGGCAAGGTCATTTATTGTCTTTGTTTGGCTGGTTTATGGAATGGTTAATACCTTTGTGTACGGCGGGCTTCTGTTCGAGACCTCTTCTTAAGAAGCGTAACTCTTTGCCCTGATGTAGGAATGCAATTATTTCGCAAAAATATCTGAGGTTTTTCTGGATTAGTTTTTAGCTGCGGACAGCAGTTCAACAAATCATCGTGTCTCTCCGTTAGTAAGTTAGTAAGTAACAAACGTTCCAGTGACAGCCTTGCATGGCTATATATCAACTCCTCCCTCAGGCCCTGGCCCTCTTTTGTGTCACTTTAATGTTTCTCCACTGACCGGCAAAGGTCAAGATGGGGTCACTAGAGTTAAAAACCTGATTTTTGTACTCAAAACACTACTTGCAGAAATTACATGGTACAATCACGTCCATCATGCATGAACACGAATTCGGTGGCCCGCAGCTTTCGAGATCATTTCGCGCTTGTTGCTATGGAAGTTTGAGACATTTTCTCGGATCTTTTAATCCTTGCAAACATCTTCCAAACAACAATTTAGCAAAAGAAAAAGTATCAAAGTGACTCCGAACCAAGTTTTCAGAGAGAAGATAACAAGTGAAGAGATAATAAAGTGAATAAAAAATAGACAGTGCCATGTCCATTCGGCCAAATTTCGGCCGTGGCTCGGCGGAGGACGTTCTTTAAAATCTTATAATATTATTGTCGAACATTTAAGGGTGTAGTGACGTCATTGTCTACAGCACTCTATTGCTTTACCAACATAGTCCCCATAACAGTCGAGATATTTATTTGAGCAGGAACTATCGAAGCGAGGAGATGCACTCATAAAAAAGTGCAGCGCGGTTGTACACATGTCATGCTTGCGGCACTGTTAATAGCACTTTGGAAAAAAACACTCGATTTCTTTTCTAAGTCAGTCATTACGCAAGGCTGTCACTGCTTGTGCAAATATTTCTACAGGCGAACATTTTCATCGATGTTTACATTTTGTCCGACAAGTTTAAAAAAAAGTGCACAGTTCAGCAGAATGTCCTCGTGTTATTTGGGGCTCCCGGGTGAATTGCCGCAGCCACTCGACTACCCACTACCCCCACGCACCGATCCGCCGTTGCCTGAGGTTGCTTCAGCCGCGTAGCCCGCGGAAAGTTTTGGCTCCAACGCGGCGGCCAGACTGTGAGATTTCCCTCTATAAAAAGAATTTCTGAAGGAACGTGCTTCAGTTCTGACGGATGAGCTGGAAACGGCTGTGAAATTTGAACGTCAGCCGCGAGGCATGTCAACAGAAGCTTCCGTGGAGTAGCCTACCTTGCGATATCAAGCGGGAGATACCTGGGCTGAGGAATCCTTGCTCTGCCCAGGAGGTTGGCCGATCGAATCAAAGAGCAAACTACGGTCAGTCTCTAAAAATAACTCACAAAAGGAGCAAATTGTCCAGTTATACTCTTCAAGGAGCAGTCTTTCAAAAGACGCTTAAAGAAAATAAGTCTTAAAGGAGAAATCTTCTCAAATATTCAAAGGATCAATCATCCCTCCAATATAACTGCAACTCTGTATACATGTATTAATGAAAGTCGTGTAATATAACACTTAAAGGAGCAGTCACTCGAAAGAACTGTCAAAGGGGAAGTCTCTGGAAATCCTTAAAGGGGCATTCTCCTGAAACAACTCTGTGATTCTCATGATTACACAAGTCTAAACACAATTGACTGAAGACGCTTCTTTTAAAAGTCCGTCCATAACTGCTTTAAGGTAAGCGAGTGAAAACGCCAGGAAACTGGGCAAATATCAATGTCAACAAACCAACAAGGCATATCAAACCACATTTCGTGGACATCCCAATAAGCTTACAAACTACTTCATTGCGATGACAAACTAATGGAATTTAATAGCTCGTTTCTGTTGAAATGGATTTTCAATAACCACCCATGTAAACATTGAACAATGTACCATGCTCTAACGCCAATTTGAATTCAGTTTATGCGACTTCAAAGATTAGATAAATGAATTACTATCGTATCGTATCCGATATCCGTCGTACGTGATTTCCCTTCAGCAGAATATTTACGCATACGTCTAGAATACCAAATGTTGCACAAAAACACGGCCAATGTAATAAATTGAAGGCTTTCAAAATTGTTCATATGTTGAGGATATGTTGTGTGTGTAGATGTGATAAAGTTGAACATTTGTCCATTAAACTTCCCCGCTTCTGTCTTGGTTTGCCTGATATCTTTTGCCGTTGATAAAACACGCATGACCTACATCTACCGCCATAACCATATATCTGGAGAGATAAAGTCAGGCATAAGGCCAACATTATCAGACTATCAAGACAAGTAGATCAGACAGACTTTATCGCGAGGACAGATTGAACATATTTAATCAATGACCAACTTTTACAGACAATCAAGTGCTTCATGACAACTTGTAGGCACAAGGCACGCGCCATAAAACACACACTCGGTGTATTAGGCACACGTTTCTGCAGCTCGTTGCAGTTAGCTTTGCCTTGGGAACAGACCCACAAATTCGATTTGTGATCTTGATCAAAACCCCTGATCGAACCATTCGACATTAAACTCGCCACAGGTCACGAAGGTTTAACGTTCGCTGTTGAAGACGTAATTTACACTGTCAAGACTGTAACATGTACATGATGTAGTTTAAGCTTCTACCAACCTGAAGATTAATGGGCAAGCTTTCATCCACTCCTGTGGACTTTCTCAAGCCAAGTGATTGTGTACATGTACTCAGTTTCTTGCTGTCTGTTGTCCCGAGATCACTGGAGCGTAGATAGGTGATAATGAGTCCCTATTTAGTGAGGGATTAATCCTTTCGATCCAGATGGATTCTTTCACCTTTCTTGGCCAGAAATGTGTTTCAAAGTCGATAATGTGGGCATTGGCCAATCCAATGTTGTGTCCAGTATTATGGGCGTGTTCTGCAACTGCTGAAAGAGATGGATTGTTCAGTCTAAGAGTGCGTTTGTGTTCTTTCAATCTCTCCTTTAATGTTCTCCCTGTTTCTCCAACGTAGGAACTGTCACAAGACTGTGTTTGTGTGCATCAGAAAATCTGCTTATCTTAACACCATGCCTCGGTTGAGTTTATTTCCACAAACCACTCGTTCATATTGACCTAACACAGCAGGTTGGACGAAGTCCACAGCAGAAGAGCGTGAACTGTCATTTTGATTGGGTCTTACTTCAAAATGTGCAAGATTAGAAAAGTCTATATGCAAGCACCCCGCCTCCAAATCACTCCAACCCATTTCATTGTCAGAGTAAATGCATATATACATTTCCAATCTTGGGCATTTCAAGTTAAGACCCATCGAAATGTCCATTCAAAGTTGATCAGTCCATACCCGCATCTTCAGCTGTGAATGTCATCCGAATCGCTTTTTTTTCTTTCCAGATAAATATTAACAGGTCACCTTTGTGCATTCTGAGAACACAAGTTTAATTAACCAGAAAACAGTAATACATGCATTAATCAGCTGTAGTCAGTGGGGTATTAAGGGCGGATACAGAACACAATTTTTTTTGGGGGGGGGCGAAAAACAGGTCAGAAAAATTACGGCGTGGGGTTCGGGGCCCGCTGAAGGGCCCCGAAAATGTTTTGGATTCTGTATGCTCTGTGGTGCGATCTGAGGCAATTTGTGACCACTTAATCAATTTTTTTTTTTTTAAAGATGGTGGTGTACGCAGTACCTATCTTTATTGCGACGTCACTTACAAAATGGGTTCTTTTTCTTTTGTTTGGGGAGGGGCATGGCCCCCGTTGTCCCCCCCCCGATTCGGCCCCTTGTGGGCGCACGCTTGACTGCCTTCTAGTCAAATCTTGCTACGTGTTTTTATAGTGGGCATCCACATTTTCAGAAACCTTTACAGGAGGAAACAGTCACGAACAAACAGATACAAAATGTTCGACAATAGTGTGAAAGAAAAAAAGATGCTTCTACATGTATATCCTATTTCTGTTGTGTAAATTCATCACAGGTTGCACACATCAGTCTATGTAAATTAACTGTATACAACGTCACTATCATCCTTACGTTCACCTTGTTCTCGTCGATGTCTTCGTCATAACAATTAGTGTGACGAAGACATTATCAAAATGTCTCCCTAATCTACCTTAAGATCTCCCTATAAGGTATAATTTTGGTTGATAACGGGTCTCCCTAAGGGTACATTAACATGTTGAATAGTTTAATATTCTTTTAAATGATCTCTTTGAGAGTACATGTATTTATCAAGCCTCGCATAACTGCCTATACAAAATGTCAACAAGTATCAAATGGCGACAAAACGACAGTCGCCCATTCCAGTGTTAAGGTGACACTATTTGGTATCTTTATGAAAAAAATCTAAACAAAACACCTTTCCCAGAAATATTCAGTTGATGTTTGCAGGATCAATAATTCTGCTTTCCAATTTTTTTTAAAGAGACAAACCTGATGCTATGTGCAAATAATTAACGAAGATAGACTTGAGCAAACTTTCATTATCCCGCCAAACACTTCCTCAAACAAACTGTGACTCTTGAAAAACATTCATCAATTGAAGTTAAAATGACCTGTTTTACCCAACGCCCAGATCAATTAATTTTGTCCCTCCGATTTTCCACAGTGACGTAAAGCCCCGCTGAATCGAGATGAAAAACAAATAAATTCTACTTAAGGTGTTTCCAACCCGGCATAGCCTCATCAACATCCCCTTTGTTGCTAGAAACGAACACGGCGCCTGTGTGTTTCCATTGTGGTGCAAACAGGAAAACGTACGATTGCGAGGCTAGGTCTAAGGATTTCTACGCGGGTTAACTCACGTCATGAATCACCGTTAAGCATTAATGTACCGAGCGGCCAATGCTCCATCTAGCTTAAACATGATTAACGCTTCCACGACCACATAGGAGATAGAGATGTGGTGGTGTTGACCTCCCAATGTGTTTGACATTTCAGTCATGTTTCATCGGATCTGCATGCCTACGTGACAGTCGGAATATTTCAGTTTTTCCTTTTGCTCCCCTCTCTACGACCCCCTAGCCAGGTTTGACCCACATACACTCAGCAACACCTGACCGACTATCTGACCCGAATCGCGACGGCAAAAGACAATATAACGAACATAATTCGGGTTAAATTGTGAACAGATTAGAAGTAATAGGTAACCTACTTATTGCAGAGCGTTCGTTTAAAGTGCAGAGCATTTAGGAACCATTTTATACCACAGTTTCCCATGTTATCACGAACCGTTCATTTTATACACACAGCAATAAGTACTTGTGGTTTTGCAAAACTTTTTTTGACAGGGATGTTGTGATGTGAAAGTAAATGTGGAAAACGTTTAGCCCATGATTTACTGGCAAAAGACTCAAATTTCGAGTGGGGGGCAAACAAAGTTTTTTTTTTTTTTTTTTTACAAATCTCAACTCTCGTTAAAAGGAGAGTATTTCTATCAAAAGCATTCTCCAGGCAAAAAGAACCTGTTCTTAACATTGACACACAGCTACTTACAAGGGGTGTCATTCAATCACTTTGAATACACCAATGTTACCAGACAAGCACATTTCTTTCTAAATATGAGCGCATTTTGAACAACTGACGCAGCACGTCAAGGCTGTTTTATTTGAGACTGCCCCTTTTTTGTCAATGGCAAATTATTTTTGCATCTCAGATTTTTACGAGGAGGGATGGGCGAGCAGCAAACAGCGTGTTGATTTGCCTCCAGCCTGCCGCATGCTTCACCCGATCTCGTAAATTACAAACTCGCTGCTCGCCCGAATCGTCTTCGTAAACCCGGTTTCCCCATCACACGCCGCATCTGCGGAACCTACGCGTGGTCCCCGGGGTGTCTTTATCGGTAAAAAAAAAGTGCGAACCAAGGAGTAAATCTGTCGGGAATTCGGACCGACCTCGGCTTGCGGCTGACAAATTCGTTACGTCGGTGATTACGCATATTGGATCAACCAAAAGACCAAAAGCCAACCGCTTTGCCTGTGCACAACGCGAGTGATAAACGACCGAGCAAACTTCAAGACTTGCTTTCACGGAAGGACTGAGTTTATAAAGTGCAGACAAATATACAGATGACTGCTGGTGTATTTTTTTTTGTGGCCCATGCTGTTATACTTTTCTGGAAAGACGGTCGACGGTTTTCCCACTCTTCTAAGATTTATTGATCTCCGTAAGATAGCCTACGAATTTCTCAAGTAGAGAAATACGTTTGTATGCCACCCTTGACAAAAAAATAGGGTGTATTGATTTCTCAGAAAAAAGTAAAATGTAAGCTAAACTCTGGATAGTCCTACAAAGTATGTTGTGACAATATTTAAGACTTTTCAACGGTATAAAATAAATTACATAAAATTACCTCCCCACACACAATATGGATTTCATTTGTGTCGTGTGTTTGAGCAGCTTCTGCAGTACATTTCTGGCCTGTTGCAGTATAATGCTCTGAGGATAATACAATGTTTTCGATAAAATGCTTGGATACTCGGATAACTGTAGGTTTTCCTGGCTATTTTACAAGATTTTTCATTCAAATTCACCAACTCTAACATTCTTTACCAAAACCACTTTAGTCATTTACCCTTCAATTTTAAAGCTTGGTCACCCTCTTTAGTCACCGGGTCGAGAATATTCGTCATCATTCGTCTAAGCTGTTGCCGAATGGCAGCATTCAGAGATCAAATTCGTCTTAAGTAAATCAATAAGACGAATTTGATTTCTAAATAACAAGGTCTAGCTAGACGAGACGAAACCAAATACTCCGGGACAAAAACGTGTGCTCATTGTCTGAATTTGCTAGAACTGAATTTGAAAATTGTCCGACAAAAGACGAAAGTAAACATTTTGGACTGCACTTAATCGATGTTGATGGACGAATTTGAATATTAGAAACGGTGTATTTGAATGATCAAACGTTTTAAAATAGCCAGGAAAACCTATATTAGGCAAAAAAATAAAATAAGTCGGTCTCTGGTCAGCGCGCGCGTCGATTTTAATCATGCGCGTCAATCTTTTTTTTTTCCAAAATGTTCCGCGGTAGCTCCAACAGCGCCCTCTATTGCCGCACCTGCTCAATTTGTTTTACCAAAGAGCACCAAGGAATGGGAAATTGCACCAAGGCAAATGATCGAGAGCACCAAGGCAAATTATGGAGGACACCAATGTACACGAGGACACCAAAAAAGCAAAATAGTACCCCACCTTGTCTGTACAATCCAAGCTTGAAGAAAAAAAAAAGCAAAAAAAGAAAAAGAAAAAAAAAAGCCGCGTCCCCGCGTCAATTCCGGAACTTTGGTCTGACTAGAGACCGAATATTTTTTTTTTGCCTTATCAACAGTTACAACTTGAATGGTACAGTAGTTTTGGAAGTTCAGTTGGCAGTTGTTTTTGAGACGTGTTTCGTAATTCACATGAACGTTGGACAAATCCCTCTCTACTTCCAACCACGAGCTGATCTAACTGATCACCTCTGCCATTTCCTGTGCAACTGTTCTCATTCACAAATTGATTTGTTTTTCTCAACGCGCGCTCAATGATCGATTGATTATTTTTTTGTTGGCCGCTATCTATACTTAGAAAAAGGATCAAATATCCGTTGACTTATCGCAGTTTCATTTTGGCTTCGGGTGTCATCAGACAGTACGGTGGCATAATAAACGGGTGGTTCGCTCTACATGCATCAAAAAGGAACAAATGATAACATAAAAACGGGAGCCGAATCTACTGACGCATCATCAGTTGGCAATATATCCTTGTCCGGTTTCCTAATATCTGCAACTTCACATCATCTGCAAATATCACTCGTTGATGGATGAGCGATCAAACTTTAATCAACCTTTCCACATGTTCAGATCTCTATAGTTACAGTATTCATTCTGATCCACGCCAAGTAATCATTTTTTCTTCTCTGTTATACAGATATATCGCTAGCCCTCTCTCTCTCAAGACGAAAACAAATAAATCTCAGTTATTACTATCGGCCCAAACTTCTAGTAATTTCTTCCTTTCTACGCCCTAGATATAGGTTTCTGAAGCTTGTACTGTTTTATTGCGTTAAATGAATATTTCAGCCAAGCCTTTGGTTGTCACAGTAATGAGGGAAAATATGATCCATGGGACCAGACCCAATCAAATCATAGTACATTTTGTTTCAACCAGGGAAGGGAATTTTCTGAGCATTTGGGACACGACTGATGATCGCCGAAACTGTAATCAAAACGATCACCTCTCAAAAAAAATAATTAAGATATGGAGGCTGATTTTGGAGAGACTTTATCGCCTGTTGGTTCAATCAGGAGATTTGTGTTTTCGTTTTGGACCAGATTTAAATAATGATTTGGTGAAATTTCATTCTCAAGTGTTGCGTCAACCGAACTTGGTAGAGACATAAAAGTTTGATTAATATGTGAAACTGCTACTATTATTCTGAGTTACATGTGAAACTGCTAACTATATTTTCAAGTTAACTTTACAAAATTGACATAACTTTTTTCTTCGCCTTCCATCGCTGTGACCCCGGTTCGATTCCTGATTGGGTTTTCATTCCCTGCCTGATTCCGTGGGTTTTCCTCAGAATATTCTTCTGGGGTTTTCCTCCCACGTCTAAAACTGTAATTTCTTCACACTGTATTCTCTTTACTGGGCCCCATCGGAGACCAGTGTATTCCACTGACTGGGCTACCCAGTTAAAATTAGAATGAAAAACATAATTATTAAAATACAAATTAAAAAAATAATTGAAAATTTTGCAATCGGCGTAGACCGGAAAAACACCATACTTTTATTATAACAATTATGCTTTTACAGCATACATTACCACGTATACTTGGAACTCCAAGACCGACCGTCAATGTGCATCAACGCCACACAGTGACTGCGTAAGGTGTTGCGCGCGCCAACACCCATGGTGTCAGAATATTCTACCATGAGTGTCTACGCAGGCCTAGCGGCCCGGTATAAACAGCCTTTGGTGTGGTTTTTAACACCCGTCATCGGAAAGGCACCAGATGTATCGCTTCTTTTCAGTAAAACGGCTGGTTCTGGTTCTGACAAAAGACTGTTCCAGTTGCACACAATTTACCTATCGCGGTAGAATCGCGTCAACGACGTAGCTTGTGAAATATTGTCCAATAATACAATTATATGATATACAAAAGGACACGGAACGCGCAAAATCTGAGACAAACAAAACTTCACGTTCACAATTCCATAGGGTTGTCTAAGGGGCGAGGATAACTTGCAAATGGCAATAGGGTAACTTTGTGAGAGACTGGTCCAAATTCTGAATTTGCAGGTGTTTTCAATTTTTTTTCACAGATTCGCCACCGAGGGGATCTATAGACAGTAAGAACAAGAGTAAATATGTGGCAAAAGTATACATTGATTTAAAAAAAATAAACAACCCAAACTAACAGCAGTTACCAGACAAGAAATATGGCACTATTCGGCAGAAAAACAAAGAACCACTCGGTATAGGCCTACATTTACATGTACATGTACATACACGCAAGAACTGTGTGCGTGCACTTCATATGAGCATCGCGTAATGAATTATGTTGGTTTCACGAACTGACACGCAAGCACACCCCTGTTTACGTTACCTACGTAGTGTGGACATTCCTTTGTTTTCGTGTAGTTAAGAAAAACCTGTAAAAAACTCATTTACTTACACTGTGAAAGCTCTTTCAACCTAATTTTTTTCTATGATTCCCTTTAGTGTTTCACTTCATTTTGGCACGGATAAACCTAACCCCAAAATGCCTCTCAACCTGTTTTCCAGCCTGGGAAACATTGTGTGGACGTGGGCAAGTCCACACATCGTCACCGCTACCTGGGGTATGTGGACCTCTTTTGTTCGGACGTCCACACAGTGAATGTTATGCTTGTACACAAGGACCATCGAGTGTCAGATGGTGTCGGTGACAATGTATTGTAAAAGCGAAAGTCATCCTAACACAGCAGTTTTTCAGCGCACGGAAAGTTCACGAAATACAGATGCAAGCCCTATTTTTTTTTTTAGAGTGCGCTTGACCCTCGTAATAAATAAACGGGTCTTAAAGGCAGAGTGGATAATTTGCAGCTGTCCAAAAAGTAACCGATCAAAATATTGTTAAAAAGCTTACTAGGTTTAAAGATAGTAATGAAACTAAACTCCCTGTGAAATTATTCCTTCTGGCATGCTGCCATTTTGAAGACAACAATAAAAGGAGGGCATTCCCAAGCGTGGACTACCTTTAAAACTACAACGTCTATAAACATATCATTTACAAATACTTAACTCTGACTCAAATTGAAGCTTGCAACTGAAAACTTAATTTATAGGGCGGGAGGTATCTTGGGGGAAAAAAAGGTCAGTCCATTCTTGATTAATTGATTGAGAGGAAATAATACTCGTGACACATTTACTTGGACGTTGGACATTGGTCGGCCCTTTTTCTAATACGTTGCTTCCTTCTTGGCTCCCATGCTCCACTCTCAGATAAAATGAGGGGACATTATTCAATTGTGTACACTTGTGACACCGATAGTAGGCACGCATTGCACAGACTTGATCAAGTGATGACAAGTACAAATTGCAATGGCGAATAATAATGCATTAAAAAAAAACCTACTGCATGACGCATTAGGCATTACCAAACAAGACACACTGTTGCGAGTATGTTAACACCGGCAATCGTGATCTGGTACACGGTACCCTCTGGAGACATGTGCACAATAGGGAACAAAAGATTGTATACGTCCACAGAGCAATCTCCACAAGGTTATCACGAAATAGATATATGGATTTTACAAAAAAACAGGAATTTTCAAGGTATGTTGATTGGTCGCAATTTGAAATATTTTATGTAAGGGATATTAAGCCCGAATTTCAGCCCAGGAAATTAATTCTGGTTAAAATAGGAGCATTTTGAAAGAAGACTTTCAAACTCGAAAACGTGTGGGTGCGTGTGTGTACGTCAACATCCGCTTTTTCCCACACTGGATATTTCTTACTATCGATTCGGCTCAGATGACAACTTTTTTCCTAGTTTGATCACTGGTTACATTTTCATTGTTTTGCAAAAACAATTATCTCATTTCGTTAGCCCTGGATTGCTGAATAGCGTTTATCGAGGTTCACTGACCCCAATAATCCACTGCATGTGCAACTTCCATGCTGATATTTGAAGGATAATACTTGATGATATACTAAAATGGACTTTTATGACCAATTTCTTTTTATCTGATACTGGCGTTTGTATTAATGCATTTCCGTTTGTTCGCAAGATATTTTTTTCCCCTTATATTGGATAAGTGTTGCTTTTCCTTCCCTAAATTACACTGAATAGCGTTTATCGAGGTTCACCGAACCCAATGTAACGTACTACACAGCTTTTATTCCACTGATTTGAAAGAAATATACTTGAGATGGGCAATGGCTTGCGATTCAATACTTGCACGAAACAAGAGAGCCCCAGCTTTTAAATAAAAGAACCATACATGTAGTAATCACTTGCGCATGCGCAAACCATATCAAGTGATTGAAAGAGTATCTCGCGCCATTTGCTATAACGATATACGTTTTTTATTTCTGTGCCTATAAGGCCAGTGTTTTTGACAATGTGAACGTCGTGTGTTCGAATATCATATGTCTCTTTTGTTTTTTGTTTTTTCCTCTCCTCCCAAATCTAAAATTCTCTTTATTTCAAGTTATACTTTTCCACGAAATACATGTTATCTTTTCTTTCTGATTCGTGGCTCAGGAGGATTTTATAACGGGACTAAAGTCTGAGAGCCCCACAGTAACGTTAACAACTGACACATACGCATTTTGGTCAATGACTATACCTGGTTGCAGAAATAAAATAATTGCGGCCGGCAGAAGACTAAACAGGCGCATGCCTATAATCTGCTGCGACGGGGAGGATTTCCCAAGGCGACGGGCGGTCATCTTTCGTCTCTCCCGACTGCGCTTGATGACTTCTGGGCCGCAGGCAAATCGGGAAGGCTCGATAAAGGAAAACATTATCCTTCGCAAAATTGCGCTATGCTAGTCGGAGAATGCTGCGAATTTCGTGGAACGAGACGCATGGCCCGTCATTGGTTGTATCTAGGTATGTGGTGCTAGGATCAAACGCGTTGGAATGAAGCCAGCATGATCGATCCGGGCTGGCTAATTGAGCAAAAAAAGAAGCCATGTGCCGTAACACCAGAATCACGATGAAATTCAATAGAAGGCAAGAATACAATGTTGACACAGTGCAGGCCTCTATACTAACAGAAAAGTGTACAATTGACATGGTGTGGTTTTAAACTATTTAATCGTCATTTCTATTGATTGTTATTTAAGTCTGGTTATTTAATGGGGCATTTCGTTGCAGGTCAGGAGCAAACTTCACAGAAACAAAAAATGCACCCTGCCTGGCAAAAAGGGTACACGTTGTAAAATGAAGCTTAGAATTCGTCATGCAATGAGAATTACTATGTTCATACCACTTATAATCTCGTAAACTTACAATACTCTACTTATACATGTGTTCGCAAACTAGCAAATATCAAATCACAGGGTAACTTCCGTGTGTGGTCAAGACAGACGGCATTACAGAGTTACCATAGCAATTGGTAGAAAAAAACACCTGTAGCCGGCTTTGTCCATCAGCACCCCAACTGACCCCAAACCCTTTTGGCAATGACCCTGCTCTTTTGAACTCCGTCGGGTGTCTCAATTGCACGCAACAGAATTTCATAACAGAATGTCCCAAAGCTGACCTTTTTTTCCAGTTGACGACTTTCGAAGCGAATACATATTTGAACTGCATGGTACGGGTACACGTATAACTTGGTTTGCGTGATAACCCACAGATCGCTCTAACCAAAATGGATTTTCAAAATAAGGTGCTGGTTGTCCAGCTTTACCAAAGCTATACAATTCCAAATGAAACAACAAACAAAAAACAAAAACCGACAAAAGATGAGTGAAAGAATGAAATTTAAAAGTGTCAATAAGGAGCGTCTTTCCAATAGCATTAAAACTATAATAACTCATATGCAATACCAATTTTTGCGTGTAATACATGATGGCAAGATAAGCTTTCGAGAAACCACATAAAAAGCAGACGGCATTTTTTTTTACTGTTCATCTGTCTCTTTTCCGTTCAGAAACGTATTCATCTTTGATAATTAGTTACCATGGGAGTGGAGATTTTGTTTCTCTCCAGGAGAGCATTGATTAGATGCCTTTGATGTCAACATAGCTACATGTATTTGTCATTGGAAGCAGGAATATGTGAAGTGGATGTGTTTTGTCTTTAACCAATGCGCAATACCTATACAGGGTGACTAAACACAACCACCGTTTTAAAGTTCTGTCCACGGATCACAAAAAAAGGTGTGCATTCTTTCAGCAAAACGAGAACAATTCACACACATCCTTATGTGATTTGTTTTCGTTTTGCTGAAAGAACACTGAACTTTTTGAGATCCTAGGACAGAACCATAAAACGGCAGTTGTGATAAAAAGTCCGTAACTTGAAAAGTACATGAGTGATTTGAATAATTCTTGCACTAAAAGAAAGCTTATGAATTGGGCTTTCATATCCTAGATTTTGAAAGTGCTACATGCAGAACTTCACTAAAACAATGGTCCCGACATTTGGGTTTCGTTTTTTTTTCACCCTGTAGACAAGGATTGACAATTACACTGTAGAAGCATTTGGCATAACGCTAAATCCATATTAGAACACAACAGACCTTAGGACGGCATTTTCGACTCTATTACCTAAATATAAATGGTAAACTGTTGAAAGGGATGGTACCAGACTATTTTATGATTGGAGTGCATTCCAAGCCTCGCTTTCCGCATTTTTTTTAAAATGTGGCTTAACACATTAGGGTATGCTTAATCACAACATTTTAAATTTTTCTTCAGAGCAGACTGGTATTACTTTGTAACGAACTTTTATTTCATTGCTTTCATTTCTACTTGCAAGTTCCAAAGATGAAGAGATAACCTCGCTTTCAATTCAATATGGCCGACTCTTGATAAAGTCTATACCATATTCTCCTTTCAACACAGTTCACGCCTTTGAGTATGAGACAGAACTGGAATCTTTCAAATGTTCACCTCAGTGGTGTACAATTAACTTGGGCATTGACGAGATATCATCGGTATAAACCTCAAATGTAAAAAAACCCCAAAACATCAAAACACTTAAATGATGGAAATAAACCTACAGCGGAATACTTTTGTAGCTGTTCTGCACTCTTCCACCGACAGTATTTAAATGTCTGAAAGACGATGTTACCCATTCATGTCAATTTAGCAAGGCACTGACATAGGTTGCTCTACAGTTCTCTTAAATTACAATCTCAAATCACGCCGCTCTTTTATTGTTCAGTTACTGCTTATAATATGGTGGAAAGCATTCTGTAAATTCACCTGAATGCCTGCACCCTGTTTATATTTGTGTATCGGAGACGACTGATAAAAGGATGCGTATCCACAACGTGTTCAGAGTTATACTCTGTCCTGTGATGTATTTCTTCAATATGCAGTAATTGCAACAATAGCACATGAAAGTTCTTACATTTAGATTATCATTATTAAGGTACAACGAATCTACTACACGCACATAAGTGCAAAGATAATCCGATACCCGCGGAGTTAATTGACCCACACATTTCTTTTCAAAAGAGCAAAACTTCCGATGTGCGCGTATCACTGACATTCCATGAAATGCCTCACACACGGAGGAAACCATTAGAAGTCTCCCTGCCTCATAACGCAGCAATCGCACACGCTTGCATCCGTTTCCATAGACACTGATAGCCCTAAGGCACAAACACACCGACGGTGCGAGAACGAACAGAGCTTTGTTTTACTTTCCTATAGCTGTGAAAACAGGCGTGCGACAGCCGGTTAGTCAACGTCTTCTTTAATGTCTACCTGCACGGTTAACAACGCGGATTCCGCGCCTGATGTAACACGCTCCTGCACTCCTTGTGAACATTATTAAAACGAACTTGCTAAGACAAATTCCCTTTTAGTTACGGTTTTCTTTGCATCTGTCTGTTTGTCAATCAAGCCAGGCCATCTTAAACCAACGGATTGCTGACAAATAGTAAATGATGACGCCACATCCATCAATCTCTTTCCCTCATTGTAGGCATGACATTATCCAACCATCACATTAAGTTTACAGGCACGTCATCACACTTTCCGCTCTTCATCCAGGAAAGAACAGGCGAAGCCGTCACTTACTCACATCTTAAACCACTGCCTAATACCTATGTATTCGCATACCGATCCATCTTGAATGTAGAATGGTTCAAGATAACGCGGGTGAACTGCACAAGAAAGCATTGCTATAATATAAAAACTACAGTTTGTCCCAAACAAGTGTTCGTCTGACAACAAAACCATGAATTCAGTTTTGAAATTCTTTGATTGTGCACATACTCTTTATCCTTGGCCTTGAGTTTCATTTAATTTCAGTCATGCATCACTGCACAATTGTCAATTGATCACAACATTTTTTGACACTGTGACCAAGTTCCTTGCCTTAAAGAATGTCAGTGCTGTGTTATGTTATGTAAGCTGTGTAAAACCCTGCATGTTGTGAAAAGGGCTGCGGTCGGGATTAGAATCATTTGCCTGGCTATCAGTCATCATGGCAAGACCTCAGTTTAATGCTCAAGGGCAAATGATTCCAATCCCAAACCACATTCAGCCTTTTTTCACAACATGCACAATTTTACACAGCTTACATAACACAGCACTAAAATTGATTAAGGCAATGAACTTAAATGAAACTCACAGGGTTATATAATGCACAATTTAACATTTTCAAAAATGGCTTCATGGTTTTGCAGTTATTTAAAAAAAAAAAGTCAGACGGATACTTGTTTGTGACATTACTGTATAGGGGCTTTCACAGCACGGACATTTCGGGAACCCCTTTCACACGAGCAAGAATCCACATGGTTTTCACACGGGTACGGTGCTCGACACGGGATGGTCGGGACCAGGGTTGCGAAGTTCTAGCCAGGTAGAAAATATAACATCTACAGCCGACCTGTGTACGTACTGTATGTGAACACCGTCGTTTAGTGTGAACGGTTTGCCTCGTCTACCCGTGTTCGACGGGTATGTTTACGGTAGATCGGATCGGATGCATGTGTGGATTTCAACACGAGCAGGGGAGAGCATAGTGTGAAAAAAAAGCCTCAAGACTGTGTGCATCTACACTTGACGAGTGCACGATCCAGCATCATACAAGAGTGAATTTTACATCTTTTTTTAATTTTTTTTTTTTTACAGTACTCGCACTCAATCCAACCATGGAGAAATAAAAAAAATCCTCCATGATCCAACATATATAAAAACACCACTTCATAACAATTTCTACGGACCTTCTTTAACATTTATTTTAATTTCAGAGTCTATAGATCGATCGCTTCCTTCCTTTCCTAATTGAGGCACTGTAGTGCATATCACATGACAGTGTATTAAGAGATACCAAAATATTGATTTGGAGACAGGATAGCTCATGATTCAAGCATTCCCGTAATGAATATCGAATATGAACTGCCGTGCTTGGCAACTCGAAGGAATAAACGCCAGATTTCAGACATACGCAAACTAAGTTAAACAAAATCCTATGACAAGCCATTTCTGAAATATTGGCTCCCATCTGGAAAGACATGAGAAATATCGGCTTCATGTTCAGGCAATACGATCTAACAACTTTATAGTGCCCCTTTTAATTATACTAGTTAAGGAACAGGCTCGCCCCAGATTCCAATTGGCGGTTTTACATCTAGACCTGTTTTACTCAGATCCAGATCTGCTTTAATACTCAGATCTTCATGATTTCGTATTGGCATTCTAGAGAGATAGAGCCAAAGTCATGGTCGATACCCATACTTTCAGAAACGGCCAGAGGGGCATTCTCTCCCTCCTTTTTTTAAGGTCTTGTCAGAAACGGCTTCCAAAAATAAGACCACGTCTATAATCAGCTTGTTCCCACTTAGTTAAATGGAAAAAAAGAACTACATGATAGTCAACCGCTTTAGTCAACATATTTGAAGGCGGACATTTTCAGTCTTTAGTCTTTCAACTTTGCCAAAAAAAGATGTCACATTAACGCAAAGCGTCACCCTTGAAGAGTCCACCAATTTCCTTCGCACGGTCATCAGATGACTCTGTCGCTTCAAAAAAGGAACAGCTCGAGCCAAACATGGATTCCTTTCTAAGACACTTGCCGGATAGAATAGTAACACTGACTCTAGTTTGGATAGCTGACCATAGAAGCTTCCTCCACTCAATTGTTCAAGACAATTATCTCATGATATAGTACCTAGCAACTATGTAAAAAAAGACTGCAAAGTAGGCTCAAGTAACACCCTTGAAGAGTCCAACAACTACAGAGTGTGCCAAATAAGTGCAACATTCAGAGAGCAAATAATTAAAACTGTTTAATGTTTTTTTTCGTCAATTAAATTATATATTACATAAAAGCTGGACCATTTTTCAATCCACAGTTTTAACTATTTGGTTTTTTTTGGCACACTTCTGTAGTTGTTGGGCTCTTCAAGGGTGTGACTTATCCCTAATTTGTAATCTTTTTTGACATAGTTGCTAGGTTCCATCATGACATTTTTGGGCAGACTCTGTATTATACACGGTCCGATGGTCGAAGCTACTTTTTTTGCCATTGCAAATAGAAATATCTCGGGCCAAACACCGAAAGTATACATTTTACTTGCTGGACAGAAGAGTATATCCCTGACTCTATAGTTTGGATATAGCTGACCAAAGAAGCTTCTTTCGCGTGTTATCGATTTTTTGTTCTTCCTCGTCACCCTGCCCAGAAAAAAGACCTAATCTGATATCTGTCCTCGTGATGGCGTGACACTAATGAAGGTGTCTTCTCTCCTTGAGTCCATAAGTAACTCTCGGAACAGGACAGTCACGCAAATGTCGAGGCCATTGTTTCTCAGAAAGATTTAAAAAGAGGGTGGCTGTATGACAACCCTCCTCCAAAATCGACCGCACTCCGGCAGTTTTGACGCTGAATGACTCCGGCTTATCGAGCCGGGGCCTTGAGCCTATTATGACCCGGCGAAATGGAAGAAAATTGTTCAATCTTGGCCGGATAGCTGTCACTTTTCTTTGCCATATCTGCGCTCTGGAATTTCCGGTCCTTTGATTTTTGAGCTGAGGCGCGCCTCTTCACGGGAGCAAACATGCAGAAAACAATTCTGTATAAGTTCTCCGATACCTGCAATCATCTGTTGGGAAGGGGGGGGGGGAGGACACAGAACGAATCTGTCTTCTTGCCTCATATCTTATATAGACAACGACTGTTTCGTGAAATGTGTTTGATAAGGGAATTGATGAGTCAGCAGTCAAGATGATTATCTTTCTAACTAAACATTGGTGGGATTATGGAAACATTATAAACATAAGTTTGTACATTTTGAACATTTCCTGTGATATGGGTGCTGTATCGTTACCTGACTTGTAAGGTTGCTGAACTAGTATCTGTTAAATATTGTAACAATCAAATGGTTTGATAATCAAATGGTTTGATTAATTATATCAATGGATATCACAACAAACATCACATACAAATAACTTAGATACCACAAGGTTTCAATTGAAAACCAGAATTGTTTTTCCGAACATTGATTTTCAATAGCTTTAGAAAAGTTTCCTAATTTCCCAATTTTTTTTCAAAAGCTTCGAATATTGGTTAATGTCTTATATAAATTTTGCATAGGGGAAAGACATAAAATAAATTTCAATGAAAAATATATACCTATCATACTTCGGACCATTTGTTAGGTTCGCGAAGTGCATTAACTAATTACTCCACAGACAGATTTAATATGAGGCCTACTTCCAAAGGTGTAAATGTATTTACAGAGAAATCTACTGAGATGGTCGGCACTTCAAAGATCACCTTCTTTTCAAAATCTTCGACCGAAATTTGAAAAGGCAACGGTACATGTAAGTGCAACGTCCAAACACCGATCTGCGCTGTTCCCTTGTTCATGTAAGACACAAGGGAAGAAAAAACGACGAAATTCCACTGCTGTTCCGGACAACAGTGAACTGCGGTAGACTGCTGTAAAATGTAGATGCTCAGGTGTTTTGAGATGAATCCTTAAACAGCCGTCGGGTTTCCTAATCCAATCTTGACGAGTCCATTTCATTATGGTTGCTTTTAGTGCGCGTAATTCGATTTATGAGTGAGCGCACGCTTGGGCTGCACGCCGTCGTACCGCGGAGCGCCCAGCCGCTCTTACGTGACCGCAAATCTCGTATTATTCCCCAGTCAAGTGTTGGCTGCTCTCGCAATCTCTGATTACCGCGATAACGACGGCGAAGGGAAAATGTTTGATTTACGGGCGAATCTTAAAGCACCGGGAGGGCCTGCACAAAAACAGGCAGATTGGATGTCTTTTAAAGAAAATTCCTTGAAGGGCAGACATAGGTGGTTGATACATGGCTTGTGGATAATGATTCTGTCATTTAGTACAAGATTCTCAATCATAGTTAAGGCTTCGGTCGCTAGCCCAAAAGCATGATGCAAGAAAGTTATCGACACCGAATGATCCAGCATTATATTTTCCAGAGAAGATGCGATCAATCCCCGTACGGTGGGAAAATGTCTATAAATATTTAGAGCTTGCCGTTTTATGCTGGGAAAAAGCACGGGATGATTGATTTACATTAAACAACTGCCCCTATAGTTTGTTTTGATAAATCATTTCGGTAATGTTATATTTTGCTATACACGACATGACGCAAAGCGGTCATGAGCTATGTTGGGTTCACGATTGTTATTCCGTGGACACGTTTACACTTCGCCAAAGTGTCAGGGAAGTCGTTTAAGTCAAGTTTTAGCTGTGAAGAAAGGTTTACTGATTACGTCCAAATTTAGAAGTCAAAAGTGTCAGCAGAGTTATGTCTCATTGGCGTCGCAGCTAAAAGGTTTCTCCGTGTTGGGTATAATATAGGCAGATCGCTCAAACGGATGGTTTGCGACAAGCTATACCTTAGTCTTGTTTACATAGACCTGATTGTGCTGATCTCGAGCTGCTGAGATAACTGGTATCATGTCCTGCTGAACCATTAGGTGACAAGTATTAAGCACTTGTGACTATGCATGGTATAAAGCGCTAACCACCAAATTATTATAATTTATTTTACTGACAGAAGAACAAATTGATCGCTGAAGGAAGATACTCATTCCAATGATACTCATCCAATTTCAGCCAAAAATAGAACTGAATCAAAACGGCCGAGGAGGCGGAAGGATTTACCGCAAAAATCCATACCAGGAAGAATATAAGATTGACAACGAAATCCAATCATTCAGGTAGAGGTATAAGGTTAAGGTCATCCTCGAACCTGTGTCAAAACTGAAGATCGTGAAGCCATACAGATCGTGGAAAGCCGACTAGTAGACAGAGATAGCACAGGTTGAACTTGAAAACAACATGAGTGTTTGGGTATGAATGAACAGACAGAAGGGCCGGTTAATGTGAAACGCGAATTTGATGTCACGAAACTTCACAAAAAGAATGCGTTCAACTTATGCGGATTCGCAAAGCGATTACCTCCCAGTGTCGTCGCAATTTCGCATTCGAGTTCGCTTTTGCACAGTAGTCCAAATTCACGGCATATTTCCCGTGGAATTCACGAATTGCAATTGATGACCCGATACTCAGCCCCATACTCATGGCGACGCCCCATCAGATTGTGCATAAACCTTGCCCTGTGATGTCATTCTTCACTGCGTCTGATGAAGTACAGAGTGCGCCAAAAAAGTGCAACTTTCAGAAAACAAATACTTAAAACTGTTTCTGTTTTGTTTACTTCAATGAAATTATATATTACATTAAAGCCTGACTATATTTCTCAATCCATTCCTTTTTACCCACGTCTCTGGATCCAGAAATACAATCGATTAAGTGAAAGGGTGTTTATTTTACTTGGGCCACTCTCACCTGTGATGTCACCAACTTCAATGCCTATTCAATGCTTAACCAGGCTCAGCATGTCCAGGTGAGAGTGGCCTAAGTACAATTTACACCCTTTCCCTTAATTGATTGTTTTTCTGGATCTAGGGACCCAAATGGAATGGGGTAAAAAGGAGTGGCTTGAGAAATCGCCAGACTTCAATGTAATACATAATTTCATTAGAAAAACAAAATTAAACAACTTTAATTATTTGTTTTCTGAATTGTGCCTTTTTTTGCACACTCTAGTTGTTACTTCGAAAGCTGATGCAACTTATTACTTTAATAGGTGCTATATACCAAAGAGAAATTCCAACTCAATCTGCCTGACTATCACGGCTACCCACCACTTAGCTCGATACAGCGGCCACAACGACGCAGGCAAAGGCAATTTGTTTCCATTCGATGAAACACCTGTCCCGCTCGCACGGCAATGTTTCCGCTCCCCTCGTGCAACTCAGAAACAATCGGCAATGCTTCCATCAACAAACCAGCCCACACCGCGTGGCTTCACTTGGTATAAACCTAACGCCGATATCGGGATCGCGTTCATCCGATCGTCTTTTGGGTATTAACACTAAGAACATATTTGGTATAAACATGAAACAGCCACAGATATCTGTGAAGTGAGGAGGAGGAGGACAGTGCCTGACACGATTCTTTAAAAACCGTAACATACTTCTAAACATTTTGAAAACGGTAATCCGTTGGCGCTAGGGCCAGATTCTCTCGAAACACCCAATAAACTTGCGGCATATAACAGTGGTTGCGCACGATGAAAACGAGGATTGGATGTGTTCACACTATTCACTCAACTAAAATGTTGAACTGACTTAATCGACTGTGTTTATCCACATGTAAAACCTGTCAAATCCTGTTTTCATCCACTTGTCAAAAACGTCAACCTCGTTGGAACATCAAATAAGCTTATTATTGCAGCTGTTTCAGAAAAAAAGGGTTGAAATACGAAAAGTCAAGAGTTTTGTAACTTCAACAGGTTTGCTCATGTTCGTCATACTAAATGATTTTGGTCATGGAATCAAAGAAACCGCACACAACGACCGCCAAAGAGTCCAAACCAAAAAGAAACAAACAGTCAAATAAACCAAACGTGATCTGATTGACCAACTACCAGCATTACCATGCCGTGAAAAAAAATGTAAAGTTTATAAATTTAATGCAATATGCCATCCTCAAGTTGTACAGTACGGGGTACGTGACTACTAGCGCACTACCGCGTTACCTTTGCACTAGTTTCTGTGTCAAAAGAAAACATCATCGGCGTTGAACGTGTCAACACATGAACGTCTTTTGATGAACTTGCGCGCAAAGTGCCTCATGGGCGGCTTTCACACCACGCTTGACAACTGACGCTTGAAAACCGATGGCTTAAAGGGCATTCGCGTCACACGAGGTCTGTTCACAGTCTGATCGTATCGAGACTGCACTGGAGGGACTACGCACGGTATAAAGTGCCAACTGACTGTTGTGGTTTTTCTTTTTGCATTTTCTGATTAAAGAATGCAGCTTTGGTTGTTAATAACAAATTGACCAAGCGTCAAGGCATGCATGCGCGTTTGATAGTTTCATTACAGTTTACGTATGTCATGCATTTTTGGCCTGTTTAAGTTTGCCGGAGTCTTGGTTTTTAGTAGCCGTGGTTGTTGCTCTTTTAGTACATGTCTGTTATTTTATTTTTACTTTCTACTTCTGCTTTAATTGTCACATCCATATCAACTTTTCAAATATGTTTAAATGTAATTTTCAGGTAGAGCTGTTTATTGTTAACATAAACATTTAAGAAGTAGGTATCAAAATGAAATTAGTGTGTCTTATAGATCAACGGATAGATAAGAGGTGTATTTTAAAACCCCAAAGGGTTATATATACCCTGCTTCACCCAACATTGATGTATCTTCAGGGTCGGAACCAGGTTTGGCTCAGAAGTGGGGTTTTGGGGAGTCAGGTTGGCGTAGTGGTACTTTCCTCGCCTTCCACCGCTGTGACCCGGGTTCGAATCCCGCCGGGCCATGTATGGGGGGGGGGGTTTCCTACCTACCTCCGGTTTTTTTCCTCCAGAAATCCTCCTCTTTTCCTCCCACCTCTAAATCTAAATCTCTCTCTCTCTACTCTCTTTTCAGGGCTTGCGACAGCTAGAGCTACAGTGTCTAGAGCACTTTTGAGGGATCCTTGGTTTCATTACCAGAAAGATATAAAATAAATTAAATAAAAATAAATTTAGCTTTCAGGAGGGGGGGGGGGAGGTGGTGGATTCAGACTGGGTACTTACCAATATTCTTGATCTTCATCTTCCGGTCAAACATGATGTGAAACGGAAACAGGTCAAAGAACAGCGACGCCTTCACGACCGAAGATTTCTCCAGTGCATAGCTGTGCTTGTCCCTCTCCGTAAACTCTTTATTGTCAAATAAAAGTTTGAAGACCACGAAAGTCGTGTCCCCACGAGTTTCCTCAGACATCACCTGCACAGAGACGTCGAGGTTGTAGAACATCCGCCCGACGGATTTCAGTTGACCTTTGACATAATGCAAATAACCCGGCCTGCGTGACCTGTAGTGGAGGGTCAACCCCTGGCTGCTTTCGTCCGAGCAGAAGAAGCTTGGCGGCTTCATTTTGGGGTAACTGAAGCGGAGATACTCGTGGAGGTTGTCCAAGCCGTTCATGAAGTCGCTCATGCTCCGGCCCAGCACGCGAAGCATCTTATCGTACCCGTACTTACTGAGGAATTTGACGAACTCCTTGCCCGTGAGATCCATGAATTCCTCGGCGGTGCAGCCGGCGTACTCGCTGACGGCCTGGGCCAGCCGCGGGATGATCCGCTCGCTGTACATGCGGTGCGTCACGTACGTGTACTCGTGGATGCGCGACTTCTCGCGGATAATCAGCCACGCTTCCTCGCCGTACGTGTTTTTAATCACCTCAATGGTGTTCTCCACTAAAAGCCCGTACATGTTGACCCACACTCACACTAAACAGTATCAGAAAAAACACACTCTTTGTCAATTGACTTCGCACTGCAATTATCGAAACATGGTTTGACTCAAAACCGAATCACCGTCAAAGTGAATAAGGATCCATTGCGAATACACAGTGCCTTTCGACATGAAATTGTCAGTGGGCTATAAGACCCGTCCACGTTAGCCTGCGACGCCAAGTTTACTTGAATGTCTTTTTGATTACATGGATCTTTTCCAATCGGTGTAAACATGGTCTTCCTAACGAGTTGCTCACTTCACAGAACCACCGTGGACAAATTTATAAAAGTGCATTTCAGGAAATAACAGCGTGATGCTTAAGAATCGAAATCCAGGAATCCGAGGAGATTCTGGTCTGCAGAGATCACACGGACAGTAAGTCACGTAGCAAGCCGACCACGGTCAGACGAGGTCTGTACTCTGTTTACGCTAGCCTTCAAGATCTCACATCAATCATCTCCGGGGAACCCGCCGGCTCTCGTACGCCTGTCCTCCAGCCCGGTGACGAACTTACATTCCCTCTGCATTGACTAATCGCAACCTGTAGGCCCGGCGCAGAGTGGATGAATGCGAACTGATGATCGTTTGATGTTGGGTAAAGCGCACGCGGTGAGTCGACGGTGAGTAGAGCCTGCTGCGCGCGCGGAAATCTCCAAGGTGGAAGTTCAACCAATAAGAGTATCGTCTGCTCGTCACTGCTAACTCGTTGAAATGAATACAAACAGGAGTAGAAAAAGAGGCACTGTGTGTCAGGCTGAAGATGACAAATCAAATGGCCCTGCCTTGATCTCTGTCCCTTGGGATGGGACGCTTGTTTGATTGAAAGCACCGGGAAGTTAACTAAATAAACGGCTGACTGGTCACCGCTGGCACGATCATGCTACAGACGAGGGAGAGTGAATGAAGTGTCCAGGTGCGCCACTAGCGATAGGAAAGAAGCGTGACGTGTGAAACGCTTCGGCAGGGAAAGTCACGGTGATCGTGAATCACTAATCCTGCAAAGAGAATGGAGAAAGGCCGTTTAATGCTCAATTAAATACAGGTTAACCACGAATATTAAAAATTTTGGTACAGACACAACTGAGTATTGCTAATATAGATTTTCCGGCTATTTTAAAACGTTTATCATTCGAATTTACCGTTTTTAACATTCAAATTCGTCCAGATCCATCAACATCAATTTAGTAAACTTCCAATGTTAAATTCAATCTTTTGTCAGACAATTTCAAATTCAGTTCAAGCAAATTCAAACAATGAGCACACGTTTTTGTCCAGGAATATTCGATTTCGTCTCGTTTACGCCAAACCTTGTTATTCAGAAATCAAATTCGTCTAATTGATTTATATAAGACGAATTCGATCTTTGAATGCTGCCATTCAGCAACAGCTTGGACGAATTTGATCTGTAACGACGAATATTCTCAACCTGGTGGCTAAAGTGGGTGACCAAACTTTAAAATTGAATGGTAAATGACTGAATTGGTTTTGTTAAAAGCATGTGAAATTTTTCTCGGCCGAAATTGAATGTTGGACTTTGTGAATTTGAATGATTTTTTTTTAATAGCCGGGAAAACCTATACTTGCGCATGCACACAACTTCTGATAAATCATGGTGCGCGCAATAAGCAATTATCGATATCCGCATCATCACGTCAGCTACACGCTTTCTATATTATACCTTAATAAACCCCCAGTTATCCGGTGTTGCAAGGCAATACGAATGTCCCATTATCAACTTTAAGTAACGGCCCTGTAAGTCTTAAAGTCATGGTCCTTTAAGACTTAAATAAGCTGAGCCTCTGGCTTCAGCAAGCGAGTGTGGGCTTTTGACCATCTCACGGCCAGATACTATAGGTTTTCCCGGACAATTTCAGAAAATGTGTACAAGAATCTGTAAAAGAAGCTTTCGTTTTCTTGCGAAATAGAATGAACGTTCCAAATCTCTGTTTCTATTTAACAAATGATGATTCTATTTCCATGAAGGTGCATTCAGTCGTACAAAATCAGCGTATGATTTCCCGAATGTGCACTGAATTTGGTATATTGACATTTCATTTTAGCGCGAAATCGAAGGCACATTCGCAATCCTGTTTTCCTTTTAATTTATCATCAATCTGTTTCGCTAAACGTGCAGCCGATTTCCGGCGCAGTGTTATTTAACGTATGCCTGATCAAGCATTTGAATTCATTTATGTGTTCAAAAAGTAATATATGAGGAATGTTTGAGTGAATGATTGACTTTGGATATTCATGATGATTGAGCTAAACCAAGTGGTGTAGTCTTTCAAAACATACCACCCATTGTAATAAATCCTATATAGAAACCAATGAATGCAATCGTTTTGTTTTTTTTGCTCAGCATTTTCCACAATCGCATCATATAACCAAGCAATCGAACTGATAAAATGAGACAGAACTTTAAAAAATACAGAAAGACATTAAAATACAATTGAGACAATGAAACAACAAAAAAGTCCCCCGTATCCCATGTAACATGACACGTGATGTTTCCCTTTACCGTCCCAATAATATGCTTACAAGATTATTCTGATTGATTTTATTTTGGTAAGATTTATATCTTTTGAACATTTCATTTGCCCATTTCGCCTACAATACATTGATTAATCAATGAATGAATCAAAGCTGCATCATGATTTGTATAGGCTGTGTGCTTTATTTAAATTGAATTGAGACTTTGTGAATTTAAATTATGACAAATGAAAAAGAATATTCAATTCAGCCCGTGTCACAATAACAAATTGATTTTCTGCGAATTGGATTGCACATTCGTAATAATCGGCAATGCATCCGTCAAACCGAAAGTCTAATCACGTATTTGTAATCCTTTAAATAGAAACGTTATGCGCATTCGTTTATTTGAATGATGCAAAATTAAATCGAATGCTAGTTATTGCAAAATTGAAACCCGGATATACGTTGTTCTCAAAATCAGCGCCAAATTGAATTTATGTTTAGTAAATTCAAATGCACATTTTCCAAAATTGTCCGGGAAAACCTATATTAGGCCTACCAGTGCAATGGCAGATTCTGTTGAAACTTGATGTATATAAAGACATTCATGTTAAGTCTATCTGTAAACATGAAGTCCAAATTAGCAAAGCCTTCGTAACTGTCATCATTAATGATTTCTACCAGAGGGTCATTCTATAAATTTACGGTCCAGAGTGGGACATTTGTCCTGTCCCTGTTGTCTCTAGCCTCTGTAATTTGCCATTCAAGTTTAATTAAAAATGACTAAAAACTATTTTCAAATTATTTTGTTAGTTTGATATCTTGGAAGACGACTGCATTAAGGAGTGCATCCAGCAACATAAGATCATCGATAGATGTCAGATGACAGGACAAAAGTGGATCTCAAATTTATCGAATGACCCCCTATCGCAATAAATGAAAAAGTGGCCTTTTGCTCCACCCTAAGTCCAAGAAAATCATTTTGAGAGAACGGTTCATTCGAATTTTTAAATGATGCTTCCAAATGAGAATAAAACATCCGTAATTGTTGTTAAGGGTAGTGATATTATCAAGTGGACAGAAATGCCTCCTGGGCGCAAGAACAACCGTGAAGCGTCATCGAATCTTGTAATTACAAATTCCGGCCTGAATAAATGTTCTGTCATCATAAGAATGATGAATGGTGTGTTTTGTCATTTTTGTTTTGCAGATCCGCAGCTGCTGAAAAGGCGCGCCCCGTGAAGCGTGACACGGTTCTCAAATGAGCATCAATTAAGGGAAACAGTGAGCTCACCAATGGCTTGTACGGATAGTCAGTTGAATTATTCACTAGTTTCTTATATAGCTATATATTCGCAATCGTGCGGGTTGTGTCAGCCAATGCTATTATGATTTATTAAGTGTTAATGGCAGGATTCGACCTTAACTTGTTATTTTTCACAAGCCAGCCGGGCTACTGAAACAGACTATTAATTAGCCCGCGGGCATTTTCACTGGCCCGCAAGTTTTCTGTTATAAATGTCTCAGAAGCAACAATGTGCATACATGTACAACGTGTATCCTGAGGCAATCTTGTCAGTGTTTTTAATAAACATATCTAATAATTTAACCCTATACAGTTAATAAAATTAGTCACAAATTGATACAGGTTAGGCTGAATTTAATGATTTATTTCTTCCTGTCCTTTCATCTTTGCCGTAGCCCAATACTATACGTTTAGACTCGTCGGCCGTGCTATACTTATAAGGAATAGTCCGCCGCTGTTTTGGCTAGCATAATTAATTAGCAGATAATTCCAAAACCCTTTAACCTATAGTCATGAAATTTCTTGGGTACGTTCATATTAAATTGTTCCATGCATGCACCAAGTTTCATAATTTTTCGTCACTCAATGGCCGAGATCTAAGGGGGGGGGGCGGATTCCGCCCCCGGCCGTGAGATGGTCTAAATAACCCGGCTCCTTTAGGATTAAGACTTTGAGCAAATATGTTGCTTCAAATGAAAACAAAAATATGCACGAAGAGTAAATGATCTTGTGTATCTTTCAGATCTGTAATTGTAATTTTCATGGGGTCAGTACTTAATATTGAGCAAAATATGGCAATTTTCATGGGCCTGCTTATATACGACATAAAAACACACATGGCTGATAAATACAAAGACTTCCACATGTAGAATGAAAGTTTCATGATATTTGATTTGTTTTATTAATGCGTCTATATATACGCCTCTCCAACAAAGACGGTTTGTTGTTCGCGCCTGTTGCTACGCGATATCGCATGTTTACACCAAAACACGATGAATATTTCATCTCTATCAGACAGACAGAAGTCATTTAACAGTATTTGAAAATATGATAAAGGCAATTTACAGATGGAAATATTCAACACATTTTCTTTCACTTTGAAAATGTTTTCCACTGATGGCCATTTTACCAGCATGTATATGGCACAGTGGGTGTTACAGAATGAAGTATTTACGCAGCTTCAATTCAATTAAATTCAATAGACATTTATTTCCATACATTGCAGAGAAAATGGACAAAGAATACTTACAGGTTAAGATAACTAAACAAACGTATGGAGGCCAATTCACAGAAAGCAAAAGCTTGTTACAGATGGCCTTGATATATATACACTGTATTCAGTTCTTACCATACCATACTTGTGGGGCGATGTTCCTTTCAGAACACATCTCCCCATTATTTTAACAATAGAAAAACATCGCCCCAGAAGAGGATCTTTAGAAAAAGGGATAAAAGGAACACAATGCTATCACCCCACAATTCCGTCTGGCTGGGATGTCCGCTTGGACGGAATTGTTTTCCAGAAAAAAAAAATTGCACATGTCTGAACCACTGCCCATTGGCGTCGCAAGATGGGGGAGGGAGCCGGAGGTTGCCTGCCCCTCTGGAAAAGGCCCCCCTCCCGTCAAAAAAAGGGAGGAAAAAAGAAAAGAAAAGAAGAAGAAGAAGACGATGTGCGAAGTCATATTGCTGTTAATGTAATACACATTTAACAACATGGGCGTCCGCGGGATGTCAATGGGGTGGGGTGGGCAATTTTCCCTCCGCCCACCCTCGAAAAATGATAAATTGAAAATATGCTAGAGAAAGTACAAGGATTTGGGGAAATAATGTGCTTTGCCTCCATCTACAAATATTCCTGGCGACGCCTAATGCCACTGCCTATTTTTTTTTTTTTTTTTTAATTTCAGCCTCGAGTTTTCCCCACATCTTATATTCTCAATCCACCAGCAGGTGGTTGAGTAATTGCACCTGAATTACTCGTTTTCATTTGCCTCACGTGTTTCACTATAAAATGGACACGATCAATTTTCGTTTTAATAGCCTGGTACCGAAAACGAGATAGGCCTATGCATATACACTGTAAAAAGGGACTCCACGTCATGCTATTGAATCGAACAAGTTGATGCACGTGAAGAGTCAACGTTGGATAAAACACTTACCCGAGGTTAAGCCGACTGTCACCCCATGTGCGTCAAGTACACCATAACTGACAACTTCCTAACACCTCATGCACTTGAGCTTCACTTTTGTGTTGTTGCAAATATCACCTCAACTGCCTCAGTTTCCTGTCAAGAGCATCAAGTGCTCATGATTTTGGGACAAAAATGTGCAGTGCACTGGTACATGAGGTGCCGTCAGTTTTTACAGTGTATAGTTGCGCAAAATACGGAACCGGCTAATTTATTTGTCCTCTATTAAATGCAAAACAATTGAACTGTCTACCGCATTCATTTCAATGACGTAATATTTTAATTCAGTTAAATATTTATTGCAATTCAATTCAATTCATCATTTATTTCTATTCAAATATGGCATATACCCCAAGGTATTAAAGCATGAGTATTTCCAATGTCTACGCATTTAAATTATAAGCGAACAAAATATAATGGTTAGCTAGCTCTATAACTACAACTTCAACTACGATTCCGATTAGAAAATTACTGGAGCATTTTTATATGCTTGTTTATGCATTAACGTTTGGGCTGACCATAAACAATACGTAGGCAGAGTTAAATTTCAAGGAACCTCGTCCTTTAAAAGTCCATATTTCAGCCATTTTTCGCCTCATTAAACATTTGGGCTGATCATAAACAATGCATAGTCAGAATTACATTTTAAGGAACCTCGCCGTATTGTTAAAAATGCATATTTTAGCCATTTGTAGTCTCAAAGTATCTGTCCTCACTAGGAACACATGCTCGTAAAAGTTGGTCCAGTTAACTTATTCTTTATGATGAGTCTTGCGGTTTTTCTGAAGTCATTTGAGCGTGATAGGTCTACTGATAAGGTTTGGGCACAAAACCCCCGGCGCTTAGGGTTGTGTGTAGAATGAGTGCCGGACCATTTTTTTTTTAAATTTTCATTAAAAATTACCGATATCCGCTGAGGTTTAAGGTAAGCATTACTCTGACTGGGGTGGACTGTTTTCTATACTGTAAAGCAAAGTCATTTAGCATCACCTTAACACCATGCACTGATGACTGTGAGCCAGCGGTTAGTTAAAAAGATGAACAACTTTTCCCGGCCATTGCCCTCGACAAAAACGATTTCCTGCTCCAACTAAAGACGCGTTTACGTCGTCGTGACGCACTTGCCTTTTCGTGCACAGAGGAAGCTCTATATTAACAAAGATTATCCAAAATCCCCCTTGATAAACGACATGATAATCCCGCTTACGTTTGTTGGTGTGTTCAATGCATATCCAATTCCACATGTGTATATAGTTAATGTACATCAAGCCTGCCAGTCACTGTTTGACTGCACAATTACAAAGTCATCTTGAAAATTGTAAACAACAAATACTTCGGGGTTTTGACATCGACAATTTTGACTTACACAAAGTGCAAATTATGTTTCAACATCAATTTAGAAGTCCCTTTCCTTCAATCTTTAAAAGGGGTGGAAAGTATATCCTATAAGGAGAATTCGGCGTCTGAAAGCTATCTATAATTTAATACTGATGGTGTCTTATTTTTCTAAGTATGCAATGTAAAAGTGTTCTCATCAATTTCTGAAAATTTAATGCATCCAGGCGGCACGACAGAAAATGCATCATGTTCAACACATGAATACATCCATTTCAGATGTGTCTTGGCAAACAAGAGAAGTCAGCGACTGACTTTCTAAAGTTAAAACACAGACAAGCACGAACATCTGAAAAATAACTGTAAGATTTGTTATCAAATTCAAGTTTACACTAATAACTTCAGTTATCCGAAGCGTGACACGTCGTCACGGGGCATTATGCACTCAATGAAAGCTCATAATACTTTCAAGGAAACTGATGCACAAAACAGACAAGATAAAAGTCTCAGATATGGATGGGCACTATTTGCAATGACAATAATTCCAGAATAATGTAAATTTACTTTGCGAAACCAACGCACGAAATGGATAAAAATAGGAAATAATTGAGCGACCCCGCACATGACGAATTTCCCTGACGTGTATACTTCTCATGATCAAGGAATGAATTATACTCTTTTGTTACTTACGCAGATAATTATGCAGCGTATTGTGATGGATATCTAGATTACATGCAAACTGAAAAAAGGAGGGAAAAAAAGAAGAAGAAAGAAATGGAAAAAGAGGTGTGAAGTCATACTTGCTATTAATTTTATTCAAATATAACAAAATGGGCGTCTGCAGGGGTGTCAATGGGGTGGGTTGGGCAAATGTCCCCGCCCACCCCCCCCCCCCAAATAAATTGAGAATATGCTAGTGAAAGATTCTTTTGGGGGATGTGCTTTGCCCCCCCCCCCCTAAAAAAAATCCTGGCGACGACCATGCCAATTGGCGGACACATAACACTGAACAGGTCATTGGAGCGATGTTGCCATAAATCACTAGCACTTTTAGTCGGTCCATTTAGTGAGATTACGACAAATGCAAATGGTGGCTGCCATCATGAAGCTATCGGCTTATGCACGTCTCTGCATGGAGACTGTAGGTTTCCAGTTGGTTTTCAAACAGTCAATTGTTTAAGTGCGTGCAATAATGATACAAACAGTCTCGTGGATGTACTTTGTTAGCAGATAATGTGTGTTGTATACAGATTGAAGATAATAATAAAAGATGCACTCAACTATCCTATTACAACATAACAATCATTAAATCAAATCAGTACATGGGGAAATTGAGCGTTGGTGCACAGTTGAAAAAAGTCACCCTCTGATTACCTTGTGGTGACTCTTCCTTCAGAGTGCTACAGGTAATAATGAACACAATATATCAGATCTGGTAATATACACATACTAAATTGAACAGTAGAGGCTGCTCTATCTACATCGGGTATAATGAACATTAATGTTTACATCTGTTACTGCACATAATTGGATATATAGCAGATAGAGGTTTCATTCTTCTCGGAAATTAAGGTAATGAATAGAACTATACTTTATTAGCTAATATATTAACATATACTGAATATCAGAATAATATCTTTTTTCTGAATCAAGCAATTGGGTATCATTAATATATTTGTCATTGCATATTATTCTATTGAATATTTAATAGGATAATATTGTAGTGGTTTTCCTTGCCAAATAAACAAATAAATAACATTGAATTGTTTTGCTACAAATGATTATGTAAATTGAGAATTGCATATTATTTGAGATGGAGATAAATCACAAAATTTTGCTGATCTAAATAAACAATTGTTAAAAACACCAATCAGTTAAAACGTTATAAGGCATATTGCTCGTGGTTTAGTGCTGTTTTAGAGCTATGTGCAGTTTGATAAGACCTTTCTGTAAAAAGATCTGAAAAAAAGTAACAACAATCAAAATGTTGAATTCGAGTGCAGTGAATATAAAGATGTGCGATATCAAACGAACAATCCAAAGTGCAGCACACGATGCAGCACGTATTAAAAAAAATGAACGCACACCCTTGCTAGACATGGCGCCGCATAATTCCCAAGTAAATCCCTATGAGAATTCTCCGTTCCTTTGTATGCAGTAATAATGAACGTCATTAAGTCTAATGAGCTGGTGCTGTCTGCGAAATTCATTGTTCAATAATATGTTTAGTAACTAATTAGGTACGGACTGTTGATGAAAAAACTCAATTTTACTAAATTACATTTCAGTTCCTGTGAAGCGTGCTCATCAAGGTAGCTTTTATGCCTTCGAGTTATTTGGCCCTCATGAAGTAACTCCACTGGTAAGTTTGTAGTTAGACGGTGAAATAATTGACGCCACAAAGCACCAAAGAAGGGGTGCAGAACGGAAAACCGTTCTCGTGAGAGAGATGATTAATATAAATCACAAGAAGCTATGGGAAACTTCGTTTCTTACAGTGTTTTGCGAATGTTTGTCTATAGTAGTGGCCGTTTTAGGGCAAGGTCGTGGGTATGCCAAACGTCTGCTTCCTTTTACAAAGTCATGTTATTTGAACATAATTTAACTGCTCTGCTTAACGTTTTCAAGCGAAACAAAATCACTTAATTAAAGGAAAATTCTTTTCCTAACATTTTAATAGCCTTTTTGACAGTTCCATTTACTTATTCGTGTTTTCTCTGCTAATATTTCTTTATTTGGTATAGAAATAAATTTTAATGTGACTTTTGGTATGGAAATAAATGGGATTCAAGGATTTACAAATAATTTTTACGCGTGCAGTGTTGATCACGTGACAGCATTTTGACTCGTAGGAATAGCGTGGAATCAAAATGGCGACTGTCAACGCACAGTACCAAGGTCAGCAGAGCCATGACGTTTTGGCCTTCCTACTTTCCCGTATTGTTTTTACTCTCTTGAAAGATTGCTACTGTAATCCAGCTATTCTAAGATAATGCACAAATACAGGCTTGTGGACGTGTAAAAAAAATCTCAGAAAATGTTTATTCACGATATCCCACATCTTGCCATCATGACACTTCACGGAACCAATAAGCCATTTGCGAGTTAAATTTGAATAAAATATGGAACGCTGACTTAACCCAATGCTTTGCACGTTTTAACTTTGCATTATTCTCTCGATCAAAGAAAGAGACTGTTACTATATCACATGATTCGGGGCAATGCTAGCAACCATCAGCTCCGGCATGGCCTGGTGTCTTTGTGCCATTCTCACCCATTGTGAACAATGTATTGGTGCTGAGCGTCTCTTACGTAAGTTAACTATGCAAGAGCTTGCCCGAATCATGTGATAAGCAACAGCTAGGGTCTTTGGTCTGGAAAATTTAAAGTTAAAACGTGCCAAGCATTCTGAGCAAGTCAGTGTATCAGATGTTTTCAAATTTAAATCCCAAACGGGTATAGGTCACTCGCATATGGCTTGTTGGGACAACGGCTTAATCTGTATTTACATCAGTTAGGGTAAATTTATGCAGCAACTTGGGATATAATTTTCTTCCCACCAACGACCTACATTTTTGACAATCAACTAAGTCGTAACATTGGACAGGTGTCGGTGGGAGTTGGCCAAACCCATTAACGCTTTGCTGACGCTACAGTGATAATTGATTTGTTTCTACTAATTCTCACTGCATTCTGATTCCTTCCTTTAAAAGTGGGTCCCCACAGTGTGTTTTTTCTCTCATAAAATAGTTGGTAGGGCATAGAACAGTCCATGACATTATTTACATCTGAAAAAAAATCTATTTTTTTTCTGGTTATGCTTAATTCAAAGGGAACTCATACAAATCTGTTCTTTAATTGGAAATTTGATAAGGCTGAAATAAATTGCTTGGAAAGTGTTCTTCATTTGCCCGTGAGAAAAACTCAAACCCTGAACTTACAAAGAGTTCACTGAAGTAGTACTCAAAATTAACATTTGTTTTGAATATAAAAAACAAGATATGCCAAACAGGTGCTATGAACAAAAATCCAATGAACGAATTCCGCGAAAAATGAAAAGGACAAAAAATCAATATGATATAGTCAGTCAAAACAAAGGTATTTCAAACAAGTGTGTATATATCCAATAAATGAATTCCACGACCAAAAAACAATGAACATGACTGTATAGGTTAGACATTCAACACAACTTCTATTAAGATAACGGTTTTTTATGTGAAAAACAAATTAGACCTTCCGTTTATCCAAATTGCAAAGTGTTCCTAAGTGATAAAAGTTGCAGTTAGGCCCAAAAAATAAAAATATTCGGTCTCTGGTCAGACTAAAGTTCCGGTGGTGTCCTCCATAATTTGCCTTGCGCATGATTAAAATCGACGCGCGCGCTGACCAGAGACCGACTTATTTTTTTTTTTTTGCCTTAAAAGCAATATTTCATCTTTGAAATTATTGCTGTTACGTAGCCCGCCCGAAAATGTGACGAAGCTTACAGCGGCTGGATGACAATTGCCGCTGGCCACACTTCCTCATTGAGATGTGTTTTGAAAAAAAAAAATTAGGTTTTGACATTTCATTACATTTTAAAACTTTATGATTACGATGCTACAAAGACCAGCAATATTGGCACGCTTCGAAGCGTGACCCTCCACATGCGTATATGAGTATTCTGAAATATTCATACAACGGCTCAAACCGTATCTGATTAATTTCATCCCGCATGGTACGACTGAAAACCCGCTTAACGAATTTGCTTGAAGCCACTATTTGTGGCAGCCGGATACGTGAGCAGTCATGCAGTATATACTTCATTAATATGAGTTAAATTAAGCATAACGTCAATGGCTTGTTCGGTATAATGTGTACTTCTGAGCTTGCCTCTTGGGATGTTATTATTGTTCAATATGTAAGAAGTATTCTTGTATGCTGCTAAGGTTGCACGGAGCAACATCAGTTTACAGAACCAATATGACCACAATGTCTACCTCATGTGCCAGGGGTTACTTTATTTTTAACCTCGTTTCCAATAGTAACCCCATGGTTGGAAACTTGCTTCCTGTATCCCGATTCGATACAGCAATAGCAAGTTATGGATTTATATATTAGCCTATTTGAGGTATGGCAGACTTTACCCAAATCAAACAGCGCCCTCCTATTGTGTCTGCCACACCTCAAATAGACTATTGAGATACTTGGTGTGTTTATTTCCATCGTGTGTTAATGTGAATTATCACGTCCACTCCATCTCAAAAACAATCCCTCTCTTTCCCATTTTACTTATAATAATTATGTCATGTGAAACTCCATATTGGCTGGATAAGATCGTTAAATTTAAATCGTGTTTTCAGATCTCACGCCGCGACGAATTGATTATTTTTAACCCAGACACCGCTTACTAAAACAAGCACTAATTTAAAGCACAGCCAAGCACCAGACTATTTATAATTTTCGTACATGTGCAAGATTTTTAAACATGCAAATGATCCATTACCAGGTGAGAGAGCAGGTAGTGGTGGGGGCGTACTGCTCGACACCATGGGAACAAGGTTGCCACCATGTACCATTCGCCAAATGAGACGAGATGAGATGAGACTGAATTTGCAAGAGAAGACGAACATAATTATCGCGTCGTTTTTTTGCACAATTTCTCTATGAATATTCGCTGCATTAACATGACCAGCGCTCATAGGTTCACACAAAAAACTGCAATACCTTGAAATCGGAAAATATTTCTGTATCGGTCACGCTAGAAAATAATCATCGGAAATTTCATATTTTTTTAAGCGTCTGCCCGCTTCTCTTCCAACCGCAAATGTCTGCATGCATGTAGCTCATTTTAAACAGCGTGTGGCATCCTATACGACACTGTGTCCATTCAATAACGTATTTGTAGCACGCCAGTCAAGGGTCTTAGGCGCCACTCTGGCTCGGTATTATTTCATTTCAATGTTTAAACAACAACTTAACATCACATTTTAATGACTTGTCCAACATGTCGCCAGAGGATGACGTGAAGCAATGTGAGGAACCTTTTTTTTGTTAGCAGATCGGGACACAATCAATCTCAGCGCCTTTCCAAATATTTACGCGGGGATACACATTAAGTCAACAGTTGTTGTATTTTTATGTCTAACATCGTGACGCCTAATATCTAAAAATGAAATAATAATACTGATAATAAATAAATGAAAAAATAATAAAATGACATCTTTCTTGGAATTGTATTCAAGACTAAAAACGTACATCACATCTCTGCAAAAAATTTAAAAAATGAGCGAGTTATTTTAACAGTTATACGGGGTGATTAAAAAAAAACCCCGAAACCCAAATGTCGGGATTATTGTTTTAGTGAAGTGCTGCATGTAGCACTTTCAAAATCTAGGATATGAATGTGATTTGTTTTCGTTTTGCTGAAAGAACACTTACCTTTTTTTGTGATCCGTGAACAGAACTTTAAAACGGTGGTTGTGTTTAAAATTCCGTATACCTTGAAAATTACATGAGTGATTTGAATGATTCGTGCTCAAAGAAAGCTAATGAATTGGGCTTTCATATCCTAGATTTTGAAAATGCATACATTCAGAGCTTCATTGAAACAATGGTCCCGACATGTGGGTTTCGTGTTGTGTTTTTACTCACCCTGTATTCTACTTGGACTTGCTACGATTGTTGTTGTATTAGGTTAAATTTGTGTTGGTTGCGGACAGACTCACTCACTCGCTTGATTGTTACTTGCAAATTAGACTTACTGAAGTCTAATAATGATAATAATAATAATAATAATGTGCTTCAAATTAGGTTTTGCCCTTCACCGACGTTTTTTAAACACTGTATACTCAGTGTGTTACCTCCCGAGTGAAAGTTGGAAAAAATCACTCGGGTGGGACTCGAACCCACGACCTCCTGCTTTCTAGTGCAGATGTCTTACCACTCGACCACCGAGCTAACGGGATCGGTTGGCCGGTTCGAATCTGATGTACATAGCAGCGGGTACCGCATAAACTATTACGAGATGGAATTTTTGCGCCGGGGTAATATTATTCAAATTAGGTTTTGCCCTTCACCGACGTTTTTTTAAACACTGTATACTCAGTGTGTTACCTCCCGAGTGAAAGTTGGAAAAAATCACTCGGGTGGGACTCGAACCCACGACCTCCTGCTTTCTAGTGCAGATGTCTTACCACTCGACCACTGAGCTAACGGGATCGGTTGGCCGGTTCGAACGTCGGTGAAGGGCAAAACCTAATTTGAATAATATTACCCCGGCGCAAAAATTCCATCTCATAATAATAATGTGCTTATACAGCGCTATATAATTATTACCCCTGTTCATCAGGTCATGAGACCAGTTTTTGCAGCAGCTCGACATCAGTGCATTCTAGTCTCTACCTTCACAGGTACCCATTTATACACCTGGGTAGAGAGGGGCAATTGTAGTAAAGTGTCTTGCCCAAGAACACAAGCACCATGTTCTCCGTCAGGATTCGAACCCATGTACCGCGGCACGTGAGTCGAACACAGTAACCACTGGACAACAGCGCTCCACATTGGCCAAAAACGTTACAAAGTCTCACCTCGGCCAAAAAACGTTACAAAGGCTTAATCCCAAACGCCAATGAATGGGCTAACTCCGGCTCATTGCGTAGGCCACATGAGTGAAAAAAAATCCCGAAGAGCGATGCTTCCGAAAGTAGGATGATAAAGATTTAGCCACGCGGATGCCGCGAATGACTCTCTTAATAGAAAGGGCAAAAGGATCAGCGCACATTCTCGATGTCATGGCGCCTGATTGCTTGATTGCTTCGCCGAACAAAGTCTTATATTTGGCTTACTTCGTGTTGTGGCTCCCGAAAAATGCTTGCCACCCTTGCCTCATCTTGATAAAACGATAAGGAATGAACCCGAGTATCTCTATCATTCGTCTCACGTCTGTCTGAGACATTGAGACTTGCCGCTTTTGAGAGCAGCCTACTAAGAAATATGTGACACATCCAAGGCCTGAGTTGTGTGAAGATTTTTCTAGGATGCACCGTGAAGCAAAATTGTTTCCTCGTTTTGCAGGATGTGACACGCTGTGAGAACAACAGGGCAGCTAGCTGGTTGAGTCTTTTAGCAACAGACTCTTGAAATCATGAAAAAAATGCTCTGTGTATTATTTTTTTTGAATTTTTACATTCTGTTTTATTTTACTAATGTTAACATGCAGAAAAAAGTTGACGTTTGTCAACATAAAGAAATAATGTGGCAATTACATTTATTTTTTTACAGCATTTCTTTCAACATTGTGCGTCAACTTAAAGTAACAACTTGAGAAACTTCAGCGCAAGAGGGAGCTGTATAACATACAATGCGAATCACCGCTTAAGGCAGTACACACACAAATCTAGCGAAGGGAACAAAATCTGTTGGACAATAGGTGCAGCAAAATAAGGTTTATGGTGAAGCTCATAGATTTACTAAGCGGCGGTCGCATTTTACTCTGTCTGCTCGGTTGTATCAATGTTGTATTAGTAAGGCCAAAAAAAAAAATTAGTCGGTCTCTGGTCAGCGCGCGCGTCGATTTTAACCGTGCGCGTCGATCTTTTTTTTCTCCAAAATGTTCCGCGGTAGCTTCAACAGCGCCCTCTATTTCCGCACCTCCTCAATTTTGTTTTTACCAATGAGCTCCAAGGAATGGGAAATTGCACCAAGGCAAATGATCGAAAGCACCAAGGCAAATTATGGAGGACACCAATGTACATGAGAACACCAAAAAAGCAAAATAGTACCCACCTTGTCTGTACAATCCAAGCTTGAAGAAAAGAGGAAAAAAAGCAAAAAAAAAAAAAAAAAAAAGCCGCGTGGCCGCGTCAATTCCGGAACTTTGGTCTGACCAGAGACCGAATTTTTTTTTTTGGCCTAATCGTCTAAAATATATCTACAGTATGACTTCATGACATTTGTAATTATTAGCACTAGACGTTATGCACCTGTCGTAACGTGAATAGTCAGCAACGGTGTCTTGTTCTCATTAATCCGGCTGTTCGGCCACGTCTGCCTCCGTTTTTTTCGAGTTGACACTCTGCATAGACTTCTCAAAAGTTCCTTAGGGAGTCGGGTTGGCGTTTGGTATACTGTTCTTTAAATTCTTGCACTCCTACTTCTTCGGATTACTTTCGACTCCCGCCAAGGCAGACATGTTTGTAAAGTTGGTTGGTTTGCTTATACAACCGGTTTTTTTCCATGGGTTTCCCATATATCTTTTCAGGGTCGTCCTCCTCCTCCTGGTCGTCGTCTCATGAGAAACATATGAGCCACATTGCCTATGCAATTTAGACGGACCCTTTAACAACTGGAGAGAATTACCAGAAAGTCTTGAGATACAACTATTATGTGCCCACTCTGTTTATTTTTCGACCGATTACACAGAATGATAAACATTTTTTTTTTTAAATGGGACATTACTAATTTACGAGCAGTGCATTTAAACCAGGTAAAAAAATAATAATATCGACTACCTAGACATACAAAACGATCGTAAACCTTCATTTCTAAACCAAAATCCCACAATTTGCCAACAAAAGCGTGTTTCGATCCTTGCGTGACTGTGCCCAAAAAGGAAACGACTTGCAAGGCAAGTTTATACCCGCGCGCGCCCTGATTACCCGCCGTTAAAGTTTGACTAATTCCAAGATGGTGTATTCCGTAACGTGTACGGTTTCCGGGATTGTCCTTATTTATGTATCCATCAGCGAGCTAGCATATCGGGTAATACGCGGGCATCCCCTGCGATATATGACAGCACTTGCTCAACTAATCACGCGAAGTGGCACCTACTGGGACGGCTTGACAGCTGCGCATTCTTCTATTACACCTTATTTGCGCATACAGACATGTTTATCAAAGAACATGATTTGTAATAGGGTATGTATGAGTCTCTCTTCATTTCAATTTCATGTGCCTCTTGCACCATCTCTCCAGAAGGTTGATTGATTAAAAAAATGGTTTCGTGGAAATGATTAAGAACACCGTGTTTGGCACATGACAGAAACATTAATGAATGCTGTAAACCAGGTGATCTGCGGTTCGCAGCACGTGTCGCCTTTTTCCGCGGTCGATCCCTATTATGTTTTGTGTTGTTATTCTTGCAGAAGCTGTTCATTTCCAGTTGAAGAAAGATTGGGTCCTAAAATGTATTTGTTTCTAATGAAACAATAGCATTTGCACACTTTTCCATTATGAATTATGACCTCAATTGCCCCTGGATGACCTTTGACCTCAGTAATTAACTAAAGAATTTTGTCTTCCCACCCAAGGGTTACTGCATCTAAGTTTCATCAAAATCCATGAAACGATGTAGAAGTTCTACAGACAAAGCAACATTTGAAGCATATTTGAACAATGACCTCTAATGACCCCTACATGACCCTTGACCTCATTAATGCGATGAAAATTTGTGTCTTCCTACCCAAGGGTCACTGCATCCAAGTTTTATCAAATTCCATGAAAGCATGTACAAGTTGTACATTTTGTTCAAAAACTTAACCTAAACTTTTGCATACATACGTGGATACGGTCATAATGTCATACGAATCATACGAAGTTAAAGGGCAAATGCAACATTTGCAAACATCGAAAAATAAAACTACCAAGTTGTTACGAAATAGCTTACTAGGATGAAGGTAAATGACAGTCTAAAGCATCCTGTAAAATTATGGCACCTGGTGTGAAGTCATTTTTAAGAAAAATGGTACTTTGTATACATTTCCAACGGTGGTCGGCCGACCACCGTTGGAAAAACCTTACTATTTTTCAACTTCTGCTCCAAATTTACCATTTTTTGTTCAGTCCAAATTTTTGTTTGCTATTGGTTCCGTGTTCATGAACGGGTGCAGGCCACCTAGACTGGTTTCCTTTTACCTTACAATTTCCGGATTTTTTAAAATCCATTTCATCTTTAGTTGCGTCAGGAACCAGACTAAATGAACATTTTTGTTTTTCTTGGTTTTTCCAGCATTTTCGAACACAAGACTTCAAACATGTCAGTGAAACAATATTTTGATCTGTTATACTCACCCCCCAAATAATTCATTTCTGAAAATTACAGCAAAAGCCAATGATGTACATTTCCTTTAAGTTACGGGAATACGGGGTTACGGGTATACGGGGATACAGAGTTTAGGACTGGTAAGTGCCCCCACTAAAACTTCGTTTAGGCGACACACTAAAGTGGGACAGCTGGATGATCAAATGGTTAGAATTATTAGTATCATTTGGTACAATCACTGAAAACATAATTTCTTATAACTCATGGAGGACTGGACCCGAAGCGCAAACCCATTGTAACTGACTGCCTAAGTCACTGGCTGACTGAGACACTGACTGACTGTCCAAATCTTTGATCATAAAAATATCCCTGCAATCAGACATTTGAGTCAAGATCATCTAACCATGTCTTGTTTGCTCTGTCCCGGAGCACTAACTCTTACATAATTCAGCCTATCAACAAAGCTGTCGCTGAAAACAATATGTGCGTTACTATATTGCATACAGTAGCCATACCAAAGTTAATGCTCTATTTCCCTGAGGTAAATTTCTAAGCGCCAGATATACAATTAACAATTCGCTTTTAGCTGCACCAAAGTTCTCTGACAATTATAAGAGTGCTTATAATATATATATAGTGCGAGACTCCACTGCTCTAATGTGCCCACATTCTGGGACAGGATGATTCTTAATGAGACAGGCGGCACATGGATCACGACGAAGCATCAGTCATGTTAGAAAGCCGTCCCATCAAATAACCATTTGGTCCAGATAAAACCCCCGTAATTGCGGGCCAATGCATCAAACTTGGCATCACTCAGTGGACGGTTTAATCAAGGTAACCAGACGTTCGCGGTCGGATGGTCTGATAGCTTTGGATGGGATTACCTTATGCCGACAGTATAAGCCACCTTCATAAAGGTAAATATGGAACCACGTTCGTGCTCATGCCGCACGCGTTTTTAAAGGGACACTAGGTCCTGAAATCCCCGAAAATTTCATGTTTTGGATTGTTTACTTAGCCTATTTCAAACATCTGGTTGAAAGGAAACCAACCTCATGTCTTACCCAGGACCCAGTGTCCCAACCTCGTCCCCAGTGCTTACTTTATTTCCGATCTCGTTTCCAATAGTAAACCCTGGATATGAAACTTTCTTCCTGTATCCTGATGCAATACCGCAATTGGCTAGAAATGGATTTATATCGTGTACTTGGTGTTATTCACAACGTGCAGTACGTGTTTTCGCAATCAGTCGTCCACGCCTTCTCGAAAATATTCATTTCCTTTTCAAATTGTTAATATAAATATAAAATGTGATACTGCATGTTGTCTCGATAAGATCGTAACAGTTTAATTAAAATAAAATTGTGTTTTCGTATCTCACGCCATGCTCGCGCTGCGACGAATTGATTATGTTTTTACCCCAGACATCGCATACAAAAACAAACGCAAATGTAACGCACAGGCAGGTACCAGACTATTCCTCATTTGCATACGTGTTAAAAAATCTTGCACATGCAAATGATCCAATACCAGGGTGAGAGAGCAGGTAGTGGTGGGCGCGTACTTCTCAACACCCTGGGGACGAGGTTGACAGTGTCCATTTAAAGACAAGGCGAACGCATTTTGTAACACTATAGAGTACCGAAGTGTGACGAACATTTTGAACAACGCGTGTTGGTTCATTGGCTGAATCACGAAGTAATGTCTTTAACTCACATAATTGTGCGCGTAATGTATTCACTTTGGAACTCAAGTTGGCCGCAGGTGCCCGAAGTGCATGCGTATACTACTTCAGCGCAACTCGCGCGAGCCTGGAGCCACCTCAGAAAATGGCTGTTGCCGCAGTAGTTTTAAAGACCAAACTGGGCACGCTATGTGCAACAGCTGGCGCAATGTTTTGACCATAGAAGGGGGCCTCCGAGAATGTACAGTGATGTTTGGATTTTTATATGGCACCCATCTACGTATATCCTTTTGTAATGCATGTTTTATTTCTGTCCTACTTTCACGTAACAAATCAGATCTATTTTTAACTACAACGTTGTAACCAATCATGCCTCAAAAAGCCAGACCAGATTTTGTACAGCATCGACGACACATCAACAAGAGATTCATTTCTAACTTTGAATGTGTGAACTCCTTGAAAATTCCTTATTGATTAGTCTAGTATTAAACGTCTTTGGAGGCGTGTAATGTGGGATACCAGCGCTAGCTGCTCTCTTGCCCGCAGGGAACCAACTTGATCGTGCCACTACCGAAGCTAGACTCATCACCGCTTTGCAAAGAGTAAATAGGACTTGGCAAATTAAGCTCCGGGGAGATGGAGCAGGTATTTAATCAAGTAATTATGAGATGGTTAAGGGCCCAGCAAGAGCGAAGCCTGTTCAAATGGGCCGAGTGGGACCGAGAGCCGGAGACATCCAGGCACGAAGTGGTACCGACAGGTGACTTGGTCCTCTTGTCCTTGAGTTGGCAGATGGAAGAACACTCTTTTGGTGTTGGTACTCATGTTGTGGGGTATTCGCAGGTGGTTCGTATCTGCGTGGAAACGTCTCATCTGGGTCTAATACGTATTATGATATTAACATAAGCAAAGCAGCTGCCAACCATAGAAATCATAATAATAATCAAGAAGCAAAGATTTCATGATATATTGCCGTGTCCTTGTTTACCTCTTGAAGACAATTTGATGCCAAAACTCAATTTGAATTGACTGAAGCATGATGAAATGACCATGGAAGAACCAGAGTTGCAGCGTCTCTGACTAAGAATTGCGCCAATGTTAAACACAATCTCATGACTTTTGAAATGTTGTCCTTGTTAGGTGCGTCATACAATGGTTGCTTTTAATGTGATTGCATCCAATAAATTGTTGCCTAGTAACTTCTAAATTTGTCGTGCTTGGAACCTGTCGCATCCCCATTTCGCTAATTCACAGTTAGTCACGCAACGATACCAAAGTGATAAACACTACAAAACCTACGTCATATTGTGAAATGTGCCCATGAGTCTAATTTTAGCTCATGTGAATATCCCTATTCATGATCAATACAGTGATAATCTTAGCAATCATCTTCTGCCGGCGGGCTAGATTCAATGCCATACTGCTTTATGGCCGTAGAAACAAGATACATCATAATTATATACAGACAAATTGCGATAGATAAAGAGTACGGGTGAACTCGATTTACGACGTCCTGAAGTCACGACGATAATCTCATGCAAACAGTTCGAGGATCGGCGGTGGAAGATGTTGTGATGATTGAACTACGGTCATTCAACAACGAGAACAGCCTACGGACCTACTGTATAACTTGCCCTTCGTGACTGTGGTTAAAGGGGCATGTTTCAGATATATGTTTCAGGGGAGTCAGGTTGGCGTATCGGTACTTTCCTCGCCTTCCACCGCTGTGCGCCGGGTTCGAAGCCCACCTTGGACTTATATGCGGATCGGGTTTTCAGTCCCTACTTGATTCTGTGGGCTTCTCCAGAATATTCTTCTGAGGTTTTCCTCCCACCTCTAAAGCTGTAATTTCTTCTCATTGTCTTCTCTCTACAGGTTTCTTCAGGCTTGCGAGCTACAGTGCCTAGGGCGCTTTTGAGGAATCCGCAGAAATCACTGATCATAACAGTATCGTAGAATAAGAATATAACAAGGCAACAAAAATCCTAGTAAAACTGGTCCCAGAGCACACAATATTACATTCAATCCATTCGCAATGACTTTAAGCCATTGGCTGTTGGCTTGAAGCTTTCTCATACATCTAGCGTAGACAATGACTTGAAGCTTTCTCACGCATCTGGCGTAGACAATGACTGAAGCTTTCTCATGCATCTGGTGTAGACAATGACTTGAAGCTTTCTCATGCATCTGGTGTAGACAGTGAATCTGATTCAGCCCAGGACTGGATTATCATATACAAAAGCAATGTCCCGCTCTCTTCACCACTCAACAAGCAGGCTGTCACAAGTGCCCGTGAGTCTTTCAATCGGTGAAATAGGTACAAAGAGGACTCTAGACCGGTGTCATATGGAAATCCGACTCCTACGAAAATCGGACTCCTTTTCCCTATTATTGGTTTATCCCTCGCACGTGACAGGTCACACTCTTATAAACAGGCCTATTTATACGCTATTATCATGCTTACGCATGCGCAATACCAAAAACGAGTCCGTATTTCATGGAGTCGGACATTCACGGTACACCGGCCCTCGGGACCACCAAAACAAGCTTGAAATGATCTCGGAAGCTGCGGGCCAACGAATTTGTGTTCATGCATGATGGACGTGATTGTGCCATGTAATTCTGGAGGAAGTAGTGCTTTGAGTACAAAATCAGCTTTTTGACCCTACAGTGACCTAATGCTGACATTTGACCCCAGTTTGGTTTTGTGACATGTCGGGGCTGGGCTACTCGTAGTTTTAACGAAGCCCTCCCACAGAAAGCCAGGGCTTTTATTCAGGACTGCAATAAATTGGTAGGCGGTCAGTGGAGACCCATCAAAGTGACACAAAAGAGGGCCAGAGCCCGAGAGACAAGTAGATATACATGTATACCCATTGCTAGGGCCTGAGGGACGAGTTGATATATATCCACTGCCAGGGCCTGAGGGACGAGTTGATATATACCCACTGCCAGGGCCTGAGGGACGAGCTGATATATACCCACTGCCAGGGCCTGAGGAACGAGTGGATATATACCCACTGCCAGGGCCTGAGGGACGAGTTGATATATACCCACTGCCAGGGCCTGAGGGACGAGTTGATATATACCCACTGCCAGGGACTGAGGGACGAGTTGATATATACCCACTGCCAGGGCCTGAGGGACGAGTTGATAAATACCCACTGCCAGGGCCTGAGGGACGAGTTGATATATACCACTGCCAGGGCCCGAGGGACGAGTTGATATATACCCATTGCCAGAGCCTGAGAGACGAGTTGATATATACCACTGCCAGGGCTTAAGGGACGAGTTGATATATACCACTGCCAGGGCCTGATGAGGGACGAGTTGATATATACCCATTGCCAGGGCCTGAAGGACGAGTTGATATATTCCCATTGCCAGGGCCTGAGGGACGAGTTGATATATACCCATTGCCAGGGCCTGAGGGACGAGTTGATATATACCACTGCCAGGGCCTGAGAGACGAGTTGATATATACCACTGCCAGGGCTTAAGGGACGAGTTGATGTATACCCATTGCCAGGGCCTGAGGGACGAGTTGATATATACCCATTACCAGGGCCTGAGGGACGAGTTGATATATACCCACTGCCAGGGCCTGAGGGACGGGTTGATACATACCCACTGCCTGGGCCTGAGGGACGAGTTGATATATACTTGTTGCCAGGGCCTGAGGGACGAGTTGATATATACCGATTGCCAGGGCCTGAGGGACGAGTTGATAAATACCCACTGCCAGGGCCTGAGGGACGAGTTGATATATACCAATTGCCAGGGCCTGAGGGACGAGTTGATAAATACTCACTGCCAGGGCCTGAGGGACGTGTGGATTAGTTTCATACCCATTGCCAGGGCCTGAGGGGTGAGTTGATATTTAGCCATGCAAGGCTGTCACTGGAATGTTTGTTACTAACTAACGGAGAGACACGACGGTTTGTTGAGCTGCTCTCCGCAGCAAAAAAGAAAAGAAAAAAGGAACGGACGAATGCCGTAGCTTCTGTCAATGAACAGGTAGAGGAATCCATCACATATCTTGTATAAGTAATCAACAAGGAATGACAGGATTCAACACATCCAACAGAAACTCGACATCTCAAATTCCCGGGAAGCGCTCTTGAGGAAACACATTTGCGCCTGTTCCATCGATTTATGTCTCCACTGATGAAAAGATGAAAGGGAAATATTATCCGATAGGGACACCATCATGACCTCCCTGAATATGGTAACAGAAGAAGACATGTGCAAGGCCTGGAAACATTAAAATTGCATTGCCTGTATTAACCAATTATAGCCGGAAACACCTTGCGGCGTCGACACTGGGAGGTGATACGGGAAGAATCGTTATTGCTAGAAAGACACCGATTCAATGCAAATATTAAGGGTGTTAATCCAACTTGGCAGTTGCCTCAGGGTAAGTCTTCATGGATGATTATAATTTGCTAAAATAGAAAAACAATGTTGACGAACGTCTTTGAGATAACAACAAATATGAACAAAACACGGGTCATCTTGACTTTTGTTTTATAAAAGCTATTTTATTTAGATGAGAGAGAAGTTAGTCTGTAACAAAAAAAACCCCAACAACACTCGAAAAAAGAAGAGTTTAATCAACCTGCTATCAACAGCTTGATCCGTAACAAGAAAAGGATTAAAATTAAATGAAAATAATGATTGAAAGATAAAAGGACAATAAGGTTTATACTAATTCCCCCTGACCCACTTTTTGTGGTAGGTCAGTCGCGCAAAACAGAACTTATTTTTGACGTGGCTTTATAAAGTCTAATCCAATGTAACCGTAGACAGAGCACGAGTGGCACACCGAGGGCAATCAGTGACAGCGGCTGTAGGAGAGATGCGCCCGATGGAAAAACCTTGCGATCAGACAAAGCTTAAATGAAGGGAAAACTACGGGGACTCAATTTACACCTGATCACGCTCAGGAAACTGGGATAGTGTTTCTCCTAAACAACAGAACGCACTTTGAGAACAGGCGGAAAAATTGATGCAGCAATTACAAATTTATAGGAAGTCATTCTCGGATGGATGATTTATTTGCTTTCGTGACAACTGTAACTTTGATGCAAACTGAAAAAAAAAATATTAGTCAATATTATTATATTAGAAATATTAATCAACTAATGCCTTCTTTGCTCTGTCCTAAATCCAAACCCTGTCCATTCAAAGGTAGTATAAACCACTGTGTTCCCGCCTACGGTGACCTTGATTATCAAAAAAAAAAATTATACGTGCACTCTAAAAACCTCTGTGTCAGATTGAGTGTGATGTTTTGATTTCATTTTCACACCCATCGTTCAAACAGCGACTTAGTTAAAGTCACCATCAATTAGACACATTCGTGATTTACAAATTGATCGGCCATAATTGGTCATAATAATTTGCAATTAATGCATTTATATCAAGATGAAAAATGTAAATGTTACAATTGCTATGACTACATCTTATCTGAACATCTCAAGAACCAATATCCAACTTGAAAATCCAGCAAGATATACTTCTAGGAATTTTAGACGCCCAATAAGGCCCATTGCAAAGTGTGCTTCGTAGAAAAGATCAAACTGTAATTCGCTGAGTCGGTCTTGCGAAATGAACCGTAGGGCACTGACGCGCTCTCCATGTCAAAGAATTAAATTTCTGGGCGAGTCAACACAATTTAAACGCTGCCAAATATGCTATAAGAGGATTTAGTTTCTCGCGGGTTATAATTCAATGAAGCATGACGCGTGGTAAAGAAATACTAATTCACGCTCGCACTTTGCGTTGCACAACGGCGTAAATCGAAAATCCCTCCAAGCGATGGATTCTACCTGATTCACTGAGCATTTAGTGTCGACCACAAAAAGCATGAAATGGAATTTCGCACACCATGTTGCTCATTGGAGTTCCGTAGGCCATAATAAGTGCATGCAGTTTATTGGTAAAGATCTTTATAGGGCACGACCAGCTTTGAGCAGCAAGAAAAGGTGGTCCTTTTGCTCCCGCGGTGCGTCAATAAAGCGATCAAATTACAAAGTGCAAACCGTAAACCAAAGTTTACTTACCCGTTAACCGAAACGCAGGGTTGAGGGTGAAATTAGCTCAAAATCTGTCCAATCGGAATGAAGTGCTTACAAATTAGCACACGCAGTAAATGGAGGTAAATTAATGCGTTGTGAGTGGTTCTAAAAGGTGATCTATCTGCTAATGGACCCCGCAGGCGAACTTAGAGGGCGCTGTATGACCTTACAACGACAGCATTTTGAGTAATATCGCTGGCACTGTTCAGCGTTTTATCAATCTACGCATACCGGTGCGCATGAAACAAGATGGCGCCTAATACTCCTTCACTATTGGCTCATTATTACCATCGATGGGGGTCAAAGCATACAACTCAGCTATGATTTTTGTGTGCTTCACAAAGAATGTACAAGTTGCATCTGGAAGTGCACATAGTCAACATACAATGAAGTTTTGCGCATTGCACAAATAAGAAGCACCTCTTTACATTATACAGTGATGTTTAAAGGCAATTTTGCAATACAGAGTTTGCACAGAGCGCCCTCAATGTGGAAAGTCTATTCCTCTGTGATACGCACGCATGGACACGGTGTTCATTCATTGTGACGACTTGTGCACGGTGAGGGCACTCACTGTTCAATCTCTCCAATAAGAGTAAGATTTTCCCCTTTTCAGACAGACTGATACTGCTCTCAGGCCTCCAACTACCAACCGAGTCAATGCACAAATTCCAACACTCTGTCAGAAATTTCCATCGTAGGCACCTCCACTTTAAACACCACCATGTCCCGAGCCCACCTGCAACGCCTGCTGCGCTGCGGTCCCTCGGACGTCTGCTTTTTTTTTACCTTTCCCTCCGCAATCGTTCATCGATTCCAAGTAGCACAACGCCGTGGGAAGAAGAAAGAAAAAAACGGCAGCCGGAATCCAATAAGGCCCCTTATAACTCCCCTCTGTTTTGGTGCAACCTGCTTCATCCCCCATGCAATACGATCGGAACAAAGTCCTTGTGGAAAATGTCTTCGCAGATTGAAGGGAATAGCTTATGCGGTCGGTGACTGACTTGCAATTTGGTTATAGGGTTGTGTTGGTGGACCATACAGATGTCATCTGGGAATTCGAATGGATTCAGAATCTGCTGAAATTTCTAAATTGGAATAGAATGGGAATACAGTACGGTTTTTTTTGTGGGATGGTACACTGGGATTGTGATAGAATCGCTACAAAAGTGGTTGCTTACTATCAGAGAGAACACTCAACTATGTAGATATTGATTGAGGAAGACGGGGAAAAAACACACCGATCCACAATTCTCTGAAATTTCAGCCAAGACATTGCGAACTTCAACCGACATAAAACAAACTCCCTAGAGCGCAAATGTAGCGACCACACTGATTTACGACACATAAACAACGTGTTTTAAAGCATCATGAAAATCGGCAATTGTTGCTCATTTTGTTTCCCATCAGTAAAATAAGCCAAAGTAAGGTCAACTATCTACACTTTGGGGCCAATAGTTCTGCAAATGTGCTAAATGTTTACTCGACTTAATCAAAAAGTAACGAATAGTTTGCATACAAACCGTCGGCTGGAAAGCTCTGGCCTACAATCGCCACAGCAGTCTAAATATGTGTAATTATGCCTCAACACATATGCATGTTCACTATTTGTTGAGAATTTAGTGATGAACACATCCAGATGTTTGCGAGTTCCACATCTCCAGCATAATACAATTTGATTATTGGTAAACAATGGAACAATCTGAGCGCATCACTTTCAACAATGAGTTGATAACCACCAAAATCCATTCCTTTCAACACTGCATCCTAACGTTTCTTATACAAAACCCTCAGGGTAGGCCTTTTTTTCAAATACTCTTTCCAGCCTGTAATTGTTAATTAATAGAGATGGAATTTTATAATCAGAGTCAATTTACCAACATCACCGGGTAATCCTTTTCTGAGTCAGTTTTGCCAGGTTTCAAATCGATCAGGCGCATTATATAAAAGAGGAAACATACCAATTGGTTTTTGCTGGTCAAGCCTGACTTTGCACCTGCACAATCTCCAGTATGCTCGGATGATGATTACACGGTCAATGTGTGTGCGTGATGACCTTGGCAGAACGTCCTGAAAATATTGAGGGCTTTTCGTAGCCCCAACTAAGGAGGATTATAAAGTCACACGACCGAGGAACTGAGGCCTAATTATTTGTAATCCTGGGAACTAAGGAGGATTATGAAGTCACACGACCGTGGAACTGAGGCCTAATTATTTGTAATCCTGGGAACTAAGGAGGATTATGAAGTCACACGACCGTGGAACTGAGGCCTAATTATTTGTAATCCTGTGATGCGGTGAAAATGACTAATGACTAATGATTAGTAACGAGGCATTAATTTCCTCACTGAACGATGCCAAACCGCGCGCTTTGTCACGCCCCTATCCCTAGACCTATTTGCTAGGATGTAGCCTCAGTCCTGCAAAATCCTCCAATTGGCCTCATGCAAAAATAGCATATAGCCTAAATTTTGCAAATTCCTCCATTATTTCTTGAATATGGTCCGTGGAGGGGTGACCACTGCCTGAATCCTGCCAAATCCTGCGGCAGTGAGTGTCAATAATTATGTTGAGGCTTGGCCAGTGACATCCTGGAGCAGTACGGAGGATTTCAAGCATAATCCAGGCCTATATTTATGCATGGCTGAGCAGAAACAACACAAGGTCCGGCCCAAGATCTTGACAAAGTGCATCTTACACAATCAGTAACGCACTTTTGCCATGTAACCTCAATCCTCCAAATTCCTCCACTTTAGCAAAGAGGATTTCGAAGGGTTAAGGGCGGTTAGTGTTCACACCAGCAAATCTGGATATATCGGGACTTTGACAGCGATGTACCCGTGTATTAATCTGTGAATTCCTCGGGGCTCTTCACACGGGTATGTTATATAATTAATATTTGCCCTGAACAAGATTAGAGCCGCTCGCGGCACAGGTCTACAAGAAGAAAAAAGTAGGTAATTATGAAAAATGGCGCGGGGGGCCTCGGGGGCTTGAGCCCCTCCAAGAGGTTGTCTTTATTTTTTGGTTTTGGTAAAAAAAAATTTAGTCCCTTGATTTTACCTTGATGATATGTATGTGGTCTGTTTTCGAGTAGTATATTATAGGGGTCTTAGTGGCGCCACCAACGTCAAAATAGTTCCCCCCCCCCAAAAAAAAAACCCACCAAAAAACAAAAAAAAACCCTTTTTTTTCTGCGGCCAAACATTTTGGGCAATTTTTTTTTACACATTTTAACTTCAAAATAAAATAAAAATATGATCCCCCTCCCAAGCCAAATCCTGGGTGCACCACTGGTTGGAAAATGACAGATCATAGGTTGGAGGCAAACAAGCACAAGGTAAGGAATTACAAAGACATGTAGCTCATAGAAATGAGTGTCCTTTGGTTCTACATGGAGGTATACCATCGGTATAAAAACGACAACAGGCAGAAAACCAAGTTTCTCTCTCAAACACTCTGACTGGAGGATTTAACAGGCTGGGTGGCTACAGACTGACGGTGCTCTTAATGCAAAAGAGTGGTAAACACTCGAAGTTGTCGCCATATATGCTCTTTAAACAGTGTGGAAGTTAATTCACTCTTGTAGATTGATTTTTCACTATGGGCCAAAGTGAGGAGTGCGAGAAGAGGCATCAAGTGCCGTGTATCCATTAACATACATGTGGCTGCCCTACCGTGGCTCTCAAAAGCCACGCAGCTCCCTCAATTAGCAAGGCACAAACCAAATACACCTCGTGATCATTTTTATTTGTCGTTTATCATAAAACACAGGGCAATGGAAACCTCTCTTAAATCCCGCAATAGCATTGACTTTATGTTTAAATTAATCTTACACATGTCAAACTGAAGACAGTTTTGGGTTTTTTGGCCCTTCCGTGGTTGTGTCATCTCAAAAAAAGCCTCTGGCTTAAATTTATCATCCACATGTTTGAAAATTGGATTCTAAACACATGGCATTTCAATTCTTATCTTACGGAGCACAATCAAGAGACCGATCCACACAAGCTGCAAATCCTTAAATCCACATTACAAATGAAACGATTTGACTTTCCCAAACGAGGAGGCCTTTGCAAATAAAATTAAAACTGCAGAGTAAATATCAGAGCAGCATAACAATTGTCCAATCTCTCGCCCCAACGTAAACACACCACACGAGGCCATTTTCAATGCAGACCACTTTCCAAATCACTAACGTTTTTCAAATTAGTTTATAGTTCGCCCGTCACTTAATTTCATCGTTTGGCACTACGATTGAATTGTGTTTCTGACCGCCTTTTTAACGCATATTGATTTACTGAAAGACTGGCTACGGGTATATTATATTAAGAGTGATTTTTAGGGAAAAGGGTTTTCTTTTAAGAACAGTCAGGCACAATTACACTTGTTTTCAGTGGTTTCGTTTGGCTGGTGTCTAATGGGCAAATCAAATGCTTATAGATTTGTACATGGATGCCCCTGGGACCGAGTACCAGGTACCGGTCATTTCGCGACCAAACTCTGAAATTTATTGTAAAGAAATTGTGCATCGACCGCTTTCCCCTAAAGTATAGCGTAAATGAATATCAATGTATACACTTCTCAATTTCTTGACGAGGAGTGTGTCTACATTTTTATTAAAATTTTTCGGGAAAAGTGACCAATGATATCTTTGGAATCCCGTTTCGTTTTGACCAATACCATTTTATACTGAAGTACTTTACTTCCCTACTCTGTTTCCTTTTAATATTACAGCATTCTGGTGTTTATCTAGCTAACCGACCTTCACCACCACCTACAATTTGACTGCACCATAAAACACCACCTGAGATACTTGAGTAGTTCCTCTTGGCTGTGTAATATGCTCCATACTTCTGTCTTTAAAAAAATTGCCCTTCTATGATTTAAAGATGTTTTGCGTTCTGTTTTTTTTAAAGATAAAAACAAAATCTTCAAATAATCATTTTCCAAAGGAGGGTGATAAAACTATCTTAGCAACGTAATAATCTTTACGAATGACAAAGGACGTTACCCAGGTGCCTGTATAATCGTCATGCACAGAACAACCGATTCACTTTATTATCATGTACAAATGCTTGTATAGAGCAGCATAAAATGTACCTAATAAGCTATTTGCGAGTGACCTATGCCCATTGGGATTTAAATTTGAAAAACGTCCGGCACACTGACTTGTTCAGAATGCTTGGCAGGTTTTAACTTTGAATTCTCCAGACCAAAGACACTGTTGCTAATCACATGATTCGGGGCAAGCTCTTGCATAGTTACGTAAGAGACGCTTAGCACCAATACATTGTTCACAATGGGTGAGAATGGCACAAAGACACCAGACCATTCCTGGAGCTGCGGGTGGCTAGCATAAGGCAAGCCCGAATCACGTGATATAGCAACAGTCTAGTTGGTCGGGAGAATGCAAAGTTAAAACGTGCAAAGCATTGGATTCAGTCAGTGTTCTAGATGTTATTTAAATTTAACTCGCAATCATGGACTCGATCACAGATCAATACGGTTAGCCTTTGAATTTCATTTTTCGTAGATGCAATAAGAAGGGAAGCTTTGGGGATGACTGTCTGTCACATACCGGCTTAGTAGAATAATTCAGCAGAGATAGTGAAGTGACCTTATCAAATTTTCAATTGGGAAATTGAGTAATTCAAAAATTTAGATCACACCTGCGAAACAGCTGTTCATATATCAAAGAAGCCGAATTTTGAAGTGACCTTATCAAATTTTCAATTGGGAAATTGAGTATTTAAACAATTTAGATCACACCTGCAAACAGCTATTCAAATATCAAAGAAGCCGAATTTAAAAAAAGTGTCTTGCTCCAAATTCCCAAGTTTAAGGTACATTAATGATCGCGTGCAGGACATAGTGACATCGCAATTTACAATCCAAACTAAAGCGGAGAGTGCAGTGAGTGTTTTTTGTTAGTTTCATAACGTAAATCTTTCACAGGGAAAAAAAAAATCCATCAGATTGGATAGAATGCGCTGTTCTCGAGCCGCTGCAAAAACTGGTCTCATGGCTTGATGAACAGGGGTAATAATTGTGCAGCACTTTGGGACCGTTGGTATAAAACGCTATTATGCATACACATTATTTCATTGTTATTATAATTACATACATTGTAGGCTTTCAGGAAGGTCACCGATTCGAATTCCAGTAATAAACCTACTCGACTTTTAGTTCTTGCGGTATCATAGGCACTGGATTTCGAATGTTATTATGTAGTATAACATTGGGACATCTCACACAACATCTCACACAATATTCATTATATGGTCACGAACTACCTATACGCAATACACATCATATAAGCATTTCACGTCCCTTTCATTCTACATCAGCTTCCCATATGAACCATTTTTCAGTCTTAAATAGAGATGATGTGTAGTGTATAGGTATCTCGATGCAATGTGAATCGCCACCAATAATAAAACATAGAATATTCACATGACAATGTACATAATATGTTCTCAGTCTTCCAGATCGAGTACATAGAATAACAAAGTAAATCTAAGTACTTTACTTACGCAATCCAACAACTTGCTCAGTTCCTTCCGACGCGGTCGGACTTCGTCAGGAAAGTGATGACTTGGCAGACAGTATTCATAAATTGCGATGTGATATTGCGCCCTTGGTTGAGCAAAGCACGAAGCCACATTCGAGCCGGAATCCCAATAAAACATAGCATTGGCCTTTTCCTCCAATACATTTGGACATCTTCGATATCTCATGTCTATTTGTTGATTTGCCGCGCATCCACGATCCGTACGGCAAAATGATAAAAACTTAGAAGAAAGGTAAAATACATATACATAATCATAGTTACCTTCACACGCTGTCCTTCTTGGCTAATTCGTCTGTGTGCGTTCTCATTCCTCCACTGATGCACATCCTGTCCTTTTCACCAGGCTAGCCGCATTCTGCAAATTCGATTATAGATTTGATCACTCAATACGTTTACATACTGAGTGTTTACTTCCCGACTGCGGCCGGCCACTGTGTGCATCTGGCCGCCGATAATATTGTCGTAATTTACTGAACAGAGTCGGCCGGTAATGAGAGCCACGCGAGACAGGCAGAGGTTAGGAAGCGGTCGGAATTAAAGTGAATAGTCTGGGTTTTTACCTAATGGACACAATTGACTTCAACCAGAATATATTCGTCTTGTGGGCTATTTCTGAGATAGGGTGCGGCAAAACATGGACCTTATTCTATAAGGACTCATCCAATGGTGTATAAAGGGAGCTTGTGAAACAAATCACAAGAGTTCTAGAGTGAGACTCGAACCCACGACCTCTTGCTTTATAGTCCACACGTCCAACCCGAGTAAGGTGCGATTTTTTTCTCATAAATTCTCAACATCACTCAAAACACAAATGACACAAGTGAGGGTTCAGCCAAGTAACATTATTTACATCTCTCAAACACAAAATTCCATCTGCAAAGGTTCATCTGTAAATTCTGTCCCAAGAGTATAAAAGTATTCAGGAAACCCAACATGAGGTAATGCATCAGTAAATATCACAGTAGGAACACAATAATGAAGCAAGCAAAAGGTCTCAGTGTGACATCACAGCCTTTTCCCCATATGAAAGTAACGTTTACTGTGCACCAAAGCTCTATAGAAAATTGGTGTCAGAAGTGGGATTGTATAGTTCTCCCTACACTCTAAAAAGCATAAGTCAGATTTGACAATAGAAACCAGTTAAATTTGACTAGCCATTCAGGGTCAGCTGGGTGTAACTGAAAATCAGTCAATCTGACTAGATTTTTTTCCAGTCAGTATTATTGACTTTGAAAAAAAAAAAAGTTATGCAAACTGAAATTGGAGTCGAACCCAACTACTTTATCTAGTCATGGTATGAAACTTAGCATGTTTCACTAAATTCCTAGTCATTTTTTAATAACGAGGAAAACCAGTCAATATTTGACTAAGTTGTTTTTAGAGTGTATACCTCTTATACTCTTTAGATAACTTAAGTTCAACATCAATTCTATTTATATTAGTACACATTTAAACGTTCTGTAGTGGGTAAAACATACGTTTTGTTTTCCCCGTGGTACATTTTATACAAGGGTTGTTGCGGAAACGAAGTCTGTGAAAGTTAGTGTTGGAAGTGGAGCGACAACAAAACCAGCCAGAGAGTGCGCGCGCCCGATTCCAAGATTGGTCTGATATCAGCATATTTAAATGGCCATCTCCAAACCTGTTGGAATTTGATCTAATGCATGTTACTATCTATCGCAAAGTGCGATAGCCTATCTGTAAGAACGTAGGCCTACATGATGTGTATATCACCAGCCAATATATGTAGACCGAATGTTTTGACGTTGCGAGAAGTCATAGCACTTTCCAAAAACATGAACTGTAGTAAATATGCATTGCGGTATCGATCGCAGATCGTACCGGATTCAATTCATCAGTATCTTGACCTTTTTTTCCCCAAGCGCAGCGTGCATCGGCCGGAGCGCAGTTTATCTCATGATCAACGCCGGATAGCCCGCAGATGTACTCTGCGCGTAATGTAATCACGCAGTAGCAATACTGCCCGGCATTCTGCTATATGGCAGACTATACGATATGTCCTTCACTGTACCCTTGCCAAAAGTGCACTTTAATGCCTCATATTATCATAATTGTGGTATCAGTATCGGATACGGATATTAATTTGCATCGGACATTGCCAAGGGGCAAGAATACCAGTGACCAATTTCAAATACGAATTAGCAAGGAAGCAGGTCACGTTCAGCCCATGGATAATTGGCAATCACTTGCTTGCCTGTGTGTTTGGTTTGTCTCTGTATTTAATTCTGTAAAGAATGATATCAACACAAAACATGAAGTCAAATTGCTGAATAAAATTGTTGGAAATATATAATGAAAAAAGGTAAGACTTCTGCAAACTGCTTACTGACTGGATGGACCTGAAATGTATCAATCTAAAAATTAATGTGGCCTGACGTTGCGAACTTAGCAAGTTCTTCTTCAGAGGCTAAAACAGAAATGACTGAGGTACATACATTAACATGGGGGTGCACACAAACATGCAGGGCTGAAAGAAGAAACGCAAAAGGAGGATTAGGTGGGAAAGGTGTGGAAAGATGCAGGGGAGGGTGGATGAGAGAACAAAGGAACAAAGGGAGATGGCAAACCACAAGGGGTCTGGTGTAAACAGGGGAGGGACCAGAAAGGGGAAGGATCAAAGGTCACAGGGAGTGGGAACGGACAAAAGAGTGTGAGAGTGATGATGATGGGGGGGGGGGACAGTATGGAGGTGGAAAGGGATGAAAGATGGGGAAGATGGGTAAACACAAACAAGGAAGACCAGGTGGATTATCTGTAACAGAAGACAATGGAGGAAGAAAAGGATTAATCATTCCCAAGTTGGATGTTGAGACCATGTGGTGGAATAGTTCGAAGACGATTCATCCACACTTTCTCTCTGCTGTTAATGTATGTACCTCTGTCATTTCTGTTTTAGCCTCTGAAGAAGAACTTGCTAAGTTCGCAACGTCAGGCCACATTAATTTTTAGATGGAAATATATAATGTTTGACTTGTATTGACTTTTTAAACGAAAAGTTTCGGCTCGGGTAATTATCAGCATCCAGACTCCAACCGGTCTTAAACATAGTGTTTAAAACCGGCCGAGCAGATATTTATAGCCTTAATATTTTACTTTCAATGTTATTAGTATATAATTAGGATAACAGCTTCAACATCAAACACCTGTGGTCGATGGTGGGAAGGGGTTGCAGGACAGCAGGAGAAACAAAATATGACAAGAAACACAATAAAGGGGGCCACTTTGACACCGTCACGTTAGCACTTTTTCCCCAATGGTTGTGATTTTTTTGTTAAATACCTGAAACCACCAAAGCAGAATTACAACACATAAATGGACATGCAGCCTTTTGCTAAATATAATTTGAGTTGATTATTTATATTGCTTTTTGACATAATCCTCAAATTTCCATCACATATTGGACGGAAAAACTTAGGTAACTTTTCCTATCCATTTTTGATGAAAATTTGAGGGTGATTAAAAAAATTAAACAAGAAAGAACACATATTATATGTATTATAAGCCTACATGTCCATTCACATTTCAAAAACTTTTGGGTGGTTTCAGGTACTGTAAACACAATTACAACCATTGGAAAAACTGCTAACGTGACGGATGCAAAGTGGTCCTCTATATTGTATTTCTTGTCATAGGCCTATATCATACAGGGTGAGTCAAAAAAAGCGGAACCCAAACCCCAAAAATTATCTTTTATATTTCAAAAAATACGTAGCACCAAAAACTATAATGACTGGAAAGCCAATTTCATAAGCTACTTTTAGATGGAAAAATTACTGAAACTGCTCAATCCGTTCGAAGAATTATTATTATTATTATTATTATTATTTATTCGGCCAAGATTTGCAACAAACATATACAGAGAATATGACAATGTAACTCCAGAGGAGACAAGATTACAAGTATAAGAAGTCATGAAACAATACAAATAAGTGTAAACAAAAGCAAGGAGCTATGAATAAAGGCAGCAATGATAAAAGGCAAGGTTGTTACAGAATAAGACAAAACAAGAACAGAACAAAACCCAAATTAAGATGGCCAGGATTAATAAAAGTGAACTTAAACACTATGACTCGAAAGTCTATCAATCCAATCCTAAAAGGGAACACGGAATAAATATTATGAAATCTGTGAACAGAGCAATAGTTAATAAAAACAACACACATTCATAAAAACATAAAAATACAAAACTAACAAATTTAGGGCAAGTTTGGCAGTGGCAAAATTAACCACTTAAAAGCATGGAACAAAAAAAAAAAAAATTACATGGATGTACATGGATGCCAACAAAAGAATAAAATGAAAAAACTGATGGATTAAATGAAATACTGAGGACATAAATAACCAACAAATGGCAAATTTAGCAGTGGCGAAAATCAACCACTAAACAGCATTAATCAAAAACAAAGCAAAACAAACAAACAAACAACCCAGCAGACACCCAAACATAAATACAAAATACAAAACAAGTAAACAACCAAACAGCACAACAAACAAATGAGCAAAAACCCCATCCAACAAACAAACAAAATAAATATGTAACCAAAAGAAAACAAAACAAAAACAATTGGCATAAACATATTGGGGAATGATAACACACAAAAACCAAAACTGATGAATATATTAAAAACAGAAGAATAAGATATAAAACTGAATATTACCATTTAAACACAATGACCCTAAAACCTGTCTCGTCCAAAAATGCGATTTCAAGAATCGTCGTCACGGTTGTCTTCAAGCATCACCAGCGATGAAACCTCAGTTAAAAAGTTAAAAATATTCAACAAAGTCCTTTTGAAGGCCCGTTTATTAAAAAAAAGTGGATTTTATCAATCATATTGTTTGCCTAACCAGGGTTGTTAATAAAGATATTATGTACTACTGTTCTTGACAGTTAATGAAACAAGTATTCTGTGTCATTTTCTTTGTTGTTCAAAACAGTCAAAACGCACAATAAATTGCTGTTTTTGGACGAGACAGGTTTTAGGGTCATTGCGTTTAAATGGTGATATTCTTTGAACGGATTGAGCAATTTCGGTATTTTTTTCACCTAAAAGTAACTTATGAAATTGGCTTTCCAGGCATTATTATTTTTGTGCTAAATATTTTTTTAAATATGAAATTTATTTTGGGGGCTTTGGGTTCCGCTTTTTTTGACTCACCCTGTATTAATACTGTGGTGTGAAAATATTTTGTTGAAAGCTAGTTAAAACCACAACTAATCACACAAGCCACTGATTTTGTTCCATAATACCTTTGAACTACCGAGTGATTATTTGATTAGATTGCCCATAAACGAGACAACTATAAGGATGCAACTATGCGATTTGATTTCGCCACGTCCCTTGATGCCGTCAATCCCCCCCCCCCCCGCGATGATGTCCCCTACGGTCATTGTGTCGTGGCATTTTAGGTCTATCTTGTCTTCGACGCGTGTATTAAAAAAAAGTGTTGACTGAGCATTGTTTTGTCAGCTGTATCCTTTGAGTTGTCCTCGAATTAAAAATTTGCCTGCTTCCTTGCAAAGGAGATCAATATTGGCCAAACGTAGGCAAAACTATACGCCTACATGACATGACAAAAGGTCCACTGAAGTGCTGTGTTTAAGCGTATTTAAAGGTGTAAGCATAGTTTATGCGGTTTTTGTGTGTAGGCCTGTCCTGTTTACAATAGGAACGTGTTGTTGCGATATTATCCAAACGTCGAGAAATTCAGATTCTATACTATTCTACACTTTCTGATTTTGATGTTACATTAAAGATTGTTATCGTTTCGGCTTGCGGTAACACCATGTGGTAATAACTACTGCTTAGAAGATATTAGTTCTGAAAAGAACTTGTCCTGCTTATTATCAACTTTGCTATGTAGTTTTTGCTCTGTTAAGAACAGTCTCCTGACGATGACTAGAGCAGGCTAGTCGAAACGTTGAGACCAAAGACAAGTTCGTTTAGAACTTACAGCAGGACTGTTCTTAACAGAACAAAAACTACTTAGCAAAGTTGATAATAAGCAGGACAAGTTCTTTTCAGAACTAATATCTTCTAAGCAGTAGTTATTACCACACGGTGTTACCGCAAACCGAAACGATACCGATACCCCACCATGCAAAGCCTCAAATCTTATATTAAAGATTGTATCAGCGAACGCAGGAGTGAGATTGAAGGCTATGTATGTATTTTTGTTTTTTACATCCTCTAGGAAGTACTCAACACTTGATATTGAGATTTTGGAATTTGATGCCGAAGTTATCGACGTGTAGCGCGGCTTCCATTTCGTATACAATAAACCCAGTATTACCAGCAAGGGATATAGTCAGAAAATACGTATTGCTTAGTGCACAGAACGGAAATACGGTTCATTAACACGGGAAGTCATTCACAGAGAAACCAATTATGTTTTCAACTCCAAGCGCAAATTTTGTCACTTCCACGGCAAAAAGGATGAATGTTAAAGGAAACTGTGTGGAAACTGTAACAATGATGGATCATAATTTTTATCAGCTGGAAGCGGTTAATACGTCACTCGTTGATTGCAAACTTAAGTTTAATGATTTGATTGTATTTGCGATAAAAAAAGACAGTGAGGGTTCTAAGCAACTGACGAGGGAGGCATTTTAACTGTGGGACAGCATCTGTAAGTAGGTGATCTGTGCCCTGGTTGCTGCGCTTCCCTATAGAAATTGATTGAACGATTGATTCACTGCATGTCTGCCGAGGGAGTACATGAGACCGAGGATAAGGAAGATGTAATGGTAATAAGGAGGTTATCGCAGACGACGTCTGGATACTAAACAAGATCGAGAGAAGACAACCGATTATCGGTGGGGGAGAGGAAGGAAAAAAATGGCTCGAAGTCAATTTGATCAAACACCTATTTTGGGAGGAAGGTGTTATGAGATCTTATCTGTATCAGGTGTCAACGTATGCCCAAGAGAAACGGTATTAATTCTCATTTTGCCGACAGCATAACGACTTATGGTGTTAAGACACTGATGGAGTGTTATCGACTTGACGTACATTAAGCCTGATGATTAGCGTGGGCACATGATGTCTTGATAATGTGTGTAAAAGAAGTAAAAGAGTATAGAAAGCTGCCTCTTTCACATGTCTGCGTACCACATTTCTTGTTTATTAAACAAATCTTCGATTTCTTTTAGAGAATTCATATTATTTTTTAAAAATATTGATTTTTTTTATTAGCAGCAGACTCACGCGTTCTACATGCATCAATGAATTTGATAATGCATCATAAAATCGGTTTTCAACAACAATAACCCACATTCGGACTTGCCACATTTTGGTACACTTAAAACGCGCCGTCAGTGCGGCGGAAGATAATTCCACTTATTGCCACTGGGGAAAAGGTGGAGTAATGAAAGTGATGTTAACAATTTCCACAGTCTTTGGCCACTGACCCCAACCACATTCGCCAATTCGTAACACACCACTTAACTTCTGCACATTTAAAAATGCACACTCTCGAGCGTGCAACTCCGCGCCTCTTTTAGGTATTCATTGCCATCCAGCTAGCGCCGCGCTTGACTTCAGGCAACGAACGCCACTTCTCTCTCCGTACCCATTCCAATTGTCGATTCATGCTTCTACGAAACTTAAAAAAAAAGCAATTTACATTTGCAACCTTTATCCGGGAGACCTGTAAAAAGCTTCTTAAACCGTTCGAAGGCCCTGGGGGTACGCGAGGGAGAGACCTTTTTCCCCCTTCTTCCGCGACGTGATTTCAATTACTGCTATGCGCCCGCTGCGCGTCTACGGTGCTACGTTTTAGCCAAGCACCCTGCAATAACGAACGAAGCTTCCATCTGCATCTCTTCCCCTATGCTTCAAACCACTGTTCAAACACCGGAGAGGTGATTTGTCTCTAAAACTGGCAGCGTTTCTGTGATGTCAACTGTTAAAAAAGTCAATCTCAATAAACTCCTCAATTTCCCGGTCCGTGACGCTAGAAAATCTGAACATCTACGGTCACTGACCTCACGATGCTGAGACTCATTCGCGAGATACAACGTGGTACTTAAAGGTATAGTCCATCTTTTGCAGCCATCCGAAAAGTAACTGGCGTAATTATTGTTAAAAAACATACTTAGTTAAAAGATAGTAAGGGAACTAAACTCCCTGTGAAATTATTCTTTCTGGCAAGCTGTCATTTTGAAGTAATCAACGAAAGAAGGCATTTCCAACGGTGATTCTTAAGAAGCACCGTAGGAAAATTTAAATTAGTAGTTCGTTTTGTTACGCGCGCGGTTGTTATAATTCGTCGGATCAGTGCGCGACGTCGCGTATAGCTGCAATTCAAAACATGATTCAGGAACTTTTGATTTGAAATTGAGATCTTAGAATGCTGTTTTTCTCGGAATGTACAGCTGAAGCTTAGCTGAAACTTTATCAGGTTAGTTGCTTAGTATCCTTTATTAGATTTAGAACTCTTTTGTTGCTTCAAACGAACAAAATGCACAAATTACAAATGATGGACTATAGCTTTAAATTTAGACCCCGTCACACTTGTTTACAGAATTGCGTGATTTAGTCACGTAACACGGACTTTTTTTACCGGGAAAAGCGAACGACTGCATAATACCGCTTGAAATATGGATGGGTTCAACAATGCTGATGTTTCACTCTTTCACTGTTTTGCCCGTTGGTAACCTACAGGCGTGACGTCACGGGCAGCATGGTCTGTGAAAAACAATTTGTCTAAAATAAGGTCCTTATTTACAAACTGGAAAAACATAGTAAACTTTAGCTGCTGTTGTAACCATTTTTGCAAAAAGGAGACTTACTGCACATTTTGCGATTTATTGCAAAAAAACGACGGCCTTCAAATTGTTAAGAGTAACATTATTGGAGATAATGCTTATGTGGTGTCAATGACCAGCTATTGAAAGCGACTTATATCGAACCATATTACCAGCATGGAATATGGTCAGATAATATTTCCTGCTAAGTGCACAAAACGGAAATATGGTTCAGTTACACGGGAAGTCATTCACAGAGAAGCCAATATGTTTTCAACTTCAAGCGCATTAGTCACTTCCACAGCAAAGATGATGAACGTTTACGGAAACTATATTATTGGTGTTCTTTAAAGGGAATATACATTTGAAAACATAAAAAAAACAAGACTACCAAATTATTATGAAATATCTTACCTTACTAGACTGTTAGTGAATGACAGTCTAAAGCCTCTTGTAAAATCATTGCACGTGGTGTGCTGTCATTTTCAAGCAAAGTATTTTCGTATCAATTTCCAACGCTGGTCGGCCGACCAGCGTTGGAAAAAAAATGTGTTTTTTTTTCTTCTTCAAAAACTGCCCCAAATTTACCATACTAAGTTAGTCCACATTTTGTTTGCAATTGATTACACACCTTTGAACGGGTACAAGCCAGCTAGACTGGTTTCCTTACCTTATTATTCCTTGTCGTCTATAAATTGCTACATTTCATCTTTAGTGGGGTCAGGGAACAAGACTACAAGAACATGATTATTTTTCTTGGTTATTCCAGCATCTACGAACACAAAACTTCAAACAAGTCAGTGTAACAATGTTTGCTATGAAATAACAACTCCCCAACTCCATCCTTTTCTGAAAATTACAGCAAAAGGAAATGTAGTATATTCCCTTTAACCAACCATGATAGATCATCATTCTTATTCGCTGGAAACAGTTAACTCGTCACTTGTTGATGGCGAAAATGAGTGTACTGCTTCGTATCAGCGATACAAATACTATGCGGGTTCTGAACAATTTCTGTTCACCATGACAACACCCAAGAGGTAAACAACGGAGATGTTTCGCTTCTTGTTCGTATTTCTGAAAACAGAAATAAGTTCCCGGACCAGGGGTAAACCTCGTATGCAAGGTCACACTCTAAAGGGTGTTGTTTTATTTGACTTGAAATAGTCATATTTCCCCCCAATATTGGTCATCTGGGTGCAACTGAATGAGGAAGGCTGTAAACTGTATTTGTTGTCAAAGTTCTGGACTGGAAAAATCTACGATGAAGTTGAAACTATAATCCTTAGCTAAACAATTGCCGTGTTCTCTACGTAAACAAAAACTATTGAGAACCCAATCAATATTTTGATTAGTTGTTTTAAAAGTGCGTGTACAGGTGAAGAGAGTACTAAAAAACCCTACCCTTTTCAGGTTTCAGGACACAAAATGGATGATACCCGTGCAGTGAGATATCTTTTTACTGTGCCGTGCTTTGGTACCAATAATGTGAGGCCATTTTGTCTCCAAGGGATGTTCTACAGCCCTACAGGCTGTAAAAAAACAAAAAACAAAAAAAAAACTTCAAAGAATGAGTATGGCAAGACGATATGTTTACTGGCTATAAAACTGGTATCATCTGAAAGCGTAATCTCTATGTTTGTAAACTATAACGTGTTTAGGTTTTCTGAGTCATGCATCACTGAGCATCATTGTCTTGAAAACTGGATGCAAAAATGCAGTTGGTTCACTTTCATAAAAAAACACCACTGGACACAGTGTGTCTATTGCTACGGAAATGTCTGTGAAATGGCTTGAATGTTAATCCTAGGGAAAATGGCACATTGTTTTGAACGTGGCTTGATCAAAACGAGAAATTCATGACAAACAATAAAATCCAGTTTTGAAACCAACCCGACTTGTTTTTTGGGTTTTTTTCTATGCACTCGTGTCTTCTTCTTGAATACTTATTCTCATGCACACCATGCCTATTGTGTTTGACATGAAAGTGAACCAACTGCACTTTTGCATCAAAATCTCATGATAGTGGCGCTCAGTGACCCTGAAAATGTAGACAAGGTATCATTGAAAAGCATAGAGATTACGCTTACAGATGATACCAGTTTTATAGCCAGTAAACATTTAGTCTGTCCAAACTGGCTCTTCAAAGTTGGGTTTCCTTTTTATTGAAACACCCTGTATAGTGAAATATCTAGATGGCATCTAGCAGTAAGGCAGAATCAGGTTATACAAATTTGATGTGATTGATGACAGAGGTCTGGGTTGGTGAAAGGCGAATTCCTGAAGGTGTTACCCTTCTTGGTGATGTATCAAGACCGGGGATGAAGTGACGGCGGCGTTTTTGAACCGCCATTTATAACGTTCGTCACCGGTGTGCACTGTGTCAGTGCTCGCATAGCATGGCCTATTTTTCTTAAGTACCCTCAACGCGCTGGCGCGGTAAGTGCCATCATCCAAAACAATTCATGGTCCATAGATGCCCCCCCTTTCGTGGTTTTAGTCCGTTTTGTGCCCTATCATTAATAAGTTTAGAATGGCCTAAATACGCCATTAACGCAAAAAAAAAACCCCGGAAGTATATTTGAAGTTCGCTTAAGTAATCAACCATGGGTGTACAGTAGCTACCAGGATTTACAAAAAGATCGCGAGCAGCGCCCAACTCGCAAGCAGCGCCCAACTTCATGGCTCTGCTATAGCCACATCACAATCCGCGCTTACGATCACCATTCTTTGCTAACAGCCCTAGAAGAAAAATTCCGCGCTAAAATAAGCACAGAATCGTCAGTTACGGGATGTAAAACATCGCCCACGTATTTTACCTAGGCCATGTGCCTCAACTGATAGATATTTGTGAACACACGCGCATCTGCGACATTGCCGCGCGACAAGATTGTTGCAACGAAATATGTTTCGTTCAAATGACGTCATTTCCTACAGACGAGCCACGTGCATCGGTATTTTGTGCGTCAACTTGCATGACGCGCATCAGCTGCGTCGTATTTCGAACACATTTCGAGCAACAAGCTCGCGTGTTTGAAACATTTTTAACACTGCGCAATGTAGGCCTACGCAATCAAGTACGAACTCCGCAGTGTTGAAAATGTTCCAAACACGCGCGCGTGTTGCTCGAAATGTGTTCGAAATACGACGCAGGCGATGCGCGTTATGCAAGTTGACGCTCAAAATGCCGATGCACGTGGATGGTCTGTAGGAAATGACGAGGAGTCTGTGCTTACTTAGGTAGCGCACAATATTTTACTGCTAGCGCTGTTTACGATCAGCATTCTGTGCAAATAGCGCAGAATGGCGATCGTAAGCGCGGAATTCTGTGGTTATCAGCGCCATGAAATTTAGCCCTGGTGAGACGTGCGCGCGAGTATGGTTCTGCATGGACATCACTGACCTCAGTCATGCCTTCCATTTGTGGTCGCCTGATTCGTCTATATTTAATGAAAGACACGTTTTGTTGTCAACTGCTTAGGAGGGTCTCGTGAACTCGGCAGAAAGTGCATGTACCAATACGACGGCAGCCCTAGCAGCACGTTATGTATATATGTGACCTAATTGAGAGCTTACAATGTACATGAAATATTCTATGCGTCACCTTTAAATAATTAAACTGGAGAATGACATTAATGTATCTCATAATTATCGTTATTATTATAGTTACTGTACCGTGTTAGAAATCAGATAATGCAGTTTACTGCTTTCCTAACAAAAAAATGCCTTCGGCCTACAACCTAATTTACTGTCAACGCTGCGGTTGTTATCTTAACAGAGGCCGGACCGCATGATTGAAACCCCTTCTCTTTGCTGGCGAAGCCGAACGAAAATAACTAGATATAATTGCAGGCGACATTAAGTTTACCGTCCGTTCACGGCGTTGCGAGAAGGGGGTTGGCTCGGGTTACGCAGTGGATGCACGCCCATAATGCACAGTACAAACAAATAAGGCGCGCTTGTGGGCACTCGCGCGCGGCGATTTGTGCCGCGTGCGACTCACGCACGCACACGCACGACTGACAAATGAAGTGACGAGAACTAGCAGGCAGCGCGTCATAGATCACCTGGGACCGGCTAAACACTACGGGCGGTGAAAGCCGTATATCCCCCTGGTCATGCGTGTAAAGCCAAGGTTAGAAACCAAAACACGGTCGGGCGATGCAAATATACACTACAGTGATGGCCAATCTAAAGTGTACTTCCTCCAATCTGGAGTGGCGTACGTGCCGCCCCGTTTACGCGCCCTGATTGCGCCAAACAGCGAAATCCAAACCATCGAACTGCAATGGATATCTTAATAGTAAGCACCCTGCAAATATTAATGCACTCCCACTTCAGACACACAAGTTGCCTTCAAAATGCTTGCTAGAAGGCCCCCAAGTCTTATCAGACATGGTGATCTCCGGATTTACATTATTCTATTCTGTTGAGCACGATATCGTCACGCCGAGCGTTAAGGGCTCTATCCAATCTACAGGACTCCGACTACGAGTTATCTTCACTGACAGGGTTCCTAATCTTGATCAAACTCGAGTCTATTTTTAAAAGGCGCACGTGTCAGATTGAAACTCGGCTACATTCACTGTGATTGCTGCATGATCGAAACTTTCACATATAAGTGTACCGGATGTTAAAATTCACACGTGCCTATTATCTGTTAAAGGGACACTAGGTCCTGGAACAGCCCAATAGGGCTACAAACCGCGCTTTGAACAAAATGATTTTAATCGGAAATAACATTTAAAAGTAGGATATAAACATCCACACAACTATCCTTTCAAAACTGGGCGTTTTTGTGTAAAGTCCTGTATTATGCGTGCGGAAACGAATTTCGGGGTCCACTTTTGCGACCCATAAATTCGAGCTGTTTGGATGCTAGTTGTGATTTCATTCGTGAATTATTTGTTCGTCTTTTGCGGACGTTGAAGAAACCACTATTTTTGCATCGGTGATTGGTCACCGCTGTTCCCGAGACACACAACTTGTATATCGTACACCGAGAACGACACGAAAAACGTATTCGTGCTCCGTCGTGTCCTATGTAAACAAGCGTTTTTTTCCCGTCTTTTCTTGGGAACGGTAAGACATTAGGTTGGTTTCCTTTCAACTAGATGTTTGAAATAGGCTAAGTAGACAATCCAAAACATGAAATTTTCGAGGATTTCAGGACCTTGTGCCCCTTTAATTTGGTTCGTTTCTGTACTCTATAAAGAAGAAACCGCATTGTTAAATAGGCCTGTTATAAGAGCAGCAACTCCACTTATTGAGCGTTGAAAAACGAGGTTCGCTCGCGCGTCGCCGTAGCCATGCCCGTCGGCAAAATTAAAACTTTTTTTTTTTTCAATGTGAGATGATGTCTCAAAACCGCCAAACTCACTGGTTCGACTGGAATCCTGCTTCTGCAGAATTTTAACGTGTTTTTAAAAAAAATGGGTTACGCTCGATATAAGCTTTATGTGGCCTTTCTTGGTTCCCATATATTTTGCACAGAATAGTCGGGCACCATTTGCAGACGGTGTTGTATTTTTGTGATTGTGTGCGTGGAAGCCAGACGTGTGTGTTGAAGCAATGGTCGTGCATCATGTAAACGCTTTTTGATTAGCGCAATATGTAAGGTAGCAGACTATAGTAATGATCAGCCTGGTGGCACAGGCACGATGTCGATGTCGCTGTATGGTCTGACGTTACCGTTTTCTCTGATTTTTGTCTTGACTATTCAAATTTCCCGAAGAATGTTCGTGTCGGTCGAGATCGCAAGTGAGTGCAGAATTCTCAAGCCTTACACTGCAAAAACTGTGTTTAGCAATTAAACACTTTTCTAAACACTTTCTTGCTATCAGTTTGTAAACATGTTTAAATACTAAACATGTTTAGGGTGAGGATGGCTAGTGTTTAGCCATTGAACATTGATGTTTAGGGATTGGACACGTGATGTTTAGCTCCTAAACATGTTTACAAAGTGATAGCAAGATTGTGTTTAATTGCTAAACACAGTTTTTAGAGTGTATGGGCTTACTGAGGTCACCTCAAGCTCCACCTTGAGGGATATTTTGGAGAGTTTTAAGGGGATCGAAGCGTCATCATCTGCAACATCAGCTGAAAAAGTAGGGGGAAAAAAGCCGCGTCGCCGCACCACTTTGGGGGCAAGCTCCATACCAGAAACCGAAGACTTTTTTGTTGGCCTTATTCGTCTATGGCACTTTCATCAGGCAAGCAGCTACATATACTATCCGGATAACTATATGTTTAGCACATGCCACAGTAATGCAAATTGATCCTACATGTCAATTAAGTTTCCAGAACTCAAGGACATCATAATCATTGGCTATTTATTCAAATTAAGCAGCTGACAAAGATTCCGGGGGTCATTGTATATTGCTTTTTGAGCTTGCGTCAAAATTCATCAATGGAATGTAAGAAAAGTATATTGCTTTTTGAGCTTGCGTCAAAATTAATCAAAGGAATGTAACAAAAAGACGTTAGTTTCAACGAACCCGCTCCAAATTCGATTTAATTAGAGTCGAAACATTTTTCAAGCGTTTAATCATCACTAGAGTTATTATGTATATAAACAACGACATGCGAATTCAAGGGATGCAAATGTTGTTTTTACGACCTTGTCACCTTTGCCTGACACCACGCTTAAATAAAACCCGACTGCCCTTGCAGATTTCAATTAAACTGAATCGTAAAATAAGCCATGCACCTTGTAAACCAATTTTTCCGAAGGGTACTTCGATTAGCACAAACGCGGTCGAAAATAGCGAGGCTGCTAAGGCAGGGAAAATTAAATGAACGCATTTGTGTGTGTGCAAATCTCTCTCGCACTGACGAATTCCCTCGCACATTGCTTCAATCACAGAAGAAATTTAATTGAAACTGCTCAGTCAACTGACATCGAATCACATTGCTTCTTCCAGCCTTGTGGTTAAGCCTTAATATTTACATGTCCCCACTCACTCGGCAAAAGTCAATTCGACACGAATCCAGACTGAGTTGCGAGCGTATTCTCTATTCCAATAAACTGTGATGGCGGAGATTTGGTTATGTCGGTCGGGAATTGACATCGATCGGCAGAATTTTCGTCTTGATCTATAACGGCGGGGTCTTGCCAGCTATATACAAGTGGCTCAATCTTTTGGCTAGAAGTGGCACTAGCTGAGCAACCAAAAAACAGTTGATCTCAAGTAAACAGGCGGACGCATCCACAAGCGGTTATATATCGGAATTTAAAATCAAAGGAGTTTCCTTGTCTCTCAATATATCAGTACATGCATGTGTTGAAGCCGAGTCCATCTGCGTATCGGACGGGTACAAAATTGAAAATCTGTTATGTTTGATGTTTATGAATTAGAAATGTTTGATTTTTTTTTAAATTCCGCTGGCTAGGTTGGAGTGTTGGAGAGAATAAAAAAAAAATGTAGTCTTATATTGATTATTGGTATAGACTATGAATAGTTGGCCAGCATGTCTAAGTTTTTCCCGGAGGACTCGAACTCGGACTTGGTCCTTGTGAAATAGCTTAGTGACAGCCGATAAAGTAACAATTAATGCAAAAGTAATAACGCATACAGTTTTATTTGGCAAGTCTAGTCTCGCTTTTACTCAAATTAAGTGCAAAGAGCAACCATGACATTAAAACTCGGTAATGTGAAATGTCCCCCTCGCAATTCCAGAAAAAAGAGCGCATGCTCAATTTATTACAGTGAGGCGGTCCAAATTGGAAAGGCGAATGATGCACGACTTGACACGTTGTTTTGAAACCCCAGTCCTGTTGTGAAATGAATATGCGGTGCATGCTATCAATTTGCTCACGATATCAAATATGGATTACTCTCTTCGAAAGAGCACTGAGGTTCGCTTAGTGTACGCGCATATGGCACGTCAACACCCGCGAATCCCGGGGATTTTTAGGTTACAGCTTCGGCCGGCTTAAGTTGGCGGATCTTAAGGGTTATACCTCCCTTCGATTCAGCTTCTAGTTTCAGCTGCGTGAAGAATAAACAAGAAGGGCTGAAACTGCAGCTTCGCTTGAATACATTGTTATACATGTGCTGTCCGCTTCCCACAAAGCATATTTGCTTCAGAAACCCCCTGGCAAATTTACCCAAAGTGGTAAGGCCCGGCGGGAACTTCAGCTAACCTTTAAAAGTGATTAATAAATAATAGGTGCACGTGGATGAAACTCCTTTGACTTAAAGCAAGCATTCGTTGAGTGTAAAGCACCTGCGATAGTGTCGATGTAAAGCAACTTCAGGCTATCCTAGAGCTGCAAGAGGGATCGAGACTCTTTCTCCCTCTGCACCATATTCTTTACTAATCATAATTCAGATGTATTTGCTATTCTAATAAAAGTTTCAGACAGATACGTTTATGGACTCACAGTGCAAATATTGTTGGGCTTTAAGAGGTGGAGGAATAGATATTGCAATAATTACACCTGCATCTTCTTGCGACGCATGGTGGTTTATATATTACAATTACATGCTTTTACGCAATTACAATTTATTTTTGGAAAGCGAGGCGAGCACTGCAGTCATTACAACATAGTCTGGTATCCTGGTGAATGTGTATTACAATTAATGGTTTCGGGAAGCGACATTAATACAGGTAGACTAACCGCTTTATAACAAACCGCTACTGCAGAGTCATCAAGGTGCCGCTGCGCAGTGCAATGGACTCATTCTCCTGAGGGACCCGTGGAGCCGCTTTCGAGAAAATGCTTCAATCATGAAAGGATAATTTTAAGAAAACAATGGCAGTGGTGTTGATCAAACATGAAATTAAAGTTCCAATAGACCTGATCTTTCCTGTCAATAAGTAATAAGGCAATGCCATCAAATGGGTCACGGAATGTGATGGAATATAGATTGGTAATTATTTTACCGTAGCTTTTTATGTCATTGTACTTTGATTAAAAAAGCACCGCTACTTCCGGAAGAATTGAACGTATAATGACCTTGATTTTAACAATCTGAAAGTGGCGTTAAGTTTCTGCTGTCACAAAATTAATACAAGAACTAAGAACTCTTCTAAAATTATAAATTGGCTCTCTATCAGCCTAACAGTCGTATCAAAACTACTGTTCCTAACTTCGAAGAAATTTCGAAAAAAAAAGACCTGTGAGTACCAACGTGATCATGTCGACATCAATGTCTCAAGATTCCCAAAGGATGTATTTTCTCGTCTGTCCGGTGCCCAATTGCTTTCTACGACGCAAGTGGCGTCGACGTCCGGTACTGAACGTTCAGCTGGCGGCGTGTGAACTATCACGTGCGCACGGATCCCGTTGACAAGTCAGCTTTCACTTGGTCAGAAAAAAACGAGCAGTTTCAGACGCATGCATGGTTGTTTTCCTCCGTTTAAGCTCTTGTACGCCAATAGCTCTGGTCAGCCTACAGCCACTCTAAATCGCGTCCCACTGAGAAGGGATGCTATTACAATGATAAAATAACACGACAGGGGCATTCTGCAAAATGCCTGGCATTTCTTTCCCTACTCATGCTTTTTAAAAGTGACCACCGAATTAAGCCACGAGCGGAGCAACATCTTGAGTTACCCAGCGAGACCGTCCGGTAGATATTTTCATTCTGATCGTCGGAGGGTCCTTGGGTATTAGCTGCAGTATTGGTTTACGGGGCAGAGTGTGGGCGGGAAACGAGTTAAGAGTTAAGCTTCTGTCTTGTCTGAATGGACACCTAAGAAGTAATTCGTGCGGAAAATGACGGTTTTGTTACATGGTTCTTATAGTCAGGTTGGCGCAGTGGTTAATGTCCTCGCCTTCCACCGCTGTGACCCGGGTTTGATTTCTGCCCTGGTCCACATATGGACTGGGTTTTTGAGTCCCTACCTGATTCCGTGGGTTTTCCCCAGAATATTGTTCTGGGTTTTTCCTCTCACCTCTAAAACTGTAATTTCTTCTCATTGTCTTTTCTCTGCAGGTTTCTCCAGGCTTTCGAACTACAGTGCTCAGGGCACTTTTGAGGAATCCTTGGTTTCATTACCACAAAGACATTTTAAAGGGGGGAGGGGGAGAATGTCGGGGAAAGTCTGGTTCCTTGACGGCCCCCTGACGTCTCTTCATTAAAAAAATGACGCAGCATACTTTTGCAATTAGTTCATAACGCCTCAAAAATTATTAAATACAGATGGACACTACACATTGCATTTTATTTCGAAATAGCAAAGTCAGATTTCACGAAATGAACTTAAACTTACTGCAAATTACTTATCACAAGCAACACTCGAGAACATGATCCAATTCGAAAAGAGGCCTAATCCTGCCCGATTGATTACACCTAAGCGCCTACCTGACCTAACATTTGGCAGAAAATTCAGAATCTTCAGGTCTGGGACCTAGACTATAGTAAAAGGCAACCTCTCACTACTGGCTTAAAAAATGAATTAAAGACATTGGGTTAACTCTTGAGCCGTCTTGTCAGTTATGATTTCAAATTTTACGTAGATAACTAAGGTTACACAAAAAGTGCAATACATAAGTGGGACAAACACAAATAGGTCACTTTTTAATAAGGGTATAACCGTGTGCTTGGCCGGTTTTAAACACTATGTTCAAGACCGGTTGGAGTCTGGATGCTGATAATTACCCGAGGCGAAGGCAAGGGTAATTATCAGAATCTAGATTCCAACCGGTCTTAAACATAGTGTTTAATACTGGCCAAGCACATTCTATTCCTATTCATATATACGGTTTCGGTCAAAATAATCAGAACTTTTCGGTCCAAAAGTCCAAAAAAGGCAAAAGGTATACATTTCCAACGGTTCTGTTCAACAATTTTACTTCATGTTTTTTCGAAACACCCCTCTTTCTATGTCATGGTATGTCCTCACCAGAAGACGTAAACAACTCATTGTATGGAGATTGGCGCGCGCGTCGCGGGTACTGCGCAATGTGACGCGCGCGTCGCGCGTATTGCGCGATGTGGCGCAGAACGCAGCTGTGACGGTGTGTTGTGAATTTTGGACTTTGAAAAACTGACTCACTGGTAGTGTTAACATTGTGGTAGAATTGCGTCAACGCAGCTTGTAAAACATTGTTACATGATATACAAATGGACGCGGAACGCGCAAAATCTGAGACAAACAAAACTTAATGTACGAAATTCCATAGGGTTGTCCAAGGGGCGTGGATAACTCGCAAACAGCGATAGGTTAATTGCGCATGCCTACGTGAGGATTATGAACGTTCAACCAATGAAACGGTAAAAGGGACCGGATTTCATAGGAGTCCAAATTTCATAGGACACTCGAGAAGTGTTTAAGACCAGCCAGCCGGTCTTTATCAACCGTTTAAAACCGGTCACGCGACGGGCTCTCCACCAATAGGAATGGGTAAACTGTCTTAGGTATTTATGAATATAATTTGAAGTTCACGGATTATGTAACTCGACCTGTTTATGGTGCATAATATTATACTCACAAAAGTTGCCACTACATCTATGCATCATGGAGCGATATGGCAACATGCAAAACCTGCGATGTTAAATTAGCACCACGTGGTTTAAAATTAGTACCACGTGATGAAATCATACAGAAATCATTTGACAGATGCGCCAAAAATAAGATACCATAATGGTGTCAATTAAACTGCAGTTTGTGTAGGGCTAGACTGGTTAAGTACAATGCCCAATGGTGCATCCACACAATTCAATGGTTTGGACCGACCTATATTATCTATACCCCTCGTTAGAACATGAGGAAGAGTTTCCTATATCTTGTCACACGAGAAAACACTCGATACAGCACTGGAGGGGAATCGCGGGCGGAGTTGAGAAAAGTTCCCCGACGTGACATTTATAGCGGTTATCGAAACGGCTGGCGTGTGTGCAGTGCGCCAGTAGTATGGGCCACCGCTGATATGCCAACGGGGTTGCTAGTCCCGACTGAAACTTTGTAAGAATCAAGTGTGAAAGTTGAAACGATGGCTGCACGATCGAACAGTGCACCTCAACTCGACTGCTATACCTGATTGTCCTTTAAAGGCGTACCGGGAATGTTGCGACTAGTCCCAAAGGGGGCTAGCCTATTGAACATTTGCATCCACGTGACGTTATCATGTGAACGGGTGCAAGATCCGCCATTTTGGAGGTCTAGCGTGCTAGATCGTACAGTACATGTACACTGCATATGATGCGTAACATGCATCTGCGGTGTCTGTCAGGGTCAATATCCGATATTTCTTCCAAAAGTCCTTGGTTAACCCCCGAACATTGAACAGAAAATGAATGATGATGGAAAAAGCCTTAATTTAATATGTGCCTCAAACGCCTTCGAGAGTTGCGAGTATTTTCCCTGAATTTCGGAAGTGGGCGTATTTATCACTGGGATCTACGGCAGTTTATTTACTAGTCTGCATGCATCCTTAGACGTCCTATATAGCGTGCGTGTGGGTGAACAATGACCTGTGACGTCACGTGAAATGCCTCAATATAGTCCACGTCGAACCTGACTAACTGACTGACTCACTCAAAGACTGTCACTTGTGAATTAGCAATTGTTGGCTGATGAAGAGAGCAGGGTGACCGTAAGGTCATGGCCAAATTCTGCTAAATGCACTTCAAAAATCTGTCAGATTTATCAAAAATCTGCCAAGGCCCAGAATTACTCGAAATACACTATAAACGCTTCAAATCACATGCAGATGTTGTAATATTGCCTTAATTAAGGTTCAAATTACATTATAAATTAATCTATGGACAAATTAAAATTGTTTTGAAACTACGTAAATTTTAGGCAAAATGCAGTTACGTCACGACGACGGTCTCGCTCCAGTGAACCTCAGCGCCTAAACCAGGCAACCTATCCCATTTTGCAAGGGTTTAATGTTTGAAAAGATTGACGCTTTTTTAAAACAAATGTACCATTTTGTTTCAAACTTGCTATGTTTTTCTGTCAAATAACCATTTTTGCAAAATTCTGCCAGAAATCTGCCCAAAAAAAATCCATTCTGCCAAATTTTCTGTCAAACTCGTTTTTTAACAAAAAAATCTGTTAAAGTTAGCCGAAAACCGGCTAAAACGGTCACTATGGAAGAGAGCCGGGTAATGTTATCGTGCAGGACTATACCATAAATCTGGCCTATTGTGTCAACCTGACGCATGAAAAGACTTGAAGTGAATAGCCATTCTGAATCAATTGAAGAGATTTTGCGCCCCCTGGGACCTGCTTTACCAGGCTTGCCTCGTCCTATTGTACGTTTTCTGCAAATTAACGGAAAAGGCGGTAGAAAAGCTTGCTTCATTGGATTTAACCTTACTGTCAGTAACGTCAAGTATTCACTGCAATACTCTTTGGTACCACGATAAACCACAACAGTACTTTGGTCGTGCTATAATGGTGTCACTTATGAAACTATACCACTCTTTGGTCGTGCTATAATTGTGTCACTTATTAAACTATACCACTCTTTGGTCGTGCTATAATGGTGTCATTTATGAAACTATACCACTCTTTGGACGTGCTATAATGGTGTCACTTATTAAACTATACCACTCTTTGGACGTGCTATAATGGTGTCACTTATTAAACTATACCACTCTTTGGTCGTGCTTAAATGGTGTCACTTATTAAACTATACCATTACACCCAACGCAATGCTACCATACGAATGTGCTGCAACTTGAGCTAGTGCTAAGGTCTTTGTCAACGGTGCATATTCCGATCTGTTAATTGGATTAACTGGCTGCTGCGTTCATTCATATGGAAATGTATACCAAAAAAATAACCATGACAATCTTGATCCAATATCTGCACTGTGTCCTTTCTCAAACCGTGAATTATACCATTATACAACAAAACAAGGCGCCTTGCTTCAACAAAAGGCTGAAAAGCGGTCTGCTTTCCAAAGGCTAATTGTAACATGACATTGTACTATCTACCTTCCTCGCTGCCCAGACAAGAGTATGTCCCGCATAATGTTACCACACACTTAACTCAATTAGGCCAAAAATGCATAGTGTTCGGCAGTCACTTATCCTGCGATATCACTCCTTTGTGGAAAAAAATAGGTCAACCAAAATAGCAAACAGTAAATCAATGTTTTAATGTTAATACCGGGAAAGTTGAATTTTGCTGAAGGTGCTCGTCTTTCAGAAAGAAGTTGCAAGCCTACCAAAATTGCTAGGTTATCATTCAGTGCAGTATGCGCGCGTGCATACGCAGTTCAATGCGCCTTATCTGGAGAACTGTTTATATGATAAATTATGTTTGCCGTACTTTTTTCAGTCACCGTGCGCCGGTGAGGACTTGGGGGTAGGGCCGATGCGCCCTTCGGCCCGTTTATATACCAGGGAGCGACAGCTGCAGAAACGGAAGGCCTCCGGTGTAACTTGGGTGCTTTAAGACGAGGAAACAATGCACGATCGTGCCGCTACCCTTGTCTTATGCATGCCGTTCGCAGGCGTTCAATGACGGGCCTAAAAATAAACAGCAACTTTATTAAAAAAAATCTACTTCTCATGGTGAGCGCGTGACAAGAGTACGGCTGTTGATATTAAAGTGCTAATGCAATAATAAAATATGTAATGGAATCCCGGAATTGTATCTTTGTGTCACATTTTAAATCTTTTTATTATCTGTACTGCCATGTTAATGCAGGCAAAATGTGTCTTACGCTTCTTCTTTAGCTACTAGTTTTATAGGGTCTAAATTTAAACCTGTGCATTGGAAAGTCAGAATGGGTACTTTCCTCGCCGTCAACCGCGTGACCCGGGTTCGATTTCTATACCTAGGCCAATAATGTTGATTGGGTTTCCAGTCCCTACATGATTCTTAGGGTTTTCCTCAGAATGTTTTATTCTGGGGTATTCCTCTGTAATTTCTTCACATTGTCTTCTCTTTACTGGGTCCCACCGGAGACCAGTGCATTCCACTGAATGGGCTACCCATGTAGTTCAATGGGGGGGGGGGGGGGGTTTGAGAAATGTTGTTTTTACTTGGGGTGTTTCTTTTTAGAAATTGAAGGGTATGAAGACTAATACACCAAAACGAAGTAAAACCAGCTTCGCTCGTTTGGCTTTGTGAATTCACGTATGGTTGGATAAACCAAAAATCTCAAGGAAAGTATCAGGACATGCAGGTAAAAGCTCTATAATTGAAGTTGATACAGACAGTGTTAAGTCCAAACCATCATTAGTACCACACTAATGGCCGCTCCTAACACGCATATTAGCGGACAAGGTGCGTCTGGTGCCCTCTCACGATGATATCCGACGCCGTGGTTTTCCGCGAATGGTCTGGCGCTCTTAGTCTTACGCGACTAATCGTCTCGCGTCCCTGGGCCGTGTCTCAAACTTAAACAACCGCCATTAATTGATGGATAGTCTTAAGACGTCGAGATATACACATGCGGTTAGAGTGCAGCTGTGATGGACGAGGTTGCACACTATGGATGCCATTTGGCTAATAGAAGACACACTCTGCACTGTACCGAATTACATCCGTTCGATTGACATTAATAGATAACTCAACGGCCTTGCCGGACAATTTTGCAAATGGAAAACAAAACAGTGAATGGGAAAACACGGGAAAACAATATGTCAAGTCATAGTGAACTGATGAATTGAAAAGTTCAAGCCAAGTACAATTTGAAATGGCGACAATTCATTACAAGTCATCACCACACGGGATGCCATTATCAGGGTTCTGTACATCTTTGGGACTTTCAGATTATCTCGGAGACAATTCCATTGACAGTGATTTTCTCGTGGAGACTGGGAGACGTAACGCTTGTCTTTGAGTTAATGATGCTCGACATTTATGTGAAACGCAGCAGTCATGGTATGTTACATATCATGTCCACAACGGGCGCTGGGCTGGGCACGAGTAGATCAAATTTCCATTTTCACAGCAAAATTATTGAGACTAGCAACAGATAAGTAAATCCCTTTCGTCTTCCATAAGAGGCTACAGATACTTAAAATCCTTAGATGTACATGGAGGTTATATTGTGTTAGGATTTAACAAAATGAATGTTAAGGGAGTTAAGGTTCATAGACGGTGACTTTATACTAAAGGTCGTTACATGCATTCAGTTTTCATGTAATTCCTTCTGGTAACGAACCAAGGATGTCATTACCTTAAGAAAGCTATAAAGAAAGGAGAAGTGATGAAGTGTTCAATTGAAGAGGTGGGGGAAACCTTCCGGGAAAATGCTCCAAAATTGGTCAGGGGTGAAACCCTATTCACATGTGGGCCTAGGTGGAACTCTAACACGGGCCACAGCGGTGAAAGGCGAGGACACTACTTAGTAGGTTGGCGACGGTAGTAGTACTACGTCGCCAACCTAATTCACTCTTGAGAAAAGGGATTACAGAATCGCCAGATACCTTGCACGGTAATGCACCAATAGTGTTTTTAAGCTCTGGCAGGAGCTTCTAAATGTTCACTTGATGGTTGGTCGGTCTGTCGTTGGTCGGTCTGTCCTCGGGAAATTGACCAAAAATATTTCACCAAAATTGAGCAAATGCCATGCCATCGTCAGTAAATGCACTACAAAATTTATTTGTAACAATTCGTAAATTTGTTTATGAAAAATTTGGGAAAGGAGGCAACATAATGTGCAGTAAAGTTATAGTCGCGTGGTATTTTGTGTAGTGGTTGGACGGTATCCAGAAGGAGGAAATGAAAACTGACCAAAAGTATGGTGTTCCGCGGCCGCGGCCCGAGCTTGTTGATGTACGTACACACAATCATTTCATGCAAGACTTTCAAGCAAGATGGCCACAGCTCATGTTTATTTTCTAACACAACAGTCTGGGGTAATCAATGTTTAGGCGACTTCGAACGATCCTTTTACCCACGTACGTATACCCTCTGTATACTCTATTATACTACACAAATTCACAGGGCCAACCAAGCAACACCCCGTGCAGTGGACAAGCATAGGGCTCGCAGTAAGAAGGTGCATGGATCGATTCCCATAAAGATGTCAATTTTTTCCCCCAACAGTTTTCGATTTTCCCCCTAGATCTGTTATTTTTCAGTTGGATACCAATTTTATAGCACACAATTTGTTTTCTTCATGCATACTTCCATGCAAGACGACCAGAGCTTATTGTGCACTTGCTTCTAAAGAATGAAAATTCCAACCGTCAGACAGAAACTCGGGACAAGACGATTTAACCTGGTAAGTAATTCATTCAGCTAATATATCAGGTTTTTCCTTGAGTTTCCACACAGTATTTCAATCTATCTTAACAACAACAACAACAACAAAACATGGCACGAAGTGCGCAGTTCCTGTTTTCAAACGCTTCTGTGCGTATTCACTTTTGGAAATGCCGGAACATCTATTAGTCTTGACTTATTCCTGGATCGCACCAGGGAGCTTTGTTGATTAGGTATGCTGCGCTGCATGATGTACAAAGACTCCCATGGCTCCCTTTCAGGTGGTCTTCCTTCTTATTCAAGGACAGAGCTTCCCTTCCCCGATGCGTTCAACGCTCTTGATTAAAGAGCATACAAATTAGCATAGTATGAGCCGTATGCTTGCGACAACCCATCTACAAAATATAAACAGTGACGGATGGATGCGGCAAAAGGTGAGTGGACTTTCACATAGAGGAACGTTTTCCTCAGGGAAAATAATACAATAATGATACTTTACGGAAGGAATTCATCATGAGCATTCAGGCAAATTGAGATATCTCGGACTCTTAGGTCATTGACATGCTCAGACTAGAAACAAAATATGAAAAATCCTTTATTTAACCTGGTATTCAACTGAAGTCTTAAAAAAATGTGATAGAGATCGACTTTTGAAATGGGGGAAGAATTACCAAAAGGAGTTTGTAATTGTATACGATACACAAATATTTGTAAGTATAAAACGTTATATAGAACTTGGTTTACTTTTATCTCTGGCTTAACCCTAACTCCCTAGGGGGTGTGCAAAATCATACTGAAATTGGAGGATTCAGGACTGTTAGGTTAAGTATGAATTAAGTCTTAGACGGTATAGCTTTTGTATTATGAACAGATATTCGTTGTGCACTTAACTGAGCGTAACCGATCTTTAACTGACCTAGTCTATATTGCACATTATTTATAAATACAGGAGTTCAATCGACGAGTTCCCAGGTAGATGGCCAAGAATGCGCAAAATGCGACTTGCTATTTTTAAGAAAAATAAACGGCTAACACACGTGGTGACGTGCATGTTGAGACTTGTTAGAATATTTCGCGTCGAAGTTCTTCATTGTTTGCTTTCGTACATAATTTCAGGGTTTTTTTTCCAGGGAAACCAACTTAATTCCAAACGCTTAAACTGCAATGTAGCTACTGAAATCTTAAAAAGTCCTTGCTGTCGGCGTGGTTGTGTCACCCACAAGTTTTTTTTATACTTTGGATCCAATTACGGGTACAATTTCCCGAAATGCGGTAGATCACCATGAAATCATGCCTACCTAAATCTTTGATATTGTCGCCATCTTTGTTTCCAGCACCATACAATCTAGATTTACCTACTTAAAATAGTTTTCACCATTATATATTATCCGTATAATTAATATTCAATACTTGGTATGATGAAACGAAAGCAGACACATCTCTCTTTGTACGTGCATAATTAATCACAAGAATGTGATGGGGATTGGAAATATTGTCCTTATGACTCAAGGTCCACAAAGATATAAAGTACCATTAAAGCTATATTCGGTCTTGTAAACATTGATATAAACACTGCATCAGCAATGAGAACTTCCAGAAACGACACCTGCAAATTCAAAGATAGGTTCGTCCGGTTGCGTGATGTATTAAAAATAAACACGTCAGCGACAATAAATCAACAGACATCATTTCAGTTTACGAGTAATAAATCTGGGTGAAGTGTTGTATCGACGTTGTGACAATTAAAAACAACTGGAATTATGAAGTCCAATTACAGTATTGGTAACAATCCAAACAAGTCATCACATGGGATACGTATGGTTTCAGGTTAACTCATTATTTATATGCTACTCCGAAAAAAATATTTTTTCTAAAGTAAGGGAATAAATATATGTGCTTGGCCGGTTTTAAAAAGGTACTTGTTAAACCGGTCAGGGGCCTGGTCGCCGACGATGGCCCCATTCATAAATACCTTTCGGTTAAAAAGTCAAAACAAGGCAAAAATTATAGATTTCCAAAGATTTCGTTCAACAATTTTACTTCATGTTTTGTGAAACACCCCTCTATAGCTCTGTTTATGGTATGTGCCTCTTGCAAATTTCCTTATATGAAAATTGGCACGCGCGTGGCGCGTACTGCACGATGTGATGCAGAACGCAGCGGTGCGGGAAAAAAAGTGTTTAAAACCATGTATTATCAACCATTCAAAACCACCCACGTGATGGGATTTCGACCAATAGGAATGGTTAAACTGTCTTAGGTATCTATGAACAGATTGTCCGTAAAATATTAAATGCGATCAGGACGTTTCCGGTTGAAAAAAAATTCCTCAATTCAGTTGAGCAGTACCTATTCTTCAGATACCTTAATAACTGTAGTACACCTTAAAGCTACAGTCCACCATTTGCAGTTATCCATAAAATAACTGACGTAATTATTGTTGAAAAGCATATTTGGTTGAAAGATAGTAAGGGGACTAAACTCTCTGTGAAATTAGTCCTTTTTGCAAGCTGTCATTTTGAAGAAAGCAACGTTTTTTTGTATTCGGCGAAGCACGCGCAAGCGCTGACACGACGCACACGCGCGCGTGGTTGCTTTAATTCGTCGGATCGGTGCGCGACATCGCGTAGCTGCAATCGGCTCAGTGCAAACGTGTCTCGGACAGCTGAATTCAGGCCCAATTCAAAACATGATTTAGCAACTTTTGATTTGAAATCGAGATCCTAGAATGCTGTTTTTCTCGCAATATACAGCTGAAAGCTGAGCTGAAACTTCATCAGGTTAGTTGTTCAGCACCCTTCATTAGATTTTGAGCACGGTTATTGCTTTAAATGAAAAAAATGCACAAATTACAAATGATGGACTGTACCTTTAAAAGGGTTAAGGGCACATTCACAGGAATTAGTGATTTCGTTCACAATTTGAGAACCTCTATGTTCACAAAAGCACATTTCCTTTGCACGTGAGCATGGCTGTATGGTCTTAGCTCGGTCTTATTAAACCGTAATTTTCAGATGACTGCAAACATCAGACTCTGGCCTATCAGTTATAAACTCTTCGAAGGAGTCATGGTCACCAATGATAGAGCGCACCATTCATTGTAATTAGAAGACACTCATCTTTTTCATTACGCACTTGTGTCACTCTGACGCCCGTTGTAAATAACATTCGTTAATAAAAAGATGGTCCTCAACACAGGTTGTCTGCGAAGCATGTCAAATGTTCAATTTCATTAATTTCCCTTCACGTCTAGTTTAATACCTTATGAGCTCGCGCAGAGTGCTTTTACGAAACAGATTTTCTGGGGTCGTCTTTGCAAAATACATTTATGAATCATGATTGATCTTGGTATGGATTTGCGAGGAAAGCCAACGTGAAGTCCACTGATCATGTCTGGGTGAATACTTCTAGGACACGACAGCTATTACGTTATCCTGCCTAATGCGTGGGATCTGTAACAAACTTCCCCTGCACAAAACCCACAAATTTCAAGCAAGCAATATAGACAGACCCACTATAAAGGCTCATGCAATAATACAATCCTTCGATGCACCTCTGTGTCCCATTTAACCTTATTTTCAATTTTCGTTTTGCCACTTTCAAGGGTATAATGGTGCCCTTCTTTTTTTTTTTTTTTGGCGAACTCCCATGTTCACGAAACTTTGATGTCATATCGGGCAGAAACCTCAATGTTACAGCTGTTTCAGCACAAAAAGTTGCCAGAATTTTTGATATTTTGCTGTCGTAAATTTTCTTTTCTTTGGTGATTCGTTGTTGTGTCAGTACATGGCAGTAAGCCAATGAGCAAACCTTTCTCACAAATGTTTTCAATGAGCAAATTTTGGGTTCACAATTTGAACAGAAAACCCCTAAACTGAACAGTGTCTTCCTGAAATGACATCACAGCAACAGCGCCCTAACAGTGTCCGGAAAAGCATGGACATATTTTAAATGTTTAAAGAAGTGTACTTTTCAATACAATTAACCAAAAAGGGATGTCAAATAGTTTTCATACATTTAATTAAGCGGAGTAGAAAGTTGCACAAAAATGTGTTCCAAAAAAAATTCATCTCGTAGACCCTTTAAGCCCTAATCCATGATGTTTTGATCAATCGTAAGTGTGAATAATGTCCCACGTGCGTGCATGTGCACATGAAGTGAGTCTTGATCATGTAACGTGACGGCAGTGGAGTGGGCGGGTCTTAATGGATCGGGCCACTTTACTATTGACCTATCGCGGTCGAATCGCGTCAACGCAGCTTGTGAAATATTGTCCAATTACATGATATACAAATGGACGCGGAACGCGCAAAATCTGAGACAAACCAAACTTAGTGTACAAACTTCCATAGGGTTGTCTAAGGGGCGTGGCTAACTCGCAACTGGCGAAAGGTCAATTAACTTGAAGAGCGAAGTTGAAAACACGAGCCTTTCAGGAACAATGTTATTAATCTAATCCCAATTAAGTTGGCTACTTTTTCAAGTGTTCAGGCGTTAGGAATGGAGTTCCGAATGCTTCAAGTCAAAAGGTCATACCCTAGCTGCAGTCAGCAAAAATGTCCGATCTCTGTCAAAAAGCCAAGAGCACAACAAAGAAATGCTGAGGTCTTTCACTATAAGCCTTTCTTTATTGTTATGCGTAGTTCCCTCCAAACAAATGATTTAATTCCCTATGCTCCATAAAAAAATATGGCGATTTCAACAACAAATGTGGCCCAATCCAACAAAATGAGTCTCAAGATGCCAGAGCTACTTTTGATTAATTTGTTATAAAAGAATTTAACATTATGTGATTCCTCAATAGAAATTCCTCAACGTTTTAATCCACAAACAATCTGAGTATATCAAGATTTCAAACTGAGGGTTGGATCAAAATGAAGAGCCGATTATGCTGTCTGTTCTGCATGTGAACAACTGATTTAAAAAAATGTCCCTAAGACTCATTTTGTGGGATTCGGTAACAAATGAAAATCTTCTGATTCGAATAAGAATTCATTCCCCTGGATTAAAAATTCGCACACAAAAGTAGTTCTTATAAAATCAGTCACATACAAGACTAAGCAAGCCAAGTGCGAGTCAAAGGCCACAGAATTGTATTCAATAATTGATGTAGAATGCGGAGAATGGCTCTCCACTTGACTTCATGCATCCTGTCTACACAATGGGCCGGACATATTAGCGTTATTGGCTGATTTTACGATAGCACTGCCGATACGGCCAAACTACAACTTAAGTGGAAGTCAGTCAGTAGAAAAGGTACAAAGACGTGACTTGCCTATCCTCCTGTGAGACCAGCCCCCAAAAGGTTTTTCCCGGCTATTTTAAAACGTTTATCATTCGAATTCACCATTTCTAATATTCAAATTCGTCCATCAACGTCGATTTAGTGCACTTCCAATGTTAAATTTCGTCTTTTGTCAGACAATTTCAAATTCAGTTCAAGCAAATTCAAACAATGAGTACACGTTTTCGTCACGGAGTATATGATTTCGTCTCGTCCACGCCAAACCTTGTTATTCAGAAATCAAACTCAAATTGATTTCTATTTGACGAATTCGATCTCTGAATGCTGCCATTCGGCAACAGCTTAGACGAATTTGATCTGTAATGACGAATATTCTCAACCCGGTGACTAAAGAGGGTGACCAAACTTTGAAATTGAATGCTAAATGACTAAATTGGTTTTGTAAAAAGCGTTTGAAATTGTTCTGAGCGAAACTAAATGATATAGAGTTGGTGAATTTCAATGAGAAATGTTTTAAAATATATAGCCGGGAAAACCTATATTATAATTATTCCACCTACAAAACCCACTCAATGACCGCCACAGAGTCAATACGACGTGTTTGAAATTCAAACAGTAAACAGGGAGAGCACAAACAAATCAACACAAAGAAGACCCGGATATTTCAAATTGCAGACAGGGTAAAATCAATAGTTGGCTACTTTGACTTTTAAATTAAGTTCGTGATCGAAAAACACCTGTTGGAATGTAGGTTAATTTATGAACAACAGATGGTGTTCTTTTGTGGTTTATCGTCGCACATTTTTGATACCATTCTCGTGTAAAAAATAAGCACGCGGTTTGCTGTTCTTACCAGTAAATAAAGGTTTTCCCGGCTATTTTAAAAGATTTTTCTTTCAAATTCACCAACTCTAACATTCAATTTTGTTCTTGAACAAATTTCACACGCTTTTACAAAACCAATTTAGTCATTTACCATTCAATTTTAAAGTTTGGTCACCCTCTTTTAGTCACCGGGTCGAGAATATTCGTCATTACAGATCAAGTTCGTCTAAGCTGTTGCCGAATGGCAGCATTCCGAGATCGAATTCGTCTTATATAAATCGATTAGAAGAATTTGATTTCTGAATAACAAGGTGTGGCGTTGACAACATGAAATCGAATACTCCGGGACAAAAACGTGTGCTCACAGTTTGAAATTGCTTGAACTGAATTTGAAATTGTCTGACAAAAGACGAAATTAAACATTGGAAGTGCACTAAATCGATGTTGCTGGACGAATTGGAATATAAAAATCGGTGAATTAGAATGATAAACGTTTTAAAATAGCTACAAAAACCTAAAGTTAAGTGGTCATGTCAAAAACAAAAGTATTAAAATGACAACGTAGACTTTTGGAAAAAAATGCATGATGACAAAAATTATGATGTTTTCACATTATTTTCCAAATGGGCCAGGACAAACAGGAAAATGTGTGGCTATAGACTACGGTCACTGTTTGGTACCCAGACGTCTACAGAAAGTTGACCGTAAAGTATCCAGACTGATACCTTTGTTATGGAGAGCACGACTACAGTGAATCTAAAACTACTCCATCCTCTCTAAACTAATGAAGATTTACTGTGCCACTACGACTATACAAACAAAGCTTCTTCCATATCGAGAGTATTACATTTACGTGTATAGTTCAAAGAAATAATCGTCCCGTAAAAATGTCAGACGCAAGTAAATAGGTCACATTGACTACGTGCGGAATGAAAGGTTCCATCTTTATTACATTTATCATGACGTTGACCATACGTACTTTGAAAAGGGTAATGCCATGATATATTAAATCCGGAAATATTATTGACTGCTGAATCAGTTTAAAGCCACAAAGCATTGCAGCTGACCTAGCCCTGCGGAGGGGATTAAAAAAAAAAACTGAATCTTGACAATCTTTATCCAAATATGAGATGATTACAATTAATACCATTGATATATTGTCCGATCAATCACGTGATTATTGGGGCAGAGCACCCATTGGTTGATTGTAAACAATTTGATGGTATCGGTTTACGTTTAATTGCTTTAAAGATTTGCCAACTATAATCCATAACAAAAATATGCACTATTTTTTTTTATTACACAGCGATTAATAATACACAATGGCCATCTGTTCGCTTGTTATCAACAGTTGACCGAAATACGGAGGTTGCTTCAGGACACAGGATGCTCTCGGAATTACTAATGAAATCCCAAAGTCGTTCCTTGAAAACTGATTACATTTTCAAGTGAGAAACAAAATACTAGACTGGCGATTTAGTTCAACCTTTCCGGAACCCAGGGAAGTTAGATTTTCGATAAGATTAAAGAATGATTAGTCTTTCAAGTGATCAGACGGATTCTAAGGAAGCAGTGGGACGTGTACATTTGACGTTTCGATCAGTATTGAGCGATCGTCTTCATCGCGAACAAGTTTACAGCTTTAAATGTGTGTGAAGACGCGATGACATAATTTTACTTGAAATGTTGAGAATTTACCAATTCTTTTCGAAACCATCTTCTCATCACTCAGAAGCGATATTATATTTACGAATGTTACGCAATGTAAAACAGTATGCTCCTTAACAATGCGAAGCATAAAAAACAAACAAATGTGAGTCGAGTAGCACAAGTGTTACAAGCGTGGCTCCCATTCCATCCAATCACTTATAGACACACACCTTTAAAGTCATATGAAACTCTGCAAGCTCACAAAACGATTTCTTTGAACCATTTTGCCGCCAAGCAGTTTCCGGAGGACCACTTTAAGTCAAATTGGCAAATGTTTCCGCTGCGTCTGCGGATGTGGACTGTTTCAGATTTGCCTTGTTTGTAAAAAAGTATACACAGGTCGTGCCGAATAACGACGGTAATAACCCCGCATTGGTCATGCGGTCAGTCACCTCCGCATTATACGCATCAATACCAGTGGGAAACATTGGGAAATTACCATCCTTAACTCATACATTTTGTGGTAGCGTTTGTGGATTTCAGGTTTTAACTTTGATTCGGTTTTTGATTTAAGTGCCAATAACGTTACTGAGCAATTGGTTCTACTGTTACATAGCAACTGAAGCAATTCGTGTTAGAACTCTCTCGGCGGATCAGATAACCATGAATGCAAACATTGTGAATACGTGTCTTGGTATTGAGCGCATTACGTTTCAGTGTGGCTTTGAATATAATATAATAATAATAAAACCATTCTTATAAAGCGCATTTTACACGGGGTCCCAATGCGCTGAACAATTAACAGAGAAAACATTAACATTATATACAGCGTGTGTCAATAAAAACGCAGGATTAGAAACAAAAATATTAAGAATATAAACCACCCCTATTCATCATAATGTTAACCTTCTTTTCAAAGTACCTTTCCTTCTCTTCACTATGCTTTTTATCCCATCTCATTTGGACAATCCTGTCCAGAGATAGAGTACATTGAAGAAGGGTTATAAATTCCAAGCTGGTCTGATTTGTGAAATCACACATACCTAATGAAAGGTTTGAATTCAGTACAGGTGAAAGTATTTGTGGATCACAAAGAAGGACATGTGTGGCAGGATTAGGCTTACATAATCCTTTAGTCCACAATCAATGTTATTAGTCAATAATTCATGATGCTTTGAAACAATGATAGTCCAGTTATTAAATTTAAGTGATACTTATCATCAGTTGTTTCAAAGAAAGTTTTGTTCTGGTTTAATTGTCTTCAATGCATACCTGCATTGTACATAACTGGTCGTTGTGTTAAGGTCATTGAATCAGACCAACCCGCTTCAGAAGGGCTTAACAAAACTTGTCATAACTTTTGAACCAAAAGTCCAAATTCCACCAAACAAAAATCTTGTCAAAGATGAAATTATGGACAATCAAGTCCTTATCAAATTAGGCACACCGGTAGCATAATTTTCTCAGAAAAAAATCGCTTTGAATCCTGCGTTTTTATTGACACACGCTGTATAATTTGCAGTGAACAGATGGGTTTTAAGATTAGCTTTGAAAGTGTCTAGGGTTGGGGCATCCTTGATGTGATTGGGTAGTTTGTTCCAGAGGGTGGGAGCTGCAGATGAAAACGCTCACTGACCGTATGACCTTGTCGATGTTGAGGAGCCTGCGAGCAGGGATTGTGAGCTTGATCGAAGATTTCTACGAGGTTCGTATTTATGGATTAATTGCTGGAGGTAAGTAGGGACGAGACCATGGAGACATTTATATGTTAAGAGAAGGGTTTTGTAGATTATTCTCCTCTTGAAGTCCGATTCTTTTAACATTCCGTGGCATATACTGTTCTTCAAACTCGTTGTTCAAAGATAAAGGAAACAGGGATATCATTACATGAGTACTTCTGAAATTAAGATTTCATCTGGTCTATTAAAACACGCCAAAAGTGTCAATAAGTGCCTAAGATATCCGCATTAACTACTTTTGAACCATTGCCGTAAATATAATAACTAAATATAGTTAGCTAGATGAATCAGTATTCTTCAATTGGTTGTTTACAACACTGACCCACAGACCGTTGACACTGAATCGCGTGTAAGTACAAGCACCTGATATTTGATATCTTTCCCACGCGAAATGTCTTAGTAATTTGACCGATGTGAAACCCCGCAGGCATCGGACGGATTTGAATTGGTTGATGATGATTTCAGATGTTTGCGTCGATATACGGTAATGCTAACAGCAAAGGTGTCAAGTGATGTGCGGATATGACATAATCCTGCGCGATTGCAGTTGTCAAGATCAAAATTCAAATGCCTTCACGTACTTCTGTAACTTCGGTTAATGAGTTTAACAGCCGAGTCCAAACTGTCAGCACCTGTCTATTTCATAATCCAGTTTAAACGTTCTAATATACACTAATTCATCTACCATAGTTATAATCCATTAATTACGTTTAGGTGGTGTCACGCGCGAACGTAGCACGCGTTCTTAAATTTGGCATGGGTGTACTTTTTGTTGGCAAGTTGTGTTCACGCTTTTGGTTGAAGAGCACCGTTCAAGTAAGTGTGCGCGTACACGTGCCGCCTCAGTAATATCGTCTGATTGAGGTAGCCCGATTACTCCAACTTAAAGGGATGAGTTTTTCTTTAGGAACACATTTTGTGCAACATTCTACTCCTCTTAAATGTATGGAAACTATTTGACATTCCTTTTTAAGTGATTTTTTTTTATTGCAAAGTGCATTCTTAACTGAGGGCGCTGTTGCTGTGATGTCATTTCAGGGAAACACTCTTTAGTTTAGGGGTTTCTGCGGCTGTTGGTGCTGAAATAGCTGTAACATTGAGGTTTCTGCCTGGAATGACATCACACTTTTGCTCATGAATATGGAAATTCATATGAGCATAAAAACCCCAAAGGCACCAAAATACCCTTGAAAATGGCAAAACGAAAAGGATTGCATTAAAAAAATAATACATTATGGGCCCTTTATTAAACTGCATTTCAATGACCGATATGAGTCTCTTGAATCTCTTTAACCAGTGTAAGATTTCAGTCTTTGTAAGAGGGTTTGATTATTTCCGGGTACAACGTGTAACAACAAGTGAGAAATGTTGACTTGAATTTAATCAACGTTTTAGACTAGTGCTGTACCATGTTGTGTACTCGTCACACACACAGCGCAATTACCGTATATGTGATGACAACATAGCACTTGTTAATGATAACATGCCACTTTTACGTGATGTGACGATCTTAATTTGGGGAAAAAAGTTGGAAAAAATCAGAAAATTAAAAAAAAAAAAGTCTGTAGACGGATCTGGTATAATATACATGCTCAAGCGTTATGGAAACAGAAACATTCTACTTGTTCAATTAGCATGCCTTTAAGTTAATAGTGAGGCCACATACTACGAACATGTACAAAACACGGAAGGTAAATGAAAAGTTACACCACATAGCTTTTAGCCCGGTATTTCTGATAATCACGTCGCGGCGACATATCAATTCCACTCTGCGTTGGGGATTTAGATGGCGGAAATTCAAGTAATTTCGTGGCGGCGATAGGGGCAATAGTCGGGTGCCAAGATAAGGGTTTGTACGAAGCCTGCCAGACAGACAGACGGAAAGATAAGACGGGGGCACGTAATAATCAGAGGGTGTGAACGCGGCCGTCGGGCGCGCGGACACGTTCCAGAACCAGAGTATATAAGCAGATAGTGCGGAGAGGTTTGGATCGATTATGGAACGTCAAAAGGGCAAAACAATAATCACGTGGCATTGTTTTTGCACGGGTGACCTCGTTTTCGCCTTTATACTTTGCAAATACTTTCAAAAATAAATTACGGAGAATGATATATAATTTGGCAAATCAAGTACTGTATACAAAGACAACAGCAGTCATTCAGTTTCAACATAAAATGTCTTGCTTTAACCCTAAAAGGGCCGCGGGCGGAATCCGCCCCCCCCCTCCCCCTCAGCTTTTTTTCGCGATAGCCTAGATTTTTTTTTTTTCGCGCCCGAGCTGTTATGACTTTTTAGCCTCGAGCCTTGCGCATCTTTTGATTCCAAAAACGTAAAAATCTGACAACGGGTATATACGTCGTGTACACAGAGCACAATTACCATTCGTACATATAAATAATTAATTAGCCATAATTTCAAAACCCTTTGACCTATAGTAATGAAAAATCTTGGGTATGTTCATGATGAGTTGCTCTATGCATGTACTGAGTTTCAAAATGTTTGTCCTTCGATGGCCGAGATCTTGGGGGTGGAATCCCCCCCCCCCCCGACTGATAGATTGTGAAAATAACCCAGCCCTTTTAGGTTCATTTTTGAGTTTCTCACTTGTCTCCATTTTAATTTGCTATAATTGAAATGCATTCGAGGGGTTCGATATATACTTTACAAACTGGCCGTGTGTGTAGTTTCGCATTTCTGAGGGATTGCCTGTAAAGCAGACTGAGAAATTTCACAACATAAAAGGTCTCATAATTGACCAAGGACATTAAATAAATACTAAATACTAAAAATAGCAAATACTAAATACATGTACACTGGATAAATTTTAATAATGGAATAGAACTTCGAGATGATGGCCCCGAGTTTTACGATTGAAGCATTTGCAATGTACACGTAGGCCAACGCCTATGATAAGGTGAATACAATGGTTAAAAATGCTTCATGTGTTTTGTGCAGCTTAAGCGCTCCATACAATGTTTCACCAAATGACATTGAATTGATGTCTACAGGGGCAAATGCTCGTGGTTTTCAATTAATCACGGGAACGATGGGAACGGCTTATCAATCACACGAAGCATGGCGCACAGGTCCGATCAAACTAGCTCGTTCGGTTCGAGCGGAGAGTCATGATTCCTTATAATGGCGTTCATATTTAAAATGTGTTGGATGGGCTACAGAGTGTGCGTGAAATCCAGTAGGCCGAGATATTAGCTTTCTAATGATGAGCAAAGTCCGTAGATGCGGAACGAATTGGGTTCAGTATTTGAGGAGTGATGTCCGCCTCATTAATCCCCATTCCCGTATGCAACGTGTTTTTTTTTTAAAGGGACTTATGGACAAAACAAAATACTTGAAAATACTCCAGCATGCAATAAAGGTTTCAACATTGCAACTTTCACTCTGGTTTCGCGACCATTTAAAGGGACATTGCGTCCTGAAACGAGCCCAATTGGGCTACAAAATGCGCTATGAACGAAATGATGTTAATCAGAAAGAGCATTTAAAAGTAGGATATAAACATCCACACAACCATCCTTTAAAAACCGGGCGTTTTGTGTTATTCTTGTGTTATTCGTGCGAGAACAACTTTTGGGGTCCACTTTTGCGACCCCCAAAAAGTCGGGCTGTTCATGCTAGTTGTGATTCCAGCCGTAAAGTTTTCGCCTTCTGCGGACGTGTATTAAGAAACAACAATTGTATGTAATTTATGTGACACACACAACGTTTATCGTACATTGACTGAAAACGACAGCAAAAACGTATGCGTACTCCTTCGTGCCCGATGTAAACGACCGTTTTTTTCGTCTTTTCTCGGGAACGGTAAGACATTAGGTTGGTTTCCTTTCAACCAGATGTTTGAAATAGGATAAGTAAACAATCCAAAACATGAACATTTCGGGGATTTCAGGATGTAGTGCCCCTTTAAAGGGAAATTTGAATTGACATGGGAGTGATGTTTGACCGTGGTCACTTGTTTGACGAGAGGTATATTTTCAAGAAAAAATAGCAGTTGTTTTCAAAGTTTCTTGGCCGTGCAACGGAATGTTATTTTCAAGATGTCCCTTCTTACCCGCGAAAAAAAATGTACTGGAACCGGAATAAAATTAACACATTCAGGATGTAGATTTGATAGGTTTCCTTCCGTTGATAAAAAATGCCCGGAAGTTTTGCAGAGTAGAAATGATATAGTAGCCATACATTGGGGGTATATGGCACTCACCACATTTTTTTATGTGCTGCTTTCAGGACGCCAGTCAATAGGCATATATGCATTTTAAGCTCTACATTTTTCAAAATGTATACCCTAGAACCGAAGTAAGCGTATGTTATATTTTCGAAAAGTCAGGTCAACCTGTTTTACAATGGAACTATATTTCAGACGTTTCAAGAGTGCTATAGTGCAAAGCGTTATTTGCTATAGTGCTACAGATATTCCCATGCATGTTTCTATTTTGCAACTATCCACTGAACAGTAATTTGATGTCACTGCTTTTTTTCTTATAGATAATGTCAACTGGCTTAAGTTGCAATGAGAGTGAAAACGGAAATTGAGGAAGTGACAAATTTCAAGGATTAATAGGTCAAGAGAAACTACGCTGTCTTCAATTTATGCTCGTGGCTATCAATGTATATTCAGTCGTAGTGGATCGTATGTTTCACCCTTTGGCTAAAATTAAATCCGTGCATTCACACAGGGGCCAATTTCAGGGACTGCATACAGTACCATTGAAGGTTGCTCGGCAATAGTGCTGAGCGAAGACAGTCTACATGTACTTCAATACAGGGTGTCGATCCACAAAAGGTAGCCCACTTATAATCAAGATATGAACATGAACAAAGCCATGATAATTATATAATTAACTATTATAGGTGCAGTAAGCTTTCCATTGAAATCTTGGATGCCTACCTCTGGTCATGCAGTTCCATTGTTTCAAAAAAGGTATGTGAAAATCTTCTTCAGACAATTCATTATTATCCTTTTATTTTGAGGTTACCCTTTTGGGGACCCACGTATTGAAGTAGACTATATATATTCCTCATGAATGGCGTTTGGCACAATGTCTGCAAGCAAACAAATCTGCTAAGCTTGAAATATTCTGCTTAATAAAATAAACCTTCTCGATGTTCACATTGCATCATGAGTATATGGATGACAAACAAGCAATGCAGTTTTATGCACAAACCTATGGGGACAGTGAACCAGTCATATTTTTAATTTTTTTTAAAAGTATTTTCCAAAATAAACTGATCCTCGCCGTTCACCTGTATTGCATAGAAATTATAAAAAGTATAATTTGGAAATAATTTTCAGATTTTAAACTTTAAAAATTAAAGGAGAAAAAAAAAATGTTTTTTTTTTCAAGGCACACCAGTCGTCAGTCCCAGAGGAACGATTGTGATTGGTCGGTGTTGGAAGCATGAGCTTGAAATCTTGGTTCTGATTGGTCAATATTGCCAGGGTCATATTATATACATGAGTAATGAAACTAGTATCTAAAAAGGCATTCCCAAAACTAGCATCATTCTGATAAGCTATTTAAAAAAAAAAAAGATTTGTAATAATAATATTTCTAATTACAAGTGCAACAATGCGTGAAGATTAGATCATTTAATTCTTGACATATAAAATGTGGAGGAATCAAATAACAGTTTAACTGGTTCACAGCCCTATTGTTTGTGCATAAATTACCTGGTTTGTTTGTCATCCATACCCAAGATGCGTTGTGAATATTGTAAAAAGGTTTATTGAGCATGGTTATGTCCCAATATGAGCCAATACAGTTGAATTTGATTATAAACATGGGAAGTTGTAATTAAATGCCTGTGTGGTTAGACTCACCGGTATGCTGTGGTATTTTCCAGTATAGTTTCTACGCAACTGCCTGGGCGACCGTTGTTGCAAACATCAAAATTCGACTATGGAAATGCCTTCTGACAGAGAATGGTAATCATGTCCGGAGCGATTCTGTGGGATATTGGCCTGCACAATCGTCGGCAGATCAGAAGCGATGGGATGAGTTGCGATGTGCGTCTTTTTCTTCTGAAGATCGATGAAGAGCTGGCTAAATAGATCGATGAACAGCCACAGATTTCACTGCGAGACTTTGTGATGTCACTGCAAAGTAGTAGTTTACTAGAGATGACGTGCGGCTCAAACTGAGTCAGGACGCCAGACGGTGTCGATAGACTTGAGTGCGCTATCGGCAGGAAATCAAGGCATTGTATCAACGCTGCTTGTCTCTGGGCACTGACCAAGTCTGAGGTACGGTAGGTTAGACCCGTGAACTATGAATATCTTCGGGGTGGCGATCCGGCAAGCAATCAAGCTGATTGACTTAGTCGATGTCGGCAAAATTTCTTTGGGGATCCGAACTGCAGTCGAGGGGGGAAAAAATGCGATCCTATAATTAACAAGAGGGTAGGATTAAAGACAACCGTCTCATGTCGTTAGGCTGAGGGATCTAGACTATGTAGCTGTTTTACAAGTCCCAGTCTCTCTGAAAATTTAATTAATTGTTTCTCCCTTTCCCTTCCCGAATCACCAGGCCAAAAGGTCCGTATGCCAAGAATCTCGAAAGAAGACACAGTGCGCATACAGCAGACGTTGTTTATTTTAAATCAGCCGGCAAGAATTCTTCAGAATATTTTGTTCTCCTTTATCTTCTTTTCTCGGCTTGGCTTTCCGGGCTGTGCAATGGCTTTGTGAAATACGAGCCTGTCCAAACAAGAGCTATACTACAGCTGACCGGTAGTACCCACCAATTCCGACATCGTATACAACTCACCGACCGTAGAATGTTGATGTTCACTTGCAACAGATACTGAGGTACACAAGATCTAGAAGTGCATACACGCGCAGGCTGGGCTTGTACACTCCTCCGCCCAAATCACTCAGCATACAGCTACGTTGCAGCCGGAAACCCACAGGTGGAAACTTGCTCTGAACACGGAGCTATAAACTCCAGCAAATAACATTAGAGTCTCCTTCAATTACAGCCTCTGACGAAGTGCATTGATCTAGAGTCCTTCCTGACTCTGGAAAAAAACACTCACTGAAGTCTACATCCTCCTCCGAGCTGATCCGAGCCAACACACGCAGGATCAAGTAACGTGTGATGATGGGGCCAGAAGTGCGTTTGGTTTGCAGCGCAGACTGGCTGTTATATTTTATGCTCACGCGCACCACAGCACGAGTCATCCGTGTGTGACAGTGACTCGTATCTAAATACGGCCAGCCAGTGACACTGTATGCCGAAGGGAGTAAGAACGGATGATGCACGCAATGCGGTGGGCTTCCTCAGTACGATACCCGCGCAAAGTCAACAGGCAATGAAGACATATGCTACGGCTGTTCCATGCGACAACAATGGCGTCTATTTGTTGCTTCATGACGCAGGATGGAGGTAATGAATGAAACAGTAGTGAAGAGGTTTTGACGTTTGCTGTTCTTGCTGAAATCGTCTGTCATTCTTGCTTTTATTCAGTCGGCTCTTGTCTCATGGATGTTTGCATCCCAAAGTCCTAGAGAACCAGACATGTGCAGACCTAATTCAGGCAATAACAAATAGTAACTTCAAAGGGATCAATATACTGCATTTACAATTAGCATTACAAAAACTATCAAATTATTATGAAATAAATTACTATTGTTAGTGAACAACAGTAAAGAATCCTGTAAAATCATGGCACCTGGTGTGCTGTCATTGTCAAGACAAACTGTATTTTTATATCAATTTCCAACGCTGGTCGGCCGATCGACCAGCGTCGGAAAAACCCTTTTTTTTTAAATACTGCCCCCAATGTACCATATTTAGTCCGCATTTTGTTTGCAATCGATAACACACGTATGAACGGCTACAAGTCAGCTGGACGGTTCCCTGACCTTACAATTAATTGCTCCGTATAAATAAATTATATATAAATTGCTCCGTTTCATCATACGTGGGGTTCCGGTCATGGAACCAGACTACAGGAACAAGATTGTGTTTCTTAGTTTTTCCAGTGTCGACGAACACAAAACTTCAAACAAGTCAGTGTAATAAAATACAACCCCCCCCAAAAAAGTGTAAATCATAAATACATCACCTTGTTGCAAATAACGAGGTTTTGGTGAAGGTTTTCGTTTTTTAAGTCTGTTTAAATTATTTAAATCATTAAAGCATATGCCAACTTGTCATTTCTTTTGAAATATTCGTGGACAAAAATTAGGCTCTCTGATCTTTCAAGCAAACTTATATTTAACGAAGAAAAACGATCTTAAAATATACAGCGCAATACCAAAGGGAACCTTGTGCACGACGTTTTACAGCCCGAAAGTTTAGGCAATGGTATTTATCTTTTAACAAATTAAATTGACGATTTGACGAGAACAATACCTTCATGAAATATTTGCGTTTCACAGACGGCTGTTGTCAAGTTGGGTTATGAAAAAAAAGCCTTCAAAACATTGCCGAAAGTGGCCTTATGTATTTTTTCCCCGTTCCACGAAGAAGGAACCCCCTCTGTGCCCGCCACCCCCTACAGTGTTTGTTTGACTTCAAGCTCTGCCTGAGAACTGTCTTAATATCAAGGCTACCCCACGCGGCCAACAAAATTAGCTACACCTGATTTTTTTTTCCACGGCCAAGACTTCATGTTACCTCGCAGTATGGAAAGTATGTTCACCAGTAATTTTCTCTCCATCCAAGTTAAAAAATGTTACTGGTGGTCTACAAACTGTAACAAGATATGCAGAGGCCAATTACGTGAAGCTTTTCCGGCACAGACACACATAATATACAGAGTGTGGCTGAACCTGCAGAAAACAAATAATCAAAACTATTTCATTTTTTTCCAATGAAATTATATATAGGTTTTCCCGGCCAAGATTTTACAAGATTTTTCTTTCAAATTCACCAACACTAACATTCTATTTCGTCCATGAAACATTTCACACGCTTTTAACAAAAACAATTTAGTCATTTAGCATTCAATTTCAAAGTTTGGTCACCCTCTTTAGTCACCGGGTCGAGAATATTCGTCATTACAGATCAAATTCCTCTAAGCTGTTGCTGAACGAATGGCAGCAATTTGAGATAAATTCGTCTGATGTAAATCAATTAGACGAATTTGATTTCTGAATATGACAAGGTTTGGCGTTGTCGAGACGAAATCGAATAGGCCTACTCCGTTACGAAAACGTGTGCTCATTGTTGATGTTGATGGACGAATTTGACTATTAGAAACTGTGAATTCGACTGATAAACCTTTTAAAATAACCGGGAAAACTATAGTACATTAAAGCCTGACTATCAATCCACTCCTCTTTACCCCATTCCATTTGGGTCCCTAGATCCCGAAATACAATCAATCAAGTGAGAGGGTGTAAATTTGACATGAGCCACTCTCACCTGTGATGTCACCAACTGCAACGTCTATTCAATGTTTAACCCCTTAACCCAGATTCAGCATGTCCAGGTGAGAGTGGCCCTAGTAAGATTTACACCCTTTCAATTGATTATATTTCTGGATCTAGGGACCCAAATGGAATGGGTGTAGAAAGGAGTGGATTGAGATATAGTCGGGCTTTCAATGTAATATATAATTTTATTAAAGAAAAAAACCATCAAACAGTTTTAATTATTTGTTTTCTGAATGTTGCACTTTGTTTGGCACACTCTGGATTTGCTAGGGAAATAAAATCACTTGCTTTTATAGTAAGAGCAGATTACCAGCAAAAATGTTATGCAATGTATGCTGTCTTTTGCTTGGACATAAATTTAGTGAGCAATATCTACTTAAGCTGCTCCTTGCAATTGGACAAAGGTGTTTTTTTTTAAGGAGATTGGGATGTATGGATCATCCGTATCAGAAATTGAGTTTTTCCGAGGAACGCATTTTATGCAACTTTCTACTCCTCTTAAACGTATGAAAACTATTTGACATCCTTTTTTGGCTAATCTTATTAAACAGTGCCTTTCTTTTTCCATGCTTTTCCGGACTAAATTATGAGGGCGCTATTGCTGTGATGTCATTTCAGGAACATAGTGTTCGGTTTAGGGGTTTTTCTGTTTAAATTGTGAACCCAAAATGTGCCTTTTGTAAACAGTTTGCCAGAAAAATTTGCTCATTGGCTTGCTGTCATGTAGGCTACTGAAACAACAAATCATCAAAGAAAAGAAAAAAATAGGACAGCAAACTATCCAAAATTCTGGCAAATTTTTGTGCTGAAATAGCAGTATCATTGAGTTTTCTGCCTGAAATGACATCATACTTTTGCTTATGAAGTTTGCAAAATTGCATTGGCATAAAAACCAAAAAGGCACCAAAATGTCATTAAAAGTAGCAACATGAACATTGAAAATAAGGTTAAATGGGACGCGAAGGTGCACTTACAAGTACGACGTTAGACAAACTACATTACATGGCCCTTTGAGAAAGGATCAAATCTCTAGGGGGCGGCATTACCTTAATACTAAAGGAGTGCTTCTTCTGAAAACGTGTGAGCTTGCGAACGGCAACGGAGCTTCTGTTAAATATAATAATGTCTAAGAAGACATAGGATGCAAACTCATAATACTCTACCTAAGTTTAGAGAGTATAATCGTACAATGTTTTTGCTTTAAGCTTTCACCCCATCCAAAATCACAAGTTCTCCTTCTTGGAATAGGAATTTTATTTTGACTGTAGAACATAGTTCATGGTATTTAAAGGGCCTTTGCAATTTTTTTTTTATTGCAATCCTTGAAAATGCAACCTTACTTTCAATTTTTGTTTTGCATTCATAAATACCTCAGACAGTTTAGCTATTCCTATTGGTCGAAAGCCCGTCACGTGGCCGGTCTTAAACGGATGATAAAGACATGGCTAGCTGGTCTTAAACACTTTTCCAGTGTCACATAAAATGTGGACTCCTAAAAATCCGTTTTATTGGTTGAACGTTCACAATCCTCACGTAGGCATGCGCAACACTACCAGCGAGTCGAAATTTTATAGTTCTAAATTCAAAAAAAAAAACGCAACGCGCGTTCTGCGTTGCGACGACGCGCGCGCTATCTACGCGCCGCGTCAATCTCCATAAAAGGGCTTTTTTACACATCGCATTCAGCTGAACACTCACTTTTTTTGCTAGAGGGATGTTTCAAAAAAGAACAAAAGTTGAATGAACAAAAATCGGGATTTTTTTTTTACGAATTTTTTTTTTTTTAAAAAATTTATGATTTGAAATTTGAATATGTGCTCGGGTTTATCACTCTGTTTGTTTAAGATTTATAGAGTCTTGCCTGGACTTACCGCCTCCCTCCGCCTCGGGCCTCAGCAAGTCAGCACCCAGAGCGGTCTTAAACAGAAAAACAGAGTGATAAAATACATTTATTCCCTTATTTTAAACTGTAGTTTAATTGGTGCCTTTTTAGTTTTTATGCTTCATCAAATTTCCATATTCATGAGCAAAAGTGTGATGTCATTTCAGGCAGAAACCTCAATGCTACATTTTATTTAAGCATCAAAAGTTGCCAGAATTTTGACTATTTTGCCGTCGTAAAATTTCGTTTCTGGGATGACTCGATGTTATGTCAATACATGGCAGTAAGCCGGTGAGCAACTTTACTCACAGATGTTTTCAATGAGCAAATTTTGGGGTTCACAGTTTGAACAGAAAACCCCTAAACTGAACAGTGTCTTCCTGAAATGACATCACAGCATCAGCGCCCTCAGTTGTCCGGAAAAGCGTGGACAATTTTCAAATGTTTAAAGAGGTGTTCAGTAATGTAAACCAAAAAAGATGTCAAATAGTTTTCATACCTTTAAGGGGAGTAGAATGTTGCACAAAATATGTTCCTAATTTTTGTTTTCACTTCATGACCCTGTAAGTGCACAAACCTAATTATTCCCTCTAATTAAATGAGCACAACTTATGCCAAGAACCCTGTTAAAGGCTAGATTCTCCACACACTTTGAGTTCCATATCCAAGGAAAGGAGCTTGGACAAATTCCTAACCAATTTGGCAGACATATTTTATCTTTGAAAGAAGCCCTTGAATAATTAATTAAACAAAATACAGCCGCGTACGACATTGTGAGATTGACAAGACGGGTAATAATTTTACGGTTAGGCCTTGAATTAAAAGTCAGGATGTATGATGTTTGTCTCATATTTTGCAGGCCTGCGATGTAGGCCTATATCATATTGGTGATGGGAAGATCTCAATTGTGATATTAGACTGGTTCCCGGCCCTGACCCACAGCGGGGATCCAACAGTGAACAGCTGTCGCGTACATGCTGCGGTGTCCTTAAAGTCGTGGAGAGTTTAAACATTTTTGATAAAAATATATTGACCTTGAATTTTGACATGAAAGATCTTGGGTCAACTTGACTGCGTCATACTAAATTCTTGGCATGCGACAGTAAATAAAGTAATTAGCTTACTTATTTAAACAAACGAATTGGTTATTGCAATCACCTGATCTGTAAAATAATATCACGTGATATGATTCGGTTTTCAAAAAGGGGAAAGACGATGAATAGAAAGTGATACTTGTATATAAACAACTTTAATTGTCCAAAATTACACTCCAAGTTTTCTCTCCCAAAAATCACATCGAAGGTTGAACGCAGTTGTTCAATCAGTGGGGACGTCGATATAACTGTGTTTTTTGATGTTCGGAATTTATCTCCAAAGATAGCGCGTGCACGTGATCTAAACGTTATCTCAGTTTCATCCAACCAGACACTGCTTCATCCGATAGCCGTGTCAAGATTAATAGTAAACATTTTGTGATAAAACTCTGTACTGTAACAAGTACATGTATTTCATTTCTCGAGGAGCAAATCATTGCTCATGCTATCGCCGATGTTATTTAGTTTATCCTCTTTTTATTAATTGGCTTAAAGGTTTACCAGACAGCACTGCTTCATCCGATAGCCGTGTCAAGATTAATAGTAAACATTTTGTGATAAAACTCTGTACTGTAACAAGTACATGTATTTCATTTCTCGAGGAGCAAATCATATCATTTGCCCTCCCCCCCACAAACATACACTTTTTCTGTCCCCAAATAAAATAGGGCCGCGATTTGATTCTATAGTTGATTAATTTACTGTTACTGCACAGGTTCTATTGAAATTTATCCATACATAAGTTAAATTATATTAAACTAAACCATACATAGGGCCTAAGCATTTCCTTCTTACTCGTGCTTAAAACTGATTCAAAACCTATCAATTTTTGACAAAACATGGAGGAAAGGCATAGTATCCATTAAAGAGCATCATTCTGCCATCAATATTGAAACTACGTCATACATGCGCAATCTCTTCTCCAAAGAAGGGAGAAAAATGGAAGTGAAAATAGAAGGTTTCCAACTTATATAGAAGAAACTTTGAAAGAGCAATGTTATTTGAAAATGAAGTAAATTTCGCAAAAACGCCCATACTTTCAGTACATATTCAACCCGCTGTCACATTTTGAAGGAACAAAAAACCCCTTGAAAACCAGACGGTTTAGAAGTTCAGCCAAAGTTTACTCCCATTGTCTTTGTGGGCTTTGCATGTGATGGGAGGCTTTGTCGCGACCTGGAACGCCTCCAACTATCAATAGAAAATTCCAAGGGTTCGACGACACGTAGAGGTAAATGTTGTATTACATGGAGGTTAGCAGGTGCAACTACTTGTGGGGGGGGGGGTAGTTAACAATGCATTCTTGGCCCCTTTCCAGACGAAGGTATTCTTTAGACAATACAACCCGATCCGATGTAAAGTGGGTCAAGCACTACAAAATCAATACATTTTAATGGCTGAACTGGCAGCAGTCCTCCTACAACTTTTATAAGTAGGACGCGCCGTCGATATGACTATGGAACACAAAACAGAAAACATGTTAAACAAAATATATCAACAGTTCAATGTCCTTGATAGTTGAAATTCCAAATAACTCATTTAAAATCAAGCTTAGTTGACTGTACAGAAGTATTAAACTGGAAAATAAAATCACTTATGGCTGTCTTTACCACAGTGCTTACTTTGGTCCATTTTTAAATTTTAGAAACTTTCATCGGTACATATGTAACACACTCTCTGCATATCTCCTCTGAACAAGTGCACGCCAACATTTTGGAAAATGGCATTAGCAATTGCTTCCTACAAAGGGTCCACAATTACCATCTTATTACAACATACGCAGTCGCCTTCAATGTCATCAGACATGCCACATTAACTTTCCAGACGAAACAGTTTGTCAATCCGAAGGTCGTGTGCTCACTTCCTGTTATTTTCACCACGTGTGTCCCATCAAATCCAAATTCTTAAGATTTGGCAATAACCCTTGATTGAGAGAGCAACACATCTTTTGCACGCAAGTAGTTGACCCAAACCGTAGTGGGAACTTTCTTCAAGATATCCGCGGCTGGACCCATCAACCTGTCACTTTCGAATGATTGACATGGCCGTTGCATGTGTGACAGTCATTATATAAGCAGATTTCTGTAATGACTATAATCCTCGGCTGATGATTTTCTAATCAAGATCCAGTTAAAGGGAATATACAACATTTGCAAACATCGAAAAATAAAACTACCAAGTTTTTAAGAAATAAAGAAAATGGTATTTTTAGAGCAATTTTCAACGGTGGTCGGCCGACCACCGTTGGAAAACCTAACAGGCCAGCTAGACTGGTTCCTTTATCTTCAATTTTTGGCATTTTAACATAAAACTTCAAACATGTCAGTGTAACAATATTTGATCTATTATACTAACCCCTCAAATACTCCATTTCTGAAAATTACAGCAAAAGCCAATGATGTACATTCCCTTTAAAGGAGACAAGCAACTGTCTTGTAAAATTTGTCTGGGGTTGATGTCCCAAACCTCAAAGGGGTATCATATTACAGCCTCAGTCAGTCCCTGTGTGGTGTTGTCAGATGTATATGGGCGAGGCTTCGCCTCCCCAGTTTCAGACTAGTCTTGGTCTATAAGACTGGATTTGGATTTTATTCCCCTTAAACAGCCGCTCCGTGATAAGCGAGGTCGCTATATAAATCCAGTCTTGGCAATATTGGCAGCGCTACCCGGGAAATTCCGAGCATACCTCACGCTGCATTCAAGCTAATGCATGCGCATGAGTTATGCTCGGAATTTCTTGGGTAGCGCGGCCAATATTGACAAGACTGGACTTGATTCATGTTGTTGATATAGAGACCTCCACCGCCGCGGCAACTTAACCGCGTTTGTCACGGGACTGGCTGCAAAATAGGGGAATAAAAATACAAATCCAGTCTTGGACCAAGACTATATAGTTCCAGACAGGCGTTGGACAGAGTCGTGCCGAAATAAAAAGAAAGGAATAACTTAGGTCGACCCAAACAGATTTTGGTTTCATGCAGGCGAAATTTATGAGCTATTTTTCAATTGACTAGACTCTAGATTCGTTTCCGAATGACGTCGATCTTTCGACGTAGTCACTGCAAACTGTTTCACATTATTTTCATAAATTCAAATGTTTGGAATAATTTGGTTATATAGGCGCGACCCTTGAACGCCAATCTCAAACGGGTGTTATTACCTACCCAATTTATCTGTCTGTGTCATGACGCTAAGTACGGAAAGATCCATACCAAACAGCCCCCAAGGCAAAACAGGTGGAGTCATTTTTACTAGAAACGTAAACTTTATAGTGAAATCATAAAAAATCAATCCTGGCAGGGCAGTCGCAAAGGGATGGAACTATATAAGTTCTCTACCGCCTTTGCTACTTAACCATGGCGGCAGATGTCCCATCGAGATATCTGACTATTTAGTCGCGACTGTAAAAGCTATCGGCTATTTCATGTTTTTTCAGTGCTACAAATAATTTTGCCATGCTGGTGCCATTAACCGAACCGGAATGCACCCGTTGGATTGACTATCCAAGAGGGGGTTGGCAGAACGTTTTGTAAGGAGTAACAATCATAACGCTCGTTAGGTGTGTATTTTGGGCGTCCGGTATCGCTGATGACATAAGCCTTGGACGCCTGGGTGCGTCCTCAGGAGGATGTTTGGGGGAAGTGGTCTGACAGATTGGTCTAGATTCCAAGCTTGTCAATATCATCATTTTGAGATCTGTCATTCGCAATGGATACCAAATATGACAACTGTGACATTTTGGTTCTGGGTAATATTCCAATATGGCGATGCCATGAGGCAGTTTATAGTTACTGGCAACTTTTCTAAGGAAAACTCTAACGGCAAAACGACAGGGCAAAATGTAGAAGTTTCTGAAAACGTTTCGTATTAAACTGTTGGAAAAACATTCGTGCTTCGGGAGGATCACTTGGACTTGTGATTTTTGTTTTGTTTTGGTTAGGTTGTCTGTGAAAATCGCATCGTGTGAATGTAATTGTATGTTTCTAGTCGGGTATACTTGCTGCAGTTTGACGCAGATCTTCGTAATACGGGGTGCATAATTTGAGCCCCATTTTTGTTTTAATGACCCTTAATAATCAAGTATATATCAACCAACTCGGAATGAATAATTGTATGATGTCTGAAGTCACAATGCCATGTAGTGTTTCAATAAACAAGCAAAACAAACTTTCCTACCGGTTCCATTTCATCAAAATTGAACGAACTGGTTTTTGTAGAGTGCGATATAGCACCATGGAGGAACACAGTGATATCGCACTCTACAAAAACTGAATAAAAAAATAGTACCAGATACTATACAGGGGGAGTAAAAAAAAACACGAAACCCAAATGTCGGGACTATTGTTTTAGTGAAGTTTTGCATGTAGCATTTTCAAAATCTAGGATATTAAAGCCCAATTAATAATCTTTCTTTTAGTACAGGAATAATTCAAATCACTTATGTACTTTTCAAGTTACGGGGTTTTAAACACAACCACCGTTTTAAAATTCTGTCGACTCCGATCACTCAAAAGGTGTGCGTTCTTTCAGCAAAACGAAAACGATTCACACACATCCCTATGTGGTTTGCTTTCGTTTTGCTGAAAGAACACTTACTTTTTTAGATCCGTGGACAGAACTTTAAAACGGTGGTTGTGTTTGATAGTCCGTAAAAATTTGAGAAGTGCATGAGTGATTTGAATGATTCTTGTACTAAAAGAAAGCTTATGAATTGAGCTTTAATATCCGAGATTATGAAAGTGCTACATTTAGAACTTCACTAAAACAATGGTCCCGACATTTGGGTTTCGTTTTTTTTTTACTCACCCTGTAGAATCTGTTCACCCTTCTCTCCCTTTGGCAAATTGCCCTTTTTTTTTAATGAAAAAAGAAGGCACTTAACAATCGGTACTAGTACCAATTAAGCCTGCTTCACAAAATGCTTTCAAGTTGGTGAAACCGAATCCACACCTGGTTAGGCCACTGCCGCTCAGGTCATGTTTACATTGGAGACTTACCTGGCAACGAACGCTGTAGATACAGATACAGATGGTACACTAGTGGTGCTTCACAACAGTCGATCACGATTCATCAATCCCATTTTCAAAGCCAATTAGTCAGTATCCATCAACATTCGAGACAAAGTTAATTTACTGTTTACCTGGCAGGGAAAGTATTTTTTTGGCAGTGGACAGAACGGCAAAGGCACACGCGGTAACATAACGCCATGCAACTACACAGTTTTGGAAGAATGGACCACTGCGGTAGCAAAAATAGAACTGTGCCTAAAACGAGCGTTATTTTAGCAGGGTTTTTTTCGCTGTAAACTTGCGTGCGCTACGTGGTAACCATTCATAAAGCCTTTTCAGTTTCCTGCCCTCAGGCGAGCCTGTTCAAAACCAGTTTCCATTAAGTCAAGGACATGCTGACAAATGACCCATAGCTGGCCTGGACTGCACATCACGCGATTTTTTGGGTTGACGCTTAGCCGTTAGTAAATAGTGCGTATCGAAAGGCTGAAAACGACAATTAGGCATCCCCCAAAGCCTCATACCTCAGCATAGGCGTAGCCAGCGGGGGTGTGGGGTGGGGGGGGGGAGGGGAGGTAAGGGGGTATTTCCCCCCCCCCCCCAATATTTTGTAAAGCCTGCCTTTTTCCATTCAAATGCCCTTTTTTATAACGGGCTTACCCCCCAATAATTTGTTAAGAGTGCCCTTTTTTTTACGAAGTGCCCTTTTTTTCTGAACAAGTGCGCTTTTCAAAAAAGAAGTGGTGCCCTTTTTTGTGGCATCCGCCGTTTTGGGCGCCTTTTTCAGAATTTCACATGTATCGCCCTGAAAAGCACCATATATTGGCCCTGTGTGTGCATAATTGTCGGTTTTGAACAACGCCCCCATCAACAGATGGTACCAGCCCCCCCCCATGTTTTTTTTCTAAGGGGGGGGGGGGAGCGCATCCTAGTCTGAGGATCAGACATTCACGGTTGAACGTCTGATACATCACATCATGTGATGACTAGGCGCATTGACTCAGTTTCAGGAACTTTGAATTCCATAATTTTAGAACGTCATAGTGTTTACAAAATGGTTTCCTTGTCAACGATTCTGAAGCCACAGGTGAAGCCGATGCCAGGTAAAAAAAAACCCTACAAATTGTTTAAAAACGTAGCTGCCATATTCAGTGATGGACATATATGTATGTACAATGTAGCCTGCGCGGGCAGTTTGATGATCTGCACACAATTCATTAACGCAACGTGTCCCGGTGAGCGTGCGACACGTGCCTTTTTACTGCCCAGTCAGGGCCACTTGTGATCTAAAACTAAAAGGGTCAAGATGTAACTTCCGAGCACTCCATATAGGCCTACTGCTAAATCTTTGTCTTCAGGGTCGGGTTAATCTTCAAGAGAGGACGTACTACAGAATCTATGGTCACTTGAATTCGTGGGTTCCTTCATAAAAAAGGGGTATCGACGTAAAGGCCTAACGCTTAACGACGCGAAGCCAACGGAGTAACTTCGTCCCATGGCCGGCGTCGAGCAGTGCCAGCACGCTCCCACCATGGAGGAATATTTCTTCCTCCGTGCTCCCACTAGCTGCCCGCGTAATTTGTATTCTAGTCAGGTGGCTTAGATCTAATGTTCGTCAAGATCGTGACCGACTGGTCCAAAGCACCAAACTTGGCAGATAGATTCTTATAGACCTAGAGAAGACATTTAGAAGGGGTGACACCTGAAATTCTTTTACCTTGTCTCCAGATATCATCAATTAGTCTTGCCAAACATCAGCATTGATGAACTTCAAATTCACCAAGTAGCTTACTTGTACAGTAACCCTATTAAAACCCTATGCAAAATCATGTGAACAATGATAACATTGTGATATTTAACCCAGAAAACAAAAACTGGGAAAAAACGAGGTGCCCATAAATTAGGCTAACAAGTAGGTGAAGGGTTGCCTAACATGGAACACTGGAACAAGTTCAAGGAAATTCCCAAAATTATTGTTGAGAAAACGTTTTGGCGTAGACAAAATTATTGTAAACAACAATAATCTCTTATTTAGGGGGATTTCGTTGAACTTGTTCAAGTCCCTACGTTACCCTTCCCGTACTAGCCCAATTTACGGACACCACATTTTCTCGCCTTTTTTGGGTCTTTTGGGCTAAACATCAAGATGTTATCAATTTTCAATTGATTTCCCACTTATTTTTGTTAGGGTAACTATGCCAGTAAGTAACTTTGTGAATTTGAAGCTCATCAATACCCACGTTTGGCGAGACTAGTTGATGATATCTGAGGAAAAGGTAAATGCGCGTAACTTTAGGGTAAAATAGTAGCAATTTTAGTTCTTTACTATGTCCTCCTAATTATTCAGTAACTTATATGTTTTACAAAATGTTATTGAAGTAAGAATATGCAAGTAGAATCACCACAATACACTTTTCAAAAAAATAAAAAAATAAAAATATACCCAAATATGGGAATAAATATATTACACGGCAGGGATTAACGATTTATGCAAATTAGGCACCCTTCCCAAAAGAAATTTCAGGTGTCACCCCTTCTAAATATCTTCTCTAGGACTATAATAATCTATCTGCCAAGTTTGGTGCTTTGGACCAGTCGGTCACGATTCCAACCATATGCCACCTGACTATTCCTAGGAGGGTTAGGGGCAATGTCATGAGTAATTCATGTTTATCCATGAGAACGGACAATGACATCAACAGCATTGTTGTTAGTTACTCAACTAGTAACAATACATTAAAGCATTTTAAAGAACGGTTGTCGTCGAGCTACCAGACAGTAGCCTAGTGGATAGCAAGATGAACTATGGATATAAAGATCCCTGTTTCGAATCCACGTCGTCGCTGCTCATTTTCATCAGCTTTTTTTCTTCTCCAAATTTACCACTGAAATAATTTTAAATTAAGGGGAAAATAGAACGAGAACCTAAGTCTTGCAATGATTCAAAGGAAAAACTGAATTATTCATGACATTGCCCCTAACCCTCCTAGGAAAAAAAATACGCTAGATGCCCTACTATTATTGTCTTGGGTCGATCTAAACTAGAGACTGAGAACGAGGTTGGCGAATAAGTCTGTTTGCAAGTGCGGCCTCGCTTTTGTTCAAATCGCCAAAAAAAGGGCAAAGTTAGATTGAAGTACAATGCACTATTCCGAGTATGACCATTATAAGCCCCGCCCACCTTTGGTTTGTGTACATGTACATTTCTCACCGTGTTTGTGACCAAATTTGGCCGAGCTATCGTGGTCACCTGACCAAAATGCGTGATCTAATTGGTCGATGCGCACTGCTTGATTGATAGGCAAGATGAAAGGGTCCATTAGCTTTGAGTATACAGTGTAGTAGAACAGCATTGCAACAAGGCTAATAAAAACCCAATCATCGGTCAGAAATCTGTTCAATCTTTCAGGCCGGAATGTAGTAGTCGATCTCATCATAAGCCTAGTCACAAGGAAATCACAAGTCCATACACAAGTACAGAGACAATTAGGCTAAACAAACAATATACAATGTAATGCCTTTGTCAAAGCTCATTTGAATAGCTTGTGAGTTGAATTGGGACTGATGGAAGACTTGTGGTGGACTTGCAGGGACCTGTGGTGGACCCGACTACATCCCTGCTTTCAGGGGATCCAGGAGTTAAGGTTTGTAATTCACCTCCTAAGCAAAATAGAAGACGGCGTCTTGACCTCGAGATTCTGACCATTCAGCGGGCGCCTTCTATCAGTTCTTCGGTAACCCGTTGTTGTACAATCATGGGCGTCGCCGGGATTTTTCTAGAGGGGGAAAAACACCCCCCCCCCAAAAAAAAAAATCCCTGTGATATTTTTTAGCATATTCTCGATTTATCATTTTTCGAGCGTGGGCAGGGACATCCCCACAACATATTAAATGAACAGCAATTTGTTTTGCTTGGGGGGGGGGGGGGGCACGCCCATGTGTACAATGTATTACCAAGAATGGGAGCCAAATTTACCAATCAACAGCTTAGTCCACATTTCTGGTTGAAATGACGTCACAATTTCTTATTAGTCGACTCCGATTGGCTGGCGCGCGGGATCGCATCAAATTGGCATTGCTCACATAATGTCAGACGTTGGTTTACGGAGAGGACTACTCATCAACAGCCAACCGTGTCAACTCATCCAACCGAGCTTGAAACCATTTCCAAATAAAGGTATAGTCCATCATTTGTAATTTGTGCATTTTGTTCGTTTGAAGCAACAAAAGTGTTCAAAATCTAATGAAGGATACTGAACAAATAACCTGATGAAGTTTCAGCTCAGCTTCAGCTGTATATTCCGAGAAAAACAGCATTCTAGGATCTCAATTTCAAATCAAAAGTTGCTGAATCTGTTTTGAATTGTTTTGAATTGCAGCTTTACGAAATGTCGCGCACTGATCCGACGAATTATAGCAACCGCGCGCGCCTGTGCGTCGTTCCAATGCTTGCGCGCGCTGCGCCGAATAACAAATCGAACTACTAATTTAAATTTTCCTACGGTGCGTCTTAAGACGCACCGTTGGAAAGGCCTTCTTTCGTTGATTACTTCAAAATGATAGCTTGCCAGAAAGATTAATTTCACAGGGAGTTTAGTCCACTTACTATCTTTCAACCAAGTATGTTTGTCAACAATAATACGCCACTTACTTTTTAGGATGGCTGCAAATGATGGACTATAGCTTTAAGCCTGTTGACACGTCACGTAACATAACTTCCATGTACAGATACAAATCAAGGCTACTACATGTATTATGTAGACTACTAATTAAACACAGATCTAAACACCAGAGGTTTATTAAAAAAATAATTGACAGGAAATGGGCTTAGGAGGCTTCTTGGAAATGGGAAATTTTAAGGATTCCTGGATGTTTTTCTCGCCTCTCTATCGAGATGTGGTTTGCTATTCGAGCAAAACAAGAAATCGACCATGTGTTGATGGAACGCGCTAGACGAAGTAAAAATGGGTGCCATGGACCGATCCAGTAAGCACCGCCCCATGGTGTTCTGACCAATCACAGCCGTGATTTATGTCCGACGTGCGTGCACTAAAGTCCGACATGCGTGCACGCGCGTATGATGCGCGCGGAAGGAAAATGCAGCGTGGCATTGGAGAGGAGCACGTGTTAATTTGCCCACGTGCGCAGTGGGAGGGGCTTACTGGATCGGTCCATGGCAGAGACTGCAAAATCCCGAATCAGAAATCAACTACAGTACATGCAATGCGTTATCTTTGGGTGCATTCTCGTCGCCCTTCACAGGATTTAGCCCCACTAGTAATACCGAGGCCACACTAGTGGGGCTACACAGGATTGTGCTATGACCAACAAGCAAATGGAACAAAGGAAATAATCATGTGTTGATTAGGTATAGTTACTGTTACTTCGAAACTCAAGTGATAAAATGTCTTCATTATACAGGATGGCCTGAGCGGGAAAGCAATCCGACGCAACATCCATCGCATAACTTACTGTTCGATTTTATTCACCTTTACAGGGTCATACTCAACGAGGTCCTACAAAAACATTCTCGTGACCTTAATTACTTGTAGGCTCACCTGTGTTCAATTTAAAAAAAAAATGAATTTCTTCACGCGGTGATCAACGTGTTCAGATTTAATCTGAGTAATTTGAAACCACAGGCTTGGATTTTGCAGTTTTGTAGTAGAGTTCATCACGTCCTGTAAAATATGAATAAAACGTTACTTCACAATCCGGTCACACGCAACAAGCAATGAGCAATTAAAGCTATAGTCCATCATTTGCAGCTATCCGAAAAGTAACTGGCGTAATTATTGATGAAAAACATACTTGGTTGAAAGATAGTAAGGGGACTAAACTCCCTGTGAAATTATTCTTTCTGGCAAGGTGTCGTTTTGAAGTAATCAACGAAAGAAGGCCTTTCCAACGGTGCTTCTTAAGACGCACCGTAGGAAAATTTAAATTAGTAGTTCGTTTTGTTATTCGGCGAAGCGCGGGCAAGCATTGGCACGACGCACACGCACCCCGGTTGCTATTATTCGTCGGATCAGCGCGCGACATCGCGTAGCTGCAATCGGCTCAGTGAGAGGACGCTGAATTCAGGCGCAATTCAAAACATGATTCAGCAACTTTTGATTTGAAATTGAGATCCTAGAATGCTGTTTTTCTCGGAATATACAGCTGAAGCTGAGCTGAAACTTCATCAGGTTAGTTGTTCAGTACCCTTCTTTAGATTTTGAGCACTTTTGTTGCTTCAAACGAACAAAATGCACAAATTACAAATGATGGACTATATCTTTAAATAAAGGAATGTCTTTGTATACGGTTCATTTGAACAATTTGTGATTGACATGGGACTGGACTTTGACGACTTCTGATTGATGTTATGGACTCGGGTACAAGACAAGATTCAGATTTTTTTTTTTAAATTCCATTTTTTACATATAATGAAAAAAAGGTGATCAGAAAGATATAATTCTATGAACAATTCTTCAAATCAAACCTTCTCTCCTTGAAATCACACAAAGCTGTCATGTCAAAGAGTGCATTTTGATTCCAACCGAGGAACTTATAAAATTTATATCTACCATGGTTTCTATTTCCCGTTCTAATGGATCCTTTGAATATAATGTACATGTATATGTATTTACTTAAAACAACGATAATCAAAGTGTCTCAAAATTTGAATGTATTACACGATCTACATACAATTAGCAACAACATTTTACCAAACAACCATGCAAAATAAAACAATAAGCCTCCATCATTAAAAAGTACAGAAATAAATACAGTCGAACCCTGATCAGAAGAGCATTGTTAATACAGTCTTCTTATAACAAGCAAAATATTAGGTCCCAAGTCTTTTGTTTTTCTTTGTTTTCCATTATTGCATGGTACCTGTTATAACAAGTAATTTGTAAAGTCCAAAGGACCTTGTTATAAAGGTGTTCGACTGTAAACAAAATTACACCAAACTCCAAAAGAAAACCTGCACCTTTCTAATTTGCACATAATTTACAGATTGGGCAATATTAGTTGTACACGGAGCATCACAAGCCATGATTCTAAATTGGGCAGCAAAATTCAAGATGTAGAGTGTCCTTAAACATAAATTGAAATATTAGCTGTCTTCACCTTGCACCAATCTTGAAAAGTGTGTTATCGATTCAAGACACGTGTAAAAATATGAGTGTTTACGAAACCCTGGCTCCTCCTTCGACCTTGTCTCCATCTTCAGCCCAAAATTCACAAGAATGCTGTTCCGCTACATCCCAAATATAACTCTATAGATGTGATCACACATGAGGCCCCCTGTTCATCCAGGAGGCCCCCTTCAATGGCGCAAATACATTGAACCCATATTGTGCAAGCTATTGTGCAAAGCTACTGCCCCATGACGGATTACCCGAGCAGTAGCTAGCATAATGCCTTCGTCATTGAAAGGGGCCTTCGTGATAGAAGTAACAGCATGCCCGAATTGGTCTTTAACAGAAAGCGGACCAGTATTGCAGTGGAGTCTCTCAAGTCATGGGACTTAATTAATCATGATGTTGTAGCCTGAAGCCACAGCTGAAGACGAAGCCAAGATTTCATAAAACCCAGAATAGCCACAATCTGTCTGTGGCTTATAAACAGGCTGAATGTGTGATGACGTCAGTCTTAGTCAAGCCATTGTGTACGACTTACGACATCATTGTCATATGTTGCCACGAACCACAAGAAGCTAATACGTTTTCAAGTAGGTAAATTAAGAAGGCTTCTTGCTTTGACGTCATCACACAGTCACAGATCCTCCTGACAGCTCTTCGCTCTGCTTTGAATGAGAGCTGCATACACTCAAAGGTCATTTAGAAGTACAGTCGTACCTTGACAAGAAGAGCGCTGTTAATACAACGTCCTGCTTATAACAAGCAACACTTTAGGTCCCAAGTCTTTGTTTTTTATTACTGTTAACACAAGGTACCTGTTATAACGAGGTAATTTGTAAAGTCCCCAAAACCTTGTTATAATAATAATAATAATAATAATAATAAAGAAGTTTTATAAAGCGCACATATCCACCAAGGTGCTCAGGGCGCTATTACAATGAAAACGAAACAAAACAAAATCACTTTAATTACGAAAAAATGTTATAAAGGTGTTCAACTGTATACAGGGCACTAGGGCAGGGCAGCTTTTTATACAGCAAAGTTATCAATTTTACAAAACCTGTATGGGACCATTTTAATGGAGCGTCTAACCAGAACAATAATACATGTAACAATTTGGGGGCTAATCATCCTTACTCGCAGCTGAGAAGCAGAACTGCCAAGGACGCGGCTACAATGTGGTAAAACTGAAGGCATGTAATAAAGGCGCTTTTGGTAGCCACCAAACGACCCGTGTCTGACCACTGCGCACTGCCAGAGATCGAAAGTGTTTATTTTTGCGGAGGGAGGAAACCTGGAGAGCCCGGAGGATCCTGGAAAACCGAAGAGCCCGGAGAAAGGCCTCTAGGCACAGGAGAGAATCAACGAACAACTCCACTCATAATGGTCCGACACCAGGAATTGAACCCAGGCCACATTGGTGAGAGGCGAGTGCCTTAGGCACTAGCCACCCACGCCACCCTAAAAAGAATATCGAGTAGCGAACTCACGTGCTCAGTAAACATTAACCAGTCACGTTACACACATATATACACTGTATAACATTTACATGGTAACCTGTTCTGAACGAGTAACTAATTTTTCAATGATTAGCAAGTTCCTGTGTTGGCAGCTCCAAGAGTTACGCCCAAGTTGATGTATCATGCAAAACAGAACATAGATTTGTTTAATCTGATTATGCTTGCATAAGCTTTATATACATGTAAGCCCCATAACTTTCATCCTTAATAATTTTCATGAGTTATTATATATAAAAAAATCCTTTATATACAGCCAACATTTTTTTCTCTCCACATTTGACTGTTTTCCATTTCAAATAAAATTATTTCAACAGAAATTATTTCAACAAAACAGTACCCAAAAAAAATCCATTTCATGTTCACAATGTGTGTAATCGTTAGGGAAATTAATCTTTCAAACTTCTGTGCCAAAGAGATCTGTTCCAAATTTTAAACAAGTACACCAATTAAACTCTACATGATGCTCACAGTTCCAAATTTTTGCTCAGAATTTATTCTTTGTTTTCAAGTTTTGTATCTCTCCAGCACACATGCTGCATAATCATTTCAGGCTTTCAAATTTGGTTTTCACACAGGAATTCTAGTATTTTGGTATATTTCCGCACAAGGAGCTGCATGTACATGTGTAAGACAAAAAAAGTCAATAGCCCTACGCGGGTATTATTTTTAAAAAATAAAACAAAAAAGTAAATTGAATACAACATAACCTGTGGGTCTCTGCTGATGGTGAACCAGCAGTACATAAATGCTCGCGGTTACAATATTTACAAGTCGGTGTACAATCGTTGATCCATATCATGAAGTTTGCATGGGAAAACGGCTGCATACTTTCACAGTAGCGGGTGCAGCTGGAAACTTGTCCTATACGTGGGGAAAAAAAACACAGACAAAAAGGCAAATTATTTTTACTATTGCAAGTAGGCTTAAACGGTACAAGGTACATGGGCATTTCCAGCATTATGAAAGGAAGTGTAACGTCCGTGACTGAGTGGTCTGAGGTAATTAAGGACCCAAAATATATTATTATTGTAAAACACTTCAATAATTTTGTGTTTCTTTCTTCTCCCAATCTCTGTAGTCTCCCAATCTTTGTATTTAGCCAGTGTAAAACATAGCTGTAGTTGAGGCAATCACAACTTTTCACAAGTCCAGTCACACGTGAAAAGGAATGAACAATAACTTGCAAAGGAATGCATTTGGTAGAGTTCATTTCAATGACTCCTGTCTTAATTTTAGGGCTGGGTGACTCATGATAGACTTGTGAGGACTTGTGAGGACTTGTGACAGGCTCGACTACAACACCAATGTAAAATGCAATCTACGAGATAAATAAAATCAAAACCAGTCAACTCGACAAAAGACACTTTTCTGAAGGAAGTTTTATTAGGATGCGTAAATCTCAGAATCTCAGACACTGTGTCATTGCTATTCAAGACATGGCTGACCTTTCTTTCAAGAACCTACATGCAAGAGTCCACACATAAGCCCCTGACCAGTGACCATCATCCCCGTATCTAAGTCACGTTCAAAGCAGTCTTTCTGCAGATACACCGTCATGTTTTTCTGGCATTTAAACTTAAAACCGTCAGAGTCTATAGGGAACTCGTTTTTTTTTGCAGTTGGATTTATTGATCACTCATCTGTGCTTTGCACCATCCGGAGAAGGATTACTAACTTATCTCCAGCTGATGGATAGATGTCCACAGTCTGCACTAGAGGTACATGAACCTTCAGGTTTACGTGCACTTTGGCCCAAAATGACCCCAAATGTTTTGTTATCACTGAAACTGAACGCTTTTGTCTTGTAATGTTCTTTTTCAAGATTTTTTTTGGGTAATTACAAGTACTGACATTATGCACGTACGCTCTTGCCAAAAAAATGGAATCATGGATGCAAATATCTGAGAAAATGCAAATGAAATTATAAAGTGGTGCTTACATGTACAAATCTATATAGCGCTTTACGTAAGGTTTCAAAGCGCTTTACAATTATTATCCCTGTTCATCAGGAATGAGACCATTTTTCTGCAGCAGCTGGAGATCAGCGCAAATTGGTATCTACCTTCACAAATACCCATTTACACTCCTGGGTGAAGAGAGGAATTTTTGTAGTTAAGTGTCCTGTCCAAGAGACAGGAACACAAGCACCGTCACCATGTTCCCCGTCAGGATTCGAACCCACGTACCACAGCACGCGAGTCGAACACCGTAACCATTGGACCACAGCGCCAATAACAAAAGGGATTCAAAGCATCTTCCAATTCATTATGCAGTACAACATTACTTAGCATTTTGCCTTTGCACGATCCTACAAGGCCTGAAAGTTCAGCATGGTCAGGCCCCCTTATTTTTTTTTACAATTTATCCTATCAGTAGGCAGCATGCAGTGGCTTTATTTTCTCAGGTTCCCGACCAAATAATAATATTTGGCTCCGACCACACACTCTGTAGTTTTGCCATCTTAGGCTCCATCCCCATAAAGACTTGGCGTTCTGGCACGTCTTTCCCCCGTTCCGGACGGTAAGTCTGCCGTTGTTAAGGAGGTAGGCAAGTTCTCATGGCATTTATATTTTTTTTTACGATGTAGAATACCCTGCCCAAGACATGAATGGATTGGAAATCATACCCAATCATGGTGGATCCTGAATTATTAAAGAGAGATAAATTACGAAGAACCACATCGAAAGCCTGAAACCAAGCACAAGTTTTAGGATGTGACGAACACTTAAGCGATCCTAAGGGCCATTTGGATTTTCTCCCCAGATTGATGGGAGTTCTTTTTGGCATAAAAAAGAGGAAACAAAATGGCCAGAAGTGATGATGTTCCCCTTCAAAACTTTTATTAAATTGGATACACCAAAGAAGCGCAAACTAATACCCGTACTGAACAAACATGTTTCCCACTCATCCGAAAAACATAGATCCCTGCTGTAGGAAGTCACATGCATGTTCAAGTAAAGTAACACATTGTTACAGTTGTCCATGGAGTGTTAAACTTTTCCAAAGAAAAGGCGCAAAGTTTCTTTTAAAAAAAAAAGGAAAAAGGCAGTATTTTATATTATTATCAGATCAATACATACAAGTACATGTGTATAATGGTTCTCGTCATTCCTCTTCGTTTTAACAACTCACAAAAGTTCGTCTTCTTCTTTTTCAGCACCCTCCCACCCCTTCCAATCAAAAATATTTATTACCATGCCATCGCTAGGGAAAGACAAAAAATAACAGTAATGACGGGCAGGCCCTTCGAGAACCAAAATTTACGATTTGCTAAATTCAATGAGAGCCAAACTGCACTGGGTGAAATTTGTTTTCAAAGCATGCGTGCATTATTCAAAAATAATGCGTTACAATTCCAAAATTATGTAATATTCTGGTATTTTACAGCAGCTAGCATACTGTGTTTATTTTTGAAATTACTGCCACGGTATTTCGCGATTCTAGGGGTTTGTTTTGCAATCTGATACGTTTGTCTCAATCCTATTGCGCTAGTTCACAAAAGAGTTTCGCTATTTAACAAGTGTTTCGCGATATTCGCAATAACACTTTTACGTTTTCACTATTTAAGCCGTGCAGAAATCGGCCTCCGCACCATACAATGGTAATTAACGGTAAATAAAGCCGTTCTTAAGTAGATTTTGCACGAGATTTTTTATTCTTAAGTTGAAATTAGGCAAACGCTGAGGCATACACTATCGTTTGGTGTTGGAACGATCGATGTCTAATTAAACACATAAAACAAATAATTCCTTAGCGGGCGGCTAATTATTGAACTTTAACTCGTTCTTAAGCACAAAATGCACGGGAAAATCCATTCTGAAGTTGTGGATCCTGCATTTTGGTCACGTTAATTAGCTTTTAGTGAAGGTTTCGCTCTTGTGCTCAACATTCTAATTAACGGTCAATAATTAGCTCTAATTAGACCATTCTTAAGCATGTTATGCACGGGATATCTCATTATTAAGTTATTTTTCATTGATAAGTTAATCGAATACTATCTTTTCGCGTTGGAACCGTGCTTGTGCGCGAAATTAACAGTCAATTGGGGGGGGGGGGGTCTTTAGGCGGTGCCCCCTCACAAACGCACGGGGTGTGACACTTAAGAATGACGGTTTTGAAGGTTGGACACCCCCACCTACTCGCTGCCACCATCAAACCTTTTGTGCGCTATATATATATTCAAATTAAACCTCACTGGGCTCTTGGACTATTATGCTCATTGCTGTTAATGAGACACCCTATTACAATGCGGCTACTGAAAATGCCCGCGGGCTAATTAACAGTCTGTTTCAGTAGCCCCGCTGGCTATCGTGAACAAAAATGTGACCAGAATGTGTCAGGCTTCGTCTAACGAGGCTGGTCTTAACCGCTGCCCTAATTCATTCATCCCCGGTGATCACACCTAGCTTCGTAACTGATGTGCGACACCTCGAACCCCTAAAAGGCGACCGTCACGTCACTCCATTCGACACTGAATACTCGAGGTGGCTGGGCAGACAGGCTGGGGCCATGGAGATGCCACACGTAAGCCATCCACGTTGGATTTAAAAGGATGAAACTTTTTGATGTAATCATTGAAAATGAACCTTTGTATTCCAATTAGAATCTGTTGTCATACTTTATTTTGTCACTTTAAAGGGTGTGTTGGTGCCTTTTTGTATTTCAAGCTAGTCTCAATTTGCATATTCATGGACAAAACTGTGACGCCATTTGGGGCAGAAACTTCAGTGAACATTACAACTGCCTCAGCGCTGAACGTTGCAAAAATTTCGAATTTTTGAGTCGTAAATTTTCTGTATATTTGGTGATTCATTATTGTTTAAGTACATGACAGTATTAGTCACTGAGCAAGCTTTAAGCATAAATGTTTCCAATGAGCAAATGTTTTTGTTCACAATTTGAACAACTTATGTGGTTGTCTTTAATACCCTACTCAGCTCTTGAAACAAATGGGGCATTGTTCAAATTACAGGAATTTGGGAGCTTTGGTGGGTTGATAACTGTACAAAATTGAAATATTTAAAATGTACAAAATAAGTCAATGGGTCTATGGGTTCGTGCACCAACAGAGAGGGCGCCCTTTTACCTAGCAACGACGTCCCATGGGCGGGACATTTAGCTGGTTGACGCGCACCGTTCATTGTGTGTGACGCATAAACACCATGGGATTTGTACTATGTACACGCAGTGGTACATGGTATGGCAGCGCGTCACGGCAAAACTGCAGTCACCCCCATACCCAACTGTGCTTTCTTTGCCGGTGAGGGGGGTACTTGTGAACGGAGCGGATACATGCACACAGCCTGATTTGATTTCGTCAGACTCGGGACGTTCCATTGGAGTGAGGGAAAATTGGAGTCATTTTGAGGTGTGTGCTTGGGTAGTCTTGGTCCAAGGCTGGATTTAGATTTTCTTCTCTTAAGTTGTACCATGGAGCTGCGAGGTCGCTATCAATAAAATGAACTTAATCCAGTCTTTGCAATATTGGCAGCGCTACCCAGGTAAATTCTAAGCATACCTCATGCGTGCTGTATGCAATCTAATGCATGTGCATGAGTAACCCCAGAAAGTGCTGCCTTTTTCAGATGTCTAATTTTCGTGAAATTTCATGGTGAAATTTTGATACGCAAACGTGTGCAAACGAATCTGGAAATTTCACAAAAAAAAGACATCTGAAAAAGGCAGCACTTTCTGATTAGCCTATAAAGAGGGTGAATATGCTTCTAAAGCAAAAATAAACTACAAACTAAACCTACATGTAAATGTGAAAATCACAATTTGACAAAGTGTGACATGTTTTTGAACATGGTGGAAGTGTGGCCTTTATTTACGGAGGTAGTCCAGTAAATTGGCCACATTTATGGGGTTAGTGCATGCGGTACATTGTATGTTTGGAATTTCCTGGGTAGTGTTGCCAATATTGCCAAGAATTTGATTCATCTTGTTGATAGAGACCTCTACCGCCGCAGCAACTTGTAAAGCTATGATTGTCACGGGGTGGACTGGCTGCAAAATAGGGAAATAAAACGACAAATCCAGTCTTGTACAAAGACTAGTGCATGGGGTGCTTTTGTTCCATGAGAATGTGCATAGGTACCGGTAGACCACGAATTCATTCACTGGTAATGAATTAATATTGACAACATCATCTCTAAGAAGGCTGCTAAATGCAGTGGATATAAATGACATGTACATGTAGTTTACTGGAGTGCTGTGGCCTAGTGGTCTGGAGCACTGAATTCGTGGTCTGCGGGTAATTCTGCAGGTTGTGGGTTCGAGTCCAGCCTGGGGCTATGGTGCGTGTGCCCTTGGGCAAGGCACTTTGGCACTCATTGCTTCTCCCTGCCCACAATTCCTGTGAGGGCAGAGATGGTTATTGTGGTTGATTTTAGCTGCTTTGTGCGAAAATGGCAGCATCGAGCAGTATATGTACTCCCAAAGGAGCTGAGATGGTATTTGGAATGTTTCATTAGCCCAATGAGTAGGGTAATAACGATGTAGTGCCGATGTAGCATCAATTGTGGTGGATACCTGCTCTTCATAAATACGCATTATTACTGGTTTCGGGTAGTGCCACGGTTTGGGTAGCGGCCTGTTTATGGGGGAAATTTGCAGTTCGGTCGCGCATCATCGTGTTGCCATGCTCTATCATGCATGCACACATGTAGTGTACAATCTCAATTTAACTTGGTAATAGACTTAAAGCTTTTTGGTGCATGACGGCATATAGCTTTCCATTACATTTGTAAATTACCAAAAAAAAGGGACCCTGCAAAACCAATCAACTGGGGCTGAACATATTGGGGGTTGTACGTGTATGGTAAATAACATTAGAATTTTATTAGCACTGTATGTACCACGCTGCATGAGAGATCGTGAAAATTTCACTCGGGTGGGACTCCAGCCCACTACCTCATGCTTAGTAGTACAGACGTCTTAACCAGTCGACCACTGAGCTTGCCGGGGTCATCAGCAGTCGACTGAATGGGGCCGTATCATAAGTCCGACGCCTCATAAGTCCGAAATTTTGGACTTATGAGGCGTCGGACTTATGAGGCATAATATTTATTTATTCCGCCTCATATTGTAGGTCCGACGCCTCATAAGTCCGACGTCAGAAAAACGAGGCATTTAATTAGTCGGACCTACGAGGCGTCGGAGCTATGAGGCGTCGGACCTATGAGGCGTCAGACTTATGAGGCATAACATTTATTTATTCCGCCTCATAGGTCCGACGCCTCAAAAGTCCGATGCCTCGGTAAGTCCGACGTCGGAAAAATAAGGCGTTTAATTTGTCGGACCTACGAGGCGTCGAAGCTATGAGGCGTCAGAGCTATATGAGGTGTCGGACTTATGAGGCATCGGACCTATTAGGCCCCGGACCTATGAGGCCCCGGACATATGGGCCTTTATTTAGTTAGGGAATGTGATTTTGTCGGACTTATGAGCGGACCCCGATTGAATTAGATGTGGCAGCGAGTGCCGCAACGACTTGTCTTTTCTATATGCAAAGACTACTGTGTTGGTGCGATAGTAAGTCTGTCTCTCAAGGGAGCGCATACTTTAATTGAATTGGAACTTACACAATGTCTTGGGGAGTCAGGTTGGCGCAGAGGTTCTTCCCTCCCCTTCTACCTTTGTGGCCGGGGTTCCAATCCCAACCACGCTGACATGTGGTTGGGTTTGCACCCCTACCTGATTCTTCTCCCCAGAATATTATTTTCCCCATTGTTAATTTACTCAACTTTCATTTTCAGACTTGGGAGCCACGGTGACTTTGGCACTTTTGAAGAATCCTTGGCTCCTTTTCCACAAATTAATAATCATTCATAAATACCATAAAAGGAGATTTTCGGTACTACGCCCCCGAGGCACATACCATAGACATGGCAAGAGGGCAACATGAGGTACAATTATTGAACAAAATAGTTGGAAAATTGTGAATTTTTGACTTGTTTTGACTTTTATGCCTGAAAGGTGTTTATGTTCGGCTCGGGCCATTATCCGCGACCAGGCCCCTAGCCGGTTTTAAACGTACTTGTTTAATACCGGCCAAGCACATATTTAGTTGGCAAGGGCCATCAGCACCGTTCAATCCTTTGAGAAATAAGAGAGAACTGAACAAAGCTGCTATTAAAGTTGCAAGTCCAAAGAGCTTATAAATTCCATTTAGGTCAAATCTTTCATGCAATGAATCCACATCAGAAACCTTATCCAGATATGCAAGTCCAAGTTCAACAACACAAAGAAAAGCCAAGTGAAATGATATGCCTACCCTTCACAAGCTGTCTTTACTAAGATGCTGCCTGTTCAGTCCGGCTCCTGGTGGTTAAAGACAAAAAAACAATGGTGACACAGAGCCAGGGTGCTAGACATGGATATAGGGTTTCAGCATTTTGAGATTCACTACATCGTAGTCAAGGCTTTCACTGCACACAAAAGCTTTAAACTCTAGAATATCTCACAGATCCTAGTCTTTGTTTGATCCCATGAGTACATGTACATGCTGTAGAGTGATTTTATCTTTTTTGTTGCTACACGAACAGAAAATGGCAAGGGTCCCGAAATACGATGCCTCTTTATTGATTAATTTGTCAAGTGCTTGATCAGAATTTGATCTCCTGCTTTTTTGAGGCAATAGCAATGGAAAAACGGTTGTCTGTTTATTGCTTCCATTATGCTTATCAGACACGGGAGTTTGTTTTTACATGTACCTAGAGTAGTACGTGTATAATGAGAAATCCATAAATAACAACTGATTGCTTTTTGTCAGTCTAAATTATAAACATTCTATCAGGGCCCAATTTCATTGCGCTGCTAAGCACAACCAATTTTCTTGCTAACAGAGCCTCCATCTATTTCATGGAGGCCATAAGCAGTAAGCACAGCAAAAGGCAACTTGCTTACCTCAGAGAAAAAAGTTGCTTAAATCAGTGACGTAAAAACAGACATCTCCATGTGTGCGCAACTACATGTACATGTAGCTGTGCTTAAGGTTAGCACTCCTTTCTGCTATACTATAAGTTATCCAGCGGCCGCTAGTGGAACACGGAAAAATGTAGTGTGTCTGTGTCCGGCCGAGTGGTATGTGGGACACAGACGCACTACATTTTCCATGTTTCATGAGCGCGATCGCGATAATGAATTTATCTTCAAGCAAACTTGACGCACAGTCATGACAGTAAAGTTGGAACTAGCTCGCTTTACGGGAACCTTTTAGTTGTTTAGCACCTGCAGCTGGAATGTCGCTTGTACAAAATTTTGGAATAGCGCAATACGCAGGGTGCGATATGGACCGTGCGATACAGTATAATATCACACTGTTGTTGCCATGGATCGACCAATCAGGATCGAGGATACAAATTTGCTTGAAGATAAATGTAGTTAGAACAACTTTTCTGCCAACTGTAAGTCAGCGCCATGAAATTGGGCCCTGGTTACAATATGGATGCGACAGTTGGATAGACAATTCCCATGATTGACACTGTTACGCTATCTACCAGTAATTATATTTTGAAGCTTTAAAACATTATTAGAATTGAGTTCAACAAGACTTTTGGGGAGAAGGTTTGGTCAGATGCATCTTGTGAAAAAAATGTTACGGTACCATGTTAGTCCAAGTATTAACCTAAACATATTGAAATACATTTATCAAGGGGAAAAAAACACACACACACACACATGTTTACGTTACATTCCAAGTGTGGACATTCCCTTGGTTTCGTGTAGTTAAGAAAAACCAGTGAAAAAAAAATCATTTTTCTCAAACTGTGAAAACTCTTTCAACTCAATTTTTTTCTATGATCCCCTTTAGTGTTTCTCTTCATTTTGCCACAGATAAACCTAACCCAAAAATGCCTCTAAACCTGTTTTCCAGAGAGGGTAAAACGTTATGTGGACACGGCTTAGTCCACATAAAGTCAAAACAACCGGCATTATGTGGACATCTTTTGTTCACAAGTCCACATAGTGAATGTAATACAAACTCGCACATACAGTCGTGTTTTACTATACTGCCGAGGACAATGCTTTGTTATTCCCTTTGTCCATGTAATATAACACTCTCCCATAGACTAAGCACACAAACCTACTACAGAGGACCGTTTCCAACAAAAGACACAACTCCCGAGGACTGAAAGGATCTGTTGTTCTCCCTTTGCGTGTCAGTCCTCGGGGGTTACGTAGAACACGTATATTTATAACAACATCTGCAGAGATTGTCACTTGATGTATTCATGGTATTACTTACAAAATGTTCACATGTGCATCTGAAATGTACATGTGCAATGATGTGCACCAGAGACCAGAAGTCATTCTACAATGACTGAGGTGATGGCACTGTGACGCTTTGACGGTGTACGTAGTCTTCAAAATATGTACCACAATGTTAATGGCCAAATTTGCGGCGTCCCATTAACGCAATCAAGCGTGCACTCAGATCCTTGTAAAAAGTATTGTTGCCCAAATGACTGACAGTGCACCCAACTTGTAATTTAATTTCTGCGGGCGCGCGCAAATGCGGCGAGACTGAGTGGTGCATTTTTTTGATCAGAAAAAGGAAATTTAATGTTGGTCTTTAGGCAGCAAAGCCATCTGAAGTCTATTTACCAGTTGGTGGAGAAAAGATTCAAAGACGGAAATAAATCTAATTGAAAGTGCTTCTGAGTAGAAATTACTTTGACTTATTCGAGCCTCGGAACACTCTTAAGTGCATCAAACGCTGCCCAATTTTTGAAAGCCCTTTTTTGTCTTTTGTCCTTGGCTGTCAAAATCTTAATAACTCAACGTTGATGCATGTCACTTGAGCAACAAAAGGCTAAAAAAAGCCTCTTTATACAGACAAATTTCAGAGAGTTTTAGGCCTAAATCTAATATTCTGGTTTCCCTCCTTTGAGTGGAGAACAATTTGAAACGACTCTAATGACTGAAATTTACTCCGGGAAGCGAAAATTTCAGCTCTTAACCACACTGACTTCACAGTAATCAGATAAGGAGACGCTGATTTTTTTACCTCTTAATGCGAGAGCTTTTAGATTTATGGTTTCTGAAGCCATTCAAAAGAGGAAACCCATTAGACCAGATGATTTGATAATCCAATTGTCTTCAGTTAAGCTTAGAAGCGGAAGTAATGTGATGTGATCTCAAGGTTATGTTCTTTTTGTTTCTTTTCTTTTAGGAACGAACAAGAAGTGTTGCCATTAACAGTGTTTGGAAGTCCAACTCTGACACTGGGATAAAAGTATGGTTGGCCTGTAAGGTGGGGATCAGTGTTTAATTTAAATAAGGGAATAAATGTGTGTTCGGGAGGTATTATAACACTCTGTTTAAGACCGTTGGGAGTCTGGATGGGTGATGGTAATTATCACCCATCCAGACTCCTAACGGTCTTAAACAGAGTGTTTAATACCGACCGAACACATATTTATTCCCATTCTTAAATACCTTTTCGGTAAAAACCCCCAAATCTTTTCGGTCCAAAAATCAAAATAAGTCAAAAACTAGACGTTGCCAACCTTTTTGTTCAACAATTTTACTTCATTTTTTACGAAACACCCCTCTGACTATAATATGGAATGCCCCTCCACAACTTGTTACCTTATAAGGACATTGGCGTGCGCGTCACGCGTACTGCGCGATGTCGCGCAAAACGCAGCTGGGCTGGTGTAGTGTGATTTTCGGACCACGAAATACTGATTCACTGGTAGTATTGCGCATGCATACGTGAGGAATGTGAACGTTCAACCAATGAAACCAATTAAAAACAATTAAACCAATTAAAAGGCACTGCAGGGAGTCCAAATTTCATGTGACACTGAAAAAGTGTTTAAGACCAGCTAGCCATGTCTTTATCATCCGTTTAAAACCGGCGACGTGACGGGCTCTCGACCAATAGGAATGCGTAAACTGTCTTAGGTATTTATGAATGATTTTTAATAGCAAACCTTTCATGCACCGTTTCAAGGTTAAACGGTACGTAGGATTATTTGTTCTTCATGCATTAATTTTCCTCAAAAGCTTAACCCTAAACACCCTTGAGTGATTTACTAGGATCCTTCCTCACTCTTGCAAAATCCAACACCTAAACTCCACACCCAAACTGTTTGACTCTGATTATGGTGGTTGTACATGTATGCCTGATCCCATGTAAAGCAAAATCAGTTGACTGGTGCGGCACTCACTCCAACCGAATCAAACAAAACATGCAGTTTGATTTTGAAGGGTTGGGGTGGTTAGGGTTAAAGCTACAGTCCATCATTTGCAGCTATCCAAAAAGTAACTGACGTATTTATTGTTGAAAAACATGCTTGGTTGAAAGATAGTAAGGGGACTAAACTCCCTGTGAAATTATTCTTTCTGGCAGGCTGTCATTTTGAAAAAATCAACGAAAGAAGGCCTTTCCAATGGCGCGTCTTAAGATGCACCATTGGAAATTTCTGTTAGAAGTTCGTGTTTTTTTATTCAGCGAAGCGTGTACAAGCGTTGACACGACGTACACGCTCGCGCGGTTGCTATAATTCGTCAGATCAGTGCGCGACATCGCATAGCTGCAATTGGCTGAGTGAGAACATGTCTCGGACGCTGAATTCAGGCCCAATTCAAAACATGATTTAGCAACTTTTGATTTGAAATCGAGATCCGATAATGTTGTTTTTCTCGAAATATACAGCTGAAGCTGAGCTGAAACTTCATCAGATTAGTTGTTCAGCACCCATCTTTAGATTTTGAGCACTTTTGTTGCTTCAAACGAACAAACTGCACAAATTACAAATGATGGACTGTACCTTTAACAAAGTTTCAGCTCAGTGGCTATTACACAAACATTTTGAGAAATCAGAGAAAAACATACATTGTGCACATACATTGTATGCACTTTTTTAATTTGTTGGGTCTCATAATTAGATTCCATTGCTAACGCAGGTAACTTTTTTTTTTTTGGTTTAAACCACCTTAAACAGTGTTCATTGATTGTTATTCTCCGGATGATACCATTTCAGTACGAATAATTTCACAGGGTATTTGGTACCATCCCTATCATTACTTTTAGCAGTTTAAAGAGGTTGTGGAATGCTCGAAGACATTTCCGTCATTTCTCGGGTATACATGTATGTAGCCTAAGGTGTGATGAAATAAAAACGACTATTGTGTCTGTCATGAAATGAGTACAAAAGGTTTTTTTGAGAGCTGTTTTTCAGGTCCTGTTTCGACCCGAACGTGCAATTTGTGTAAAAGTCGTCGTTGGGGGCAGCAAACGAAACATAGTGAATCGTGACGTACTAAACAGGACTCCCGATGCAGCGTAGTATAAACGAGTCCTGTTTATTACGTCACGATTTTTCTCATTTTACGAAGAACCCGACGACTGTTGATTTCAATTATGCGCTCGCCGACCTACAAATTACTCGATGAATTTCAGTTTTATAAACATATAAACGCACATTACAAAAGAACAGGACTTTGTCATTATGATATATATGGGTCTACTCTACAATAAAAAAATATAAAAAACCAAACGACTTACAGCATTCCACAACCTCTTTAACTTACATATGTACATACCGTATGTACTTTTTCTCATTACATTGGTAGATTTGTTTCCTGGTAATTACATGTATCAATGTTGCAACATGCCCATCAATATTTACCGTAGCTATTACAGACACTCTTGAATTACTATACTCCCGAGGACAATGCTTTGTGTTTCCCTTTGTCTCTGTAATATAACACTCTTCCATAGACTAAGCACACAAACTACGACAGAGGACCGTTTTGAACAAAAGACCCAACGCCCGAGGACTGAAAGGATCCTTTCTTCTCCCTTTGTGTGTCTGTCCTCGGGGGTTATGTAGAACACGTTCAAGTATGCGTAACACGTCCTTCTGATTTGAGGCGTGTGATCACACCCCCACGCCATAGCACGCCTAAAAGCTACCCGAAAAGTGTGAGTAATAGCACGCCTGAATTTCCCTGGGCCTCAGAATCACACACCTAGAAAACCACACACCTAGAAAAACCACACCTGAAAAAATCCAGGTGCGCCTTTTCCACACGCCTGTTATTTTCATATCAGAAGGATATGAAAGGCATGGAACATTGATCATGGCCCGGTATCATATAAACATCAGAGACAAGAAATTGTTTGCTATGAATCTGGTTGACTCATAAATGGTTGCCAATCACTGAAAAAGTTAAGGCCGTGCTAGCCCAAGTGGTCAATGCTCTCGTCATTTTTCGTCCGTACGCCATAAACAATCGGTGGCATATCCTCGTGCGCTATGCAGTGCATAGACAGTGACCTCATGGACCTCATGGCCTCATGCGGCCACTTTTTTATGCAAATCAGTTGGACCTGATCAAATGCCTTGGTTCAATCGTCCATGTGAGGTTTTGGGGGTGGTGCTCATTATGCTAATAGCCTAAGCTGACCTTAAATGTCTTTTTCTTATTGGTCGATCGTTGAGTGGAAACTTGCATAGCGGTGAAACGTGGCACCGTACAGTTAAGTGGTTTTATTCTTTGTCAAATGCAAGATTTTTGGGAACAGCCACTTCACATGCAGGACTTGAGAGCTTCCGTAAGGATATACACCTAATTTCAATCTAAGTTAAAATCTGATATCAACTACAGCAGTCAGCTACATGTACATACCTCAAATAAATATCAATACATACTTGATATTCACAAATTTTGTTTTTAAGTCTGTGTCAAAGTTTGAATATTTGCATATATATTCAATCAAAGAAAAGTTAAAATCATTGAATGCTAAATTATTCAAAAAATGCACAACACTATGAATAACCACTGAAATGTACTTGCATCATGGAAAAAGTACTAGTACTCGTAGTTGTATCGTACTTGTGGAATTGTACTAGCATTTTTGTTCCTACACTAAAGGGAAAAAACTCATATACTCGTACTCAAAGAACTTACTTGTTCTCGTACTCACACTCAGGTCAAAGTACTTGTACAAGTTAGACACATGGTATTATTTTCAAGTAAACTTGAATCCTCATTCCTGATTGGTGGATCCATGGCAACAAGCCGTGCTACATATAACCATACCGCACGGCCAAGGTCCATACCGCACTCTGCGTATTCTGCTGTTCCAAGATGCGAGCGCCATTCCAGCTGCATACGCTAAACTGCTGAATGTCCGTGTAAAGCGTGCTCGTTCCAACTGTACTGCGCGTCAAGTTTGCTTGAAGATAAATTCGTTTTCACGCTCGTGCTCGTGGAACACGGAAAATGTAGTGCGTCTGTGTCCCACATACCGGCCTCGTGGTATGTGGGACACAGACGCACTATATTATTCCGTGTTCCACTCGCGCTCGCGGGATAACTTATAATATACATGTACATGAACTCAACTAAATGTAAAGACTAGCATGGATTAAATAAATACTCTCTTACCTACGACGTTCACGATCACGGCTGCGGCTTCGACTACGGGAATGAGAAGCACTCCGCTTTCTAGAAAAACAGGGGAAAAATGGGGGGAGAAAAATTAAACTACTGAAAAACCACGGAGGCGATTCAAACAACATTGAATACAATGGGAATTTTATAAAATATTTTCACAATTCTTGTACATGGAAAAGTAAGGCCAATAAAAAAAGGTCTCTGGTTTCTGGTATGCGCGCGCGTCGCCGTAGCCATGCGCGTCGGCCAAATGAAAAAGTTGTTTTTCCAATGAAAGATGATGTCTCAAAACCGCCAAACTCACTGGTTTGACTGGAATCCTGCTGCTGCACAATTTTAACGTGTTTTTAGATGGGGTTATGATCGAGAATAAGCTTTATGTGGCCTCTCTGGACTCCCATATATTTGCACTAAGTTTAGTCGGCACCATTTGCAGTCATCAGCCGACATTTGAGGCAAAAAAAATCAGGTAAAAAAAAAAAAAAAGCCGCGTCGCCGCACCACTTTTTGGGCAAGCTCCATACCAGAAAACGAAGACTTTTTTTTTTGGCCTAAGGTACCTTGGCACTTAAATGACTAACAACAATCAAACTTAGGGTGTATTTATGGGTAGTATGGGAACCTGGTACCGGTATCCGAATGAAAAAAACACAACATTGGTATGAGGGTACCAGTTAAAGAAGCCCAACCCCAAAATTCAAATCTTGGAAGTTTCAATTCGGATTGTTCATAAAGGTTCGCACGATAATACTACCACATCACTGCGTCAATGCAGCATGATACAAGTGTGTACAGTGAGGTCTTTTGCTTTGTGGCGAAAACTGTTTTACTTCCTGTTTTGTAAAACACCCCTCTGGCCATATCTATAGTGTGTGCCTCGCAACTTGCGTGCGTAATGCTAAAAATCTGCTTACATGTATATGGAAATTGGCACGGGCACAGCGCATATTTTGTGATGTGGTGCAAAAGGCAGCAGTGTTTAATAAGGGAATATATGTGTGTTCGGGAGGTATTATAACACTCTGTTTAAGACCGGTGGGAGTCTGGATGGGTGATTATTACCCTCGGCTTCGCCTCGGGTAATTATTTAGTTCATTTAGTTCAACAATTTTACTTCATGTTTTACGAAACACCCCTCTGACTTTAATATGGAATGTTTCTCCACAACTCGCTATCTTATAAAGACATCAGCGTGCGCGTCGCTCGTACTGCGCGATGTCATGCAAAACGCAGCTGGGCTGGTGTAGTGTGAATTTCGGACCATGAAATACTGATTCACTGGTTGTATTGCGCATGCATACGTGAGGAATGTGAACGTTCAACCAATAAAATGTTAAAAGGCACCGGATTTCAAGGGAATCCAAATTTCATGTGACAGTGGAAAAGTGTTTAAGACCAGCTAGCCATGTCTTTATCATCCGTTTAAGACCGGCCACGTGACGGGCTCTCGACCAGTAGGAATTGGCAAACTGTCTCAGGTATTTATGAATGGCAGTTTACAACCACCCACGTGACAGGCTCTCGACCAATAGGAATTGGCAAACTGTCTCAGGTATTTATGAATGGCAGTTTACAACCACCCACGTGACAGGCTCTCGACCAATAGGAATTGGCAAACTGTCTCAGGTATTTATGAATGGCAGTTTACAACCACCCACGTGACAGGCTCTCGACCAATAGGAATTGGCAAACTGTCTCAGGTATTTATGAATGGCAGTTTACAACCACCCACGTGACAGGCTCTCGACCAATAGGAATTGGCAAACCGTCTCAGGTATTTATGAATGGCAGTTTACAACCACCCACGTGACAGGCTCTCGACCAATAGGAATTGGCAAACCGTCTCAGGTATTTATGAATGGCAGTTTACAACCACCCACGTGACAGGCTCTCGACCAATAGGAATTGGCAAACCGTCTCAGGTATTTATGAATTTATTTTAGTCCAAGTTCTCATATGTGGACAACCTGTACAGAGATGATAACATTGTTATTATGATGGGGTCAAAACTGCCAGCTGGTTAGGTTGGCTTAGCGTTTCCTTCCTTGCCTTCCACCGTTGTGACCTGGGTTCGATTCCTACCCTGGTCCACATGTGGATTAAGTTTTCAGTACCTACCCGATTCCATGGGTTTCCCCCAGAATATTCTTCTGGGTTTTCCCCCACCGCTAAAACTGTAACTTCTTCTCATTGTCTTCTCTCTACAGGTTTCTTTAGGCTTGCGAGCTGCAGTGCCTATACTACCGGCAGGGCGCTTTTGAGGAATCCTTGGTTTCATTACCAGAAATAATTAGTATTAAAAACCAGCAGTTATTCTTCCACGGCAGTAGTCCTGGTGCAAGACGTTTTTAGCGGGGTAGTTCACAAGACGTTTTTAGCGGGGTAGTTCACAAACCTGATTCGGTCGACGAACAAGAACGAGCAAGAACGTCTTGGGAATTTCCCTTTGCAAAAGGGCGTGATTTAATATGCAAAATAGAAGCACCTGCACATTGTTGGAAACAAAGGAGCTGTTCCAAAAACCATTACTCCGGCGATGTAACGTATATTTGATGGCACTACGCGCTAACGTTTGAATGTATGGGTAGGTCACATCATGGCCACGTCAAAATTGACGCGGAGTACTGATTTTTAGCCATCCAAGTCCAAGTTTCTTTCCAGCAAAATTGATTGCTTCGCCCACGCGGTCGACATTTTCATCCGACAATGCTTCAAGGCTTGGAAAACTGCAGTACGCACAGAAAGCAGACATGCTACGCCATGCACGCATGCAAATGCACACACAAAAATACAAAATTGCCAAGGCATCCTTTGCGGACAGTTGGCGCGGGTGTTTATAAGGGCGCCCCCTACCGAGAAACGCTGCACAGTGCAATAACCCGTCTGCGCTGAAAGAAGGCACCGCTAGGGACGGATGAATCAAATTCAGGCTTTAGAACTTTGACTTTAGAACTTTGACATTCAGCCTTCAGAATTCTGAGCATACCTCATGCACGCTATATTCCAGCTAGTGTATGGGCATGACGAATGCTCGGAATTACTTGGATCCAAGGCTCAAAGTTCCCAACACTAGATTTGATTCTTGGTAATAGCGCCCTCTACTACCACAATAGCATGACCATGCCTGTAAGTGACTGGCTGGTTTATCTGAACACAATTCCAAATCCAGTCTGAGACCAAGACTAGTCTGGCCGCATCTACATGTATGGCTAAATTTCCTTTTAAACCTAAATCTCCAAAGTTCAACACGTTTTGTCAAAAACTTTACCTTTTTTCATGACTGCCGCTGCGGTGGTGGCTCCTACGAGGCGAGCGAGATCGAGAGCGGGACCTTAAAAAGAAGAACAGACAAAATTCAGTGACAATTTCTATAATTGTCGGTGGGCAGCAGCTATGGAGGGCTACATCAGACAAAATTCAAACATCCAAATTGTTATTGTTAGAGGCTGTGTACACATTTTTGGCACTTAAATATAGAGGACCCTTTTGAGGAAATTACTCACTGGCGAAAGTTTGAATGAAGAGGGGATTGAAAAATAAAATCATGTTTGATTAAATATCCAAATGGGAAAAATAACACCAAAAAAAAAAAGGATAAAAAGTGATTAAAAGTTTATCCAGGAAAAACCTTGTTTCTTTTTTTCGTCCCTTCTTGAAAGTTGTGGTCCATGTAAGGCCATGTCCGACTTACTGGGCTACGGCTTATTTTACACACGTGCCTATGGTAGCAGCAGCAGCCACTTCCCATAGACCTGTGTGTAATTGCCAGCCGTAGCCCAGTAATTCGGACATGGCTAAAGGGACATGTATGTAGATGTCATCTAACAATTATGGTACACTGTCTTGGAAGGATAAAATATTCATGTCAAACTATATGTATGTTTAGGGTACATTATTTTACCTATAACCTACCTGAATCCATCAAAATCCACAACCCTGTTTTGGAGGATTTCGGCAGATTCAGGATACCTCCATACTGAAAAAGTTGGGCGATTTTGATGGATTCAGGACAGTAAATCTAGCGGTACTGCAGGATTTTGATGGATTCAGGATACCTCCATATTGAGCATTTGGGGGACTTTGATGGATTCAGGATCTCAACAGTTTTCTATGTGTTTGGTGTGTACGAAGTACATGTACATGTACATCCCGGTACACTGGAGGATTCTGAAGTTCATCAGGATACCAACATTTTTTTGCATGACAAAATTGGTGAATTTTGGCGGAATTCGGGATACTTTCTGGTAAAAGTGCTCAAGGGGTTAGGGTTAAAACATTGAGAGGACAGATTAACAGATAAAAGAAGTGTGGCTAAAAAATGGTTATAATTCTGTGGTATTGCAGGGAAAAAAGCCAACAAAACTTATAAAACCATCATACAAGTAGTAATAAGAAAAACAACAAAACAAACGAAAACCCAAAACATCAAAAATGAATTGCACTCGCACTTACCATATGATTTTTATAAAACCATATTCTTTTGCCAAATGACCCAGCCGCCAACTCACAACCAACCAATCACAAGTCTCCGGGGCTTCCTTGCCAACCAATCACAGTCCAGAGAACCAACATCGTGAGTGGAGGAGGGGCATTGGACCAAACCACAACACCAACTGCTTTGCGCCAAGAGGGATCTTTTATTTTGTTTTCTCGGCAACTTTAACGACATCGATCATCACCACACTAATTCCCCAACATTTTTGCCACTCATCCTGACACCATCGCAGCCAATGGCAACCAACAACAAAGCCCACACACCAGCCTAGAGGTTATGTACAAAATACCAGCAAATGAAAAATATGAATTCAGTGATATGAACAAACTGTCGGTATGATTACAAAACTCAGACGTTTGATTTTAAGCTGTGTTTCTAACTTGGAACATTGGAACATCTAAAAGAAGATTGCAGAAAACTAAAATATTGAGGTCCAATTTTCATTTAACATAAGAAGATGGTTATTATTTCCAATAAAGGGCATACAAATTATCTTAATTACATGTAGCATAATGTTTTTTCAAACTTCTTTGTTTTGACCTTTTTGAAATGCATTCTGGGTAGCTGGGCATGAGTGAATATGGTACCAAATTTGAAGTAATAGTGAACAAATCAAAAACAAATTCAATATTTTTGGGGGGCCTCATTATACAGACAAAGTTAAGAGAAAATACTGTTGCATTGGCCCTCAACGAAAAGTATATTCTGAATATTTTTTTTTGAAAACCAGTTGAAGTACATGTATGGTATGAATCACAAATCTAGACTGAACCTGCTGTAGATAGTATTTCAAAATGGCCGCTCAACAGACCTCATCTCCGTATCCAGGGCCACTGGTGACTTCTAATTTCTTTGAGCTCTCATTGGATAGATTTTGTTGAACCTGAGGTCGATGCTTGTATGCATGCAATGCGTGAACAGATTAGGCCCAAAAAAAAAGTTCTGCTTCCGATTACATGGCATTTGATAGGTAGGTAGGTAAAAAAAATTTTTTGGCCAATTTTTTTGTGTGCACGATCATATGAAAGCGTCTGCGTGTTGTCAAGGATAAAAGGAAGAAATTGATGGTTTTCGGTTTTTCCCTCATTTTGCTTATAGAAAAATTAGGGTAGGGGCTGTCAGAATAGGGTAGGTAGGGAAACTGGAAGCAGAACTGTTTTTTTTTTTTGGACTTATAAACATGTGCATTGATCATGCCTGTTATGGGCCTTTGTCACTATCCAAATTACAATGTTTCTGTGTTGGTCTGGCTCCAACAAGGGACATTTCAGGGACCTTTTTTACACTAGCAGGAATCCAACATGCCTTCTACCTGTAAATCAGGCATGCAACTGGGAATTTAGAAGAAAAAAAAAAGAGGAAATTCCAAACCACACAAGACTTTGTGTGTTTTCAAATTTGTAATGGCATTCATGAGAAGTAAAAAAAGAGGAAATCAGCGGATCCGAGGAAAAGTTGCATGTCTGGTACATGGGTCTGGCGCTCTACACGGGTAGAATCACACACCTGGTTGGGACCAGGGTTAACTGAGAGGTTCTACCCAGGTACAAAATCCAAAATCTACGCACAGTGTGAACGGCTGGCCTATACCTTGCCTCGGGTGTTTGATGGGATCATAAAACAGGTACATGTGAGAGAGACGATAGTGTGAAAATACCCCACAAACTTTACAACATTATGCATTTCTTTACTAAATTTTGTGAAAGCAATTAGAAGTCACCAGCGCCGTTGGATAGGGTGATGGCACAAATGAAGTGTACGAGTGGGTTTGTTGAAGGGTAGTAGACTTATACACGTCGGTAGCCGTAAAGATGGCACGACATGTATTACAGTGGGGTACCAACCTGCTAAAGTAGCGGCGATAGCCTGAGGTGAAGCGCGTGCAGTGCCGGGCGATGTGGCCCCGCTCCCGACAATGGAAACAACGGATGTCCGAGTCGCGGAAGGTGGACCGGCCAAAGCCCATCCGGCCGCGGTTGCGAGGACGGGCAACGTTGACCTGCACCCGAGAGCCACGGATCGTCCTGAAAGGGATCAAAATAATAACATTGATATCAGTGTTGTAGTATCCGTACTCAGTACTTGTACTCGAGTACTACTCGACTACTTTTTTTGGAGTACTCGTACTCGAGTGTCAAAGTACTCGTACTCGAAATGACAGTACTCGTACTCGGGCAGCAAAGTACTCGTACTCGACATGTCGAAATTGTACTCGATCATCAAAGCACTCGTACTCGAATAGAAGAACTTGAAAAATGGTACAGCTTGACTTACCACAGCCTTATTTTATTATCGATACTTTCAGTTCGAAATGGTTGATTGGCTTGCAGAGAAATCAAAGTTTCCTGATTTTTCTCTGTTTATGTCCGGACAAACACATTTAACAGCTAGCCGTGAGTGGGTCTGTATATCGGGCTGACTGGGCCTGGGCCAATTATGCACAATGAGTCATTTGCGGTATGGCCGTATTCGGAAATAGAAGTACTCGTACTCGGGATACAAGTACTCGGACTCATACCTGGAAGTATAAGTACTCGTACTCGGAGACCTGAACTTGTACTCGGAAGTACAAGTACTCGTTCTCGTACTCGAAAGTACTCGTACTCGTTAACCTAAGAACTCGGCAGGACTCGGTACTCAGAAAAAAGTACTCAACTACAACACTGATTAATCTTCAAACAAACTTGAGTCCTGGAGCCTGATTGGTCAATCCATGACAACAGCTGTGTGGTATTTTCCCTTATTCGGTTCGTTAGTAAAAACGTCATTCACGCGCGTCCACCATTGATTACTAGCACCCATTGGCTACAAACGCTCGAGCTGCGTTAACTTCCGGTTCCAATCGTGCAGAAAGTGCTGGAGGTGACGTCACACTAACGAATCGGATGGAACTGTCCATATTGCACTGCCAATATCATACTAGCGTGTATTTTCCTACTGCATGAACATGCAATGGGAAAACAGCTGAAACAGTACCACAGTGTTCGACCAATGCAAGCAGGCTATCAATTCTATCACGAAGGCCCCCTTCAATGGAGAAAGCATTGTGCAAGCTACTGTTCAGATAATCCGTCATGGGGAAGTGGCTTTGAACAACAGCGCACACAATGGTTTCTCCATTAACCCTAACCGCCCTGAATCCTTCAAAATCCTCTTTGCCAAAGTGGAGGAATTAGGAGGATTGAGGTTACATGGCAATAGTGCGTTACTGATTTCGTAGGATGCACTTTGTCAAGGTCTTGGGCCGGACCTTGTGTTGTTTTTGCTCAACCATGCATAAATATTGGCCTGGATTATGCTTGAAATCCTCCGTACTGCTCCAGGATGTCACTGGCCAAGCCTCAACATATTGACAGTCACTGCCGCAGGATTTTGGCTCAAGTACTCCACCAATACTTAGTCACACCAGGCCTACTGGACCAAGTCCACTATCCGCCAAAATCTGGGAATGGATTTTGATGGAGTTGGGATGGTTAGCCTGAGGGTTAAACTTTGTGTCATGGACCCAATAATTTTAACTCGATGCATGGGCGTAGCGAGGAGGGGGGGGGGGACGCTTGCCCCCCTCCCCCTGGAAAACAGGAAGAAAAAAAAAGGAAAAGAGGTGCAGAGCCATATTGCTGTTGATTTGATAGGGGGTAGGGCAAATGCTGCCCTGCTCACGCTTGGAAAAATGATAAAAAGTTCTATAATGAAAAAGTTAAGGAATTTTGGGGAAAAATTTGCTTTGGCCCCCCCCCCCTGAAAAAAATCCTGGCGACGCCCATGACTCGATGCACTGAGCCTAATGTCTACTCACTCTCCATTCATCTCCCGCACGGCCTCCTCCGCATCCTTCCTATTCTGGAAGACGACAAAGGCAAAGAGCGGTGGGTACCGGGCCAACCACACCTCAAACAGCGGGCCAAACTTCTTGAAGGCTTTCTCCAGGTCTGTCCGGGACGTCTCATAGTTGATGTCGCCGATGTAGACGCGGGTCCGCTCTCCTTCGTCGTCGCTGTTATCTTCATCACTGCTGTACTTCCCCATGTTAGTGGGTTGTCTGCAACACAAAACTACATTTTTTTAAATCCTGGTCAAGGCGTTCGACAATCGAGACGGATGATCAGCAGCTTTTGCTTTAGAGGATTCTTATATTTTGTTGCAAACAGGTCACAATTTATTAGCCAGTTCGGTATCAAAGTCAAAGAGCTAGACGGTCGACTGCCGTAACCATAGACACCTCATAAAACCTAGACATGACATTCTCTGCTCTTACCGGTATGTTGAGAATAGTGTGCGAAAACAGGCTGCATCACGCAACCTGTGACGATGTACGCATGGGCGAATGTCATGTGGCTTCGAATTACGCGCATACTTGTGTATGTACGCGCGCAGCCGATGATTTCTAGTGACGCGCGTAGTGAGACCGCCCCTCTTGCGCAACACATAATGCCCCACATTTTTCAGACATCTGTATTTCTCGTAATTTAGTGTTGGAATTTTGGCACGCAAACGTGTGCCAACGAACCTTGAAATTACACGAAAAATAGACGCTGAGAAAGGAGGGACTTCCTTTCTATTGATTTAAAGAGGTTTAGTAAGCTTCTAAAGTGTTGGCTTGAGTAACTCCAGCTCCGGAAAGCAAGACAACGAGAATGCTCTCCGCGACAACGCACCAGATGAAAATTGAACTCACTTGCGGCGCCTGAAAGCGGTGTGGTACCCACATACATCGCGCACGCAGATTTGTTTTGATGTCATCACGTGATGCATACATTTACATAATTAGCAAAACAAAATGGACGACAGCCGTTGGAACTGGCTTTTTTTACGGACAAGCCACCGAAATCGTCAAGATTTTTCACATTTTTTGTGTGTGGTCTGTTTCAAGTCGATCATTCATGTCATTAGGCATCGTAAATGACTGCTGAATGTATGAGGTATGTAAATGAACTCTCGGGTTGGATATTAGAAGTGAAAATGAACAATTTTCGAGAGGCCATTTTTTTAGGGTCTCTTGCTACCACATTCTAACGAACAGGTTATGCCTCCAGCGTTACATGTGAATGAAAATGGAGCATGTCAGCTTGAGTTACTCAAGCTATACTAGTACTAGCATTTTATTTTCGAAGTGGCTATCGTTACGGCAGCCGTTGTTTAGCGCCCTCTACGATACTTTTTTGATACGCACGCAGGTATATAATTATTTGTTTCCCCACGTTTTAGCAAGCAGTGCGACAGCTCAGTCGATAGAGGGTAGGATTTTGCACCGCGAGGTTGCGGGTTCGCATCTCAGTTTTGCACTCAAATTTTTTTCCTTTTCTAACCTGAGGCTTTGGAGGATTTTTTTTACATGGAAATAAAGTCCGAATTTCATAACGTTCAAATTTACTTTTTTTCCTTCTAATTTTATGTTTTCTTCTCATGTTTTTATAAAAGTTGCAGTACTACCGTAACGATAGAAAATGGGAAATGCGTTACGGCTGCCGTAACGATAGCCACTGCGTTTTATTTTTTCTTGCCTTGGCCTAGCCCAGGTTGGACGAGGTCTTCATTGCATTACGACTGACGTCCAGGATGAGAATTCTCTACATAAGACCACCCAAAATTTGGACCAGATTTTTGTTACGTTTTACCTCGTTGCAGAAGCTTATTTCACGCCTACATTTTCTATGTGTCCTTCTCCATTGATCCAGGGGAACAGGAATTCATATGTGATGCTGACCGACATTAATCAGGAAAATAAACTCTAAAGCAACGTTAAACTTGTACGTGTTTGTAGTCTCTTTTCATCAGTTTTATTCCCGAGTCGTACGTCATGTACGTGCGCACGAAAGCCGCGCGCTCGCACACGCTAGCGCCCTCATTTGTTTAGTTTTGGTTGGAACAGTGACATCACTCCAGCCAACCGGCGTCACAAAAACGCTCAACCAATGACCAAAGCCGAAACATGTTTCTGGTAACTGGCGCGAAAACACGCTCGGTCATTGAATTAGCGACCGCGCCTTCAAGTAAGTGCGCGTGCGTATGAGGGTGGTTACTAAGCAAATCGCGCTTGCGCACTGCATATTCACGCTGCATAGTCTGGCTCCCAGACCAGACGTGATATGAGCACCGAGAATAATTGTCAGGTCTAGGGAACCAGACTACACGCTGCACGGACATACGTCATGTACGACTAGAATAGACTCGGCTGTGAGAAACTGATGAAAAGAGTCTACAAACACGTACAAGTTTAACGTTGCTTTAGAGTTTTATTTTCCTGATTAAGGTCGGTCAGCATCGCATATGGAATTCCTGAACCCAGCGGCCCAATAGATAAGGACACATAGAATACTACGACGTAAAAATTGGCTTCTCCATCAAGGTAAAAATATTGTAAATATTGGTCATAAATTTTTTCACCCGGTTTTGAGCACTTCATACCCTGGACTCCCTCCGTAACGTAGGGAGGAAAGAGAGTCCACCTGGGCTAGCCTTGGCCTAGCCCCATAAATGTGGCCTATTTTACTGGACTGCCTCCGTAAAGATAGGCCACACATCCACATGTACAAAAACGTGTCGCACTTTGCCAAATTTTGATTTTCACATTTAGGCTTAGTTTGTAGGTTTTTTTGGCTTTAGAAGCATACTCACCCTCTTTATAGGGTAATCAGAAAGTGCTGCCTTTTTCAGATGGCTAATTTTTGTGAAATTTCATGTTGAAATTTTGATACGCAAACGTCAGACTGGGACCGTGAGTGCATGAAAACGTGCAAAATTACTACTGACTTTTTTTACTCACCATTTGGCTAATTAATGCCCACACAACACATACATCAAAATGCTTAAGTTGCAAGCATGTCACCTGCAAAATTTGAGACATTAAATCCAATTTTAAGGCAAGTTTTTGGCAGTTCAAAAACCATCCACGTCATTCTCCATGCTCTAGAAATGGTTGTGTGATTCCCAAGGTATTCTGGGTAGGTGTAGGAAGAGCCTTGCAGCTTACTTGTTTTTTAATCGATGGCCAAATGAACATAGCGCCCTCTGTTAAAAAATGAAACATTCTACATTCACTCAGATCAATAAGAGGGCGCTGTTTTATCTACACGATGAAAATGTTTTAGCTGAGGAGTCTTTTTGCACAATGCATTGCAGTACACATCAACGTGATGTTTCGTGTTTGGATTTCGATAACTCCCTGGTCCCTGCAAAATTATAATTAATAAAAGCTGAATTTTTGGTGATGCAATGCTCACAACAGCAACTTTGCGAGGCAGAAGTTTCGGGGATTATTGAAGAAACTGTAGTGAGTAAGAAGCTTGCAAATTTGATTCACACTGGTTTTGTTATGCAGCACAAACTTTTGCACGATATGGATACCTTAAGTTTTGGGACCCTCATACACAGTAATGAGAGTCCCAAATTTTCGGACTACGACTACGTAAACGTGTGCAAATGAATCTGGAAATTTCACGAAAAATAGACATCTGAAAAAGGCAGCACTTTCTGATTAGCCTATAAAGAGGGTGAGTATGCTTCTAAAGCCAAAAAAACCTACAAACTAAGCCTAAAATGTGAAAATCAAAATTTGGCAAAGTGCGACGAATACAGGTCAACTCGTACGCGAACCAACTCGTACGCGACCAACTCGTACGCGGGTCAATTCGTACGCGAACCGACTCGTACGCGGACCGACTCGTACGCGGACCAACTCGTACGCGGACCAACTCGTACGCGGACCAACTCGTACGCGTGAGTTTAGACGATTGGTTTAGCTCACATGGACAGATGAAATTAGGTTCGGTACGGTAGGTCGGCATAATTTTACCTTTTCTGAAAGGTTGAGATTTTCAAATTAAATGTAGTTGATTTTTGAATCCGCCAGTGCTACTTACATTCGCGATTTTTTAGAGAAGAATTCTGCGTTTGTTTGTTTTTTTACAAGTTCGCTTGATTGATTGGGAAGTTGTCTTCGCGATAACCAGTATGATTGGTTCCCGCCGCACCGCGCACTGTATAAAGAATGCATGATTGAATCGCTGTAACCTGTGTATGCCGCGGTGCAATTGCTGGTTGGTTAGACAAGTAAAATGACAAGAAAACACCGATATTTGCGAGGTCTATTGTATAAAAAGGAGCTACTATAAAATAAAAAAAAGGAATATAGCATAACGCATGCTTATACAGTTGTACGGACAGTGTCCGCCAGTTTTTTGCTTGGGTCAGATAGTTTTTTAGTCCTAATTATTATATATCCAAATAATATTTTGTAAAAAAAAGAAAAAAATGGGGAGTTGATTTTTATTTTTTGTTAAAATCAGAATTTTATATAATTTCACCGTAAATGCGAGGTTTCTTGGGTCAAATGCGATTTTCTTGGGTCAGAAAATTATTTTTTTGCTTGGGTCCGATAATTTTTTAGTCCTAATTATTATGTCTAATTGTTATGCTGCAAACAGATTTAAAATGGCTCAAAGGATAGAATTAAAAAGGAGAGGAAATGAAAATGGAGAGGGCAAGGAAGGCTGGGGAAGAACAATAATAAAAAAAGGAGAGAACAATTACATTGGGGCGGAATGTGCAGGGTTCGACCTCAACTTCTTTTGTTCACTAGCCAGCCGGGCTACTGGCCCACGGGCATTTCTACTAGCCCGCATTTTTTTAAATTAAATTTGACGTGACAAGGCTACAGGTATGCACAAAACGATACAACACTCGTCTAACTACAAAAATCAGTTACTTTATTATCATCATTCACGGGTTCACTCCCAATCACACACAACGGTCACACATACCCGTCACACTATTCCCAAATTCTTCCCAACCATGCCAACCCAATCCTCGAAACCACTCATAAAACGGCCCGCGTACGAGTTGGTTCGCGTACGAGTTGGCTCGCGTACGAGTTGGTTCGCGTACGAGTTGTCTCGCGTACGAGTTGACCAATCCGCGTACGAGTTGACTCGCGTACGAGTTGGTTCGCGTACGAGTTGACCTGTTTCCAGTGCGACACGTTTTTGTACATGTGGATGTGTGTGGCCTATGTTTACGGAGGCAGTCCAGTAAAATATTAAATAGGCCACATTTGATGGGGCTAGCCTTGGCCTTGCTTTCTTTTGATAGCCCTGAAATTAAAACACACAGACCCTAATCATATTTAATGGTTAATAGTTACGCTCACCGTTATCAGTAATGACTACCTTTTTGAAGCTTACCTTCAGATTTAATTTCTTCGAAAAACTTCAGACAATATCGTCGTAAAACGCGACCCCTGGACGCTGAGTTTGCTGTTTCCTTGCTAGTAGTAGCGCCCTCATTCGTCCAAATCGTGCGAAAGATCGCGAACTCCCGGCCGCGCCGGGGAAAAAATGATACACTTAAGTTTAACTATTTTGTTTTCTTTTCAAATCAACCTCTTTTTGTATAAACATGTATAGCGTCATACAAAAAATGGAAAATATCATTGGAATCCACAGCAACCCCCCCCCCAAAAAAAACCCCAATAAACAAATAAGCCCCGCCTACTCCTTAGAGCGCCCTCACGATGAGTCCTAAACCGCGCCGCGTGCCTTTAGCTTCACTGGTTCCCAGGAACCAAAAGGTAATAAAACTGCGAAATTTATTGCAGGAAGAAAAGGCCTAAAGCGGGACACCAGATTGCGGAAAGCCCAGGGAGGTACTAGGTAAGGTGCGTTATTGTGGAATTTTCGTTGCAGAATTATCTCAGTTTTTTTACATTGATTTGTGGTAAAGCGAGTCACCTTTTTATACACAGTATTGCAATGAAGTTGTTATATTTGTCAAGGCTTCTGGTGCTGTATTTGCCGGGGATAACGCGTGCATTTTTGACAGGATGTAGTTGCGAACACGGGACTCGGGAGAAGAACGTCGTGCACGCGCGCACGCGCGCCACGCCAAGGCCTTTTTTTTTTGGCCTCATCATGCCAACCTCGTCCCCATGCCATGGTTTATTTTATTTTCAACCACGTATCCATTAAACTCTGGGATGGGAACTTGCATCTTGTATTCAGATTTGATGATACTGCAATTATCAAGAAATAGAATTATATTGTGTTATACTAGGACGAGCATGGTCCGAGATAGTCGCACTTACTCTTGGGTGCTAGCTAGAACTCCTTTTTTGACATTTCATTTTGGATATAGGCCTATAGTCGTGTTCCCTAACGTGGCGCACTTCGAAGCTTACCCAAATTTCCTCGTGTAGTGTTGCCAAACCTCTTTGTTGACAAACCTCAAATTCATGCAGTGAAATACTGGTACTTTTACCTTATTAATGCTTGCTGTTTAACCTCTGTGAACAATTCCGGTTTCATAAAATTTAAGCCGAAATTAAAAAACGGTGGCGTCCGGAAATTGGGCACAATTTGGCGGAGTGTTCCCTAACGTGGCGCACTTAAATAAATCTCGGAAAATTCCAGATTAACATTTAAGAATTTCTAAAAACTTGATAAATTCTGATAAATCATTATTATCTTTACTTACAAACCCAGCCAGATGTTTGTCACAAAATTATTTTCTTATTTTTCGGGGCATTTTCAAAGGGTTCACTTTGCACTTGAAAATAAAATCGGAAAATCACGCCAAAATAAGTTTTTCTTTTAACTTTGTAGCGGGTAAATAAATTCGCGATTTATGAACGGGAGTGTTTATAACTTGATGAAATTTCACTTTCTGTGAAATTTCAGTTAAAACTTTTGCTCTAGCTAGGCGCTACAGGAGAAAAATCAAAGTGCGCCACGTTAGGGGCCGCGCCACGTTAGGGTACATCAACAATATATGTATGTTGGTCTGTCGTACTAGCTAGTACGACAGACCAATATCCCAAATGTCAAAAAAGGAGTTCTACTACTACTACTACTAGCGCCCCAGTAAGTGGGACTAGGTCCGAGTATCTACGAATCGCCTTTTTTTTTTTTTTACATTTTAGACATGTTAAAAAATGGTGATTCGTACTCGTAGTCGTAGAGTTCCTCGGACTAATTAATTGTGTACTTCTACTTGGTGTTTTAATTAGTGTCCTGCCTTTTAAAAAAGGAAGTGGGAGGCCCTTTGTTTCCCTCTTTTTTTCCCTCTATTTTTCAAGCTGACCACCAGATTTTTTTTTTTTTAAGGGGCCACCATTGGACTCGGGAGATGACGTACAGCTTTATAAATAAGGCCCTTTAGTGTATGGGCTAGATGCAACAGACACAGATGCCAAAATGATGTTACTGTTTAAAATTTCTCATTTTATTTCTCTGTTATGTTAAAAAAAATCAACCCTGTTAGTTTTTTTTTCAGACATTTGAAGTGCTTTTTGAATTTTGTTAACCCCACAGAGAGCTACTTGTCAAGATGTCACGCTATTCTGCCACCAACTGCAAGGTGTACGTGGGCAACCTCAGCGACTATGGATCGGTGAAAGAGCTGGAAACGGCCTTCGGTGTCTTTGGCCCTCTGAAGCACGTATGGGTGGCCAAACAGCCCCCAGGCTTCGCTTTTGTGGAGTTTGAGGACCAACGAGATGCGTCTGATTCGGTTAGGGAGCTGAACGACACGTGAGTATAAATCCAAGTAATGAAAGGTTTGCGGAAACACCATGTGCGAATAATTTCTCAACTAAGAGAATGGTTCTGAAAAGAACCAGAGGTATAAACTTGACGTTCCGGTTAGTATGCTTTGACTGTCTTCAGGAGAAACGGTCTGACTGTCTTCAGGAGAAACGGTCAGAGCATACTGACCGGAACGTCGAGTTTATAACTCTCGGTTCTTTTCAGAACCATTCTCTTAGTTGAGAAATTATTCGCACATGGTGTTTCTGCAAACCTTTCATTATTTAGTATCTCCACCATGCAAAGCCTCAAATCTTACTTAGTATAAATCCAGTAGACCTGCGCCTGGCTTCATTTACTCTTGGTTCCAAGACGTCCTTAACCCTAACCCTGCCAGATGCAGCACAGTTCATCAGATGGAAAAGTTTGGTGCACATTGATGCATTCTGCTACCAACACCAGTGCATCAACAACCAGTTCTGAAACAATGAGAGCTAATCCCATAGAACGTTGCCACAGTTGTATCCTGCTGCGTTGGGTGACCACAGACTCTGAGGCAGTTGGCCTTGAGGCTTTTGACCTGATGGATCTTGCTACACTGAGCAGGCCTGTCACTTAGACAAGTGTTGCATGTTGCTGCGTTTGGCAGGGTTTCTAGCCAAAGTACCCTGGAGGGTTAGGGTTAATGGTGTGGTGTTTCAGCGCGCATGATTTTTTGGACAGCGCAGCGATTCACCGAAGTGGGCGCCCTTTACAGCCCGCAGAGGTCATCTTCGGAATCTCGTATTTCTGCCCGGGATATTCCGAACAGAATTGTGTGTGCATTTGCATAATTTGCATGCGTGCAAGAAGTAGCATTTATAATCACTATGTATATCTGGTCGTGTCTCTGCACGTACTGCTGCAAAGGCAATACCATCTCCTGAATTACCTTTTTTTCACAGTGTCTTTTAAAGGGAATGTACATCATTTGCTTTTGCTTCAATTTTCAGAAACAAATGCATTTGGAGGATTAGTATGTTGTAGCAAATATTGTTAAAATGACTTGTTTCCGTTTTGGGCTTGTAGTTGCTGGACGAACCAAGAAAATCATTCTTTTTCTTGTAGTCTCTTGTAGTCTGACCACTTGAAAGATGTAACGGAGAATTTATGGTATAGACTTTGGGTGTAAGTTCAATCAGATCTAGCAGGCAGCAGGCTTCACAGTGTGTAATCCATGTCAAATCGTTTTGCAAATTTTTTTGCAGCAAAGCAGCAAAGAGTTTTTTTGCAGTTTTTTTTTGAAAAACAAGTTTTTGGAAAAAATAAAAATTTTCTTAGAAAATCCCAGCACACCAGGATAATTTTTTTGCTTTACAGGATGATTTTTCCTCTTCACAAACCAACAATCCAGTAAGGTATTTTGTGATAATTTGATCATTTCGTTTTGAGATGTTTGCAAATGTTGTATCTTCCCTTTAATAGGTTTGTGAGTTGACTTCTGATGACAAGCACCTCGGTATCAACTCTCTTTCTTGAATTGTTTTCCTGGTACAGTATAATCTGTGGTCGCCGCGTGGAGGTGGAAATGGCAACTGGTGAGAAACGGCGCCGAAGTGGTGGGGACCGTCGCGGTGGCGGTGGCTACAGTGGTGGTGGTGGTGGCTACGGTGGTGGTGGCGGCTACGGTGGTGGCCGCTACCAACAGCGTCGCTCCTTCAATGACGACAAATGCTACGAGTGCGGCAAACCGGGCCACTTTGCCCGAGAATGCCCCTACAACTCGCATAGGAGACGTTCCCGGTCCAGGTAATATCTTTGTGTGTGCTGTTTCAATGAAGATATTAACCCTAACTCCCCAGCCTAATTTACTAGGAACCATACCCATTCAGGCAAATTCCAACACCCACATGGGAAATTGTACACACACACACACACTTGCTTACTTAGTTTCTGGAGGTACAAACCCCAGTATGTAAAAAGACCATCTGTTTAGGGTAATGTACCTATCCAGAAACAGATTTACTGTACTATTGTTGAGTGGAGTTGGGCTGTTAGGGTTAAATGAGCCATACCCGGAGACTCATTACGTTATAGGGTCACTTTTAACCCTTGCTCTTTTGGTTGTTACTTAGCACATGACAATTGGACATGAAAATGCACTCTAGTGGAGGTCTATGGACTGTGCACAAGAAGATGGTGATTTTCAACCACTTTTAGACAGGCCATACTGCGCGTGTAGGGCACAAAGTAGGACAACTAATTTTCTGAATCTGCACAAAGTTATGGCGGCTTGGCGTGCATGCCATTGTGGCAGGTGTCATCAGTAATGTGTTTGTAGGCCCCTTGCATTGGTCTCCCCCAACTCTCCCTTTGTAACCATTGAGGGAGTTCTTGTGCACGGAGCCCTTGCTCACCTGCAAACCTCCAACTGGAGTGCATTTTCCCTAATAAAACGCTGCCAAATGCAGCACAGTGCATCAGATGGAAAAGACTTGGTGCACTTTGATGCGTTCACCTGCCAACACCAGTGCATGAATGGCCAGCTCTGAAACAATCAGAGCTAAGTCCCATGGAACAAAGCCTCAGTTGTATCCTGCTGCTTGCAGTGACCTGAGGCAGTGTGGCTTTGAGACTTGTCCCTGGGTGGGATCTTGCTACATTTGGCAGGCTTGTCACTTAGTCAAGTGTTGCATGTTGCTCCGTTTGGCAGGGTTCTAGCAAACATACCCGGGAGGGTTGGGGTTAAAGAAGGCTTATCTGCTGATCAGCAGAATCTCAAAACAGACTTGGTAACATTGCTCTATTGCCAAGGAGTTCTGAACGTATCGTATTGGTCCAAGTCTGGATTCAGATTCGATTCACCTCAATGCAGCCAGTTCTGATCCCTGGGGAGCTTCGTCAAGCCACTGTGGTGGTAGAGGGCGCTATTCAAATGATGAATCAAATCCAGTCTTGGGAACTTTGGCAGAGCTACATTGGAAGGCTGGAGCATACCTCATGCACTCATCAGCTTGCATACAGAACGTGTGAGGTATGCTCAAAATTTACGTGGGTAGCGCTGTCAATATTGTCAAAATTGCTGTTGTTGAGACCCAAACATAATGACGCCATGCTTTCTTTACACATGCGCTTTCCCATGAGAGCCAGGCGGCAGTATTGCCAAAACTGGATGTGATTCATCTTGTTATTAGTAGACCCAAGACATAATGACGCCAGGCTTTGTTTTAATACACATGCGCTTTCCAATGGGAGCCAGGTGGGGAGGGTTGGCTGGCGTCCCCACCCGGGGACAAAGCGAGATCAGTGTTCTCCAACCTGTAAATCTAATCTGGTGCCCCGCCAAGCTGTCTGAGGCACCCGCCAAGCTTCAAAAGTTGCCGCTAAGCTTAAAAAGTTGTCCACCATGCTTAATAAAAAAAGGGAAAAAATAATAAAAAAAGACAAACGAGTGGGATTACCCTTACCCTTCAGGGTATATTTGGCCAGAAACTCTGCCAAAAGCAATAACATGCAACACTTGTCAAAGTGACAAGCCTGCCCATTGTAGCAATCCATCAGATCAAAAGTCTCAAGGCCAAACTGCCTCAGAGTCCCTGGTCACTGATGTATTAAAAAAGATGATGCTGTACTTTTACAGTTACTGTGTTAGAAATGGCCTAAGAGCTGTTATCCGTACATAAATTGCATGTTCATCTGCAAAGAGCGCCCCCTAGCATAAAGAAATGTGTGACTGCAAATAGCGCCCCTAACATAATTATAGCTCCCCCCTCCGCTTTTTGACGGCGCACCGACCTTTAATTTTCAAAGTTGGAGAACACTGCGTGATGTCATTATGTCTTGCCGTGCGTGTCAGAAACCAGCTGCATTAAGCCCGGTTCATACTTCACGCGAAAGCGAAGCAAAATTTGTGACGTCAACAATACATTCGAAGCGCGTCCACCATTGTTGACGACATGAATTTCGCTTCGCACATGATTTCGCGCGAAGTATGAACCGGGCTTTAGTGGAATAAAAACAAAAAAAACAGTCTTGGACCCAAACTTTGATCATTGGACCTGGTGCACCGGCAGATAGTGGACGGCAGTGATGGTAGGCAATTTGATTTTGGCAAATATTGAGGTTAATTGTAGAAGAGCAAGGGTTAAAAAGTTGACCGGGGTAGGGTTTGAAGCTGCGACCTTTGGAACAGTGTACTTGTTCTCTGCCAACTGGGCGTCTTAGCCATATGTTGGGGGTCTCTCAAATGGTCAAATTTGTGGTAAAAGAATCAATGCATCATTCTTACTTCTCTGATTCCGTGCACACAATTTGAGTTATTCCCCAGGACATGCATAGCTAAATTTAAGATTGCATTGTCGAAATGTGTGTGTCTTTTTGAAGAAAACATCCGGAATTAAACAGCTTTTGTTTATACTTGTTGATTGCAGGATCTCTAAACTCCTAGGCCCTACTCATGTTACTCGGGCGTTTTGGTCTCTGCGAGCTTACTCATTGCGGCCGAATTACATGTGTCCACAAGTCCCGAATTGTATCCGAAAGCCATGAAGCACAAGTTCGTTCTTCCGACCTAGTCCAAACCACTTGTCGTTTCGTTAGCCAGCGAAGGCTATCCGGTATCTGCGAGCGATACCCCCTTCTCGACCGGCGTCCAATGCTTCAGCTGCTGCACTTGTTTTACCAGCGAGCGTTTGCTACCACTGCAAAATACTCCAAACCTTGAGTTTCAGCCAGCGTAATGCCCTCCTAGCCAAAACCTCTACATTTCGGTCTGCCACCTGGCTACATGCGCTCCATACCCTTCCACATCAAGCTAAGATGCATGATACTACAACTACACTTCCGACAAAGGCTTCAGAATACCTGCAGTGCGTTTGCTACTGCTGCCAAATGCGTGAAATCTTTAAGTTACGACCTAAGTGCCCTGCTACATGGGACCCAAACTCCTACATGGTCAAAGCAATGCAACAGCCCTTCAAAACACTTCAACTACAACTCCAACAACATCTTCATTATCCTGCTAGTATTACCACCTCTTCACAACACTTGAAAGCACAAGTTACAACCTACATTACGCCCTTCTACTCCAAACGTCTAGATAGGTGCCGGCTAATAGACTCCATGCACTTAAAACCAACCCTCGTCAAGCTCAGAAAAACGTCAACTACACTTCCAACAATACCTTCATTGCCTACCTGCAAACACCTGCCGCTTCTGCGAATTAGGAATTCTTCCCTCCTCCGCATGAGTCCTAGTCTAAACTCCTAGATGTTTGTAAGCCAGTAGGCACGCCAAGCCATCGGTAAACTCAACAACACTTTCGCACAATACCTTCAATTTAACCTGCAAGCATTTGTTTATTCTGCAAACGTTAACCTCCATTTCAGCCTCCCTTGTATGATTCGTAGTCCAAACCTCTAGATATTTGTAAGGCTACAGACGTTTGAACGTGTCTCCATCCACCCCCACTTCCGACGGTAGCTCCATTACACCTGCAAAAAGCGATGGCTGCTGTGAAACCACAATTTACAGCCACCATTTTACCTTCCTACAAGTCCCAGTCAGACCATCTACATGTACATGTAGATATTTTGTGGGCCAGCAGGCATTTGAAACCTATCTACATTCTACATGTTCATCAATCTAAGATATCTCTAGACTTCAACTACACTTCCGACAATCCGGTTTTTTTCAGCCAGGACATGTTGCATGTACAAGTCTACGAAGTACATGTCTGCACAACCCATTTCTCCCTACTCCATGAACATGCACGTTGCTTTTTTCCCCCCAAAAAAGTCGACTCCTCTTGTGATTGTTGCTTCCAGCGAAAATCACGTCGAAAATTGCACTCTTCTTGGTCTGATGTGCATGAACATGCAGGGATAATGTGATATCCTTGACGTGTAGGTCACAATAAACTACTCTCTCACTAGGTAATTTTTTTCTAGGAACCTGACCAAACCCTCCAAAATCCACAGCTGTGCTAGCCTTGAATGCAAGGCTATGTACGTAGTTTATCAGCAAGTGTGCATTCAGCTCCACATGGTGAAACCCCGATCTGATCATTCACAAAAAAGCACATAATGCTACCGTGCATGTAGACGGTACTGTATGCACTGTACTGTACGCACATGCACTGCCGCTATGCGAGAGTCCAGCTCCGAAGGAGCACAGCCTCGATCCAACTGTAATTTCCGGGTTTTGCAGTTATAATGAGCTGCTTACGATCAAACGGGATCTGATTGGCCCTTGCTTGGAGAAGCTACTTTGTTTAAAAACATGGCTTGAACAGCGTCCCGCTCACACCAGTGTTGGATCACCAAATCAATAATCATTGATCTGTGACGGGATTGGCCGTTGAGGAACTTAAAACTTAACAAACTTGAAACATAAACCTTAAAACCCGGAAGCTATAGTTAAATCAAGGCTGTGATCCGATGTGACTTGCACGTGTACATTTAACATTTACATGTACACTCAAGTTTAGTGGGCTGTGACTGGCACATGGGGGTAGTGCATGTACAGTACAGTTGAATCTCGTTAGTACAAACTCTCTTAATACAAAATTCCGGTTATAACAAACATAAGCCTTTGTCCCGACTGTGCATTTATGTGCACAATGAAAGGGACTGATGTTCCTCTTATTACAAAATTCTGATATAACAAACAATTTGGCTAGGTCCGAACGAGTTTGTATTAACGAGACTCGACTGTATACGTACAGTTTACACTGGGCATCGTCCAAACGATCGGATTAGGGTCTCGCCGTGTGTGTGCTGTGTGTGGACGTAGAGCCCGAAAAACTATGGCCAGCTCCTCGGCCGTTGGTCAGCTATGGCATGCTGATACAGCACATACACAGCCTTGCATTCAATATCAAGGCTACAACTGTGCAGGAGCCATGTGCCAGGCACATTTCTTGTAAACATTTGAGAAGCATCGAGCCCCATAAAAAGCAGTAGTGTACTCTTAATTCTGAAACCACAGGTGAATTTTGAGGGATCTGGGTACCTGTAGGTTTAGGTTTAGGTAGGTAACATTCCCAAAGGACATCAGTTTACATTGGTACTTTTGTTAATAATTTTGTTTTAATTACTTGTTCTTTATAATCAATTATACTCAGTTGGCCCAGTTAGTTGTGTAAAGGCAGCAAAAACTTAGCACTAGAGTGTGTCTTATAACAGAAACTTTCTTTGTTTCTTTTTAACAGAATGCCCGTTGGAATCAGAAATGTAGTGTTTCTGTTTGGAAATGAGTACAAGTACTGTGAAATAATTTCTTGTTAAACATTTTTATTTCCACGTAGGTCCAGGTCAAATGATCGCTATAACTCCCACAAGCGCCATTCGCGCAGTCGCAGCCGGAGCCGTAGCCGCAGGTAAGAAACCCCAAGGTTCGACTGTTGCCGAGTGTTGCAAAGAACATTGTCGTGTATCAAGTTTGACAGTAGAACTTGCATTATCAAGGAAAATGGACTGACTATGCCCTTTGGCACCACATTACACCACAGCTTTGTTTAATCAAATTTGTGTGTTTTGTGATGTCATTAAAGGGAGTACATATACAGTAAACTCCGGCTAAACCGACATCGTACAACTCGTCAAATCGCTCAAGTCAGCCGTCTGACTAAAATCCTGATTGTCCGTTATGCATTTCCATTGAATTTTTATTTCTAAGTCAGCTTTTATAAGTCACCATTTTGCTCAAGTCGTCATGTTACTCTCGGTCCCCTTTTCATAAAAAGCATTATAACACCTCACCCACAGATTCTGTGTCTTGATTGGCCGAGAGCGAGTCACATGTTACTTTCTAATTTTGCTATCTTTCTGTGCACGGCCAAAAGTACTATGCGCATAGCAACCAAAGTACTATACCATTAGCAACCAAAGTACTATTTCCACGGTGCGGTATTTGTGTGCAAATGCATGCTGACGTGCGCGGTGCGCGTTGTGCGTAGCGCGTTTTATTCCAAAGAGAGTGCGCCGAAGACTTGGGTTCAAACATTTCGTGAAGGGGTAGTTTTTAAGAGACAAATACATTTTCCACCAATTTTGTATTGAAATTGAAGTTTATTTCAACTGTGTTCAGATTTAAATAATTTAAAATATTAAAATCAAGCAGAATCTGTGGGTGAAGTAAAACTAGCCTCCCTCGATGATCCATGGACCATTCTATTTTGTTTTACTACACCACTCGAAGCATTCAATATTTGTATATTATAAAATCATTTGTGTAAGTCGGCACTCAACAAATCACACTTTGGCATCCACTTCCTGTTATGCAGTTGGCAAGAAGTATCGGGTGAAAAGTGGTTTTGCACGGCCCGTGATCGCTGCATGCTTCGGTGTCGCAAAAGGCTGTCCTACTGCATACATCGCATATGCATTGTGAGCATATCAATACCAGTACCCCCCTTCTAGTCTGTACGCATGGACTCTGTCCATTTCGGGGGTCGTCTTATTGAATGACCAGTGCTGCAGTCAGTGTGTGCGTGGTATATACCGGACCACGCACACATTTAAGGCGTTACTGTGCAAGTACATAATTATATACATGTATACACGTGGTCTCCATTATCAATACCCCAAATGTGATACAATTCGCGGATTAATTTGCTGGATTCTACTCATGCATTAAGGAGATAAACCAGGGTAAATCGAAGCCAATTAGTGCAATGAATCATGTGTGCAAAAGACCATTCATGTAAGTCGGCAAAATGACGACTTACAGGCTACAGCAGATGTCGGCATTTGTGTAAGTCCTCACAAAATTGTCGGGTCCAGAGAGTGCCGACTTAGCCGGAGTTTACTGTATTTCCAATTTCAAGTGAACTGTGAATGATTATTTATCGAAAGCTTCTTTTTGTTCTTGATCCAACCACAGCCCCTACCGCAACTAATCTGCTGGTATGCGAGACTGCATCAACGTGAGCCACCTGGAATGTTGAAATAGAGTGAGCCAGTGTGAGGTGCAAACGTCCAGACAGGACGTTTATCCATTTTACTGTTTTTTAAATGTGTGGTATTTTGTCTGTGTTTCAGAAGACCTCAATGTTGTGTGGTGTTAATAATTCCGTCAGAGTAGAAGTGATAACAACTAAAATATAACTGAGCTGCGTGATGTTAAGTATAGTAAACGTGGTAAAGAGCTGGGTCCAATTCCACCGAGCCACCTAGCTGCCTAGAAGAAAATGCTGCTCAAGTTTGCAAATTGATTTGCGCAGCCAAAATTGACAGTGAACCATTGCAACTTATCTGGCTGGCAAATTCAACAAAGCCATCCCAGCAGTGACAAAATCAATCAGGTGACTGCTTTGAACAGTTAAGAGCCTTCTTCTGCCTGCATACAGCAAGATTAACTGGCTGTGACTGATCATATAACTAACTCATCATATATGTAGCAGCTGATTGATAAGCCAGCTGTACAGGGTGAGTAAAAAAAACCGAAACCCAAATGTTGGGACCATTGTTTTAGGGAAGTTCTGCAAGTAGCACTTTCAAAATCTAGGATATGAAAGCCCAATTCATAGCTTTCTTTTAGTACAAAAATCATTCAAATCACTAATGTACTTTTCAAGTTACGGAGTTTTAAACACAACCACTGTTTTAAAGTTCTGTCCACGGATCACAGAAAAAGTGTGTGTTCTTTCAGCAAAACGAAAACGATTCACACACATCCTTATGTGATTTGTTTTCATTTTGCTGAAAGAACACTGAACTTTTTTGCGCTCCGTGCAGAACCTTAAAACGGTGGTTGTGTTTAATTCCGTAACTTGAAAAGTATATGTACATGAGTGATTTGAATGATGTTTGTACTAAAAGAAAGCTGATGAATTGGGCTTTCATATCCTAGATTTTGAAAGTGCTACATGCAGAACTTTAATAAAACAGTAGTCCCGACATGTGGTTTTTTTTACTCACCCTGCATATATACCAGTTACTTGCTTTTATCTGTTGATGAAATGTGACAAGTCCACTAGCGCTTACCAGAAACGTGATCCGGCTGCTTGTTGGTGACCAGCCTGTGTATCAAGGCATGGCAGAAGAGGACCGATATGTTTTTTTTTTGACTGTGACAGCTAGAGGGTTTAGTAGCAGCATTATGGCTCATGATCTGCTCTTGTTGGGCGAAGAGATTCTCTGCTCAGAAAAGTTCTGCTCTTAGGCAAATTTCTGCGCCAAGCGGCTCCGTGAAATTGGCCCATGAAGAAAGGGTTTCAGTCAAAACCTTTATTCTGAAGCACACATCCATTCGCAGGAATGGTGCATCAAACACAGCGGAAATTATGTATTCTATCTCGTCATTGCTGAAACATTTTAAAGTTATTGTGTATGGAATCAATTTACTGATATGCTATACATTGTATAAATAAAAATATCAGTGAGAAAAATGCCCATCGGAACATCTGCCATTTACAAGCTAAAATCATGTTACACCCTAGTAGTAGTACAACACCCTGAAAAAAATTTCAGTCTTGTTCTTTTGTAGAAATATAATTAACCATCAGTCCTGGTAGACTTTTGTATGTTGTATAAACCCCACCATTTGATGTAATGTACATTACTCTTGTTGTGTCGCTTTTTATTTGCATTCGATTAAGCTTGGGTTTTTTGGTTTTTTTCGAGGAAGCTTGGGCGTTTAATTTTTGGTTACTCTCAAACTTTTGAAAAGCTTGTGCACGTACTGATTTATCTGAACATGTTGTATGGACATGTTTATTGATAATTTCTTTCTGGTGGAAACCAGACACTGGGAATTGCTCCCGAAAAGGAACTCTTAGGAGTAGTGAGAACACAACATGTACATGTAAATAAGCCTCTGTACTGATGACGTCAGACTTTGTTTACATGTGCACTTTCCTATGGAGCCAGTGGGGGCCCACTGTCCACTGAGCACCATAGGAAAGCACACACGTAAACAAAGTGTGACGTCATCAGTACAGAGGCTTAGTGTTTGTGTACATGTGTAGTTAGCTGAAACAATCACAAGCTGTCTAGTTTTTGAGCTGGTGTATAATTATCCATCATGCTAAACATAAGAATTGCTCATTATTTCAGGTAGGATAGATGTGTTACTCATCTCACAATTATCTTGAACTTAAGTGATATGAAGTACCCAGATGTTGTCCCGTTTTCTCAAATAATGTTACATGTTTATGTGTTCGATTTTTTTTTAAAGAAATAAAACCACTTCGTGTCATGTGGACGTGTTGAGCTTATATTAAGTGTTTGTTTCTGCAATTTGTGAACAGAATTTCCGGTTGTCATCTCTGCTCTTTGCACCCCAAACCAAACACTTTCTGAAAAAAAAATTGAATCGGTCATTGACATCTGGAATTTGAAGTTTGGCATTATGAAAACTAGCGCGCATCTGCCCTTCCCCCAGATTTTCTACACGAAGCTTTAACACGGTCAAACCTCTCAAAATTGTAGACCGAGTAACTAGGACTCTACGGATCGCTTTTTTAACATTTGGACATGGTCGGGCGATAGTAGATTCCGAGATTGATGGCCCTATTGCGGTTACTATTAATTTTTTTGACCAATTTCACTTGTACCCCTAATCTAAATCGTCAGATTTCAACCTCAACAACGGTCTTCAAACTACCTTATGCGCCCCTGTAGGCTTCAGTGGGACTTGAACAATACAAATGGTGGTGGTTAGGTTTACATACCTTTGGGAAGAAAAGAGAAATTTCACCTATTCGGGAAACATCCTAGTCACAAACACCTTGTTTGAGGCTGCCATTTTGAATTCAGGAAAATACCATACAGGGCACTTTGAGTGGTCACCTGACCAATCAAAGTGCCCTGTAATTGGTCAGGAATGTCAGGTGACCAATCAAAGTGCCCTGTGATTGGTCTGTCTGATGCTTGCCAGGAAACAGTGTAGCCAGAGCCATGCACCAGTCTACTTTTCCTGAATTAATTCGGGGTGAACGGAATATGCAAGAGTACTTTTTTCGGAAAAACATATTTTTTTTCTTCAAAGTTTGCATTCTACCATATTTGTCTATGGAGAAGCATAGAGCAAGGACCCAAGGAGTTCGTACTCCAAGACTTCAAACGTAAAATGATGGTCGCCGCGCTCGAAAGCTACAATAGAAAGCACCTGGCGCCAGCTTGCTCAGTTGCTCACTACGCTAATCTCGACACAATAGAGATCCGCGCTCACTAATGCCAGAAAAGGAGTTTGCATGGCTTCGTAGACAGTACCATGGTAAATACGCATGCGCAGTTTCATACATCTCTAAAAATGAATGATTTTGAAGTGTTTGTTCGCAGTTGGATGATACTGTATATAAATGTGGAATTAATGGACCTTGGAATAACTGTACACCAAAAAAAGTATTGTAAAAGTTGCGTCGAAATTATATTTAAATTTTGTCCGTGATTCACGTTTCTCAATATGACATAATTTTAGTTAGTGGCACATTTAGATAACTGTCACCCAAAACAGACATATTTGAGAATATAAATATGCATGCATGGTGTATACGTATACATTGTATAAAACTTATTTGATTATAATGCATAAATGTACTGTACATATATAATGCATTGAACGCATCAGTCACCATACATATTACAATGTAGTTGTACATAGTCTGCAATTGGCATATGTATGGTGACTGATGCGTTCAATGCATTATATTATGTACTGTACATGTATGCATTATAATCAAACAAGTTTTATACAATGTATATGTAGCATACGTATACACCATGCATGCATTTTTATATTCTCAAATATGTCTGTTTTGGGTGACAATTATCTAAATGTGCCACTAACGAAAATTGTGTCATATTGAGAAACGTAAATCACGGACTAAAGTTAAATATAATTTCGACGCAACTTTTACAATACTTTTTTGGTGAACAGTTATTTCAAGGTCCATTGCAAAGTACAACATTAATTTCAGATTAAATGGACATGTGGAATACAATTGTTGCTTACTTGAAAACTCTGCACACTTAGCTTGAATAACCCTAGTGGAATACAATCAAACGAGGATCGAAGGCTATTTACAAATCCAGTAAATTATTAACCAATGATAACACAGCTACATTGTACATTTATTTATGTCTATATTTTGACCTATTGGCATGTAAATATAAATGGAAGATAGCTCTGGTTTAGCCAGAGAACTTGGTCAACAAAACGCTATGCATGCCACGCTAAGGCGTAAGGATTAAATGTGTACACTGCATGAATTCATATAATAATAATACATGCATGTAATCATAAACAATTCTTATTTAGCGCAATATACACAAGAAAATGCTCTTCTGAAACTAATGCAAGCAGTAAACAAGCGTGTCTTAGGCCAAAAAAAAGTCTCCGGTTTCTGGTATGGAGCTTGCCCAAAAAGTGGTGCGGCGACGCGGCTTTTTTTTTTTTTTTTACCTGATTTTTTTGCTTCAAATGTCGGTTGATGACTTCAAATGGTGCCCGACTAAACTTAGTGCAAATATATGGGAGTCCAGAGAGGCCACATAAAGCTTATTCTCGACCATAACCCAATCTAAAAACACGTTAAAATTGTGCAGCAGCAGGATTCCAGTCAAACCAGTGAGTTTGGCGGTTTTGAGACATCATCTTTCATTGGAAAAAAAACTTTTTCATTTTGCCGACGCGCATGGCTACGGCGACGCGCGCGCATACCAGAAACCGGAGACTTTTATTTTTGGCCTTAAGTTGTGTGATTTGAAATTGTCCAAGGATGGGCTGATCTTTATTTGGTGAGGTAATACATGTATATTCTATTCCTCTGGTGCATAATGAAATGTCCGTTGGCCATACGATCTGGTATGAACTGTACGTGGAGATAGATGTGCGGTGAGCTGGAGCGAAGATTTCGTGATATACATGAACATGTATAATTATTTCTTCCGTCCTCTGCCCAAGAAATTAAACATACATGTACGAGTAATGTTTAATCTTTTGAGATAGATAGATAGATCTCTTTGCGCAGCACGCTATGCATGCCGCGCAAAGGCGTAAGGATTTAATGTGTACACTGCATGAATTTATTTAATAATAATACATGCATGTAATCATAAACAATTCTTATTTAGCGCAATATACACAAGAAAATGCTCTTCTGAAACTATAGTGAAAGCAGTAAACAAGCGTGTCTTAAGTTGCGTGATTTGAAATTGTCCAAGGATGGGCTGATCTTTATTTGGTGAGGTAATACATGTATATTCTATTCCTCTGGTGCATAATGAAATGTCCGTTGGCCATACGATCTGGTATGAACTGTACGTGGAGATAGATGTGCGGTGAGCTGGAGCGAAGATTTCGTGATATTATACATGAACATGTATAATTATTTCTTCCGTCCTCTGCCCAAGAAATTAAACATACATGTACGAGTAATGTTTAACCTTTTGACCCTTCAAATCGAAAATTGAAATCAATAAAAAAAAAAAAACATAACAATTTTCGTCAAATCGTGACACGGCGAGATCTCACCAAATACAGTACCGAAGTGTGACGTCATTTAGAACCGGGAAGTGCAATGCAAACATAGAGCTATATTAAATTAATCACGCGCTTATGTCTTTTTTGTTTTACCATTGATCTCCATTAGTCTTACTAATGTTATTTTACACACATAATAATTGTGCGCCTCCATTAGTCTTACTAATGTTTTTTTTACACATAATTGTGCGCGTGATGTATTCACTTCGGTACCGTACTCTAGATCTATTGACCTATCGCCGTTTGCGAGTTAGCAACGCCCCTTAGACAACTCTATTTATACACTCAGTTTTGTTTGTCTCGGATTTTGCGCGTTCCGCGTCCATTTCTATATCATGTAATTGGACAGTATTTCACAAGGTGCGTTGACGCGATTACGCGATTCTACCGTGATAGGTGAATGAGGAACATGATTGTCAAAATCACCAAAGAACACACCGTATCAATTGAAATTCTTCGATTGTACCATTTATTATGATCACAGTGGTTTATCGCCGAAAAGCGTCTCCCTGAGAATGCGCATGCGCGAGTGAGCCTCGTCCCAGTCCATGAAGGCGCCTTCAAGATGGCGTCTTCCCGCCTTCGTCACGGTGAAACTGCTGCGACCATGGAGCACACGGCCATTGCTGAAGGTGGCTATTTCTCCTGCGCAAGTAAATGGGGGAAAATAAAGTGATGAAGAGTCGTTTTTAAGTGATCGTGACGAACTAAGAAAGCTAGTCTGAGTATCGTCCGCCTTCATTCACGGAGCCAAGTCTCCTGTATAACGTCTGACATGTCGGAGCATGCAGCATTATGCGATCTCGCGCCTCAGCCAATCGGAGTTGACTTTACTAAATCGTCACGGCATTTCATTCCCAAATCAGGATCGCGTAACCGGCGTAATAAATAGCGCATGAGCATTTGTTACTGTGTCTATGGGTTTTTTTTTCCATGCCTATGTCTATGCAAAAAGTCATTTTGGAAGATTAAGATAGTTATTGGCAAAGCGATGTGTTCCGGCTTCGCGTGACAGTTTGGCTGAACCTGCTTGGCACCTTATCTTCTGTGCTTGGCACATTATATAAAGGTAAGCAGAATTTGACCCCCGTTCTGCCGATGTCGCGTGACAACCAACGATTACTGATAATTCTCAAAATTTGAGAAATATAGCAATTTTCAATGTTGCTTTTGTGGTAGTTATCTCGAAAACAATAATTAAGGTATGTTAGCTCATTGTCAATTCCGCACGTAGACTATATTTAGAACATTATCTGTCAAGTTATCTTGTCTTTACATTTCGTAGGGAAACGGCACATTATATGGCCTAAAGGTAACGGTACAACTAAATTTACTTTGCCCTCTGATTGGCTAGATCTTGTTCATCGGTGACCCGGGGACACTCCGCGTGCGCACGACACGCTCCAGATCAGTTATCTCCCACGCACGCAACCAGAGGGCAAAATAACAACCTTCGCTCATGGGAGCTAGTCCGAGTATCACCCGTTATCCACGGAGGAAGACTCTCGTATATCGTCTGATATCGCGCCAGCCAATCGGAGTCGACTTTACTAAATCGTGACGTCATTTCATTCCTAAATCTGGACTAAACGGTTTGATTGTCAATACCATACGAATGCAGTGTTTTATAATACAACAGCGGGGTGCGATATCGCGTAACATGATACAGAGTATATTTTTTTATCCATTGTCTATGACGTGCAACGGGTGAATGACCGAAGACCCGATATAGTAGAAAGCGGCCGCTGGTTGGTCAAAATCTAGGAGGTCAAGAGGCGGGGTCTTGCCTAATTAATCAGCGAATCTGCTCAAATAATGGCTGCTCGATGACCTCGAATTTCTGTAAGCCCACATTTTTTAAGGACAGATTTTGTGACCCCAATGACCTGAAGGGGACTTCCTCACGCATGTAATGTTTGTATACTTGACCTACCCACAATGCTTCGCATTTCCTCCACAATAGTTCGTGAAAGGCATTCTATAGCGGTCACCAGCTGCCTTTAAGATCATATAGGGCGGTAGGTGACCAGCGAATGCAATTTTCGATCTTCCCCTTAAAAGGCAATAAACAAACCTGCCCCCAGTCGGTGCTCCACCAGGTTGCCAGGGCGATACATGACCTCCTCGAACACCTTCATTGCCTTGTACACCTCCTTGACCTGCTCCACCGGAAGTGACATATATGGCGCCCTCACGTGGTCATTAAAGTTAACACACATGAACTCGCCATGCTTGTTATACCTGAGTGGGAAGGAAAATAAACACTGAAATCTCGAACGAACAACACGGACTTAATATTGGATTCTGGGGCCCTTTTCGGGTTTGGTTGAGAGATATACTGCGCTATCTTCGACAACTTGATTAGATTTTGTAGCAGAGACGCCAAAGAGTCTCGTTGTGCACGTAAAGCCTCGTTTTGTTCTAATATGACAACTCATACAGACTTTTTGATCACAAACCATGCATCATTAGAAAATAATCACAAAGGCGAACAACAATCAAACCATCTATACCATATTAGGCCATCAGCTTGGGGTTTGGTCGGTATCAAATCAGGGCATAAATGATTATAGTACGCATGCGCACGGTATACCGCCCCTAGAGTGGTAACAAGCATTTTGATGGACATTTTGAAAAAAAGGGTGATAACACCTAGAAGCTGCCACCGCTGCAATGCTATCACATATTTTCCAACTCTGGAGGTGTATACCTTGCCAAAAATCGCTATGACGATTATTCCCCTCATTTGATACCGGTTGCCAAAATTTTGGACCGAGGCTTATGGCCTATTTATAAAACCACAGGTTTGAATAGGTATGAGTTATTTACAGTGGCATGCATGTTGAATTTTGGAAAGAAAATGCCAGTCTTCTCTGAAATGAAACGCTCCAGATTGGTCGGCCCAATTTTGTTTCGTGTTCAATTCTGACAGTACACATGTGACCAAGTTTAATCTGAGCTACCGGGGTCACCTGACCCAAAGTCGTGATCTAATTGGTCAGGTGGGAAACGAGTTGTGAGGTAACAATCTCTCGAAAGTTTCAACCAGGTTTTTTTTTTTTTTGCAAAAACTTAAATTTCAGCAAAAATTAAAATTACAATTATCTTCTGCATTCTAAGCCAGTTGAACATTGGACGCTAAATGATTCGTAGCTCCTTATTCATAACTTTGTAAGTACTTAATGTTTCCTTTTCTTCTAGTAAAAAGAGTAATACTATTCTTACACATACTATATGTTTGTCTCTCCTTCGTATTGGCGCTATGGCAAGCCTCATACAATCATGCATTTTAGGATCTGCACCTCCAATGACCTTTTTATTATGCTTTATATTATTTAACCTCTCAATGTTACATTTTCATTTTCCTTGAATGTGTTTCGAAAGAAAAAAAAGATTGGCAGGCAGGAAGGGTTAATGAAGGTGTAATTACTAAACTTGTCTTACTGGATGATAGGCCGCCTCTGTTTGAGATGGTACACGCGGTAGTCGCTGCCCTTATCTCGGAAGTCCACTTCCACCGTCCGGAGAGTCTGGTAAATCTCCGGGAATTCTTGGCGGACCTGTTCCGCTACTTGCAGGCCGTCCACGAACTGGCTGGCTCCCCCCAAGGCGTCGCTGGTTTGCTCGATGCAGTGTAGCATTTGAATCTAAATAGGATTTTGTTCAAACAACAGTTTTGATATGAACGGAACTCCATTCATTGTACCGGGTTCTGGGAAATTTCCATCCAAGTGTTCTGTACCTTTACCCTGTGCGATATCACTTGTCAATGAGTTACACATCAGGAAAACTTCAAAGTATTTTAGCAACGATATACTTTGTAAAGTAAACTAAATATAAAGGTATGCCTATTATAGGTTTTCCCGGTCAAGTTTAGCAGATTTGGCGGCCAATTGGTGACCAATCATTCATTTTCGCACGAATTTGAATGCACGTGGAGATCAACATTCAATTAGCAAAAAAACACCAATCAATTTAACATTTAAAGCATGCAATTTCACATTTTAATCACGCAATTTTAACAACTTGGCATTCAAATTAAAATTGCACAAACGAGCATCCAAATTCGCTGGAGCTTCCAGCTGTGTAAGTTTGGTCATTCAAATTCACCATTCAGCAGGCATTTGTGAAAAGTAAGCAAATGAATTCGAAATAGGTTTATGTCATTCCGTTGTTTGTTAGAATTAGATGGAGTGCCTTTGTTCCAATTTGGAAGTATGGCTATAAAACCCTGTCTCCAAAAAGATTCTGCCAAATACTCTGATCACCGTGCACACTGTTAGCTTGAAGCACTAGAAATATCAACATGGCAGCTCATGGGCGTTACATGAGAATTTCAAATGTAGATGCTTGGCACAGCAAGAGATCGATGGCTAACAGACCTGCAGGAGACTGTATCCTCATCATTTTAAAGAGAGACAAAAAGGGACTCTAAGATGATTAAACATCTAAAAAGTTAAAGAGATATAAACAAATATATATAACCAAGATCACAATTGAAAACAGAAGATCAAAAACCCAAAGATGAAGAAGTAAGATTTATGTGAACACGATAAAAAGAGGGGAAAACATCAGCTAAGTTTACTGTAGCCTGTAGGTTTGTTGTTTCATATACTCATATATGTTTATTTATGCCCCCTTTTTGTTAAATTTGTTTACGTTTACTTCTTTAGAATAAAGAGACAGATAGTAGACACTTTGAAAAAATGAAATGGAAAAGCAGAAATGATAAAAAAGTGGAGGAAATAAAAAGACGCGCGTCGTATGCCTTCATTTTATTTTAATTTTTTGAACGCAAAAAGTGCTAAATAAAATGCACGGAAATGAAAAAGAAATCAAGAATCTCATGCAAATAACCCTATACCAAACCGACTGCTAAATTGAATGATCACTTAAACCGAATGACATAACTTCAATTTAGGATGAGTTAAACATGAAAATGTCAGGTCTTTAAACGAATTTAAACGCCTGAAATCTAATACGAACCACGGGAATGACAGCAGGGCGCTACTCCGCTTCAAATTGGCCACTATCAAGATGAATTCGAATGCTATTTTTTTGCGAAATTGGCCAGGAAAACCTATATTACAAAGTACATGTACTCACGCCTGGTGTGTTATAGAACGGTATAGGTCCGTGTGAACCAACCAAGTGTTTTGTACTTTTACCCAGTGCGATATTACTTGTCAACGTACTATACAACAGGACAATTTCAAATTTGGCTAAAGTATTTTAACTTTGCAAAGTTATAAGTTGTAAAGTGAAATAAATATAAAGTTACAAAGTTATACTTACGCCTGGTGTGTAGTTATAATATGGTAGGTCTATGTGAAGCAACAGTGCCTTCGGGGTGAACGCAAGGTTGCTGGCTTCCTGTTTGCTGAAAACTTGAAAAGTTTTCCTGAAAAATGTCAACCAAAAAGGAAAAAATAATAATAATAGAAATCGGCAAGATTCGTAAGAAGTTTGTTGTGGGCTCATGCCAAGTACCAACAAAGAGGGCGTGGCACAGGCTGATTTTGAAACCACTCTCGTTGGCCAAACTGTGCGAGGACTTTTAGGGAAAGGTCAGATCTATGCATTCTGATTGGTTGTTGAACAATGTGTGGTCGGTCTGTGTCAGCGGCCTTGGACGAGGCCAGGGAGTATGAGTGAAAGCTTGTTGGAGAATTGAGGTGAGGGGATAACTGGGGATTCTCTAATGAATATTCATGAATTAGCTCTCATTATTTTTCCTGATATTATGGGTTGTATTGTACCAGTTGACTTTTGCAACAACACGTAGGCATTCTACGTACATATTGGCACCACTGTAGAGAAGAGTTTTTCGTAACAGACCAATAATCTTCAAACTATTATGCATAGTGTTCCTTTCCAAGCGAAGAAAGTTTGATTCATTTTAAAATTTCGAACGACATAGAAGAAAAAAAGTATTTACCCATAAATCGTCGTTTTCGTATAAGCAACTTTCTCAGCCAATTCCTCGAGGGCTCCCTGCCTAACCGGTGCACCATTCACCAAGGCCAATCCCTTGACGTTCAAGACATCCAGCCAGTTGTACAGCTCCTTGTCTTCTTCCAAGAGTCGCTGGAAGTCGAAAGTAGGGATTCTGCCGCTCAGCTCGCCTCCAAATGTCTGCAGCTCTGGACTGCCCACCTCGTCTTTCTCAGACTCCGAGAATCGCTGGCGGTTCAGCCAGGCAGCCTGGAAGTCGCTGCTGTGCTGGTCCGGCCAGACGACTCGCAAGACACTGCCCTCGTCTACGAGCTCCTCGGAAGAAGGCACCACGTCTGGGTCCAAGTTGGTAATGCTGGAGGCTCTCTGCCACGAGGAAGGATGGTAGCAGTCAGGACATCGGCAGTTGTCCCTCATCCAGACGTAGGGATAGACGCCCATCGGGCCACTGCTGAACTCCACCCGGTATTGCCCGGCCGAGTCATCCCTGCTCACGCTCACAAACCTACGATCCTTCTCCCCCTTCGGTGCATCCTGGGTTGAGTAGGCCTTCTTCGACATGATGCTACTGATAGGCTTGAAACAGCCTGCTGTCATCTCGACTTTACTGGGGAGGTTTCTTCCAACGGCAGTGAACCAGTCCCGCCCAAAGACCGAAGACAAACTTGCTGCCCTTCTGTCGGGGTGTTGCCCAACACATTTTGTACCCCGCGCCTCAATCCCGCCCCTTAGCACAGCTGCCCCGCCCTGCCTGAGGCTCGTAACAGAACCTCGGACGAGTCGCCCATGTCTTGCCAAAGCATGAATATTAGCAACAAACGCCATAACTCTGCCGCATATAATTTCAGTGTAAAATATATTCAGTCAATTGGCATGAACAACCTGTGTACTGGATCGTGCTAAATTGATGCATGTCGAGGTCGGTCATTGCTATCAGCCTATATACAAACAAGGTTTCATAATTCCGCCAGGTCTAGGACTAAAAATAGTAGCTGTAAGTGACACTCTGGAGCAAAGACCAGTTCCAGCCAGAGAAACAAACACAACAATCAAAGTTGCGCCAGAGGGCGCTCTTTTTATCACTTCATTCACATTTCATACAGCCGCATCCGTACGGTTACGGATGTCAAAAATAGTCATCAGCAGTTTTTTTTTTTTTTGGGGGGGGGGGCGCCTGGGTGGTGCACTGGGAATGTGTGTGTGTTGGAGGGAGGGGGGACGTGCACCCTCAACCCGAGGCCCATCGAAACTGCCCATCGAAAGCAAAATACGTGCCCCGTTCGCCACTGATTAAAAACGGTGCCTCCTCTCAAGATTATGAAGCCCGGGAAGGCCGGGTGGAATTTTTTTGGGGTAATTTTCTAATTCGTTCCAACGAATTCAAACTTCAAATCAAATCAAATCACATTTATTTCCTCTTCATGACAGAAATGAAAAATTAATATAACTAAACAAACATATATAAAGGGGGAGAGGTGGCAAAAAAAAAAAGCTTCAGTATATCAGGCATGCCCACACACACAACAGAAACATAATAATAGAAAAAAAAACAAAAAAAAACAAAGAAACACACACACAATTCTAACTAAGCAGCAAGCAGCAGTTAAAAAAAAAATAAAAAAAATAATAAAAATAATATCAATAATTAATAATGGGCTACAAGTAGGATCGTTGTGAATACAGAGTCCAATTATGGCAGAGGCATATAACAAATTGCTAACTCGTTCCCACGAATTACTTATTCGTTCGCACGAATTGCTAACTCGTTCGCACGAATTGCTATTTCGTTCGCACGATTTCCTAATTCGTGGGAACGAATTGCTAACTCGTGCATCCGGGTTCGCGTTAGTAATTCGTGGGAACGAGTTGGTAATTCGTGGGAACGAAATAGCAATTCGTGCGAACGAAATAGTAATTCGTGCGAACGAGTTAGCAATTCGTGCGCACGAATTAGCAATTCGTGCGAACGAATTAGTAATTCGTGGAAACGAAATAACAAATTACAAAAAAAATTTTTTAAAAAAATCCAAATTTCTTGGGTATGTTCATGAAGAGTTACTCTATGCATGTACCGAAGGCTGAGATCTTGGGGGCGGAATCCCCATCCCCTTCCCCGGCTGAGAGATGGTCAAAATTTCACGGCCCTTTTAGGGTTGATACACATGCTCTTTCCTATGGGAGCCAGGCGGGGACGGTTGGCTGCTGGGGAGGATTGGCTGGCGTCCCCACTCTAGGACAAAGTGATTATCCATCATGCTAGACATTAGAATTGCTCATTATTTCAGGTAGGACAGATGTGTTATCATCTCACAATTATCGTTAACTTAAGTGATATGAAGTACCCAGATGTTGCCCCGTTTTTTTCAAATAATGTTACATGTCTATGTGTTTGATTTTTTCTTTTAAGAATTAAAACGACTTCGTGTCATCTGGACGTGTCGAGCTTTAAAGTGGTTTGTTTCTGTTTTTTTTGTGAACGGAATTTCCGGTTGTACTCTCTGCTCTATCCACCCCAATATATAATTTTGTAAAGCGAAAGAGTCCCTCTTTCTTGCATGTAAAATTCATTGTGATTTGTCCTTAATCCAGGGACATTTTTATCTCAAAGTTTCTTCCAATAAACACCTTTCTTACAGAATTAACAGACCCTTGTACAGTGGCGTCGCCAAGGGGCAGGGGGCACGTGCCCCCCTGGAAAACCTAGTGCCCCCCCCAGTGCCCCCCCCCCCCATCTGAGATTTGGGTTGGTAAAAAAAAATTCTGCGCGTTGTTAAAATCAGTACCTCAAAAATAGCAATTTCTGGAGATATCTTCAGATCGAATTTAGCATCAAATGTGGCACCATTTTGCATCTAAAGCCCATCCTCCGTATGCGAAAATTTTCCAAAGGGAGGGGGCACCCTCCTTAGACCCCTCCCAGGACGGCGATCCGTATCCACCTAAGTGCCCCCCCATCAAATGCTGGTGCCCCCTGTGCCCCCCAGACTGAAAAGTCTGGTGACGCCACTGCCCTTGTATGTCCTGTTTAAATCAATACGCGACACTTGACCTGCATATCCAAGATACACGAGTTCAGCTTGCGACTGTTCCACATGAATAATGGGTACGAATCTGTATATAAAAAGAAACCAATAAAATAGCTCGAGATCGAAAGGAGGCTTTTTCCGGCAGTACATACAGTAGTAGAAAGTGGAAATACATGTATAAAATCATGGAGTTCTTAAATGTAAACTCATTATATAAGGTTTTTTTCCTGGGCAGTTTCGTTTTATTCCTCCATTGTTTTACACACAGATAAACATCGAGAGTCTCTATTCTCCCCATATACATGTAATGGAGCAATCTACATCTCCCCAGTTTTCTATTCGCTCGTACCCCCCGCCCTGCAAACAGGACGCTGGGACACTCTGATGAGCTTCACAGAATCTTGTGAAGGAAGTGGCCTATGGCCTATGTATAAAGCATCTGGCTGCAGCCGTTTAAGACCGCAGTTAGGCGCAAATGCTATCCGAAACTTCCCATAGAAATGCGCTCATTCCATACCGGATGTGAATTATGTTACATTGCGGACCATGTGGACAAAATTGTGTGCGTCGCGTAATGCAATCCGACCGTTCATGATTCGAAACGGAGCCTGAGCAAGTGACGAGGATTGTGAATTTACAACACAGATACGTTTTACAGAATTTCCTACTTTATTACGGTTTTCAACGAAAACAAAAAAATCTAAACTGGAATAAAAGAGTCATGAATCAGTCTTAACGGCCGTTTCAAACCTTGCAGGGTCATGACCTTTATGACGTGCAGGTCACTGGTCACGCAAAATCTATCCAATCAGAGCGTGAATTCATCAGAGTATCCCAGCGTCCTGTTTGCAGGACGGGGGGTACGAGCGAAAGTTTTCCAATCCCTTATCCATGTTGTTGAATGTGGTATATACATGTATATATGTGAATGAGGAACATGATTGTCAAAATCACAAAAGAACACACAATCTGTTTTCTCCGTATCAATTGACATTTCCCGAGTGTACCATAATTATTTGTTATGATCACAGTGGTTCGTCGCCGAAAAGCGTCTCCCTGAGAATGCGCATGCGCGAGTGAGCCTCGTCCCAGTCCATGTAGGCGCCTTCAAGATGGCGTCTTCCCTCCTTCGTCACGGTGTAACTGCTGCGACCATGGAGCACACGGCCATTGTTGAAAGTGGCTATCTCTCCTGCGCATGTTAATGGGGGAAAATAAAGTGATGGAGATTTGTTTTTTAAGTGATGTGACGAACTAAAAAAAGCTAGTCTGAGTATCACCCGCCTTCATAAACGGAGCCAATTAAGTCTCCTGTATAACGTCTGATATGTCGGAGCATGCAGCATTATGCGATTTTGCGCCTCAGTCAATCGGAGTTGACTTAACTAAATCGTGACGGCATTTCATTCCCAAATCAGGATCGCGTAACCGGCGTAATACATAGCGTACGAGCATTTGTTACTGTGTCTATGGGGATTTTTTTTTATTCATCCCTCTCTATGTCTATGCAAAAAGTCATTTTGGAAGATTTGAAAGTCATTTGCAAAGCAATGTGTTCCGGCTTCGCGTGACAGTTTGGCTGAACCTGCTTGGCACCTTATCGTCTGTGCTTGGCAGTTGGCACATTATATAAAGGTAAGCAGAATTTGACCACCGTTCTGCCGATGTCGCGTGACAACCAACGATTACTGATGATTCTCAAATATAGCAATTTTCAATGTTGCTTTTGTGGTAGTTACATTGTATCTCAAAAACAATAATTAAGGTATGTTAGCTCATTGCCAATACCGTCGTTTCAGATAAGTGCGCCTCCAAGTGTTTACAACGCATTGGCCAATCACAATGCGCAAAATTGGTCGACCCAATGCGCGTTTGGAAAAGGTCGACTGATTTCGCGCATTGTGATTGGCCAACGCGTTGCAAACTCTTGGAGGCGCATATACGCGCACTATTGTGAATCGCCCGTATTCCGCACGTACTCTAGAACATTATATGTCAAGTTATCTCGTCTATTTACAGTTCGTAGGAAAACGGCACAAGTTACGGCCCTAAGGTTACGGTACAACTAAATTACTTTGCCCTCTGATTGGCTAGATCTTGTTCATCGGTGACCCGGGGTCACTCCGCGTGCGCAGGACGCGCTCCAGATGAGTCATCTGCCACGCACGCAACCAGAGGGCAAAATAACAACCTTCGCTCATGGGAGCTAGTCCGAGTATCACCCGTTATCCACGGAGCAAGACTCCCGTATAACGTCCGATATCGCGCCAGCCAATCGAAGTCGACTTTACTTAATCGTGATGTCATTTCATTCCTAAATCTGGACTAAGTGGTTTGACTGGTCAATACCATACGAATGCAGTGTTTTAAAGTACAACAGCTGGGCGCGATATCGCGTAACATGATACAGAGTGTGTGACACATATTTATTATCCATTGTCTATGACGCGCAACGGGTGAATGACCGAAGACCCGATATAGTAGAATGCGGCCGCTTATTGGTCAAAATCTAGGATGTCAAGAGGCGGTGTCTTGCCTAATTAATCAGCGAATCTGCTCAAATAATAGACTTCATGGGTGCTCGATGACCTCGGATTTCTGTAAGCCCACATTTTGCAAGGACAAATTTTAAGGACAGATTTTGTGACCCCAATGACCTGAGGGTACTTCCGCACGCGTGTAATGTTTGTATACTTGACCTACCCACAATGCTCTGCATTTCCTCCACGAGAGTTTGTGAAAGGCATTATATAGCGGTCACCAGCTGCCTTTTAAGATCATAGGGCGGTAGGTGACCAGCAAATGTAATTTTCGAACTTCCCCTTAAATAGGCAATAAACAAACCTGGGCCCAGTCGGTGCTCCACCAGGTTGCCAGGGCGATACATGACCTCCTCGAACAGCTTCATTGCCTTGTACACCTCCTTGACCTGCTCCACCGGAAGTGACATATATGGCGCCCTCACGTGGTCATTATAGTTAACACACATGAACTCGCCATGCTTGTTATACCTGAGTGGGAAGAAAAATAAACACTGAAATCTCGAACGAACAACACGGACGTTCTATTGGATTCTGGGGGCCCTTTTCGGGTTCGATTGAGAGATATACTGCGCTATCTTCGACAACTTGATTAGATTTTGTAGCAGAGACGCCAATGACGACTCATACAAACAGTTTGTTTGATCACAAACCATGCATCGTTAGAAAATAATCACAAAGGCGAACAACAATCCAACCACCATTTATAAAACCACAGGTTTGAACAGGTATGAGTTAATTACAGTGGCATGCATGTTGAATTTTGGAAAGAAAATGCCAGTGTTCTCTGAAAGGAAACGCTCCGGATTGGTCGGCCCAATTTTGTTTCGTGTTCAATTCTGACAGTACGTGTGACCAAGTTTAATCTGAGCTACCGGGGTCACCTGACCCAAAGTCGTGATCTAATTGGTCAGGTGGGAAACGAGTTGTGTGTGGGGTAACAATCTCTTGAAAGTTTCAACCACATATTTGGGTTTTTTTTGCAAAAACTTAAATATCAGCAAAAACTTCAATTACAATTATCTTCTGTATTCTAAGCCAGTCGAACATTGTACGCTGAATGATTCGCAGCTCCTTATTTATAACTTTGCAAGTGCTTAATGTTTCCTGTTCTTCTTGTCAAAAGAGTATATGTTTGTCTCTGCTTCGTATTGGCAAGCCTCATACAATCATGCATTTTAGGATCTGCACCTCCAATGACCTTTTTATTATGCCTTATATTATTTAACCTCTCAATGTTACATTTTCCTTTTTGCCTTGAATGGGTTTCGAAAGAAAAAAAAAGATTGGCAGACAGGAAGGTTAAAAAAGGTCTAATTGCTAGACTTGTCTTACTGGATGATAGGCCGTCTCTTTTTGAGGTGGTACACGCGGTAGTCGCTGCCTTTGTCTCGGAAGTCCACTTCCACCGTCCGGAGAGTCTGGTACATCTCCGGGAATTCTTGGCGGACCTGCTCCGCTACTTGCAGGCCGTCCACGAACTGGTTGGCTCCCCCCGAGGCATCGCTGGTTTGCTCGATGCAGTGTAGCATTTGAATCTATTGGATTTTTTTCAAACAGCAGTTTTGATGAACGGAACTCCATTCTTGAGATCAATTGAACTGGGATCTGGGAAATTTCCTTTCGAGTGTTTTGTACCTTTACCCTGTGCGATATCACTTGTCAATTAGCTATACATCAGGAAAACTTCAAAGTATTTGAGCTAAGATATACTTTGTAAAGTAAACTAAATATAAAGCTATGCCTATTATTACAAAGTTATACATGTACTTACGCCTGGTGTGTAGTTATAGAACGGTATAGGTCCGTGTGAAGCAACCAAGTGTTTTAATAATAATAATAATAAGTGTTTTGTACTTTTACCCAGTGCGATATTACTTGTCAAAGTATTATTCATCGGCAAAATTTTAAATTTGCCTAAAGTATTTTAACTTTGCAAAGTTATACGTTGTACGTTGAAATAAATATAAAGTTACAAAAGTTATACTTACGCCTGGTGTGTAGTTATAAAACGGTAGGTCTATGTGAAGCAACAGTGCCTTCGGTGTGTACGCAAGATTGCTGGCTTCCTGTTTGCTGAAAACTTGAAAAGTTTTCCTGAAAAATGTCAACCAAAAAGAAATAAATAACAATAGAAATCGGCAAGATTCGTAAGAAGTTTGTTGCGGGCTCATGCCAAGTACCAACAAAGAGGGCGTGGCACAGGCTGATTTTTAAACCACTCTCGTTGGCCAAACTGTGCGAGGACTTTTAGGGAAAGGTCAGATCTATGCATTCTGATTGGTTGTTGAACAATGTGTGGTCGGTCTGTGTCAGCGGCCTTGGACGAGGCCAGGGAGTATGAGTGAAAGCTTGTTGGAGAATTGAGGTGAGGGGATAACTGGGGATTCTCTAATGAATATTCATGAATTAGCTCTCATTATTTTTCCTGATATTATGGGTTGTATTGTACCAGTTGACTTTTGCAACGTAGGCATTCTACGTACATATTGGCACCACTGTAGAGAAGAGTTTTTTGTAACAGACCAATAATCTTCAAACTATAAGGGTGGCACGGGTGGCTTGTGCGTAAAGCGCTCGCCTCTCACCAAGGTGACCACGGTTCGAATCCTGGCCGCGGATCGCATGTGAGTAGAGTTGTGCGTTGGTTCTCTCCTGTGCCACGAGGGTTTTTCTCCGGGCCCTCCGGTTTTCCTCCCTCCGGAAAAATCAAACACTTTCGATCTCAGGCTGTGCTCCGTGGTCTTATATGGGTCGATGTGGCCGGCAGCCAGAGGCGCCTTTACGTGCCAGCGGCCCGACCACGTTGTAGCTGCGTCCTTCGCAATTCAGCATCCCAGCTGCGAGTAAGGATGATTAGCCTCCCAAATAATTATTATTATTATTATTATTATTATGCATAGTGTTCCTTTCCAAGCGAAGAAAGTTTGATTCATTTTAAAATTTCGAACGACATAGGAAAAAAAAAGGATTTACCCATAAATCGTCGTTTTCGTGTAGGCAACTTTCTCAGCCAATTCCTCGAGGGCTCCCTGCCTAACCGGTGCACCATTCACCAAGGCCAATCCCTTGACGTTCAAGACATCCAGCCAGTTGTACAGCTCCTTGTCTTCCTCCAAGAGTCGCTGGAAGTCGAAAGTAGGGATTCTGCCGCTCAGCTCGCCTCCAAATGTCTGCAGCTCCGGACTGCCCACCTCGTCTTTCTCAGACTCCGAGAATCGCTGGCGGTTCAGCCAGGCAGCCTGGAAGTCGCTGCTGTGCTGGTCCGGCCAGACGACTCGCAAGACACTGCCCTCGTCTACGAGCTCCTCGGAAGAAGGCACCACGTCTGGGTCCAAGTTGGTAATGCTGGAGGCTCTCTGCCACGAGGAAGGATGGTAGCAGTCAGGACATCGGCAGTTGTCCCTCATCCAGACGTAGGGATAGACGCCCATCGGGCCACTGCTGAACTCCACCCGGTATTGCCCGGCCGAGTCATCCCTGCTCACGCTCACAAACCTACGATCCTTCTCCCCCTTCGGTGCATCCTGGGTTGAGTAGGCCTTCTTCGACATGATGCTGCTGATAGGCTTGAAACAGTCTGCTGTCATCTTGACTTTACTGGGTAGGTTTCTTCCAACGGCAGTGAACCAGTCCCGCCCAAAGACCGAAGACAAACTTGCTGCCCTTCTGTCGGGGTGTTGCCCAACACATTTTGTACCCCGCGCCTCAAGCCCGCCCCTTAGCACAGCTGCCCCGCCCTGCCTGAGGCTCGCAACAGAGCCTCTGACAAGTCGCCCATGTCTTGCCAAAGCATGAACATTAGCAACAAACGCCATAACTCTGCCGCATATAATTTCAGTGTAAAATATATTCAGTCAATTGGCATGAAAAACCTGTGTACTGGATCGTGCTAAGTTGATGCATGTCGAGGTCGGTCATTGCTATCAGCCTATATACAAACAAGGTTTCATAATTCCGCCAGGTCTAGGACTAAAATAGTAGCTGTATTGACACTCTGGAGCAAAGACCAGTTCCTGCCAGGGAAACAAACACAACAATCAAAGTTGGGGGGGGGGGGGGTTGAGTTTTTTTACGCCAGAGGGCGCTCTTTTTATCACTTCATTCACATTATCGTACAGCCGCATCCGTATGGTTACGGAAGTCAAAAATAGTCATCAGGCCAAACAAAAAGTGGTGTGTTTACGGTTACGGTCTGAAAAAAATCCAGGTAGGTATAGGTTGGGAAATAATTTTATTTTGTAATATTTTTTTATTTCAGTTCTGCATGCTCATTGGTGATTTTCAACCACTTTAACACAGGCCATAAATGCGCGTGTAGAGCACAAAGTACAACTAATTTCCTGAATGTGCACAAAGCTATGGCGGCTTGGCATGCATGCCAAAGTGGCAGGTTGAAGGCCCCTTGCATTGGTCTCGCCCAACTCTCCCTTTATAACCATTGAGGGAGTTCTTGTGCACGGAGCCCTTGCTCACCTGCAGACCTCCAACTGGAGTGCATTTTCCCTATTAAACGCTGCCATGCAGATGCAACACAGTGCATCAGATGGAAAAGACTTGGTGCACTTTGATGCATTCAGCTACCAACACCAGTGCATGAATGGCCAGCTCTGAAACAATGAGAGCCAAGTCCCATGAAACAAAGCCTCAGTTGTATCCTGCTGCGTGCAGTGACCTGAGGCAGTGTGGCTTTGAGACTTGTCCTTTGATGGGATCTATTTGGCAAGCTTGCAGGGTTTGGCAGGGTTCTAGCAAACATACCCGGGAGGGTTAGGGTTAAAGAAGGTCTATCTGCTGATCAGCGGAATCTCGATACAGACTTGGTAACATTGCTCTATTGCCAAGGAGTTTTGAACGTATCGTATCGCAACATTTTCAATAAAGCTACAAAATAATTCCCACATATGTCTTTTTACTCTGTGTTGATGGCGTTATGAGGACTTTTTTGGAAAAATATGTTGCCAACCATGGCTTCAATTTACGCGCTTACTGCAGCCCATACAAAATGGTGCCAATGGTTACAAACAAAAGAAAGGCCTAGTGGTCCAAAGTCTGGATTCAGATTCAATTCACCTCAATGCAGCCAGTTCTGATTCCTGGCGAGCTTCGTCAATCCACTGTGATGGTAGAGGGCGCTATTCAAAAGATGAATCTAATCCAGTCTTGGGAACTTTGGCAGAGCTATATTGGAGGGTTCGAGCATACCTCATGCACTCACCAGCTTGCATACAGAGCGTGTGAGGTATACTCAACATTTATATTGGTAGCGCTGCCAATAATTATTGTCAAAATTGGGTGCGATTCATCCTGTTGAGACCCAAAACATAACGACGCTTTCCTTACACATGGGAGCCAGGCAGCAGCATTGCCAAAAGTGGATGTGATTCATCATGGCACAATGACGCCAGGCTCTGCTTGACCCTTTTTTCCGCGATAATCTTGAAAAAAATTCTGTGACCCGAGCTGTTATGGCCTTTTAGCCTCAAGCCTTGAGCATCTTTTGATACCAAAAACATTTTTAAAAAATTCCGGCACGTATACGTCGTGTACACAGTACTGAATTGCCTTTCGTAAATATGAATAATTAATTAGCCATAATTCCAAAACCCTTTGACCTATAGTCATGAATTTTCTTGGGTATGTCCATAGTTGCTCTATGCATGTACTGAGTTTCAAAATTGTTTGTCACTCGATGACCGAGATCTTGGGGGGCGGAATCCCCATCCCCTTCCCCGGCTGAGAGATGGTCAAAATATCACGGCCCTTTTAGGGTTAATACACATGCTCTTTCCTATGGGAGCCAGGCGGGGACGGTTGGCTGCTGGGGAGGATTGGCTGGCGTCCCCACTCTGGGACAAAGTGATTATCCATCATGCTAGACATTAGAATTGCTCATTATTTCAGGTAGGATAGATGTGTTACTCATCTCACAATTATCGTTAACTTAAGTGATATGAAATACCCAGATGTTGTCCCGTTTTTTTCAAATAATGTTACATGTCTATGTGTTTGAATTTTTTCTTTTAAGAATTAAAACGACTTCGTGTCATCTGGACGTGTCGAGCTTTAAAGTGGTTTGTTTCTGTTTTTTTTGTGAACGGAATTTCCGGTTGTCCTCTCTGCTCTATCCACCCCAATAAAGCGAAAGAGTCCCTCTTTCTTGCATGTAAAATTCATTGTGATTTGTCCTTAATCCAGGGACATTTTTATCTCAAAGTTTCTTCCAATAAACACCTTTCTTACAGAATTAACAGACCCTTGTACAGTGGCGTCGCCAAGGGGGTGGGGGGGGGCCCGGGGGGGCCACGTGCCCCCCTCCCCCATCTGAGATTTGGGTTGGTAAAAAAAAATTCTGCGCGTTGTTAAAATCAGTACCTCAAAAATAGCAATTTCTGGAGATATCTTCAGATCGAATTTAGCATCAAATGTGGCACCATTTTGCATCTATAGCCCATCCTCCGTATGCGAAAATTTTCCAAAGGGGAGGGGGCACCCTTAGACCCCTCCCCCAGGACGGCGATCCGTATCCACCTAACTGCCCCCCTCCCAAATGCTGGTGCCCCCTGTGCCCCCCGGCCCCCTCCCAGACTGAAAAGTCTGGTGACGCAACTGCCCTTGTATGTCCTGTTTAAATCAATACGCGACACTTGACCTGCATATCCGAGCTACACGCGTTCAGCTTGCGACTGTTCCACATGAATAATGGGTACGAATCTGTATATAAAAAGAAACCAATAAAATAGCTCGAGATCGAAGGGAGGCTTTTTCCGGCAGTACATACAGTAGTAGAAAGTGGAAATACATGTATAAAATCATGGAGTTCTTAAATGTAAACTCATTATATAAGGTTTTTTTTCCTGGGCAGTTTCGTTTTATTCCTCCATTGTTTTACACACAGATAAACATCGAGAGTCTCTATTCTCCCCATATACATGTAATGGAGCAATCTACATCTCCCCAGTTTTCCATTCGCTCGTACCCCCCGCACTGCAAACAGGACGCTGGGATACTCTGATGAGCTTCACAGAATCTTGTGAAGGAAGTGGCCTATGGCCTATGTATAAAGCATCTGGCTGCAGCCGTTTAAGACCGCAGTTAGGCGCAAATGCTATCCGAAAACTTCCCATAGAAATGCGCGCATTCCATACCAGATGTGATTTCTGTTTCAAAATTTTGAGCGTCGCATAATGCAATCCGACCGTTCATGATTCGAAACGGAGCCTGAGCAAGTGACGAGGATTGTGAATTTACAACACAGATACTTTTTACAGAATTTCCTACTTTATTACGGTTTTCAACGAAAACAAAAAAATCTAAACTGGAATAAAAGAGTCATGAATCAGTCTTAACGGCCGTTTCAAACCTTGCAGAGTCATGACCTTTATGACGCGCAGGTCACTGGTCACGCAAAATCTATCCAATCACAGCGTGAATTCATCAGAGTATCCCAGCGTCCTGTTTGCAGGGCGGGGGGTACGAGCGAAAGTTTTCCAATCCCTTATCCATGTTGTTGAATGTGGTATATACATGTATATATGTGAATGAGGAACATGATTGTCAAAATCACAAAAGAACACACAATCTGTTTTCTCCGTATCAATTGACATTTCCCGAGTGTACCATAATTATTTGTTATGATCACAGTGGTTCGTCGCCGAAAAGCGTCTCCCTGAGAATGCGCATGCGCGAGTGAGCCTCGTCCCAGTCCATGTAGGCGCCTTCAAGATGGCGTCTTCCCTCCTTCGTCACGGTGTAACTGCTGCGACCATGGAGCACACGGCCATTGTTGAAAGTGGCTATCTCTCCTGCGCATGTTAATGGGGGAAAATAAAGTGATGAAGATTTGTTTTTTAAGTGATGTGACGAACTAAAAAAAAGCTAGTCTGAGTATCACCCGCCTTCATAAACGGAGCCAAGTCTCCTGTATAACGTCTGATATGTCGGAGCATGCAGCATTATGCGATTTTGCGCCTCAGCCAATCGGAGTTGACTTAACTAAATCGTGACGGCATTTCATTCCCAAATCAGGATCGCGTAACCGGCGTAATACATAGCGTACGAGCATTTGTTACTGTGTCTATGGGGATTTTTTTTATCCATCCCTCTCTATGTCTATGCAAAAAGTCATTTTGGAAGATTTGAAAGTCATTTGCAAAGCGATGTGTTCCTGCTTCGCGTGACAGTTTGGCTGAACCTGCTTGGCACCTTATCTTCTGTGCTTGGCGCTTGGCAGTTGGCACATTATATAAAGGTAAGCAGAATTTGACCCCCGTTCTGCCGATGTCGCGTGACAACCAACGATTACTGATGATTCTCAAATATAGCAATTTTCAATGTTGCTTTTGTGGTAGTTACATTGTATCTCAAAAACAATAATTAAGGTATGTTAGCTCATTGCCAATACCGTCGTTTCAGATAAGTGCGCCTCCAATAGTTTACAACGCATTGGCCAATCACAATGCGCAAAATTGGTCGACCCAATGCGCGTTTGAAAAAGGTCGACTGATTTCGCTCATTGTGATTGGCCAACGCGTTGCAAACTCTTGGAGGCGCACTATTGTGAATCGCCCGTATTCCGCACGTACTCTAGAACATTATCTGTCAAGTTATCTCGTCTATTTACAGTTCGTAGGAAAACGGCACAAGTTACGGCCCTAAGGTTACGGTACAACTAAATTACTTTGCCCTCTGATTGGCTAGATCTTGTTCATCGGTGACCCGGGGTCACTCCGCGTGCGCACGACGCGCTCCAGATCAGTTATCTGCCACGCACGCAACCAGAGGGCAAAATAACAACCTTTGCTCATGGGAGCTAGTCCGTATCACCCGTTATCCACGCAGCAAGACTCCCGTATAACGTCCGATATCGCGCCAGCCAATCGAAGTCGACTTTACTAAATCGTGACGTCATTTCATTCCTAAATCAGGACTAAATGGTTTGATTGGTCAATACCAATCGAATGCAGTGTTTTGTAATACAACAGCCGGGCGCGATGTCGCGTAACATGATACAGAGTGCGTGGCACATTTTTTTTTTATCCATTGTCTATGACGTGCAACGGGTAAATGATCGAAGACCCGATATAGTAGAAAGCGGCCGCTTATTGGTCAAAATGTAGGAGGTCAAGAGGGGGGTCTTGCCTAATTAATCAGCGAATCTGCTCAAATATCATAGACTACATATGGTGCTTGGTGACCTCTAATTTCTGTAAGCTCAGATTATGTAAGGACAGATTGTATGGACAGATTTTCTGACCCCAATGACCTGAGGGGTACTTCCGCTCGCATGTAATGTTTGCACATTTATCACAGTATATACTTGACCTATACCCACAATGCTTTGCATTTCCTCCACAAGAGTTTGTGAAAGGCATTATCACAAGCTGCCTTTAAGATCATAGGGCGGTCGGATGACCAGCGAATGTAATTTTTGATCTTCCCCTTAATAGGCAATAAACAAACCTGCTCCCAGTCGGTGCTCCACCAGGTTGCCAGGGCGATACATGACCTCCTCGAACAGCTTCATTGCCTTGTACACCTCCTTGACCTGCTCCACCGGAAGTGACATATATGGCGCCCTCACGTGGTCATTATAGTTAACACACATGAACTCGCCATGCTTGTTATACCTGAGTGGGAAGAAAAATAAACACTGAAATCTCGAACGAACAACACGGACGTTCTATTGGATTCTGGGGGCCCTTTTCGGGTTCGATTGAGAGATATACCATCTTCGACAACTTGAATAGATGTTGTAGCAGAGACGCCAATGACGACTCATACAAACAGTTTGTTCGATCACAAACCATGCATCAATAGAAAATAATCACAAAGGCGAACAACAATCCAACCACCATTTATAAAACCACAGGTTTGAACAGGTATGAGTTAATTACAGTGGCATGCATGTTGAATTTTGGAAAGAAAATGCCAGTGTTCTCTGAAAGGAAACGCTCCGGATTGGTCGGCCCAATTTTGTTTCGTGTTCAATTCTGACAGTACGTGTGACCAAGTTTAATCTGAGCTACCGGGGTCACCTGACCCAAAGTCGTGATCTAATTGGTCAGGTGGGAAACGAGTTGTGGGGTAACAATCTCTTGAAAGTTTCAACCACATATTTGGGGTTTTTTTTGCAAAAACTTAAATATCAGCAAAAACTTCAATTACAATTATCTTCTGTATTCTAAGCCAGTCGAACATTGTACGCTGAATGATTCGCAGCTCCTTATTTATAACTTTGCAAGTGATCAATGTTTCCTGTTCTTCTTGTCAAAAGAGTATATGTTTGTCTCTCCTTCATATCGGCAAGCCTCATACAATCATGCATTTTAGGATCTGCACCTCCAATGACCTTTTTATTATGCCTTATATTATTTAACCTCTCAATGTTACATTTTCCTTTTTGCCTTGAATGGGTTTCGAAAGAAAAAAAAAGATTGGCAGACAGGAAGGTTAAAAAAGGTCTAATTGCTAGACTTGTCTTACTGGATGATAGGCCGCCTCTTTTTGAGGTGGTACACGCGGTAGTCGCTGCCCTTGTCTCGGAAGTCCACTTCCAGCGTCCGGAGAGTCTGGTACATCTCCGGGAATTCTTGGCGGACCTGCTCCGCTACTTGCAGGCCGTCCACGAACTGGTTGGCTCCCCCCGAGGCGTCGCTGGTTTGCTCGATGCAGTGTAGCATTTGAATCTATAAATAGGATTTTTTTTCAAACAACAGTTTTGATTTGAACGGAACTCCATTCTTGAGATCAATTGTACTGGGTTCTTGGAAATTTCCATCCAAGTGTTCTGTACCTTTACCCTGTGCGATGTCACTTGTCAATGAGTTATACATCAGGAAAACTTCAAAGTATTTTAGCAAAGATATACTTTGAAATTAAAGTAAACTAACTATAAAGGTATGCCTGTTATTACAAAGTTATACATGTACGAACTTACGCCTGGTGTGTAGTTATAGAACGGTATAGGTCCGTGTGAAGCAACCAAGTGTTTTGTACTTTTACCCAGTGCGATATTACTTGTCAAAGTATTATACATCAGGAACATTTCAAATTTGCCTGAAGTATTTTAACTTTACCAAGTTCTACGTTGTAAAGTGAAATAAATATGAAGTTACAAAGTTATACTTACCCCTGGTGTGTAGTTATAAAACGGTAGGTCTATGTGAAGCAACAGTGCCTTTGGTGTGTACGCAAGATTGCTGGCTTCCTGTTTGCTGAAAACTTGAAAAGTTTTCCTGAAAAATGTCAACCAAAAAGAAATAAATAACAATAGAAATCGGCAAGATTCGTAAGAAGTTTGTTGCGGGTTCATGCCAAGTACCAACAAAGAGGGCGTGGCACAGGCTGATTTTTAAACCACTCTCGTTGGCCAAACTGTGCGAGGACTTTTAGCGAAAGGTCAGATCTATGCATTTTGATTGGTTGTTGAACAATGTGTGGTCGGTCTGTGTCAGCGGTCTTGGACGAGGCCAGGGAGTATGAGTGAAAGCTCGTTGGAGAATTGAGGTGAGGGGATAACTGGGGATTCTCTAATGAATATTCATGAATTAGCTCTCATTATTTTTCCTGATATTATGGGTTGTATTGTACCAGTTGACTTTTGCAACAACACGTAGGCATTCTACGTACATATTGGCACCACTGTAGAGAAGAGTTTTTCGTAACAGACCAATAATCTTCAAACTATTATGCATAGTGTTCCTTTCCAAGCGAAGAAAGTTTGATTCATTTTAAAATTTCGAACGACATAGGAAAAAAAAAGGATTTACCCATAAATCGTCGTTTTCGTATAAGCAACTTTCTCAGCCAATTCCTCGAGGGCTCCCTGCCTAATCGGTGCACCATTCACTAAGGCCAATCCCTTGACGTTCAAGACATCCAGCCAGTTGTACAGCTCCTTGTCTTCTTCCAAGAGTCGCTGGAAGTCGAAAGTAGGGATTCTGCCGTTCAGCTCGCCTCCCCATGTCTGCAGCTCCGGACTGCCCACCTCGTCTTTCTCAGACTCCGAGAATCGCTGGCGGTTCAGCCAGGCAGCCTGGAAGTCGCTGCTGTGCTGGTCCGGCCAGACGACTCGCAAGACACTGCCCTCGTCTACGAGCTCCTCGGAAAAAGGCACCACGTTTGGGTCCAAGTCAGAAATGCTGGTGGCTCTCTGCCACGAGGAAGGATGGTAGCAGTCAGGACATCGGCAGTTGTCCCTCATCCAGACGTAGGGATAGACGCCCACCGGGCCACTGCTGAACTCCACCCGGTATTGCCCGGCCGAGTCATCCCTGCTCACGCTCACAAACCTACGATCCTTCTCCCCCTTCGGTGCATCCTGGGTTGAGTAGGCCTTCTTCGACATGATGCTGCTGATAGGCTTGAAACAGTCTGCTGTCATCTTGACTTTACTGGGGAGGTTTCTTCCAACGGCAGTGAACCAGTCCCGCCCAAAGACCGAAGACAAACTTGCTGCCCTTCTGTCGGGGTGTTGCCCAACACATTTTGTACCCCGCGCCTCAATCCCGCCCCTTAACACAGCTGCCCCGCCCTGCCTGAGGCTCGTAACAGAACCTCGGACGAGTCCATGTCTTGTCAAAGCATGAACATTAGCCACCATCGCCATAACTCTGCCACATATAATTTCAGTGTACAAATGTGTTCAGTCAATTGGAATGAACAACCTGTGTACATGGATTGTGCTAAACTTGTGCATGTCGAGGTCGGTCACTGTTATCAGCCTATATACAAACAAGGTTTCAAAGGCCAGTTCCTGCCAGGGAAACAAACACAACAATCAAAGTTGCAAGAGGGCGCTCTTTTTATCACTTCATTCACATTTAATACAGCCGCATCCGTACGGTTAAGGGAAAGCAAAAATAGTCATCAGCGGCTATTTTTGGATGAAAAAAATATTTTTTTTTGGGGGGGGGGGCGCCTGGGTGGGGCACTGGGAATGTGTGTGTGTGTGGGAACCACATCGAAACTGACCATCGAAAGAAAAAAATCGTGCCCCGTTCGCCACATTGAAAACGGTGCCTCCTCTTAAGATGGAAAACTGGCCCCTAAAAATAATAGATCCTCACGCGAAAAAAAATGGTTACGTGAACTGGCCATCAAAATAAGCAACAGTGCCCCTCTCGCGATGAAAAAGGTATCTCTCTTTATAACTTCATGGCATGGATGTAGGAATAGTTCACCCATGCATGTTCAGGGCGAGTAAAAAAAAACAAGCAAAACCCAAACCCCCCAAAATATATTTCATATTTAAAAAGTAATGTAGCACCGAAAATTATAAGCTACTTTTAGATGAAAAATACTGAAATTGCTCAATCCGCTCAAAGAATATCACCATTTCAACACAATGGCCCTAGAAGAACCACGTAAGATGGACACTTAGCGAAATGAACGGTACCATTATGGAGAAATATATTCTTTTCCTCCAGTTTCACACCGATATTAGGTGCCCCCTTTTAAAGCGTTCCACCTTCTCATGGGCGTCGCCAGGAATTTTTCTAGAGGTGGGCTAAGCAAATTCTCCTCACAAATTCCATAAACTTTCCAGCATTTTCAAGGGTAGGCAGGGACATTTGCCCCCCCCCCCCCAACCTATGAAATTAACAACAGTATGATTTCGCGCCTCATTTTGGGCTACAACACGTAATCGTCGTGTACATGTAGTAATATCGCATGCACACCATAGGTGTACGTGTACATGTACATGTACATTCTGCAAATGCACTTACATGACTTACATGCACCTCCTGCATACAATGATATACATGTACACGTATACATCAGGCATGATTTAACATTATAGCAGACGTTGAACTTACAGTATGTCGCCTCCTCAACGTGCTCAAAGTTACCGGAGCGACGTGACAGACTTGAGTAACGACTACTCGGGAAAGAATCCTGCGTACATTTGCCACTGCAGCCAATGCTACACAACAAGGAATGTCAACAACAAGAGACGTCACACACTGCAGATATGGACCCCGAGCGCGAGGTCTCTGCCGCCATTGCGAGTCGGTGGCCTTGGGCGGGCGTTGGAGCACATAATTCTACAATGGTTGGAGGTTGTCTGACCCATATGTCTGGCACGACCAGGTAACAGCGGACTTCAGGCCCCGATTTCATTAAGAGAACTTATATGTGTTTTATAGATGGCCATGTTGAAAACCAACTGCATAATTATGGTCGCATAAAAAGACTGAGCAAGCTTTTGATTATGAGGGTTAACGGTTAGAGGTTAACTGAAAGTGAGGGTTAGAGGTTAACTGAGTGAAAGTGAAACCATTCAAAGGTCACGTGCTGCAATGCGATCGCGCGTTGGTTCACATATTGCAGCAACTGCATGGATTAGTGTATACATAAGTAGGCCTTACCATCCATCAGCTTTACAACCCGTAGACGAAAAATACCAGAGAACAAAAGAGAACAATATCGTCCACGATTCCCATTGTTGTGGCGCTCTTATTGAATACAACATGTACCAGACGTGGCGCTCTCATGTAATACCAGACGTACTGGCGCTCTTATATTCAGGTGTGGCGCTCTTATATAGTACATATTCTTGTAATACCCTCCAGTTGTGTGTCTATATAATTATAAGCACGCCCGTATTCATTGTTCGTGGCAGTTGGCTCCAGGGCGATGGCTTCGTCGTGGTGTTCTGTACCATTATTTTCTGTAGTCATTTTAAATTATTTTGAAGCAGAGTTTAAGTTTCCAGTGTTTGGATTTGAGTTGTCCAATGTCTGTTCTTGATGAGCCTTATATGATTCCCTAATTCGCTACATCGCAAGCATCATAAGACCATCACGCGTCCGCGATTAATTGGGGTCGTGTACAAAACATATGGGAGTCTTCCTGAAAAGTAAGTACAAACAAAAGAGGGACAATAGGACGTCCACGATCGACGGTGAACACACGTTTGTGCGAATAAAAAAGGGAAACTGGTTTATTTGGTTACTTGGCCTTATTAAAAAAAATAGGGGGGGGGGGGTCGGTTACAAAATCGCATTTTCTACGAACAAAACTGTTCAAAGTTAGAGCCACTGGAATTTAAACAAAGTCTGTTTAAGGCCTAGTAAAAAACCCAAACATGTTAAGCCTTTTTGAAAAAAGGATGGAGGAGGTTTTTTCCCCTCCAAAACAGTAGCTAGCGTATCCAGCTTTGGATGTGTGTGTGTGTGGGGTGGCAACCAAATATCCGCGCCGAAATGTAGACATGTGGGTTTTTTTTCCCGGACACTTGGCCTCCGTAAAATCAAAAAGCAAAGGGGGGGGGGGGGGGGTTCCCCCCTTCCAAATGGGGGCGCTCTTCAAAAATGACCATTATTATGCATACTGGAAATTATATATCCGTTTTCACGGCGCATTGTATAATGCTTTTGGAGGGAGGTTTCGTTTTTGGGATTCGGACGTCTAAACTCTGTAACCATTTATCTAAATAATTGCTGAACACAAACAAATTGTGACAAAAATCCGCCAGGGGGGCAAACTGCCCCCTCTGCCCCCCCCCCCCTTTGGATACGTCACTGATCCATGGCCGCCCGACCGGGCTATTTTTCAAGAAGGGCGCCAGCTTTTTATTAAATGGCCGCCACTTGTACTCAGGCAATGACTTATCAGCTATGGGTTAGATGCATCTTGGCGACGCCCATGCAAGCCACTATTTTGGATTATCCCATACATTTTGCAGTGTGAGTACTTTGTACAGCAGGGTTAACGCAATTAAGGTCATCGCCAAATTCTGCTAAAACAGTGCACTTCAAAAATCTGTCAGATTTATCAAAAATCTGCCGAATTCCCCAGAATTACTCGAAACACACTATTCATAAAATCACTAGCAGATGTTGTAGTATTGCCTTAATTAAGGTTCAAATTACATTTTAAACGATCTTTATTCACATTAATACGTTATGAAATTGCGTAAATTTAAGGAAAAATGCGGTTGCGTCACGACGAAGTCCCGTTTCCCGAAGAACCTCAGCACCTAGACCAGGCAACCTGTCCCATTATGCAAGGGTTTATTTGAAAAGATTGAAGCTGTTTTTTTTTAACAGATGAACCATTTCTTTAAAATTTGTTGTTTTTCTGTCAAATAACCATTTTTGCAGAATTCTGCCAAAAATCTGTCAAACAAAAATCCATTCTGTCAAATTTTCTGTCAAACTCGTTTTTTTTTTAACAAAAATCTGTCAAAGTTAGCCGAAAATCGGCTAAAACGGTAATAGGGGTTTACTGCTTGTGCAAAGACAAAGCAGCATGTTTTAGAAGGATGATGCTTCACCCCAATAATCTGAGGCTTCGGATGATTTTTTTAAGGGAAATAAAGTCCGCCGGAATTTCATTACGTTCGAATTCATTTCTTTTTTTTTATCTAATTGTATATTTTCTTCTCATGTTTTTAGAAAAGTGAAGTCCAAAAACGCCAGAGCGTACACCCATATAATTATGTTGATGTCGTTTGGGAGGAAAATTGGGGCTTCCGATTCTGAGCATTTTGGATGCAATTGGGCTCGAAAGTGACACTATTTTGCCATGTTGTGAAGGGATCGTTTTTCAAGATGGCTATTTTCTGCTTTGGGAAAATATAGTGGTCGTCTTCTTTGGGTGAGAATTTCTCGAAAAGTCAATGGTCAACCCACTAAAAAAATGAAAAGAAAATGAAAGACGACATGTTGATAATCATTTTTTTTCTGTGCAGCTTAAATAACTGTGAGAGTTCCAAGTATTTTAAAATGATTTTTGAAGTATGTGCATTATGATTAAGCACTAGTGTCTATGGGAATTTTAATACAGGGTTGCACCCAATACGATTGTCGAGCAGTACGCGCCCATCACTACCTGCTCTCTCATCCTGGTATTGGATCATTTGCATATAAATCCATTTCTGGCCAATGCGATATCGAATCAGGATACAGGAAAAAAAAGTTTCCTAGTCAGGGCTTACTATTGGAAACGTTGTTGGAAATAAAGTAAGCACTGGGGACGAGATTGGCGCTTTGGCACATTTAGATTCAGACCAAACACGCCAAATTCTCAAAAATTCGTCCACGCCTTCTCAAAAATACTAATTTCCTTTCCAATTTGTTCATATTAATAAGAAATGTGATACTGCATGTTGTCTTGATAAGATCGTAACAGTTTAATTAAATAAATCGTGTTTTCGTAACTCACGCTATGCTCGCGCTGCGACGAATTGACTCTGTTTTTACCCGAAACCCTGCATACAAAAACAAACGCTAATGTAACGCACATGCAGGCACCATACTATTCCTCATTTGCATACGTGTTCAAAAATCTTGCACATGCAAATGATCCAATACCAGGGTGAGAGAGCAGGTAGTGATGGGCGCGTACTGCTCGACACCCTGGGGACGAGGTTGCACACCGAGCGCAACCCAGACTTGGCCAAGTCTACACAATCGGTAATTCGCCCGCTCGCTCGCCCGCCCGAACCCAGCCGCCGGCGCCATTTACTCGCGTATGTACACAACGTTCCAACGTACTGTACATTGTACGTTCGTAGTAGTACTTTACAGTACATATACATGCACTTGTAATGTACATACATGTATGTATTGTACACGCATGCACATGTTCGCATAGACTTTCGCATAACTGTTTAAAGCAATGATCACACCAACTTAGAGAGAAGACAGCGAGAAGAAATCACAGTTTTAGAGGTGGGAGGAAAAGCCCGGAAGGGAAAATCCACGGACATGACGGAATCAGGTAGGGACTGTGAAAACCCAATCCATATATATTGGGCCCAGGCGGCGAACCTGGGTCACAGCATTATGTCACAGCATGCAGTGGACATGGTGGAAGGCAAGGAAAGTATGGCCACGCGGGTGTTACTATACCGGAAAATACCGGAAAATACCGGAAAACACCGGAAAATACCGGAAAACCACCCAATCCATATATTGGCCCAGGCGGCGAACCTGGGTCACAGCAGTGGACATGGTGGAAGGCAAGGAAAGTATCGTCACGCGGGTGTTACTATATATACCGGAAAACTACCGGAAAACATCGGAAAATACCGGAAAACTACCGGAAAAACCGGAAAACTACCGGAAAACACACTAAATACCAGAAAACACCGGAAAACACAAAAAAAACACTAAATACCGGAAAACACCTGAAAACACACTAAATACACTAAAAATGTTGTCCCCCCCCCCCCAGTTTGAAAGGCGTTCCGCCGCCCCGATATATGACCAACACGAAAGACGGGGGGCGGGGGGGGGGGGTTGTCTCACCGATGAAATGTGGCCTTTTTTCCTGAGCAAGTGCACCTTTTTGGTGTTGCCCCCCCCCCCCCCCATTTTGAAAAGCGTTCCGCGGCCCCGATGACCAACAGGAAAGACGGGGGGGGGGGGGTGGTTTCACTTTGTCACATTATCTTGCTGCATAATGGGCTAATACAGGGTGTTACGCAATACATTTGTTATCGCATGCACACCTTTGATATACAAAAAATGTACTTGTACCTCCTGTGTACAATTATGTTCGTGTGTATTGTGTTGGTAAACTGTATTCCATCATGGCAGCAAACGGTGAAGCAGAACCTCGCCTCCTCAAAGTTACCAGAGACGACCAAGCGAAATGGTATGTGGCAGACTTGAGTAACGACTACTCGGGGAAGTATCCGTATGTTTGGCTGAGGGACAACTGCCAGTGTAGCCAATGCTACAACAAGGAATGTCTACAACGGGAAACGCTCACGGCAGATATGGACACCGAGGTTCTGCCGGCCAGCGAGTCGGTTGTGGATGATGGGCGGGCGTTAGAGGTTGTCTGGCCCGACCAGCACCGCAGCAGCTACCGCGCTGACTGGCTGGACTGCCAGCGTTTTTCGGAGTCCCAGATTGACCCCATCAGGTAACAGCGGACTTCAGGTCCCCATTTCATTGAGATAACCATTGATCTCCAATAATAATAAGACTAATAGATGTCAATGGAGAGAACTTTGTCCGCTCACCCATGGGCGTCAATCCTGGGGGCAGGCGCGGTTCTAGAGCCAATATATATTTTTTTTCTGGAGGGGGGGGGGCTAGCAAGGTAGATCCAGATTTTTTTTCAAGGAGGCGTGCTGAAATGTAGACCGGTTATTTTCTCTGGACACTTAGGCCTCTGAAAATCAATAAGGGGGGGGGGGTCGTGCCATATTTTCAATGGGGAGCGCTGATAAAATCCTGCAATCAGGCACACTATAGTATTATATAGTGTTGGTTTTGCTAAGAAAATATTTTGGCACACAAGTGGTCAGAAATTGCCTCATATCGCACCACACAGAGCATCTACAATCAATATCGAATCCCACGCCTATAGCTCAGAATAACTGATTCAATGACTCCAACCTCGAAAATGATTTTTAAATTATTATAGGACCTACATGAATTATATTGTATTATCTTTTGCTAAAAAATATTGGTTAACTTGGTCATCAATTGCCTTAGATCGCTCCATGGAGCATCTGGAATCAATATTTTTTCGGGGCCCTTAAGCGGGCCCCGAACCCCACGCCTATAGTCGAGCTATAGGCGTGGGGTTCGGGGCCCGCTTAAGGGCCCCGAACCCCACGCCTATAGCTCGAATAGCTAATTCAATGATTCAAACCTCGATAAATGATGTTTGAATGATTATTTTTTTGCTAACAAAAAAACAAGGTTAAAGTCGTCAGAAATTGCCTCAGATCGCACCACAGAGAGCGTCTAGAATCGTTTTTTCTTTTTTCGGGACCCTTAGGCGGGCCCCGAACCCCTGGCCGTAAGGGCTTTAATTCGCGCTCGCATTACTTCTCATCAAGGTATGTCACCCACTTTTGAGAAGCGATTGACGCCCCTGCGCTCACCTGAACTTGGCGTTATATTGAGCCCAGGATATGGTCGCATGACCGGTAATGCTGCAATGTCAAGCATGCACAGGATCGCGTTGATTGACATGGTAGCAACTGCATGCACGGAGTATTACTCACTGTAAAGCCCGAAGGGGGCAGAATATTAAAAAGTGAAAAAAAGGGAAATAGTACCCACCCCTAGCTCATTGGGCCCATAAAACATTCCAAATAACCATCTCAGCTCCCTGGGGAGTACACAGCTCGACTGGCGCTACATGTTAGGCACAACGAAGCTAATTCAATCACAATAACCATCTCTGCATGCCCTCACAGGTACCAATGTACTCCTGGGTGGAGAGAAGCAATGAGTGACACAGTGCCTTGCCAAGTGCACACGCACCATGACCCCAGGCTGGACTGGAACCCACAACCTGCAGTTTTACCCACACTACAGACCACGAATCAAATGCCCTTAACCACGAGGCCACCACACTGCACTATCAACAACAATAGAGGGTCGTGATGAAACACATGTTTACTTTTCCCGATCAGCCATCCGGAGTACCAGGTATGGGGAGCAGAGATGAACGGCAACATCCCCACGTTTGACTACGCCTCAATTCTGAGCACCGATAAAGTGTTGTACGAGTGGCTGAGGGTCCTTCAGACAACCGGGATAGCACTGGTGCAACGGGCTCCCAAGGTGAAGGGCGTCTGCCGTCAATTGGCTGAGAGGGTTGCATTCTTCAGGAGGACAATTTACGGGTAAATGCGCATTGCCTAACCTTATTAACCCCCCCCATCGAGTATTTTTCAGGTACCCTGCTAAATGCAACAATATCCAACTCAATTTAACTCAAATGAGTATACCCCGCCAAATGCAACAAATTGCAACAGTGGATTCTGTTCCATTGTGCAGTAAGCCTGCGGGTAATGTGGAAAGAAATCTCTTCTTGGAAGAAGTGTGGTTCTGAACTTGAAGAACCGGTTGGTAGAACTCGACGTTTCGGACAGTGTGCTCTGTAAGTCCTCAGGAGGGTGAGAGCATGCCAACCTTGGCATCAATTACCCTGCTAGATGCAAGTGCAACAGTCGATACTCTAGTATCGCCTATGCACTAAAAGCAAATTACCCTCGAATGCAACAGCATGCAACAAAGCACGGGGACTTGAGTTGGCTGCTAAATGCAACAACATAATTGCAACAACTTTATACCACTGTTACATTCTGTTGCATTTGCAGGTTTATGGTTTAAAACCATTGGGACATGATCTTGCCATGTCAAGCCAACATGTATAAAAAAGTGACTGTAAGCATCCCAGTTTCAACCAAGACTACATTTTACAATTTACTTTGTTTTGACTTGAGTATAAAATGCCATTTTAAAAGGATTTGGCTGAGCATACCCTACCATAAATTGTAAGGAGTGAACAACAAAAATTGAGAAAACAACAAACAAACCATGCCCATAGAAGATACTTCATTAGAAGGTTTTATTCAAACATAAACCTAATATGAAGGTTGGTTTTTAACAAATTAAGTATTTTGGGATCTGATTTTCTACAAGATCTTTACAGAAAAAAACACAACAGAAAAAAATGTATCCCTTCACCCAACAGTAGTGGTTTTAAATTTTTGGGATTAAAATTGGAACGTACAATCCATGTTATTTTATAGTAGGCCTATACAATTTGTGACAGTGATGAGTGATAATGGACCGATCCAGTAAGCCCCGCCCACTGCGCACGTGGGCAAATTAACACGTGCTCCTCTTCAATGCCACGCTGCATTTTCCTGCCGCGCACATCATACGCTGGTGCACGCATGTGTCGGATGTTTGTGCACGCACGTCGGACATAAATCACCGCTTTGATTGGTCAGAATACCATTGGGCGGTGCTTACTGGATCGGTCCATTGAATATCGATTATCGATATCCGTTCTTTTTTATGACAGAGAGGAGTGGCAGGTGGAAAGCAAACCTAACGTCAGTAGTTTGGGTTATACCTCCAAGTACCTTGTCCTCCACACGGACTTGCCATACTACATCAGCCCTCCTGAGGTAAGACTGTGACCCCGCCCCTCCCCCAAATTCAGAAATTGAGACTAGTTTCGTGTTTCAAGCACAGGAATTGCATGGGGAGGGGTAATACAGTTTAGTTGTAAAGGTGATCACGAGCTGTACATGTATATTGTGAGGCACACAATAATTCTGCCGATGTATTTATAGTCACAATAATAATGGCGAACACTAGTATAGGAGGATGCTGTTGAAATTTTGTAAATTTGGCCGAGTGCGTGAGAGTTTTAGCGACTCCAAAATACTAGCGTATTTAAATGAAGTGTCCAGCCACCGTATCTCAAACAGGATAATGCCAATAACGAAGTGCAGTTCTGAAAAAAGGTAGACATTACATGATTTCTTGGAAAACGTTATGCAGCTGTCCTTATAAGACATTGCCTAATGAGATACTAGATGAGCACGACTGAAGATGAACGCTGTATAATAGCCATGTGCAAAAAGCACGATGATATACGATTAATAACCAAAACCTTCAAATGCTTTTGACGGGCCGCAAATGTATCGTATTAGACTTTGGGTTTTGTTAAGGTTAATGCATGCATTACAATAGATCCTTGTACAGCGATGTGCACCTTTATATACATTTACACCAACAAATAACACTCACAACTGTCCCCAAGATATCTTGGAATACAAACAATCACACTACTTTATTCAGATAACAACGTGGTTACGTGCATATTGTTCGTTTTAAGGACATCCGGGCAAAGTCCATCTGGGGTATTTTAAAACTTTTTTATCGGTGTTATTTACCTAAAGATGTTGCTTTTGTATGCGAATTCGCTCTAGGGTTTATTGATATAAAGATAGTACAGCAAGTCTCCAAAGACCATTGATGACCTTTTCTCCAAATTTATTAGACGAGTTGTAATAACGAGTCACATATATTCCACGAATGATCCGTGGTCGCCATTTCCAAGTTCGTAACATCGCTAACAACTTGTGATGACTCAGTGCTTGGTGTTACTCCTTTTTGACCTCATCACAACTTCTTATATATCAACGTTAGAACCAAGATATGGAGAAAAGAAAAATGGCAGACCCAAACTTAAGGGCTGCTTCTTAGAGCAACAGATATTGCAGTGTACTGGATATCGTAGGCTCAAGCCCCGCTTCATTCAGTTTCTTCATTCAAACTAATACATGTATTGAACTTTTCTTGGTACAGTGTATCGGATGATCTCCTATTATAGTTTATTTCTGCTTCTCTTGTATGCCATTATATATTTTGAAATATTTAAACGTCAGTGTGTCTTGTAAACCTTAATGGAATTTATTCTTTTGTGACCTTCCAGTTGCTTGCCCGATAAAGTAAAATGTTGTTTATACTAATTCGGGGTCGGCACACTGTAAAAAAAAAAATGGGGAAAATGGGTTGATAATTCGACCAGTGCTGGTCAAATTATCAACTGCCTTCACTCTTGACAAATTTTTCCCAATTGTTTGACAGTTTTTACCCAATTTAACCCAATATGAGATAATTTCATACCAATTCTGGGTAAATTATATTGCCCAACAGTGTTTTATCTAAGCTTTTTTACAGTGCATGTCATATTCTTTGAAAATTAACATTTATCAAAAAAGAGCACATTTACACAACACTGCTTTGGGATAGTGTGTACAGTTCCTCTTCGATATATGTAGCCCCGCCCCTCCCGTGTAACCCCGCCCCCTCCCGTGTAACCCGGATTAAAGTTTTGTTATCAAACCCCCTTCGTGATGTTAACCTTTTAGGTTCAGCTTCTTCATTGCATCGAGCAAGCCAAGGGAAAAGGTGGGGAGAACCAGTTCGTTGACGGCTGGAACATTGTCAGACAGTTAAAGGCCGAACACCCAGAGGCGTACAAACTGCTGAGCGGCGTGCTGGTAGACTACAAAAACGCGGCCACTGACCAATACCCGTTCCACATGAAGGCCAGCCGACCAATCATCGAGTAAGTCAGTGCAGTCCTGGTCTTGATTCAAGACTGATTTATTTTTTTCATTTGGTCCCCGAACATCAAGTAAAAAGGTCTTTTGAAGAAGACATTAAGCAAACCCATGTTTGTCCTGATATTCGGTATAATTTAATTCTTATCATGTTCCAATATACATGTACTCAATATTATATTATGTAAATTTATTTAGAGACTGACAATTCCCAAGGCCGATGATTTTGCGGTTATGTGAATTTTAACCACATATACCTGTATTGTTTTTATTTAGATAAAAGGGACACTATAAAGGGAAGCAAACAAGAAAAGCCTTATTACCCAAATGTAAAGTCGCAACTATAGACTGGCAACCAGTCCTGTATTAGAAATTCGTTTAGGCGGCGTGATCAAAATGGGGGCTGCATGCACATGAAGTTAAACATTGCTCGATCCAAATGAAAATTGAAAGCCAACATCAAAAGTTTACCGTGAATATATTATCTTTAGGTTAGAGCTGTTCAAACGAAGAAGCTCAGAGCTTTAATCATCATCAATCACACGTCAAAACACACTTAAAATGGGATGAATATTGGTAAGAAGAACTTGTTACCGTCGATAGCTTGTTACCTAACACCCATTATAAAGGTTTCAACAGAAGTTTGCACAGTCCTGAACGTAGTAATTAAGTGTTGATGTCTTGTACGATCAATATCCGGCTTTATACAATGTCGACATTGACGAGCAAAATATTCTAACAAACATTGTGGAAATTTTTAATTTTTTTGGTATCTATTATTTTGAACTATTATTTTTGTTTTAGTAATCATGGCTCGATTATGCAAACTCAACTTCAGCAGGTTTCTATTATTCCCATACTCTCGGTATTTTGTGCTTATTTTCAGCTACGATCTTCGAGGAGAACTCTGCATGCGCTACAATGACCCGATTCGCGCTCCATACATGCTGATGCCGGTGGAAAAAGTAACAGAGATGTACAAGGCCATTAAGCTGTTCAATCAAGTGATCTACCGCCCCCAGAATTTGGTGCACCATCGCTTGACCGAAGGTATTGTTAGGATTCCAATAACTGTCAATCACTGGGTTAGGTATAGTTTTTCATTTCCACCTGCATTTTTTAAAATTCATATTATCTTTGTTCTAATTAAAAGGAAGCCAATACAAAACTCGATGAAAGTATTACATGTATAATGATGGACTTACAATAACGTTCCAAAATATATAAAAAAAACTGACCCCCCCAAAACCCACCCATGCAATAACTTTAATTATTGCCCCGAAATTGAGGCGAATTGAATACAGAAACAGCTTATGTGTGAGAACATTGTATATATTCCACAAAATAAGTTTTGACATTGCATGCATCAGTTCTAGATTTTCAAATAAATCCGTTTAATTTCAATATTTTTCAAGGTGAGATGGTCACATTTAACAACCGACGGCTGTTACATGGACGTAGCTCTTTTGAAGTGCAGGCTGGCAGTAGTCGTCTGTTAGAGGGCGGTTACATCGATTGGGATGAGGTTCGTTCACGCACGCGCGTCTTGAGGGAAAAACTGTACGGCATCAAAAGACTTTAAGGTTCGACAAAGAAGTTGTGTTTTCCCATCAACAAAATTAACAAAAGAAGTCCGAGTTGCTTATTTTGATCATACTTTTGCCGATTGATTAATTTGTGCAAAAAGACAGAGTTGTAATTAACTCATCCATTGTAAATACCATCCATTTAGCCCCGCCCACAGAGCACCTTGGCCACGACACATGCGCCTCTTAAAGATACAGTCCATCATTTGTAATTTGTGCATTTGTTCGTTTGAAGCAACAAACGTGCTCATAAGGTGCTGAACAACTAACCTGATGAAGTTTCAGCTCAGCTTCAGCTGTATATATCGGGAAAAACAGCATTCCAGGATCTCGATTTCAAAACAAAAGTTGCTGAATCATGTTCGAATTGGGCCTGAATTCAGCGTCCGAGAAACGATGTCGCGCATTGCAGCGATCCGACGCGCATCGCAGCGATCTGACGAATTATAGCAACTTACTATCTTTCAACCAAGTATGTTTTTCAACAAAAAATACGTCAGTTACTTTTTGGATAGATGCAAATGATTGACTGTAGCTTTAAAACCACACTGGAAATCCGGTTCTTTAGTGTGACGTCAGTTCAGTTTAAACCTCGCCCACTGGCCATGAAGTTAATAATATAGCTCTATGCATTGGATCCATTGGAACCGGAAGCTAACGCAAATTGAGTGTTTATCCAAGGGCGCTAATAATTATGGTGCGCGTGCGTGTGGGACGTTTTTACTAACCGTGGTGATTGGTCTAAACATCATATAGGGCGTGGCGTAATTGATCGGTCTTTTTTATCCGAACTTGAGAAATAGGATGAATGAAATGTGGCAAAGGATTTCCACTGTCATTGATCGTTATATTGCCGCATTGATGTCATTTGTTTTGTACGTGTACCAACGGGGCGGGTCGCGATTTTTTTTTCCAAACGACAATATCAAAAGAGGGCGCTCTCTCTGCGTTATGCATATTCATATGTCCAAGGCTTTTGAGATATTAAAGTTATATAACAGAGAATAATGGTGTTTAAATCACCGACGATTGGCGGCTGATTCGTGGATTGGTTGGAAGTAGTCCTGACTTCTAATCCGGTGATCCGAGTTCGAATCCCTGTGAGCGTTTTTCTCATCTCATTTTACCTTTTAAATAACTAAAGTGAGGAAGGAACATTTCTCACAAGACGTAAAGCCTATCTTGGGTTTGTGTGGTGGAGAACAAGGCATTAGATATACACGCAATGGACCAATCAGAAGATGGGAAGCGGATGTCGTTTGGGAAAAAAAGATTCGCGGCCAGGTCTGCAACAGAGAACATTCTGAGTCTGCTGGTTCGACCAATTGAAGCACAAATAATATAATAAAAATAATATATAATTCTGCATATCTTTCAATATTTTTTATTCGAATCTATTTTAGGAAATGCAAGAATAAAACTATTATGCTTAATGATATGAATACTAAAATCCTTTTTATATTGACAGCATAGGACCAGATGTGAAAATTCATAGTTTTATCAAATAGTTTTTGCATTTACATGTAGTGTAAATGTAGATTAAATGGAATTAGAAAATATAAGTGTAATAATCTACCAACCATTAAATACCTCAACTATGTGATATCGTTGGTTTTATATTTTTTATATAATAATAATAATCACTTTAAAATGTTAAGGGCGCGTGCTTTATTAATAACTGTCAGAATTTGTCAATCGACACGTTTATCTGAACACTCTAATTAATACATTTTTATCAGATATTTGTTTGGTTTTGACCATTCAGGTTTTCTGGTCGTTGAGAATTTTTTAATTGAATTAAAGATTGAGATGTATTTGATACCAGGTGCCACAGCAATAAGGCTGGAATTGAACAAATAAAGTACATGTATAACATGATACAATATAGTCATATATATGGCTCGAAGATACATCCTCGGTGTGGAATCAGTCTGTCAAAGTTGAGCTTCTGTATTATCTGCAGTACGTTTTTCATATAAAGCAGGTTTCTGAAATATTTCTCAGGCGAGATCCAAACCGCTAGGACTTGTGAGGACTTGTAAGGACTTTTGAGAACTCGTGAGAACGTTTGAAAACTTGAAATGAATTCTGAGGGCAGGTGAGGACTTGTGAAGATGTATGATAACTAGTGGGCTCTTCTGATCGAGTCTTTGTTGGGACTTGTGAGCACTTGGGTAAACTATTGATAAATCGTGCTGACTTTTATGGCTTATGTGGACTTACAAGGACTTGTGAGAATACGCATAGCTCTGTGTTAACTTGTGGACTTGCAAGGACTCTGTAAAGCTTCTGGGGACCTATGGGGACGCTTCGAGAATTTTAAGAATATATATGGTTTTGTTCAATTACGACTTATGATAATATTTGTAAGCTTTCGAGGACTTTGGCAAAGGACTTTTGAAGGCTTGCGAAAACTTGCGAACCACAACTCTACAATCATGTCCTCTAAAGCCTCTTTTCTCCATACAGCTTCTCTCGCAGAAGTCTCATGGCTGATTTGCCTTCGTCCCAATCGAAGTAGCCTCCCTCCAGATGTCTTGCCTGGGAGCCCACGAGCTTGAACGCGCTGCGGCCGTGCATCACGCGGCCGTTGCTGAAAGTTATGATCTCACCTGCAAATGGAGAACATTTAAAAGGGGCGATGTGTTACCTGCGTCCTCTAAAGGTAGTTGTACACCAAATGTTTGGATTTTTTCGGGCACAAGTATCCGTCAATGACGTCAATGTCAGTGGAAAGTTCTTAGAAGTGTTTTAATGTTCATTTTATACTCCTGACAGTGTTGTTTACGGACTACAAATTCTCAAAATTATGAGGACAGCAGCGCCGCCTCCAGGGCAGAAGCTTCATATGCATTTTTGAGATGGTGGACACAATGACGGGTGCTATAGTTATGCTGTTTTGAGGGAAAGAGCAACATTGAAAAGGGTGCAAACTGACCCCTTTTATTTTGGAATTAACATGACTGTCGTTAATGTACGTCAATGGCCTTGTATTCATGTCTGGTTCACCCATGACCAGAGCCGTTAGAGCGCCCTCTTTTTCGCACAATCATGGCCTCTAAAATAACGGAGGGCTATCAAAACTCCGTGGCACATTTTTACCAGCGGCCAGGCGGTGTCTGAACACGTTCTCCGGACGATACATGACCGTGTTGAAGACCTTGATGGCCTTGTAGAGTTTCTTGACGTCTTCCACGGGGATGTTCAGCTCTGTTGAGCGGCAGTGATCGCTGTAATTAATTGCTTGAAACTTCCCGTGACGATCGTACCTAAGAGGAAAAGATGACGTAAACGCATTAACCGTGCCGACCAGTGACTGAATGTTGTCTTTGCATTTAATTTTTAATTGTCTTTCCAGCTCTCATGCATCCTCCGAACGAGTCCTTTCATAAGTAACACTGTGCCACCTCCATTGAACTGTGAACTCCTACTGATATGAAACGCAGTAGATAAGGTAATGGCACAAAGATAGTCTGTCGTTCGTGCAACCATGACACATCAAGAACAGCAAGAACAGCAACACCACCACCACCACCAACAACAACAACATTGAGAATGGAGAAATTGCTTTTCCCAAACCAGTTCGGAGTACATTGGTGTCCATCTTTAATTCTGGATGTGAATAATTTTGGACAGCTGCTGATGATGCAATCTTTAATCTCCACCTCTTTTTCACAAAATATAATCCACAGTGGGTCAGTGTTTTGAATCGCCAAAATACATTTTGATTGTGTTAATTTAACACACGTATCAATTAAAAGTATTTATTATACACCACACATTGTGGTGAATTGTACACTAGCACTGCACCTAGTGATAAGTTTACATCACAAATTACGCTGTTAATTTAAAGAGAATGTATATCATTGGCTTTTGCTGTAATTTTCAGAAATGAACTATTTGAGGGGTTAGTATAATAGATCAAATATTGTTACACTGACATTGTTGAAGTTTTGTGTTCGAAAAGGTTGGAAAAACCAAGAAAAAGGAAAAATGTTCAAGTAGTCTGGTTCCCTGACTCCACAAAAGATAAAATGGATCAATTTGTAGATGATGGAAAATTGTAAGGCAAGGGAACCGGTCTAGCTGACCTGCACCCGTTCATGAACATGTAACCAATAGCAAACAAAATTTGTACTGAAAAAATGGTAAATTTTGAGCAGTAGTTGAAAAATAGTTCGGTTTTTCCAACGCTGGTCGGCCGACCACCGTTGGAAATGTATACAAAAATATCATTTTCTTGAAAATGACTTCACACCAGGTGCCATAATTTTACAAGATGCTTGAGACTGTCATTTACCAACATCCTAGTAAGGTATTTCGTAAAAACTTGGTAGTTTTATTTTTCGATGTTTGCAAATGTTGTATATTCACTTTAACAACGTTATTAATTTCAACATCGCATCCTGTGTTTATTCAACACTGTACAAGATTTCAATACAACACCTCACTCGGTGTAAATTCGACACTCGGTTTTATTATAACCTGCACATTGTATTCTCCACTGCCATGGTGTTATTCCTGCACACAGACTTTTAATTGAACACTATACTCATGCTCACTGTATCATGGGACGTCGAGCCTTGAGATGGTAGTTGATGTAGTCATCCCCGGCGTCACGGAAGTCGATCTGCAGCGTGCGGAGTAGCTGGTACTCGGCGGGGTGGTCCCGGCGTAGCTGCTCAGCAATATTCAGGCCATCTACGAACTGACTGTCACCACCTTCCCCTGCTTGCTGGATGCAATGGAGCATCTGGATCTGAGTCCGGAAGGGATATCACCCCAAAGTATTGACAAAGCCATATGCGTGTTAGCCTTGGTTTTCGCTCGTACCCCCGCCCTGCAAACAGGGCGCTGGTAAGGGCTGATGAGCTTCAAAGAATCTTGTGAAGGAAGTACAGATTGACCTTTGCATGCAGCTAGCGCGCGCTACGCATGATGGGCACCGGAAGCTAGTTTGTTTGACGCGTTCTACGTCACAGGTCACGCAAATCTATCCAATGAGAGCTCAAATGACATCAGCCCTTACCAGCGTCCTGTTTGCAGGGCGGGGGGTACGAGCGAAGCCTTGGCTATGCGTTCGTCATTATTTGTCTGTACGCAGTATTAACGGTCGGCGGCATAAATTATCCTCACTATACAGTGCATTAAAATACAGCGCGACCTCATAAGCCACTAGTTTAAGCAAATCATTTGTACCCAGATGAACGCCTTGGTCCAATCGTCCATGTGAGGTTTTGGGGGTGGTATGTTAAAAGCCTAAACTGACCTTAACATTCGTTTTCTTATTTTTTATTAGTCGATCGTTGCGTGGAAACTTGCATATAGTAGGCGAGCGGTACTAGCGGGACAAGTACTGTACATAATACACGTCTCACATTACACACAACACCAATTCACAAAAAATGTGGTATCTGACACGTCCGCAAAGGGCGAATAGCTGCAAATGATTGGTTGACGTCAGGATTTACCAAAGTGTGATTGGACACGCCACATATTAGCCCCGCCTACACTACACTACTTTCAAAAGGTCGGGTTTTAGATTCCAACATTGATAGCCCTTTACAACCCATTGAATGTGACATGTACTTACACCTGGACAGTATTCATAAAACAGCAGGTCAATGTGGAGTCCAAGCGACTTGGGCGTGAAGGCAATACTGCTGGCACTGGGTTTGCTGAAGACTTGGAAAGTGTCCCTGTCAAAGTGAGGATAATTTTACAAGGTTTCTTTGTTTTTTCAGTTTCTGTTTTTAGTCAAAACAATATAGGTGACGTTTACCAATAAGCCTCCGTACTGATGACGTCGCACTTTGCTTGCATGTACACGTAAACAAATTGTGACGTCATCAGTACATAGGCTTATTCATTCACACACTTTGAACTCACACAGAAACAGTTTCTTTCGTATTTGAATACGAGGTACGCGCACCTGATAAGATAATCTGATCTGCACACGCGCAGCGAATTTAAATAAACAATAAAACATTGTTGGAACGCAGCAAAATTGTAACACTCGATGCAGAAAAAAGGGAAACGGAAATCTGGAAATTAAAGGCGGTTTTGAAATTAAAAAAAATTAGGAAAAAATATCAATCGTGGTGCTTATGTTGAAGAAAGATGCTGTTCCTCTCAAAAGTGTATAAGGACTGTTCAGTGTATTTTGTTTACTCTGATAATACGGCATAGCTATCTCTGAGATATGTATTTTTGGTCGAGATGTATCTTGTTTGTCTGACGATCAGATATGCACGTGTACAGAGCCACGGTCGAACGTCTGATATGCAAATTTAATGCGATCAGGCGCGCCAGATATAATTGGTCAGGAGTCGATTTTAGAAACTGTGACGTCACTTCGATCAGAAATGTGCAGTAAGCTGTTGATTGTTCAATTTGGATGCCATGTTTTTGTAATACAACAACGGGTTACCGAATACCCGATAGAAGGCGCCCGCTGAATAATCAGAATCTCAAGGCCAAGAAGCAGTCTTGTTTTGCATAATTAGTCGCCAAATCTGCTCACATAACTTAACATATTCAGAGACTAATATTGTAGGTGGGCGATGCTAGTTTGTTTACATTTTGACATGAAATGGGCAATTATATGATAAGAGTATCAGCTGTTTGTGCCTCTGTTGTGTCTGCAGTACTGCATGCTCGCAGTACGTGACAAAGACTTGGGATTAAAGTTCGTTCTGGAGAAAATGATTACAAATTTGTTCAACCATTGCCGTTTGATAGGACATGCATGATAAGGGAATCACAATGTACATGTAATTATAATATGCTGCAGATTAAAAACTGCACATTCAACTTGATATTCCATATTACGGGATAAAAGAAATCGCAAAAATGTCACCATTTTAATATTGGTAATACGGACACAAATTATATTTTGACAACGCGGAGTGTACGTTGTAGATTAGATGAAAATTGTGTTCCTGTGTACGAAAAGTAATTCGTTTAATAACCAGACTGCGGCATTAAAAGGCAACTGCGTGGACCTACCCATAGCAAGTGGTTCTCAAATAGGCGACCGATTTGGCCAGTTGCCCAATGGTACCCACTTGACAGGGTGCCCCCTGGACCAAAGCGATCCCCTTGGTGAAGAGCTGGCTCAGCCACTTGTAACGCTCCACCTCATCCACCAGGAGCCGCTGGAAGTCGAACCGGGCCACCTCGCTGCTCATCTCGGCTCCCCATGTCTGCAGCTCCTGCCCCTCCACGTGGTCCGTTACGGACTCCGCGAATCGCTGTCGGTTGAGCCACTCGGCTTGGAACTCGCTGCGGTGACCGTCGGACCAGTCGACGGCCAAGACCGCGCCATCAGCTCGGAGCTCCTCGCGGATCGCTAGTACCTCGGGATCCAGGTTGGCGACATGCGAAGTTCGCTGCCAGGAGGATGGGTGGTAGCAAGCGGAGCAGCGGCAGTTGTCACGCATCCAGACGTACGGGTACCTCCCCGTGTAGCCGTTATCAAACTCCAAGACGAACCAACCTTCATCGTCAACCCTCCGGAGTTGCTTCAGGATCGGATCTCTAGACGCGCTATCAGAAGCCATTTTGCTTCTCGTCAGCAGCCGTCGCGCCGCAGTACAGACTGGAGCACGTTCGGTCAATCAAGAACTAGTTCGTCTAACTATCGAACGCACGCTAGTCGAAGAGTGGGACGCTCTCGATCTGGTCTAGGCCACTGTTAGGGACCAGCGTCGCTGGTTTATAGCAGCGCTTATCCTAATGTACAACAGGGAACCAGAAGACTGAGGTTACATGATGACGTTGGACTTAGGGCCATCGTCATGATTCGCCATTTGCAATTGTATCGCGCATGGGCGATTACGTTACGAATCAACCACTATAGTTAACCAAAGACCCTTGCTCGAACTTTTTATCAATAGCCCATAGACGGATTGTTGTGCATTGGTTTTCATCGTGCGATGTGAGCAAATAGTTGTATTTGTAGGTCATGAACTTTCTACCCTGAAGCCATTTGATTATAATAAATGTACATAGATACGGTACGTGATTCGTGAATCTACTATATAGACATTGCCCTGATAGTACCTGGATTGTATGCAAATACTCTGTACATTAAGGTAGAGCATTTTGATGGATATAACACAAGACCAGAATGTCAGGCAAAGGTTAATTACCAGGATTCACCTGGGCATACCAACTATTCACATTTTTATGTTTTATATTGTCCTGGCCACGTGGTATACCCACCCGGGGCCATCTATCACTAGATCCTAGTATGGACCAAGGTACATCCACCAGAGGGGGTGTCAGTCTTGTGATCCTACTGGAGGGGTTGAAAATTGGCGGGAAAACCTAGTGTGCTTGTGCACATTTACATAGGCTTGTGTACAAATGCACTATATAGATTGGGATTATTTCGATCACACCTGTGACCAAAATGGAATGTCAAATGGGGTTAAGTCTGTGGTTTTAACGGCTGTTTGGGGCCTGAGAGATACTCCATGACATGCCAGAGGTTAAGTAATTTCAGATCGTAGAAAAGAAGAGCAGGGAAATAAGAATATTCCAACATTTAAGAGAATTTTTATACCGATGTACAGATCTAAAAAAAAAAATAATAATAATAATTAAAAGCGTCATCAGTGATGCAACCAGAATTAGTAATGTAAAGATGAATTAATCGTGCAGGCAGTAAACACTGCATGATGCCATTTACAGGTTAAAAATCCAATTTTTTTTTCATGACGAAAGGAATGACTAAAGTCTGAAGCAAGTGTGTGGAGCGCCGTGGCCTCGTGGTCCGGAGCAATAAACCCATAGACTAACTGCGGGTACTTCTGCTGGTTGTGGTGCCGTGTTCTTGATCAAGACACTGTCTTTCATTAGTTCTCCGTACCCAAGAGCAAATGGGTACCTGTGAGGGCAGAGATGGGTATTGCGAATGATAATTTTAGCTGCTTTGTGCCGAAATTGCAGCATCGAACTGTATACTCCCAAGCGAGCTGAGATAATCTTTGGAATGTTTCTTGGCCCGATGACCAGGGGTAATAATAACGTAAAGCACTTTGTTCTCAGTTAAAAGCGCTACATAAGTATACATTATCATAATTATTACTACATGTAGTTTGAACTAAGCCGTCAACTCTATTATCGTCTCTCTGCAACACTTGAGGGAGGACTGAGCCCTTTACACCCTGGTAATGCGCGTAGCTGAGGCACTGGACGAAGCTACGCCGAGGCTGTAGCTCCTCTTTCGAGAGGATTCCCCACAGAAGGCCTCCATCCACAAGATCCGGACCCTCTGCTTACAGGTGAAGGAAAGGAATATCAGCATGCCCTGGAGGGTGTTCAGGATGATGAAGACATACCAAAGGCCTCCAAGGTCGCTCATGGCGGCAGCAAAGCCGAAGATCCACGTGAAACCCATCAGTGTGGATATCTGTGAAAGAGAAAGATATCTTTTAATTTGCGTCTTTTTTTTTTCTTTTTTTTTTAATTGAAGCCAGGAACCGGAATCATCAAAGGGCACCGGCACTGTATCTCCAAAGTCTAAAGAAGTAATGTTGTGGTCGAGAATGATGTACTTGTGATGGAACACCGGTACATTACCAGTCCGTTCACGACTAAAACATTCGCAAGTTGGATGAGCATGAGGCCCACAAAGGAATGCCATTGTAACAATAATTTGATTAGCTTGTGAGTTGACTTGGGACCGGATGAAGTATGATTGACTTGGAAATGGCTTGTGTTGCCATGTGATATATCGCATGTACCTCGACTACAACACTGGAAGAGACACCGACAGGACAAACGACACAGAAATGATCAATTTGAGAGAGAAAACCCAAACTCGCATGTCGGCTTCGGTGGGATTCGAACCCTAACCCAGATCGTAGTTACGTTAATGCACTCTGTCTCGACAGCATAAACACCTTTGGGCTTGCGTCCAGGATATCTAATCAATTGAAAGCAAAATGGTATTCCATTACCAAATGTTTACCTTAACATAGATGATAAGTTCCTCCCTCGCCCTTCTCACTTTGGTCACGTTTTTCTGAACGTTGTGCTGCGTCTCCTTGTTCGTTTTTCGAATACTCCACACAGTCCTCACGAAGAGGAGAATGTTTGTCAGTAAGATGCAAGCCAAGGGGGCGGCGAACACCACCAAGATGGACTGGCCGTTGCCGATCCAGCAAACCTCACTGTTTCCGTACCATATTGGAAGCTCCGTGCAATCGCATAGATAGATCACCAGGCATGGAACTACGATCAGGAGACCCCCTCCCCAGGTCAGCAGTGCGTAGGAGCGAAGCCTTGGGCGGTAGTGACCGCGGTCACAGCCCCGGCCAACGATGCATGATTTACCGGCGAAGGTCCTGTTGAGATCGTAAGCCAGGATGCCCGTCCAGAAAACGTTGACCAGCCAGAAATAGTGACTCAGAGCTGCCACCATGGTGCAGCCAGCCGGGTTGGCAATGGCTGACCCCGTCAACAGAAGCAAGAGCTGTGCCATGAATAAAGACGCCACTAGGTTCATGATGCAACATGTGGCGTGGTTGCGCAGGACATCAAAGACAAAGTACGTCAAGAAGGTCGCTCCTCCAGCAACCATCGACACCACGTTACCTACCAAACTCAACATGGCTTGCGTATCGGAGTACCCGAAGAATCTGGTGGTGATGGTCCCATTGCGAGTCCCGTTACTCTCCAGGAACGAGCAGAGCTCCAACCTGCCGTCTCCCGTGTCTTGGTACTCCAGCTCCGTGAACACCCGTCCGGTCGGAATGTACACCACCGACCCGCTAGCCTCATCTGCCTCTCGGAACAAACTCCTATTTAGATAAATGAGGGGGCAGGTGAATGTTACTTCATAGCAGATTTCAAGTTCTACCACTCTGCTGAAGTTCATCCCTTCGGTGTTAAAGGTCGCATGTATTGCCACCTGCTCAGATGAGTACGTGTTGACAATACCGGTGGAATTGTTTCGCTGTATCGAATAGTCGGTAGCATTTAGCAGACTTGTTTTACATGGAGTATCGGTGTCGTTTGCCTTTCTCTCAATCTCAGTGAACCAAATTCCCGAGTTGCGACACTTCCCAAAGTTTTCAGTTGGACTCCAAGACGAGAGCAAGTGGGTCCATAGTGTCTGAAAGCTTTTTTCGCTGGAGTCTAAGAGGAAAATATACGAACAAACACCTGCCTTCATACCGGTTTCTGGATGTTTTGTCGTGTCTAGCGTGACGTCATCGAGATCTATTCCGAAGAAACTTGCAAGGCAGAAGCTGGTTTCGTCTTGGCGTTGTGAACAGTCAGGTCCTGTGTTATTTCCATATATAGTGCGGGTAACATGTATCTTTACGTCCAGTTCCTCGACACTTCCCTGTATCGGCACGAAAACGCAACGACCGTCGGTCAAGACGTATCCATCCGCACAAAACAGCCGTCGGCATCTCGACGCGAAGGGGTCAAAAACATGACCTGCCGGGCAGGCTACTCGCTCCTCGGCGACGACTGTTTCCTCCCGGACTATCCTCACGTGGCTGCTGGATCCGAAATCCAAGAGGATTGAGATGGGAGGGATGGAACTGCCATGTTTCCCATATAGGCCGTTTTCTCTGCTTAGTTGTGTCACAAAAGAATATCCCGTTTGGCAACCAGTCACAAAGCGTCGTGTGCACGCACGCCGCACCCGCGTCCTCCAACCAACTCCCACGGTAGCAACTGGTAGCCTGACATCTACACTACAGTTCAGGTCCTTCAGAGCACGGCCCGCAAAGTCTCTGTTCGAGTTACGAAGCTTCACCAGAGAAGCTTCATAAGCCTCTTCCGTGTTGCACACCACTTGCACCGGCCACGCCCGGAGATCTGTCACCGTCTCGTTGTTACACACCGCGCAGTAGATGTTCCTGTACGAAACACCACTTGCCAAACTCGTAACAGTCACGCGGGAGATTGAGAGAAAGGAACCATTCTCCTTTCTACGGCACTTTCCCGAGGCGTAGGTATCGTTGTAGTCTTTGCTGCAGGTATCAACGAGGAGGTAGCCATGTCTTTCACCTTTGACCCCATAACAGCTGAACTGCTCACTCTGAGTAAATAAAATAAACAGTGAAACATTGGAATGCAATACAAATCAATGGCAGCGATAGCGTATTTTTTCTACTAATTTACATAGTTACTATTACCCAATGACAGCGATAGCGCATATTATGTTGCCTCTACTCATTTACATGATTATTACACACAAACGCTATGATCGCGGCCATTATTACCTTTTTTGAATGGAACCCATTTATAGTTTGTGTGTGCATATGCATGGTTTAGTCATGTCTAGCTTGAAAGCTTGCCCCATTCCGTCATTTATAAACGAAATAGGGATCTTTTGTAAATTTTAATTTATGCCAATAAAACACTAGAATTAAAAAAAACCAAAATTTAAAAAGAAAAAACCGCGCATCAACAGCTTTTTAACAGTATACCTCAAAGAAAACATGAACATTTTAAAGCCATGGTATTTTTTTTCAAGCGAATGAGGGCGCTGTATCGGTTGCTTTTCGGCTGCAGCAAAAAGTCATGAATATTAAGTTTATACGTAAGTTTATGTTATCATTCAAAAATTAGGCCCTACATTTTACCATTTAATTTTCAACTCCTGCTTAAGATATAGAAGTCCTTTTTCCGCGGTAGTGCCGGAGACTGCTAATTGTACACAGAATGGAGTCGTTACAATAACAATGGCCTGTGTGTTTACCTTCAGATTTTTATCAAGTGTCTCGCCACTTGGGGGTTCTTCAAAGTTGTCATCTTCGGCTGTCTCGCAGAACTCAGCGTAGTCGTAACAACAGCCGTCTGAAAACGAGCACTCTTCATCGCACGGGCAAAATGGCGTCGGGGCACGCGCACTACACAGCCTGTCGAGAGCGCCCCCATGGGTGACATTTGTCAAACTATCTAGATAGCAAAGTGGACGAAACAAAAAAAAATCATGGATCATCACGATGGCAGTTGCTCAATATCAGAATAGCGCTTGGGCAATGAGTTTATATTTCTCACACCCATATGCTCTTTCCAGCCTTTTTTTAACCCAAGGCTAATTACTCATCAAGCCTGTAGGGAATGCGTGAGTAAGGCCTATAATTTGACGCCACTAACTGAGCTAACTTGCTTCGTTCTAGACAAGCCCAGCAGAAGAACTCAAAAATCCCAGCAGGTAAGTTCTTCCTAAGGTCATGATAGAATTGCTCCGTAAGTGGCGAGTAAACATCATGGCGTGTCCCGTCCCAGTTCGTAAAGATAACATAATGGGATTGGCGTCTTGTGCACAGACCTTTAAATTTCTGTCTGTACTGAACCCTATTCTGCGTTTACAAAGTAGGACAAATTATTACCCGGACCAATTTAACAAGAAACATGATCTCACTTCTTCGTGACTTGCTTCACGGTGACATGTTCTGAGTTTATCGTTGCAACCGGAGCAAGGCAAGATGTAATAGGATCGTGTCTAATCTACCACAGGAGGGGGCACTCAAGGGTTTCGCTTGGTAAGTGGCTGCTATCTGTTGAAACGCTAAAACGGCCCAAGATGCCTTTTTATTTTTCGTGATGGCGTCAACAATCTAAAACTGCGGAGCAGCAGACCCACAAGTGCTTTCATTTTAAATGCTGCGATGTATAAACACTCGTGAGATCTTGAGATATAATGCCCCAAATGCTAAGAAAAATAGGACGGGTGGACACTCGTGCTTACACTGTACTCGACGAAAGTGCTTGTAAGTTGCATACAAAGCAGTTAAAAAAAATATCCTGGGATTGTTTAACAAGTCTTTTGGAACAGGGATATATAGTCAGTACCAAATATTCAAGGCAGGCGTTCTGTACTATTTGGCAATTCCATGAGAAAGATGAATGATGGGCGTCGATAATGATTTGGGTTCAGAATGCTACAAACTAATAATGCTCACATAATAGGCCCACTTTCGTATTTCATTCGGTGTGTTTCAACACGCTGCCGAACCTTTTTTATTCTGAAATTGGAGTACGAGCCAATGATATAGACACTGCGTGATCAGCACAGTAGGCCTTCGTGTGAAGTAAGAGTGAACTTCAACGCTGTTTTATTAATTAATTAATCCATCACCAGAGGAAACCAAAAGACTATCTGGTCAACCTATATGTCCTCAACCTGAGCATGGGAACCATAGGAAAGGCAGACGAATAAATTGCATGGTTGTACACAGTAGGCCTACAAACACGGCTAGACTGATTGCCAAAGGTGTAAGTATTACATCTTCGGAGATCCTCGAGGCAGCCCGGGACAGAGCCAATGACAGGAACTAGAGGAGGTCGGGAGGAGGAGAGGGAGGAGGAGGAGGAAGAGGAAGGGAGGAGGAGTTTTATTAAATAAATAATCCATTAATCAATTCAACTTTGTTTGAATAGAGCTAGACTTTTCAGCGAAGTTTTACTCCCATTTCCTTAAGTAGGGATAGAAGAAACACAATGACCAAGTTTCATTTCATCAAACTTTTGCTCGAACAAATTAGCGCGATTGGAATCCATCACCCTTGTGCACGGGGACATTTTTAATTAGTGTTCCCTTTTACTTTTGCCGACACGATGGATGGTGTGCTCTTGGGCTTAAGTGTTTTCTTCATGTGGAAGTAAAACCCTCGGTTGTAGGCCATTCCGGGATTTAAGGGTATGAGCGATCAGATACATAAGGGGCAATTTCCTTTTTTTTTTTGCCCACTCAAGGCTGTTAAACCCATCATCATCATCATCATCCGAGAACGTACGAGGTACAGAATGGGAATGATGGAATAATAGACAGACCGGCACACGAATCAGAAGATTATGAGTGAGGTAGGGAACATGACCGTTACGACGGGCAGCCCAACAGGTGTTGCTAGGGACCTGACCAGTCGCATAGTTATATTCATTATGGATTGCCACGTCTTGAACTTTGTTCAATCTCCACTCGAGATGATAACGACCATGAGTTGCAAGCTATCGCGATAAATCATCTCAGTGAATTGGTCTCTGAAGGGGAAAAAATAAAGAAAGTGCTGTGGGCGTATAAGTTTGTTCAGATTCAAAGAGAGAAAATATATTTTCTCGTTAATTCTTTGTTTGATTAGAAACGGGAACAAAAGATCATGGAAACCATAAAGGTTTCAACTGAAAAGCAATTTTTGATTGAACTAGGCCTACCCAGAATATGATGGCTTATACTTCTTATAATTACAACAAGGTTAGAACAGATTGAATCGAGAAATGACGAGCGTTTGTGAACTTTTCCATAGGGCTTATGAAGAACACACAGCAATCGTGTTAGCTTTATTTCTAATTTCGATGCAAAACGATGAAAGTAGGTTTCCTCAGTGACATGATTATGTTGACTAATTTCTGTTGTACACGGTTAACCCATGCATAAGAGTATGACTGTTTCGGTGAATCAGCCTGTAAATACAGTTGTGTTTGTTACAAGATCAGCCAGTCCATGTCGTTTGTACACTCAGGCCCATTGTATCCCTCCATGCAATATGACACTGTCAATGCACCTATCAACATTCATCATCCAAATCCTTAAAACCAAATCCATTTCAAAACGAAAGCAACCACGGATTTAAGAAGAATCCCATAATTATTTATAGTGAGAAGCACTTTTTGACACTGTCAATGCACCTGGCAAAATTCATCATACAAATCCTTACAACCAATCCATTTCAAAGCAAAAGCAACCACGGATTTAAGACCAATCCGATAATTATTTATAGCCAGAAGCACTTTTTGAGAATGCCAATTGCACCTGTCAAAATCCATCATATCCTTAAAACCAATCCATTTCAAAGCAAAAGCAACCGCGGATGTAAACCCAGTTATTTATAGTGAGAAGCTTCCATTCGCTCGTCTATGTAACACTATACCTTTTTGGAATGTTATTGATGTGTTGTCATTGCAACTTGCATTAGTGATCGTGTCTTGTTGCCGTCCTTGCTATCGTGTTCAACATTTTTTTTTAGGAGTCGCCAAATTAATTCCTTTCTGGCGTTGAAAACGAAAAACAAGAATGTTTCACTCCCATAAAAAAATCTCTCTCATGTCGCCTGATCAAATCCATTCCCTTAATGGCTTACAATTATCTTTCGCATACATTGTTGTGAATGTTCTCGCTAACGAATAGAGACAGGCTAAAAGCAAAAAGACTGATATTTATAACATGCTTATATAACTTTACTTCGGATTGGCCGGAAAGGAACAGCGTGGAAAGTCATAGAGTAGTATATGATTTATTACTAGTACATGGCCTACGTGCCTTCTATAGTGGTTTTTCTAAATATAACCCTGCAACAATGTTTCTAAGTCTTCAAAAAACACATTTCTCAGAATTTGGGGAGTCATGTTTGCGTATCGGTACTTTCCTCGCCTTCCACTGCTGTGAATTCGAAAAATGTTTTTTTCCAAGCATATTCGTCTAAGCTTTCCCTCCAATCTAAAACTGTAATTATTTTTCTCATTGTCTTCTCTCTACAGGTTTCTTCAAGCTTGCGAGCTACAGTTCCTTGGGCGCTTTTGAGGAATCCTTGGTTTCATTGTCAGAAATGGTTAATAATTTAATAATAATCTACCAATCGTTTTCGAATTTTATTCCAGCACACCGAGAAACGATTTCCTATATAAAAAATTCTAACTAAAAAATCTTCTAACTGATATACAGATCCCTAATGGGGTGTGCGTAGTTTTGTCCCAAACAGATTAGCAACTTATGAATTCATTGTTACTGAATGATATCTAAAAAACGCCTAAAGACGCTTCTTATCAATGCAAGAATCTCTGTAGGCCTTATTTCTGTCTATATGTGCACAGGGATCCACTAACTTTACGGTGAAAAAGAGAGAAAAGATTGGACATTTTAAGAACCATTGCCATGCTCAAGTGTGCTCCTCTCGGAGAATTGGTCGTGTAGTTTTGAGCTATAGTTTGTCTAAGGCAAAAAAAAATAAAAAAAAAATAAAAAAAATCCGCGGTTTTGAATATTGTTATTTCATATGTTCCATCCCCATTTTTCTGCTTAAAACAAGTTTTAATACTGTCGTGCTCTTTAACAAGGACGTTGTCTTTCTCTGAACAAATTTCCTTTTTTTTAAATTTTGGGCGTTTGCAATACATTGTGCTCTGAACACCGCGTTGACTTTGGGTTGATCTTTGCCTCTTTAATGCACAAAAAGATCAGCCTGAATTATTCTCGGGCCGCATATAATTCAAATTTGGAAATGTCCTATTCCATAACTAAACGCGTCGGCTGTTTTGCTCGTTTCATGTTTCATTTGGAAGTGAGATAGAGAAAATTAACGAATACAAAGGAAGCAAAAGAAATACATGTCTGTACTCATTTTTATTTCACATTTAAAACACATAAATAAATATCCATGTCTTGGCCTTGAGCCGAAGAGATTTTCAATTCAAATAGAATAAAAGAAGTAAAGAGATTAAGTCACCGCCAATTCGGTGATTCCTTCGATTCGCTATTATGTATACTCCTGTATAGCGTTCTCAATATATCGGAAAAAGAATTATCAAAAAAGCTCAAACGTTTTGTTTCTCCGCACTGAATTCCACCTTTGGATGAACGCTCGACCACCGGACCGTAGAAATTCAAAATATTTATGACTGTACCTGGATTTTACTTGCACTTTCTCCTATGGCAGCAAACAAATCTCCCGATTACTTCCTCTTTTTTTCAAGCCAGATCAACCTTTGGATGAACTCGTGTTAATCATGATCGCGCGATGTTTGTTTGTACACTCATTGTGTACGTATCGCGACTAAGCAATGAGATTGGAACGTGTAGAAAGACACAAAACTGAAATGGATTTTTGCACTTCATCGGGTGACCTAACGGGGGGAAATTAAGTTGAAAAATATCCGGGCAATAGGCCTAGTTTTAATGTTACACTCCCATTGCAACCTCTAGTTGTAAAGCTGATAGTGGTAAATAATATAGTAGATAACGGTTAAAGTTAGGAGCAATTTTTTTTTTGGAAAAGGCCTTAAAATGGTAAGGCCTATGCTTTGATTTCACTGTCCTCTGAAATCACGGTTGGCACATGAACAAAAACGGTGTTTTTTTTTCAATGTTTTTTCTTTCAGACTTTGAATAGTTACATTTTACAACATTACCTCTATTAGAACACTGCAAAATGTATCGCTGTTACGCAACACATAACGTTGATGATGACAAAATATGGCAAAATTACTTCACCAAGCCTTACCACGCCTGCACTTTGGGTCAACATGGCCATTGAAGTCAAAGTAAACATTAGTATATGACTCCACCCAGCCAACGGCTGCTGCGCAAATCCCGCTAGTGGTATCAAATTAATATGTAAGGTGTTGTAGACTTCGACTTTTCGAGCTAATACAGGCGTAAGCCAGTGCTAGAGAGTTGTTCAAATATCATCGATCAGAACTGTAATAAATTCACTTGCGCAGAAGCAAGCATCGACTGCAAAGAGTACAGGCACCCGTGTTGGCTGTATAATGTTAATGCTGTTGATTCTGGAGATTTTTCAACGTTAAAACACAATTTTGTAATCGTTGCTCCGTGCGTACAACCGTACTGCTTGTGCTCTTCCATTTTGATGATTGCTTGTGCACATGCATGTGCGCATAGATTTGCATTTTTAACGAAGTGGTTTATTACCACAGGTTGACCTTTCGTTGTTACGTTTTTGATAGACCTTTCTTTTGTTTCTAAATAGTGAGCACCATTTTGAGTGGGCTGCCACATGGTCTTACATTTCAGCCGTGGCTGGCATATGGCAACAGATTTTGCCAAAAGTTCCATATGAACACCCTCATTACTACCTAAACTCAAAGGCAGGCAATGAGTACACCACCATCTTTTCCTCAAAAAACATTGATTAAAGTGGTAAGAAATTTCCGCAGACCGCACCACAGAGCTTCTAGAATCCTTTTTGGCCCCCCAAAAAAATGTGTTCTGGATCCGCCCTTGCCTAAACTAGGTAATAAAGAGGAATTCTTATTAAGTCTTTGGTAGTGTTTTACGGTTGGTATATTTTGTGTATTTTCAATAATCCAATGATATGTTTGGAAACATTAACAACTACATTCCTTTTTTTTGCGTCGTTGACCTTCCAGTTTGCCAAGCTGTGGTTGGCAAAAAGTGCAAACCACGCGTTGGCAAAGAAAAGGTCTCTCTTGACGATACGATACTCGAGAGTGCTGCGTATGGTATGACGCAATGAAACGGAGATAATTAACCTTTTGGTATAAACACTTAGATGCGAGATACTGTGGTCTTGCCGGGTTAGATCTGACTAATGACTGAGCCGATTGATTGAATGCGTGCACTATCCCGATCGAGGGTTTACCTAATCAGAAAATGAATAATGGCTCCTCGTAATGGATTAAATCAATATCATTGGGGGTGAGGAAAGTGCAAAGTTGTTCATCAGAAGTCACGGTGAGCTGACATCTTTAAGTCACTGCATTAGTTCTTACATTTTCCAGGCGATCTTTTTTGTCCAATTCTCTTTTTTAATTTTGTTTATAGAACATTCCACATTTTAAATGAGTGGAAAACTTGGGTACAGACATACTGCCTGTTTGGTTAATAATTGTTACACAGTGAAGGTAATTCCTAAACTGATAGCAAAGCAACAAAATAATGAGTATGCCTAGTCAGATGTAACTCCAAGATACTCGAGTCGAATTGCCGGCTAAAATCATCCAAAGGAAATATAATTCTTGCCAGAATTATTGCCTGAGTAATCTACCATGAAGAGGTAATATAAGGCTTGCAGTCGGAAGCTAAAATGTAGTCGAGCGCTAGAAATGAAAATTTTAGTCTAAAAGCGCCCTGTGTTTCTGTATAAGTGATTTTCAGTCAGTTCACACGAACTACACCAGTCAGTATCTTACCGCTTTAAAGAGGGAATACCTTACACTGCAAACACTATGGTGTAAATTAAACACTGTTGGTATATAGGACCATTGGTCAAAATATTTAACACCAGTGGTCCTATATATAGATACTACCAGTGTTGAATTGAACACCCCTGTTTTTGCAGTGTAAGGTATTACAAAGTATCTCATGAAACTGAAAGATACGAAAAAACCCCAAAAAACATTGTTTCCGAACAGTTTGGAGGCATGGATGTCTACGCAAAACATGTACACAGAAATTATTTCTATGGCTCTTTGATACTGACAAACTATACAAATCTTTGCCCTAATGGCGTTTTTCCCTCCCCGTTAAAACATCAAAGAACATTAAGCCCCTTTTACCGTACTTTTGATGTTTGCCAATTTATTTCAATTTAGGGCACTGAGTAAACAGGGTCCGGATGCGTTCATCTTGTTCGTTATTTAATAACGGTGCGTTCGTGTATGAAATTGGAAATTGTGGCTGTAGTGATTTACCACGGCGAAATAATTTCTCCTCGATTATGACTAAGTGTTTTCAGTGCAAACACAAGACGGTTGTACTTTCGACGCAGTGATTTCTGCATCTTGAGCACAAAGCAACGAGCAAGACGTGTTTCTTTGTTATTTCGAACTGATTTTCTTCATCAAAAGTCCTAATAATTTGGTAAATTATCAATCATTTTACAGTCAGAGTTAAAGTGTTTGTAAAATGTTCTTTTAACAATTTAACTCCATGGTAATGTTGTAACCTCATTAATTATGACTTAGTGTTTTCATTCAAACGCAGGACGGTCATATACGTTTGATGTGGTGATTTCTGCATCTGCCTCAGATTTCATTTTGAGGATGAAATGAGCAAGTGGTTCGTTGTTATTTTCAACTGATTTTTTTATCATAGGTTCTAATAGTTTGGTAAATTAACAATCATTTTACAGTGAGAGTTAGAGTGATTTTCAAATTTTCTTTTTACAATTTAACTCGATGTAATGCTGTTACAGGTTTAAACCCAGTTCGTACAGTGGGCCTACATGTAATTTTACTTTATTTAGCTTTATGTGATTTTGTTTTGGAGGGGAGGGTTTAGATGTTTTAATTATCACACTGCTGCTTGAACAAGAATATGATAAATCCTTAATATTTTTCTTCGGAAGGACATCATCAAGCAAGAGAGGAAACAAAGCAACAGACGAATCCACTAAGGGATATAATAATTATAGATACAATATCACAGAACAGATATACGACACGTGTTTCAAAATAGGGTCCTTTCCGCCCAAGCGGAATAACATGCGGCATAACATCATCCTTTCCCCTACTAAAAGCAAAAGCAAAGATTGTCTGGTTGTTCATTACCAAATTTGAGCCTCATGTCTAGTCTGCTGGGGCATTTGTCAGAGCCATTGATCCATTCTCTTAGCAATGACAGGTTTTCACGTTCCTAGGGTCCTGGCGCCAAAAGAAAATGGTACTTACGGCAAAACGGAAATGTGTAATCAATTTTCTTGGCACGTGAGTGGCATTTTCAATATAATATCACGACACTTTACGAAAAAAAGGAAAAGATAGATGTATATGCCTGGAGAACTTTCCATGCATGCATGTTGTTGGAAAACCGTGGGTGAAAATAGACTGCTTCCCTGTGCCATATATGAAATTTGGACTCCTATAAAATCTGGTCTCCTTTACCTTATATGGACGCCAGGCGCGGTTCTACGGGGGGGCTAGGGGGGGCTGTAGCCCCCCCAAAATTTTGTCTAGCCCCCCCAAAATAAATTCCGTAAAAAAAATAAAATTGCATTAGCAAAAAGAAGGATTGTGATGTACATGCGAACGGTCTCCCCCTAGAGAAGAAATAGTCGTGACAAGGGTGCATTAGATAATATAGTGTGAATGATATTAGGATTTTATTCGCGCTCCCCATTGAAAATATGGCATGAGCCCCACACTTATTGATTTTCGGAGGCCAAAGTATCTGGAAAAAATAACCGGTCTACATTTCAGCACGCCTCCCTGAAATTTTTTTTTTGATCCACCGTGCTAGCCCCCCCAAAATTTTGGTTCTAGAACCGCGCCTGATGGACGCTAACCCTGACACGTGACCTGACGCTGTCCTAATTATTTTCACTATGGGCATGCGCATTATAACAAAGGGTACGTATTTCACAGACTCCAATAATATTTCACACTACACAGTGACCGGTCCTTTTGTACTATACCAGATTTTTCGCTGGTCCCGGAGAGAGCCAGCCTATATCGAGTTATGGAGTCACTTGTGACCCTAGCAGTGCTCAAACCTTGTGACGCCAAAGAAACAATGGGTTAAATCCAGCCTATTGTGTAGATCAAACTACATGAAGACTTCCAATGAATAACTTCTCTCAAGCAATTATTGAATATAGAATTTCGTTCGATCTGAGACCCGGTTTACTAGGCTTGCCTGCTGAGGAAAACAAATAGGCCTACTGTCCGGTACAGATTCCGGACATCGGAGACGGTCATGTCATGCACGAAAGACACGGCAAATCTACTTCCTTAAATTTACATAATCACGAAGAAGGTTTTCGCAACCTTTTCTTGTTTTTTTTTTTTTTTTTTTTTGGTGGGGTTGTTACCGTCCATTTGTCACGTTCCCCGAGATCTCAATTTACACGGTTCTAATTTTTTTCCCCATATGTGGGCCTAATGATGGATCTTTCCCAACGACCGAGTCACGAGTTATACCGTCTCGCTTCATTTTACCGAACAAATATTGGAGTTCGCCGGCATAAAGACACCGACGAACATTTATTGTTCAAGCTGTCATCGTTTTGGGTGCGCTATTACATACGAGCCCCACTTTTGGTTGTTGATGACACAAAATGTCGTTACAAATTAATACCAACAATCGATGTTACACATGAGGGAAAGATGGCTTTTGCTCCAGGCTGAATTCACGTTACAATAATAAGCAGGAAAAAACAACAAATAGCAGGCAAGATGTGGGTTTCAACTACAGAAATTTCAATTCAACCAGTATTCGCTGGCTTTCGTTATGTGCTTTCAATTAATGCCCTTTAGAAAATGGTTTTTTTTTCTTCTGTGAATGCCTCAGTTTATTTTAGTGGAATGTGGTTTAGTGGTTAGGGTTTGTGACGCATAATCAGAAGGTCAGGGGTTCGAATGACGCTGCTGGCCACACTTGTTATTATTATTTATTTCTGGTAATGAAACCAAAAGCGCCCTAGGTACTGTAGCTCGCAAGCCTGAAGAAACCTGTAGAGAGGAGACAATGAGAAGAAAGTAGAGTTTTATAGAGGTGGGAGGAAAACCCCAGAAGAATTTTCTGGGGAAAACCCACAGAATTAGGTAGGGACTGAAAATCCAATCCACATGTTGGCCCAGGCGGGATTCGAACCCGGGTCACAGCGGTGAAGGCGAGGAAAGTACTGCTATACACCAACCTGACACTCATCTTTTGTCGTAAGGCAAGCCACTTCATACCTTTTGCCTCTCTCCACAGTCAGAATATAAATTGGTACTGGTATTAGCTGGGGTGAGACCTAGCTGCGATAGGCCCGGATTATCCAAAAGGCACACACGGACACTGTTCCACATCCCAGGGCCTACAAATAATTCGGGGCTACGAAAAAACATTGAGGGCCTACGAAAATATCACGGTGGCCTGGCTTGCTTAGTGCAGCTTAGCATCAACATGGAATTGGCGCGGTAGGCCTACGGAACACTGATGCTTATCCGGTTCGTTAGTGTGACGTCACCTCCAGCACTTTCTGCACCGTTTGGAACCGGAAGTTAACGCAGTTCGAGCGTTTGCAGCCAATGGGCGTTAGTAATCAGTGGTGCGTGCGCGTGTATGACGTTTTTACTAACGAGCCGGATAGGGCCTACGGGACACCGTAATCCGTCCCTGGATAGCGCATCCCATCCAGGGAGAATAGAAACAATTATTCTCAGTCGTTTCGTGCCGATGAAACTGATGATAAACGCCAGTCTGATGAGCCGTTTTGCTCGAGATCGACAGCCTTAATTACACGACTTATAGCACGGGGCTGCAAAACATTGAACAGCGAAAAATGTACTGATGGATAAAAGTCTACATTGTCATTACGAGCGTGTTCAAGTGCGGTATTTGCTCAATTTGGTTCAGTGTGGACGCAGAGCGCATGGTATGTTTGCCTTTTCATTTCCACAGACGCGTAGTTTCGTAACTGCCGACTGTTCGTGACGCATATACGCCGTGTATGATAACGAGCGGTAACCATGACATTAACAATATTCTCACCATTAACGGGGCTTTTTTTTGAAGAAGAAGAAGAAGAAGAAGACTCGCTTCAACGCGGCAGCATAATGTGACAGGGGAAAGACGGCACGATCACAAACCGGAGATGACAATAAATGATTGCCTTTGCCGCAGTTCATTTGCATATCTTATATGACATTTATGACTATGACAACAACAATAACAACAGCACGCCTGTTACCCCCATCCCCCTAACAGCTAACCCCGCCCCTCTCTATTTTGAGCCAAACCGTGGACTCGCCCATATTTGGAAGTGTGAGGGCTCGTGACGGGCTTGATTGCAGCACAGCCAATAGTATCTTTCTCCAATATGTCGGTTCAATATTAATATCGAACACCATAATTTTAATTGTCTCATTGTTTGCAGCGATAGGCCTATATTCTAAGGGAACAAGGCAGGGCCAGGGAATGAGCCTTCAATCCCCATGTCGCCGGGGGTCCGCTCATAAGTCCAACACCTCATACAGCGGCGGCGGAACGGGTTTGAAACTGGGGGCATCACTTAAAAGGGGCACTTGCAAACCCGTGCTGAAATGTCGACACGTTTTTGTCACCGGACACTTGGCCTCCGTAAAATTAAATAGTGGGGGGGGGGGGGGGGTCGAAATCCCGAACCATGATTATGATGATTATATGCTAACTATGCATTATGTGCCCATTTTCAGGGCGTATTGTATGGGTTTGGGATTTGGTTTTCATATTCCTCGTATATATCAAAACTATCTATACCATTATTGGGAAATGGTTACTTCGAAGAAATAGTAAGATACTTTAAGGGCAATTTCTTTTTATCTCGAGGGGGCACATTTATGGCCGCAAAAGGGGCACTTGGGAAAATCTGGGGGGGGGGGGCAAATGCCCCCCAGCCCCCCGGTTCCGCCGCCCCTGACCTCATAAGTCCGAAATTTGAGGCGTCGGACTTATGAGGCATGGCATTTATTTATTCCGCCTCATAGGTCTGACGCCTCATATAGCTCCGACGCCTCATAAGTTCGAAACAGTGTTTGTCCATTGTCGGACTTATGAGGCGTCGAACCTATGAGGTATCGGACCTATGAGACGGATTTTTGTCTCATGAGTCCGAATTTTCGGACCTATGAGGCATCGGACTTATGATACGGCCCCGTCGCCGGATATGGTGATATTTGAACCCAGGTCAAAGAACTAAAAGTAAGGAAAGTTCCTAAATAACAACAGTTTAGTCAAGGTTTACCACACGAATGCAGTGCCACTAACCTTTGTGTGTACCATTGATTGCCGTCGAATTTGAAAGCAGTCGTTGAGAAGTCACTGGAACAGCCGATGCGGCATGAAGATGAAGAGAAGCCAATAATGACCAGTACACAACGTACACCGTGACTCGGCTGATGCTGGGCCGAGATGAAGGCGCTGCCAGCCCCGTCATGATCACACCACCGTCCTGGTAAAAATGATTCCGCATCCGAGGTTTGCCAGACGTACGTGCGTTGTCACGATCTGCGATCTTTTGCTCGCACCATGCCAACCTTATAGCCAAGAGCGCTTGCACAGCTTAATTCTCCCAGCCTCTTTCCCAGGTCTCAAAGGTGTTCCTTCAAAATATTGCAAAGTGCTCGACATCTGGGGACGAGGTTGATTTTCTCTAAGCTCTTAGTGGATGGATATTTGGTTGAACGGCGCATGCCCACGAGCATGGTGGGCATTGGTCAGCATGACGTAGCTACAGCTATATTGCTTTGCGGGCGGGCCACGAAAATATTAGGTGATGACATGCATGGAAACAATTGAAGAATGCATCATTCGGGTAGTTTAAAAAACACTGCTGATGCGAACGCATGATAGAGTACGATGAATTGCAAACGCCGTGGCAAGTCGATCGAACTGTTTGAAATGTTTCAAAAGCCGAAAATACATGAATGTCGGTATCGATATTCCCCTAAATGGATATTTCATTTTAGTCCTGCGGGATAGTTTCCCCTCCTCATTCAGTATTAATGTTTGATCTGTGCCGTTAATATTTTACTATTCCCATTTCCAAAACGTTATGATTGCTTTGCCAAAATTTTGCAGCAAAGAACGCCTGCTGGCGAGGGATAATACCTAGTCCATCCAACATTATTATTGAACCATAAAGACTGGTTCCCGGTCCCCAGTCCATTGTCGTTCGGTTGGACTTCGAATCTAGTTGTGGCCGGGGACCAGTAGTGGGCAATAGATTAGGAACAGTAGCGTATCCAGCTATGTAGACATGTTTTTTTTCTTCTGAACACTTTCTTTGCCTCCGTAAAATCAAGGGGGGGGGGGGGGGCTTGTATTCATCTTCCAAATGGGGGCGCTCTTCAAAACTGACCTTTTTTTGTATGCATACTGGAAAATATATGCCGATTTTCACGGCGCATTGCAATAGTTTTCGAGCTGATTTAATTTTGGGGGGTTGATGTCAGAACCCTCTAGCCATTTTATGGAAATACGTATTGACAACTAGGATGCAGATATAACCTGGGCTTGATAATTTTGTTTACAACTTCATGCTGTGCACGTCGATAAAACGTTGATGCAGATCAAGCCAGGTTGCAGCCATAACCCAGCCATGGTTTCAATCTTAATAACAAAAAGTTTACTTTACAAGGGCACTTTACAAGGGCACTTTACAAGGGCGGCAAAAGACTAAAATTGTATAAAAACACGAAATGGAGAGGGTATGTGAAAGGTAAACTGGGAAGGGGTGAGGATGAAAGGGGAGGGGTAAGACAAGGACTATGAACAAACATAAAATTAAATCATTTCAAGAACGATGATTGGAATATACATGCTTAGACATGAAATTCAATTAAATCATTTCTTGACCACAGATAAAAAGATGTACATTACATTACATAAAAATGGATGAGTAAGAATGATAAAAGGTTTTTAGGTGAGAAGTTTCAAGGCTTAAAGAAAAGGATTTACACAAACAAAAAAGACTAAGGAATACATTACTGTTTAAAAACATCAAAGTCACAGCATGACAAAAATGCTATGTGGGAAGTTAAGGGAGGACAGGTGCATGGGCGGGGAGGGATAACACAAATTCCCAGGATTAAAAAGTTTTTATTCATATAAAAAGCCATGCAGAACGTTAGACATGAATCTCAATAACAAACAAGTAATTATTTATGACGAGGCACTACAAAAATTGTTTACTTATTTTTGGAGTTCCATAGCCTAATTAACAAGGCAGTGTACAGGGTTGTTTTTTGTACCGATTTGTTCTGCAGTTAGGGACAGAGAGGTGGCTACTGTTTCGTAATTGGTTATTATGTGATGGGCGTCAATCCTGGGGTGGACAGGAGGACGTGTCCCCCCCACTTTTTGAAGGGTGGGAGACACAATATCAAATGTCCCCCCCCCCCCGATTTTTGAACTCGTGTCTCATTGACAGGGCCCTATTATGGATCTTTTGCTTTAAAAATATTGGTTAAAGTGGTCAAAAATTGCCACACCACAGAGCATTTAGAATCCAAAATATTAAGCGGGCCCCGAACCCTATGCCTTTAGCTGAGAAAACCTCGAAAATTATGTTTAAATAAGTATCTCTTGCAAAGAAAATATTGGTTAAAAGTGGTCAGAAATTGCCTCAGATCGCACCACGGAGCATCTAGAATCAATATTTTTTTCGGGGCCCTTAATCGGTCTCCGAACCACACGCCTATAACTCAGAATACCGGTTGCTGATTCAATGACTCTAACCTCGAAAACGATGTTCAAATAGTTATCTTTTGCTAAAAAAATATTAGTTAAAGCATGGAGGAAAGTGGTAAGAAATTGCCTCAGATGACCTTGTCATCTTTAAGTAGGTTACACACATATTTGTAACAGATGTCCCAGCTCTCTTCTCTTAGCAAGAGTGCAGAGTCTGAGATCAGTTAATGACTGTGCATATCCCTAATACTGAGACCGGACCCGAGGATGACTCTGCAAGCTCTTTTTTGGATTTGTTCAAGGGTATCACTCTGTTGCTGGGTCAGTCCAGGTGACCATACCGGGACTGCGTACTCCAGTATTGGTCTGATGTACCCCATGTAGATGGTGAGCAGGTCCAAGTTCGAAGGCAATGCAACTTGTTTTAAAAGTCGGAGCATGTACACTCGCCTGCTTGCTTTTGAAGTAATGTCTATCACCCATTCATTCCATTTGAGATCTGACTGGTAATTAGGCCCAGTATTTTAAGTGAGTGGTATTCTTGGAGTGGTTGATCACATAGTTTGAGTACTATAGTACTACTTGAACAAAAAGTAGTTAGGGCAAAAGGCGATAGTTATTTATCACGCTCCGATTGATCAACTGTCATCCATGCGCAAAGCTGTAAACATCATTTTCATAAATAAAATAATCATACTGCGCACGCGCTCAGGCGTTCATTTCAATCCGGTTGTTAGTGTGACGTCACCTCCAGCACTTTCTGCACGATTGGAACCGGGAGGGCGCGCGTGTATGACTTTTTGCTAACGAACCGGATACGCCTATGTTTGAATGACGACACACTTTGTTTACATGTGCACTTTCCTATGGAGCCAGTGGGGGCCCATGCACGGTCCACTGAGCACCATAAGAAAGTACACATGTAAACAAAGTGTGACGTCATTACTACAGAGGATTATTGGTTTAAATGGGAACTGGCCCAACCTCGTCCCCAGTGCTTACTTTATTTCTGGATAGGAAACTTTCTTCCTGTATCCTGATTGGATACCGCAATTGGCTAGTAATGGATTTTTATCGCGTACTTGGTGCTATTATTCAAAACGTGCAGTACGTGTTTTCATTACGGGCACTCTCGCAAAATGTGGTCCGGGTGCTTTCTATACAAAAACCTCGTTGGCTTGGGGTTTTCTATGTAAACTTTATCAGTCAGCCGATCACGCTCAATTGACTTCGGCCAAACCGCAGTCCCATCATAAGAAATAAGTTAACAATGTTATCCGGACCATTTTTTCCGAGAGTGTGTCTGTAATGGTTGATGGGCTTTTAAAGAGAACTTTTGCAAATGGGAAAGACACTTTGGAAAAATCCAATCAGTTTGAATATACTTCATGAATTTCTGAATAAACGAGCACATTTTTAACAGTATTTAATTACTATTATTTTTTTGGTGTGGTGGTGGTGGGGGGGGGGGGGGTGCCAGACAGAAGATATATCAGAATGGCGCAATAAGACCGACAGCGGGCGCAATAATTTTGATTAGGGTTTCAAAAATTTCTACGCGTCCGAGTCGTTAATTTGCATGAAAAGTGCCCCCACAATTTTTTTGTAAAAAACGAGACCGTTTAGTTTAAAAATCGGTGGAATCGTGCGAATATAGCCGAGGATCATCTCCCTAGCTTTTGGGCTATTATCTAAGAGCAGATTTGATAAAATTAGGGTCCAAAAATGGGTCCTATTTTCAGGAGAAAATGTAGGGATGCCACTGGTAACTTTGGCAGTATGCAGGCTCAGCATTACCGGCAGGCTTCAAGCCATTTCGGACACACTCTCGCAAAATGTGGTCCGGGTGCTTTCTATACAAAAACCTCGTTGGCTTGGGGTTTTCTATGTAAACTTTATCAGTCAGCCGATCACGCTCAATTGACTTCGGCCAAACCGCAGTCCCATCATAAGAAATAAGTTAACAATGTTATCCGGACCATTTTTTCCGAGAGTGTGTCTGTAATGTTCGCGATCATTCGTCCACGCCTTCTCGAAAATACTAATTTCCTTTCCAATTTGCTCAGAAATATGATACTGCATGTTGTCTTGATAAGATCGTAACAGTTTGATTTCAAAAATCGTGTTTTCGTAACTCACGCCGTGCTCGCGCTGCTACGAATTGACTCTGTTTTTACCCCAGACACCGCATACAAAAACAAACGCTAATGTGTAACGCATATCCAGGCACCAGACTGTTCCTCATTTGCATACGTCTGCAAAAATCTTGCACATGCAAATGATCCAATACCAGGGTGAGAGAGCAGGTAGCGGTGGGCGCGTACTGCTCGACACCCTGGGGACGAGGTTGGAACTGGCCTGCACCCGATTTCATCAAACTCTTCGTAACTTACGGTGCATCGCAGCGCTGCGACGCGTCGTATTTCTACGATGCGTCGCAGCTGCGACGCGTCCTGCGATCCATTTCACTAAACACGTCGTAAGTGCGACGCGTCGTAGGTGTATTTATAGCACAACTCGGTGACTGTTTTATGTCTTTAGTCAGCGTACAGTAAATAGTCGTCTGATATTCCACAAAGAGTTGTCAGATCTCGGCTCGAAATTTGTTAAAACGTATAACAAAATGGCGGCCGTGCGATACAATTTTGAAGAAAAACAAGCTCTCATTTGACTGCACCCGATTTCATCAAACTCTTCGTAACTTACGATGCATCGCAGCGCTGCGACGCGTCGTATCTCTACGATGCGTCGCAGCTGCGACGCGTCCTGCACCCGATTTCACGAAGCGCTGCGACGCGTCGCAACTCGAGTTGCGACGTGTTACACGTCGCAACTCGCGACGCGTCGTATCTTCCATTTCACGAAAGTTGCGATGTGTTGAACGCGTCGTAAGTTCCTTGACAACGGCTTAAAACACGTCGCAAGTTAAGACGTGTCTATTGGTCGTCGCAAAATAAGAAGAGTAATTTCTAAGCCAGTTTTATGCCACAAACATTACATTAACGAGATTATAATACCGAGGCAATGTGTGTTAAGTTGTAAATAAAAAATTCATTGAATAATTATAAATTAGACAGGAATATTAGAGTTGAAATTTCAAAGAAGCTATACAGTGCAATGAGAGCTTGTTTTCCTTCAAACTTGCATTGCACGGCCGCCATTTTGTTTTACGTTTTAACAAATTTCGAGCTGAGATCCGACGACTCTTTGTTGAATATCAGACGACTATTTACTGTACGCTGACTAAAGACATAAAACAGTCACCGAGTTGTGCTATAAATACACCTACGACGCGTCGCACTTACGACGTGTTTAGTGAAATGGATCGCAGGACGCGTCGCAGCTGCGACGCATCGTAGAGATACGACGCGTCGCAGCGCTGCGATGCATCGTAAGTTACGAAGAGTTTGATGAAATCGGGTGCTGCGATCCATTTCACTAAACACGTCGTAAGTGCGACGCGTCGTAGGTGTATTTATAGCACAACTCGGTGACTGTTTTATGTCTTTAGTCAGCGTACAGTAAATAGTCGTCTGATATTCAACAAAGAGTCGTCGGATTTCAGCTCGAAATTTGTTAAAACGTAAAACAAAATGGCGGCCGTGCGATGCAATTTTGAAGGAAACAAGCTCTCATATAAAACTGGCTTAGAAATGACTCTTCTTATTTTGCGATGACCACTAGACACGTCGTAACTTGCGACGTGTTTTAAGCCGTTGTCAAGGAACTCACGACGCGTTCAACACATCGCAACTTTAGTGAAATGGAAGATACGAAGCGTCGCGAGCTGCGACCACTGATCTCTATAGAGATCAGTGGTTGTGACGTGTTACACGTCGTAACTTGAGTTGCGACGCGTCGCAGCGCTTCGTGAAATCGGGTGCGGGCTAGGAGCGGGAACCAGTCTATGAACCATTGCGCTATAAACAGGACCGATTCTAGTGTACTCGAAATGCATTGGTATCGATTAATATGACCACAACAAAATGTCGTTCGTGTGCGGAAGACGAACGAAGAGCGGGTAGCTCATCTGTCTGGTCTACCTTAACACAACAAATTTGATCACTAGTTACAAGTTACACCACAGAAAGGAAATGTTGGTAAGTCACAGGTTCAATCATGTGATCCATTCCCTTATTCACGACATGAACGGGAATTTCGTCTTGTGAATGGTGCCCAGTTTCCGGACATTTCATGTCGTCAAAACGAACTAGAAAACATCAACGACTACCCCCTAGGCCTGTAAAATCCTCCAAAATTTTGCAACAGCGCCTAGTTTCTTCAAAATCGTGGGAGTAATTGCAGAATACCTCGCCACTCGGAAATACACCCCTAAATTCTCTGGCTACGCGGCTGGAATCACTGGAAAAGAAACAATTCAAATCCATGGCCATGATGGCATTGGGTAGGATGGAACGCCGTATTATCGCGGTACTTATCACGTTTCTCGTTCAGAATAAAGATTGCCCACTAACCTTCCCGAATTGTCCTGTCTTTTAGGTTGTATAACTCTTCCTTTTCAAATTGATATAAAAAAAATCCGACAGCGGTGTGGTTTATTCCGTGTACGATGCCTGTGAAAATAGACATGCTCGGAGTTGTGCGAACGTAGGTGGACTCCCTATTATCGTGGGAAGTGGTTTTTATAAAGATCTCAACTTTTTTTCATTGTTAACGTTTTACCAAAACATCCCCTGAATAAAGTCTGATATTTTCTCTGTAACGTTCAAGTTGATTAAAGACTATATCCCTGCAGGATGATTTCTTAAAACCCTGCCTTTCCCCGAAAGGAGAACAAAAATCACTGAGACAAGTCTAATGATTGGCGATTGGGGGCGCCATTCACTTTACACGGTGTGCCGTTTTATTTTTTCTTACGCGCTGTCCTAGTTTGATCCCTTAAAAGTTTTTACGATTTCGCGGTGGAAATATCGTCCTTCGACTTCGTTTTGTGTTTGCAGCTGTAGAAGGGGAACCAGACAATGGAACTTTCATGGACAGAGCACCATTAATGATTTATGTTAAAATATAGACGGTACCATTTAGCAGACACGGTGAGGGAAAATTTGCAGGTTTTGGAAAACGTGAATATTTATTAAAAATCGCTAAAAGTCCCGAAAGATACAACATTTTTTAATCGTCCTTTGTATACAACTCGGCAGAAAGTCCTTAATGCCTGGTGAACTGGATAGAAATCGTCACTTCAAGGAGTTTAGGCAACACAAAAAGCAAAATTTCCCATGCCGCGATAATAGGGATGCCGCGATAATAGGGAGTCCGACTATACTCCTAGAACTATAGATCAAGAAGCCCGCAAAATTGCCTGCAGCACAAAACACTAATAAAGTACAAAAACGTCCATCAAAATGCAGCCATTTCACACAGAACCGCTGCACAGTTTGCCCCTATACTCCGTACTTTATCTCTTGACATACGTATCTTGTGCGGAACTAACATAGGTGGATTCTGTCGGATTTTAGGCCAAAATGATGAAAAATCCACCTATGTTAGTTCCGCACAAGATACGTGAGTATGTCAAGAGATAAACTACGGAGTATAGGGGCAAACTGTGCAGCGGTTCTGTGTGAAATGGCTGCATTTTGATGGACGTTTTTGTACTTTATTAGTGTTTTGTGCTGCAGGCAATTTTGCGGGCTTCTTGATCTATGAGGCTCCGCTCACACGGAGCCTCATAGTTCTAGGAGTAGGCATTGGGGGGATTGCCAGTACTACCAGTAGCCTACGCGGATATAGCCCCATAAATGTGGCCAGTTTACTGGACTGCCTCCGTAAACATAGGCCACACACCGACCGTATGGGAAACTTACTCGGCGAAATGTCATGAATGTTGAAATTGATTTCCACCATTTGTCCACATTGCGACTTCAGACCCAGTTTATTTAAGCTTTAAAAGTACACTTACCCTCTTAATAACAAAATTAGAACCTGCTGCCAGTGTCAGTTGTCCAGCTGCTGCGTAATTTACGTCCTTTTCTGGAGCCTTTTTGGCAACTTGGATTCTACCTCCATCATTGTCCATGGTCCAACTGAACAATGGCGTCGCGCAATATCAGGAGGCGGCGCAGGCCGGTGGCTGTTACCTGCCTTCTGTCAATCCTTCATAAGCGCCCTCATGCAGATACCCTCGGCCAGCTGGCCGCACGCACGTGATGCGTATGGACACGTCAGTACTACCGTACTACCGTACTGACATGTCCATACGTACGTACGTCGTACGGCCAGCTGGCCGAGGGTGTATACGCATGAGGGCGCGCTTTACATGAAGGATTGACAGAAGGCAGGTAACAGCCACCGGGCCTGCGCCGCCCCAACCTCGTCCCCAGTGCTTACTTTATTTCCAACCGCGTTTCCAACCGCGTTTCCGTCTGCAAAAATCTTGCACATGCAAATGATCCAATACCAGGGTGAGAGAGCAGGTAGTGGTGGGCACGTACTGCTCGACACCCTGGGGACGAGGTTGGCGCCGCCCCTCCTGAAATTGCGCGACGCCATTGTTCAGTTGGACCATGGACAATGATGGAGGTAGAATCCAAGTTGCCAAAAAGGCTCCAGAAAAGGACGTAAATTACGCAGCAGCTGGACAACTGACACTGGTAGCAGGTTCTAATTTTGTTATTAAGAGGGTAAGTGTACTTTTAAAGCTTAAATAAACTGGGTCTGAAGTCGCAATGTGGACAAATGGTGGAAATCAATTTCAACATTCATGACATTTCGCCGAGTAAGTTTCCCATACGGTCGGTGTGTGGCCTATGTTTACGGAGGCAGTCCAGTAAACTGGCCACATTTATGGGGCTAACGCGGATACTGAGTGGGGGTCTCCTTGAGAATGAAGCAACACAAAATGAATGGGAGTTGCTAAAAAAAATTCTAAGTCCAAACCAACTACCCTGTTGCCGGCTACGGGGCCAGCTACGAAGTCCTTATATTTATAATTATATGCTTGAGAACGAAGCAACACAAAAGTAATGGGAGTTGCTGAACAAATTCTAAGTCCAAACCAACTACCCTGACTGTTACCGGCTATGCGGATACAGAGTGGGAGTGCACACACAGTCATGACAGTCATGACAGTACACACATGTAGCGCTTAGACGGTTTATTGAGGGCAATCAACCATGACTCCGTAGCCGGCTACGAGTGGATAAATCGAGTGTCGGGGTATTCTGCAATTGTGCCAAATCGTGAGACAGTCCTGCCTCAACATGCTCTTGAATTTGCATTCATCCTCAATCCTCCCAAATCCTCATCATCACCTGATCGCAATTGCAAGATGTTGCACTTCCTAAGTCATGTACATACATGTACATGTAGTTAGCATGATTAGGCCTATGTTCAAATGAACATGATGAAGGACACCCAGTGCATCAATTGTTCAAAATTGTCAGACAGTCCTGCAGTGTTCTCCAACTTTGAAAATTAAAGGTCGGTGCGCCGTCAAAAAGCGGAGGGGAGGGGGGCGCTATAATCATGTTAGGGGTGCTATTTGCAGTCATACATTTCTTTATGCTAGGGGGTGCTAGTTGCAGATGAACATGTACATTACATGTATGTACGGATAACAGCTTTTAGGCCATTTCTAGCACAGTAACACTAACAATTAAGTACAATACTGGCTCAGCATCATCTTTTTTAACACATCAGTGACCAGGGACTCTGAGGCAGTTTGGACTTGAGACTTTTTACCTAATTGATTGCTACAATGGGCAGGCTTGTCATTTTGACAAGTGTTGCATGTTACTGCTTTTGGCAGAGTTTCTGGCCAAAATATACCCTGGAGGCTAATGGTACATGTAGTGCCACTTATTTGTCCTTTTTATTATTTTTTCCTCTTTTGTAAGCATGGCGGGCAACTTTTTAAGCTTGGCGGCAGCTTTGAAGCTTGGCGGCAGCTTTGAAGCTTGGCAGGTGCCTCAGAAAGCTTGGCGGGGCACCAGGTTATTTTTACAGGTTGGAGAACGCTGATGTCTCGTACGTGTCAAAGAGGATGCTGTTCAATCTAGCAGGCTTAATATCTGGCTGAATATCTTAAATTGACATGATTGAGTCAGACATGTTAGATCTTGCGGAATATGAAATATCGTTTAAGTTTTGAACAGATCTGCTATGCTAGACCATATGCCCATATGACGTTTCTGATGTTTTTATCTTGCAGAATTGATGAGCAATTGCACATGAGGACAGGCCCCAGCCTGCGCTGTCCATCATGGTGGAACTGAAGGTATACGTTGACGGCGTGCACCGAGTTGTGTGCGGCGTCAGCGAAGCCACAAGATGTCAGGATGTCGTCCTTGCGCTGGCCCAAGCAACAGGCCAGGTCGGCCGCTTCAACTTGGTCGAGAAATGTCAGGATTCAGAACGCTCCCTCCGCCCAAACGAAAACCCCTTACGGGTGATGTCCAAATGGGGTCCAAACTCTAGAAACTCGTATTTTTTATTACGAAAGACGGGGTCTACACCTGGGAATAGCCGCCCGCCTTCTGTGACAAAGGAGATCAGTGAGAGGCTCAAGCAGACCGATAGTCCGACGGAATCCATAGGGGAGTTCCCCCAGCAGAGACATGCAAGTGTGAGACGATCACAGACTTTTAGTGGGTACCGTGGCAGCGCGTCACAGCCGAGTTATGAGTCGCAGAAAATCACGGCAACGGACAGGGCAAGACAGAAGGAACTGAGCGAATTAGTTTCCTTGCAACAGGAACGTTTAGCCCACCAGTATCAAGACCTCGTGGACATTGAGAATATTATTCAGACACTGGTTGGGTTCGAACCGCCGTCGGACACCCATCGGGAGGATTCGGACTCGGGGATCGAGGAGTTTGAACTGCGTTCCAAGAGGAACAAAGCGGAGCTCCGCGAGTTGGAGTTCTGGGAGAGCGAACTGGAAATTGAGCGTCAGATGCACTCAGCACTCACAGAGAAATTCAACAGACTCAAGGACCGCGTCCGGGCGTGCGAGGAGGAGCTATTGCTACGGCAACGGCAGATTGCGGACTTGGAGCGGGAGATTTTAGAGCAACGTGAGAGGCTACGTCGCAGCGAGGATGAAGCTGCTCAAACGAGACTGGCCGAGTTGCAAGAAGAGATTTCATTCCTAGAGCAGGAGTATGAAGAGTACATCAAAAACACAAAAGAGGTACATGTACAAACATACATTTGTACGCTGCTGTAAATAGAATTAACCCTAACCCTCCTCCATCCTTCAAAAACCTCATTGCGGTTTTGGAGGATTTTGTAGGATTGAGAATGGTTCCGAGCAAAAAGGGCTCAGGGATTAGGGTTAATGTTACCAAAAGTGCTCCCGAATCTGACAACTGCAGATTCTCAATCTTTAAATTTTGGTGTTGGTTACGCATAAGAGTAGTAGTACATGTACGTCCATTGTATTTGGACAAAAAGAGGTTTTAGAAATTGAGGTTTACTGAGTTCGCATTATGACAATTAGATGATGAATTGATACACAAGAAGTGCCTGGATGAAATTAACTAGCACAATCAATTTGGAGTTGTCACATGTTAATTTGCAGACGGAGTGTCAAATTTCTTGACTCACTCTAATGTACTTACAGATAGAGCCCAAATTTGACCGAGTACACCTGTTTTTGTTCAGAAATCAAAGGAAATAGCTGAAAATGTATGTAACATTCTGGTCATGTGACTAAGCTGGAAGGATGAACCTGTGTGATTTCATAACGATTGTTGTGTTGTCTGTTTCTAAATTTCTCAAAGACGGAGTCGGAGTTAGCAAAACTGAACCAAAGTCTGGAAGACAAGAGGGCCGAAGAGATGAGACTGGTGGATGATCTTGCCAGGGAGAACATGAGAGGATTTAATGAGACGCCAACATCAGCGGGGGAGGAGGGTTCATTAGTGTCGTCAACAGGTGGTCATAATACCCAGAGCATGGCCAGACCGCTGCGCCAACGTGCTGAGAGTACGCCCACCGAAAGTAAGAACCCATCAAAAACCTGTTTCAGAATCTATAACTGAAGAGAAATACAGGGTCAGTAAAAAGAAACGGAACCCAAATGTCGGGACCATTGTTTTAGTGAAGTTCTGCATGTAGCACTTTCAAAATCTAGGTATGAAAGCCCAATTCATAAGTTTTCTGTTAGTACAAGAATCTTTCAAATCAATCATGTACTTTTTAAGCTACGGAGTTTTAAACACAACCACCGTTTTCAGGTTCTGTCCACGGATCACAAACAGTTCAGCAAAATGAAAATAAATCACATAAGGATGTGTGTGAATTGTTTTTGTTTTGCTGAAAGAACGCACGCCTTTTTTGTGATCCATTGACATACGGTAACTGTAAAACGGCGGTTGTGTTTAAAACTCTATTACTTGAAAAGTACATTAGTGATTTGACTGATTCTTGTACTAAAAGAAAGCTTATGAATTGGGCTTTCATATCCTAGAGTTTGAAAGTACTACATGCAGAACTTCACTAAAACAATAGTCTCGAAATTTGGGTTTCGTTTTTTTTTACTCAGCCTGTACGTTAGTTGTACCCAATGAAACTTACTCTTTTTTTCTTGCTGTTTCGAGCAACATCATTGCCCTTCCTCAGCTTAGGGTTACCTTTGACATCATCATTTGTATGATCACTGTGAACTCAGTGATTTCCAAGAGCTAGTGAGAAACAATTCACAAACTTGCTTTGGTGGGACTTGAACCCATGACCTCCTGTTTACTAGTGCAAACGTCATACCACTGGACCACACAGCTTTCTGACCTTTGCTGACCTTTTCAAATCTTTGTACAATAGGTACCGCCATCTGTAATCTGTATGAAGTCATTTTGTGTCCAATTGTTATTTTGGGGGATGAAAATTGTTTTGCCCTTCACCGATTAATTTTCATAGATTTAATTAATTAAACTCCCTAGGCCTTGTTGATAGGATGTAGCCTCAATCCTGCAAAATCCTCCAATTGGCCTCATGGAAAAAGAGCATAGCCTCAATCCTGCAAATTCCTCCATTGTTTCTTGAATATGGTCCATGGAGGGCTGACCACTGCCTGAATCCTGCAAAATCCTGCGGCAGTGACTGTCAATATGTTCAGGCTTGGCCAGTGACATCCTGAAGCAGTACGGAGGATTTCAAGCATAATCCAGGCCTATATTTATGCATGGCTGAGCAAAAACAACACAAGGTCCAGCCCAAGACCTTGACAAAGTGCATCCTACAAAATCAGTAGCGCACTTTTGCCATGCAACCTCAATCCTCTAAATTCCTCCAAAGAGGATATTGAAGGATTCAGGGCAGTTAGGCTTAAAAGATGTGTCAGTGAAAGGGGAAACCATATTGAAAAGATTGCCAATGGGGCTGTTGTAAATCAGATCTGGTCACTGTTAATGTGAACCCTTGTCCATATTTCCTATTTTTTTTCTTTCCATGTCTTTTCACTCACAGTGTATGCCACGTTTCCGTTCCGGCGTCTCATCAGTGCCCGCAATCTTACCATCGCGGAACCCTCGGGCGATAACCCAGAAGGCGTATTTGTATGAAAAAACATGGGGACCAGTCAACAAAGGTGCTATAGTTGTGTCGTTCAACTCACAAAGGTAGATTGTACTATGTAGTATTCAGGTGTTTGTACTTCAGTTTAGTATTTTTTTGTTTTCTCTAATATGAACACCCACTTCGGGCTCCGTGCACAAGTTCTCCTTCAACGGCCAAAAAAGAAGAGTTGGGGAAGACCAAGACTGGTTCCCAGTCCATCCACTGTGTATTTTGAATGATCCAAAGTTATTGGGGGCGGGGATTAGTCTGGGAGGCCATTGCAAGTTAAATTTGAATGTATTCGTGTGCCAACGACGCCTGACGCTCTGCGAAGACGCTGTGGCTAATAGCTTTGGCACATTCAGGAACTCGTGCCAACTTCACGCGCGAACCAGTACAGTGCAGTACGCCCACGCCGTGTGTCCCGTCCACGGGGCTCTCAAAAGTGGTAAAAACGCGCCCTCTTTTGTTGGGGCATGGAGCCCACCCCCACTGTGAATAGCAACCAAGGCCAAGTTTGCGCAAGAACTATAGTTGACAAATGGTTAACTAACGTTTGCCCGAACTCTGTCTAGTCGACGGTGGTTGACTACGCTAGTCAACTATTTGGAACCAGCCTACTGGGGTTGGTTGCTTCGCTGGTAACCAATAGCCGCGCGCATTCATAACGCTAGCAGAGAGCCAGGATCCAGAAGTTTTGCGATGACATTTTGACCAGTGTTTGACTAGAGACGTTCGCACGTTGCTACATGTATCAGTGCGCAGGCGTAAGGTATGTCACAAATCAACCACTAGTCGACTAATGGTCCTTGCCCGAACTTGGCCTAATTTGTGAGTTAAATTATGGACTTTACGCAAAAGTACCCCCTCAATAGTCACAGAGGGAGAGTTGGGGGAGACCACTGGGAAGGGACATTCAAAGGCTTTGCTCAATGACGCCTGATGCTCATGTGAAGATGTAATGGGTTTGTGCAGACTCTAGGGGTGTGCATTTATGGGTAGTACAGGAACCAGGTACCCGATCGAAAAACCACCGGTACCCGTTAAGGCCAAAAAACAAAAAGTCTCCGGTTTCTGGTATGGAGCTTGCCCAAAAAGTGGTGCGGTGACGCAACTTTTTTTTGTGTGGTACCGTTTGGTTTTTTTTCTTCAAATGTCGGCTGATGACTGCAAATGGTGCCCGACTAAACTTAGTGCAAATATATGGGAGTCCAGAGAGGCCACATAAAGTTTATTCTCGATCGTAACCCCATCTAAAAACACGTTAAAATTGTGCAGCAGCAGGATTCCAGTCAAACCAGTTAGTTTGGCGGTTTTGAGACATCATCTTTCATTGAAAAAAACACCTTTTTCATTCTGCCGACGCGCATGGCTACGGCAACACGCGCGCATACCAGAAACCGGAGACTTTTTTTTTTTGGCCTAAAGAAACCCAACCCAAAATTGAAATCTCGGAAGTTGCTGTCCAGATTGTTCATAAAGTCTGCATGATAATACCACATCGGATTCAGTGCGTCAATACAGCAAGATTACAAGCGTGTACAGTGAGCTTTATAGCTTTAACGTGTAAACTGGAACTTTCGCGAATGTCACAAACGTGAAATTTGTGTTGATTTCCCATGTTACCTGGTTGACATTTTTCAACGGTCGGGTACCTGGATACCCCGTTTCGATGCACAACCCTAGCAGACTTGGAATAGAATCAGTCATGCACATTTTGCGCCAAACACTCGCCACTCACTATGTACATGTATAAATGTACAGGGTTCCGTATGGAGCGGAAAAAAACAATAGAACAACAGACCCTATAAGGAAATCTTAAAAAATCAATCTTCCCCATAAGGGAAACGCTATGGAGTTGAGATCTTAATAGGAACAAAGGAACACAAAAGAAGGGAAACAAAGGTCTTCCCCATGAGCAGACATACTACTTCAGTAGTTGTGGGACTACATGTACACACGATTTGCCCCATGGTACTATGGGGACCGAAGACACTGTGGGGACAGCAGAAAGTCCCCGTACCTCGGTCCTAATTTGTTCAACAATACAATAAGGCGGTGACGGCCCGCCCATCCGGTGGTGAAGGCCCGCCCATCCGGTGGTGAAGGCCCGCCCATCTGGTGGTGAAGGCCCGCCCATCCGATGTGTCCCTCCCACTCATCTGCTGCTCCTGCGCAGAGGCTATACATTTATCCGAAGTTGTAATTCAGCCAGTGAAACGTCCGTTACAAGTCGGGCGACACAGTCATGGGAATAAACAACGACAAAAGAATGCCTTTGCTACAGTTCATTGGAATAGCTTATACATGTAGAGCAATATAATTTGCATAACTTATTGCACTTGTTTATCTTTATTGTGTACTTTGATGCACAAAACGAAACGTATTCTTTTTAAATTCATGCATGTATTAACCAGAAGTACATGTAGTACTACATGTTCTGTGAATGTGACCTGCTCCCACATAACCCAGACAAAGTTGACAAATGTTAATTTTTAGGTTCAGGCATTTTCATCAATTTCCTGAGGTTTGCAGCTTCAAAATGATATATTTTGATCAAATTAGGTTTTGTCCTTCACCGACGTTTAAACACTGTATACTCAGTGTGTTACATTACCTCCCGTGTGAAAGTTGGAAAATATCACTCGGGTGGGACTCGAACCCACGACCTCCTGCTTTCTAGTGCAGATGTCTTACCACTCGACCACCGAGCTAACGGGATCGGTTGGCCGGTTCGAATCTGATGTACATAGCAGCGGGTACCGCATAAGATAAAATTTTTTCATATATTTGTATTGTCATTGGTTCCGTGACCCTATCACCCCTGAGTGAAAAATTAAGTGATAAACGCATGACAACCCAATTATGAGATAAATACACGTATTGAAATGCTTTTTGTGTAAATTTGTATGCACAATAATATTTTTGTCACTAAATCGACCCAAAAAACCCACTTATGCTTGATGGATTTTATTCATATTTTGGGAGTCTGTAAATTTATAGTTACTGATTCAGAAAATTTCAAAACCTCAAAAAAAGTCACTGCTTACCCCAAATGACTTCACGCGCCCCTCGTGCGAAAACAACTTGTGCAACGTTGTCTGGGTTTCGTGGGAGCAGGTCTGAAATGCTTGTAGTCATTTAGTGATTGCAACTTCAGCATATTTTTCATCGCGTAGATGGTGCAAATAGATTTCTTATTTAGATACAGGTACATACTATTAAGCTGAAAACCTTGCCATGTATAGTACATGCATTCATAAAGTGTAAATGAAATTATAATTATGTATTATATTTTCTATTCAGATTGTACAGCACAATAAGCACATTATAACACAAAATTCATGTAAACATTGAACAAAAAATTGTACATCGAAGGTAAATTTAAACATATTAAAAGTACTTTTTGCAGCGTGCATATGTAGACATTTGTGCTTGAAAAGTGCAAACGTGTATATTTCCTACTTACATGACTTATGAGTAAGATTTTTGTGTTCAGAAAGTTACAGAATTTCCAAGTTCAAAAACAAAAACAACAGGTGAAAGTTTACCAACATAATAAGATTCACAAATTAGAAATTCTTGGATTCATTTGATTTCCTGTTTTCCAATGAGTGTGCCCAAATCTCAAAATTGGTCAAAAATTATCCTAATTCCGCTTTGTCATTTTAACCATTTGAAGTTCTGCTAAGTTTTGTTATACACAACACATCTTACTATGTACATGTACATGTGTATTCCTTACAGCAGACATGGTAGAGGGGATGTAAGGCCAAATAAAAACAAAAACATGTTTAGCGACCTGCTTTTTTGAAAAAAAAAGGAAGGAGGAGGCCCTTTTTTGTTTTTGTTTTCCTTAAAATGGTCGCCGATCGGACTATTTTTCAAGATGGCTGCTAGCTTTTTTTTTTTAAATGGCCGCCACTTGGACTCAGGAATGACATACCAGCTTTATACATGGCTATATTGCAACAAGATGCCAAAATGATGTCACTATTTAAAATTGATCCTTTTTCCGGTCCCCCCCCCCTCCCCCCCAAAAAACCGGCCTCCAAAAAGGAAGCAGGTGGGGATGCTAAACATATATATTTTTTTATTTAGCCTAAAGGGCATACATGTATACATACCGGTACATCATGTACATACACAAAATCTTTTTTTCTAACCACAAGTCCATTCTTGTTTAAGAGACTTTTGTTTCCTTGAGCTTATGACCAGATTGAACCTGTCACCCTGGTCGCCCTCCATGGTCACAATGGGAATGCCTGAACAAGGAAGTAATATTGAATTACTCAGTTCTGTAATTCTATACAGTAAGCGCAGCATTAGTGCCATGTAGCACTGTATTACCCACCTGTAATGGAATGATAAGGTGTATTGTGTCATGCCAAAAATATTTTAACCATTAAAAAGGCATTATTCATTTGATACCAAACTAGATGCTTTGTAGATAATTTGTTTGTTTGCTTGGACTTTTATAAGGGGTGTGAGAAACCACTGATAAATAGAGCTGAAAACACCTGGAAAAGGTGTTAAAAGAAGCTGAACTTTGGAAATCTCTAAAAAAAAGGAGTTGAAATCCAAAAAGCTGAAATCAGCTTTAAAGCTGAGATTTAACACCCCTGATTTATTCAACGTTGTTTCTTACATAATACACAAATTAGGACATGTATATTAGACAAGACTTGAATCTACTTTTTCAAATCAACAAAATACATACGGAACAACGTTATAGCTTTTGTCCACAACCTGTACAATACAAGTGACCGATTGGGACAAAATACGGACAAACAAGAACATACATGTAACAAGCAGGAGTAAGATATTAACATATGAGTGGAGCGTTGAGTGTTTTCACCTACATTGTAACAATACACGGGCATGTCAAAGATGAACACATGCAGTTTAAGGTGCACATTGTTTACTAACTACATGTATATTTGAAGTGTCTGGGTCATAAGAAAAAAAATTCTTTTTTTCCCCCCAGTGTTTTGGGGTCCAATAATTTACCTGCAGTTAAACAGAGAATATTGTACATTGTTCACTAATTTTCTTCATTCACGTTCTGTCCTGTTTTGTACAAGTCCAATGACAATATTGCACTTCGTCTTCGATTCGTGCAATATTGTCATAGCTCGTTCAATATATTCTTGTATCCACCTCAAAGCCATCCAATATTAATTAATCACGTTCTGTTCTGTTTTGTACAAGTACTAAAGTAAATCAATGCACCCTTTCCACTCTGAAATTAAATGTTTTGTACGCGTACAAAGTTTTGCACCTTTAGTTTTATATACATTTATATCTCTGTTGTAAGTGCACGGAAACATCTATGGAAAAACCAGGGTATTTGTGAGATACTTATGTGTGTAAGTTATTGTCAAGTTAAACTATATGATTGCCGTTATATTTTAACGTCCAACTTCATCTTTTATACGTGTTAGAAATGTTATCTATAAAATAATATGGTAGTGTAAACAAGGTAGTGGCAGCCTTGTATGACTCGTGACTCGGAATCCGACTCGAGTCCAATTTTCCGTGACTCGGACTCGATGTTTGGTGACTCGAATACAAGTCTGGGTAGAAGTGTCACAAATGTAAATTTATATGCCACCAGAATATATGGCTTATTATTCATGTTACTCGGAAATTACATACATAAATTGCAAAATTCAGTGACTGCTGTTTCCATGTACATTACATGTAGCTGTTGGAAGACGCCCATAGACATGTCTACCTCATGTAATCCATTGTGAAAATTTTGCTATTAACAATGAGCCAGATTCTTCACAGCAAACATACAAATTATGCATAAACATGCACATTGTGCTAATGTTTAAAAAAAAATTGGTAACATTTATATTTACATGTACATGTACACATCAATGGTGTAAAAGAGTTAATTAAAGGGAATATACATCATTTGCTTTTACTGTAATTTTGGAATGGATGGAATTGGGGGGTTGGAAATATATAGCAAATATAATTACACTGACTTTTTTGAGGTTTTGGGTTCCAACAATTCTATAAAAACCAAGAAAAACAATCATTTTCCTGTAGTCTGGTTCCCTGACTCCATATAAGAAGAAACAGAGCAGTTTACATACATTGGGGAATTGTAAGGTCAGGGAACCAGTCTAGCTGGCTTGTACCCGTTCATAGGTTTGTAATCGATTGCAAACAAGTGCGATGGTCAATTGGGGCCAGTATTTGAAAAAAGCCAGTTTTTTCCAACGCTGATCAGCCGATCAGCGTTGGAAATTGATACAAAAATACCACTTTTCTTGAAAATGACAGTATACCAGGTGCCATGATTTTACAGGATGCTTTACACTGTCATTCACTAACAGTCCAGCAAGGTATTTCAAAATGATTTGGTAGTTTTATTTTTTGATGTTTGCAAATGTTGTATTTTCCCTTTAAGTTGATTTGCACTGGTGCGTACTACATCAATATGGTCACATTTAATGGCATGTAAAATTGCACACCAGGCTGTACTTTTCCCAAATGCCTTGTAATAAACAGTTATATTTCCATTGTATTATTATTATTATTATTAAATGCAAGCGACTAAGGTACTAGGTTGTTTCTTGTTCACACTTGTTAATCTTTTGAAAATCATTTACTTTGATGCAAATTGTTATATAAAATTTAAAAATATTTAATTTTTGGTTGAGCAGAGACAAATGGCTAACTTAGCCAATTTCATCATTTACTCGGTGATTAAACAAAAATGTTAACTACACTGAAGACAATATGTCCACAAGTGTGTTTTTTGTGACTGAGTTTTTTTTTAATTTAATTAATTTTTTTTTGAACACTGACGCTTTATGACAGATTTGTCCTCTGTGTAATATCCAATTATTATATCCAGTTGGGAATAAATCATTTGAAACTATCTTGACAGTAATGTTTGGAGTTGATACTTTACTATTTCTAACATTTTGTGACTTATTGCCAAGCCAATTTATCCTTATCTAAGAATAAGGCGGTCCCACCACCCTGGGGTAACCCCCCCCCCCACGTAACAGTGACATCTCCAGATGTCTTGGAAACACTTTTAAAGCAAGCTTATTGGTTGACCATGCATTTAAATTAATACATTTCCTCAAATGTGGACTTTCTCATATAAATAAATCACTCAAGAATACATCAGATCATGACTTCATAGCTGAAAGTTTAAGAGTTGCCAATAAAAAGTTAAAAATGGCAAGGTAAATTCAGTCATACTTGAATGAAAATCAGCTCAGTAGGAAATACTGTGGGGCGCTATGGTCCAATGGTTACGGTGTTCGACTCGTGCCGTGGTACATGGGTTCGAATCCTGACGGGGAACATGGTGCTTGTGCTCTTGAGCAAGGCACTTTACTATTATTGCTTTGTCCTTCGGTGGGACGTAAAGCCGTAGGTCCCGTGTGACTGTGTAGTGTGATGTACATTAAAGAACCCAGAAACACTTGTCGCTAAGAGAAGGGGTTTGCCCCGTTGTTTCTGGCAGTGGCAGCAATATGCGCCGCAGTACCTAGCAAAAAGGTGCTACATAATGGGTCTCATATGTTCATATACTTAATTTACCTGTCTTTGGTTGCATTCTCCCCCAGCGCTTTGTATCCTCTGGCAAAAGGCAGTATATAAATATAGTTTTTATTATTATTTAAATAATTTTTCATAATTATACAAATTTTAGTGAGAATAGTGCAAAGGAGCATTTATGTCGTTTTGTAACACAGTTTAGGGCCTTATGTCAACTGCTTTTATTTGCATAAATTGAGGGAATTGTGGGCATCATCATATAAAAGGCGTATACACGCAAAGAAGACACATGGACAATGTTGTATCAGACAATTTCAATACATATTTTAATATCTGGAATCACTTCACAGTAAATCATTTCGTTATAATTTTCCTTTTCATTTTTGAGTTGATTAGTATATAACTATATTCACACACTTACCGGTACAATAGACCAAACAATCCATCTCACTGTCATACAAGTAATATAGACAAACAACTATACCACCTTGTCAAATATACTTTTATCATCAAAAGTTTTCCTTAAAAAAAAGTTCAAATGATGTACATGTAATGTATTGAACCTAGACCTACCACAATTCCAATGAATTATCTTCATTTTGGTTTGCCATTTAAAAAAAACACCAACATTAATGCTTAATCTTACATTTACTAACATTCGACTTAAACTGTTGCTTTTTACACATTTTTTTCATAACTGTCAACATGTAGAGACTGTATTACAGTTCAAACTATTCACTATGATAAATATGCTTATGAAGACTGGAGATTGCGTAACCCCAAAATAGGCAAAAGAAAATTAAAAATATTTATAAAATAAAATTTGAAGATTCAAAAGTAAAAGTTGAAAAAGAAACTTAAACAAAATACAATTAGGACAAAACAAATAATGAATGCGCTTTATAGGCAATTTGGTGTGAATAGACAACCAACTTAAATTTAAATGGGCTATTAAATCATCCCCAACTTTTTTGTGATGAAAAACAAATGTGGATTTCGAGGTATTTTTCGAAAATCCCAACAACAAAAATGTATTCAATAGCACTGAAAAGTGGAGAAACAAAAGTACAAACGCTTTAAAAACGTGGCTTTTTGATGTAAGCGCGAGTTTACATATTGATATGCATCTACATCCTGAAAAGCGCCCCCTAGTGTAATGTGGTGTCCAGGCCCTCCCCCCCCCCCCCTTTCAAATTTCCATGGCCAGGCAATGTTTGGATTTTGGTCATCTCACATTCCGCCCACTTGCCGGCACAGATTTACGCCACTGTGCATATATGTCTGACTTTTGTGAATACATTGTACGAGTCAGAATTAATCACGGCTGTGATTGGTCAAAACACCGTGTGGGCGGGGCTTGATGGCTTTTGTGCATACGGGTCAGAATTAATCACGGCTGTGATTGGTCAAAACACCGCGTGGGCGGGGCTTGATGGCTCAATTAACACATGCTGAGCAATAGCATGATTTATCAATTAAAACTGGCAACTTACATGTACTACATTTGTACATTCAAACCTCTGCTATTTACCTTTTGCTTTTTATACACAAAACTAATAGCCATACCTAGTGTTTTGTTTTGTAGCCCTTAAAAAAATGTAGCAGTTTATTTTTAATACTTGTTATAAAAAGAGGCATAGAACTATTATTGCTTGCTTTATCAATATAACTGATATCATAGACAGCGTTACGTTACTGACAATACAAAATACTTGCAGCTTTAACGACTAGTAATAGTTTCAAAGGCTTATTCTAGACATTTGAACCGCAGCCTTCTGCCGTTAATTTCACCTAGATTGAAACAGTTACTAGAAAAAAGTTGAATGTCATTCATAACAGAAAACACTACCCATCCACTTGACCAGTTCAGAAGAGCTAATTTAAAGAAGCAGCAAAGCACAGATATGTAGTGCAAGATATTATTGAGCTTTGCAGAAACAGATGCCCAGTCCAAAATGTTGTGTGAATTTTATAGACAAATCTGGCACCAGCCATTTTCTGCGGTGGCAGCACCAGACACGGGCGAGTTGCTCTCGGGTAGCTCACACGCACTCCGGACTCATTCGACCAATAGAAATACCAAACTGCGCACGCACCTCTTCTTTAAGAACGCGTGTTGTCATGCTCACGCTGCATGCGCACTTAAAAGACGAAGTGCACGCGCATTTTGGTATTTTTATTGGTCGAAGGAGCCTGGCCCGGAGTGCGTGTGTGCTACCCGAGTGCGACTCGCCTGAGCCTGGTGCCACCGCGGAAAATGGCTGCCGCTGGATTTGTCTGTACTGCTGTTCTCAGGATCCCATGATTTTTTTTTTAACTTTTACTCAGCAGCTGAGCTTAATTGCTTCTAGGGCCCAAACATGGCTCTGTTCATAAGATGGAATTTTGCGTCGGGGTGATGTAAATCAAGTTAGGTTTTGTCCTTCACCGACGTATAAACACTGTATACTCGGTGTGTTACCACTGAGTATACAGTACCCGCTGCTATGTACATTTGATTCGAACCAGCCAACCGATCCCGTTAGCTCGGTGGTCGAGTGGTAAGACATCTGCACTAGAAAGCAGGAGGTCGTGGGTTCGAGTCCCACCCGAGTGATTTTTTCCAACTTTCACTCGGGAGGTAACATACTGAGTATACAGTGTTTATATGCGGTGAAGGGCAAAACTTTGGGGTGTATGGGGTGTGTGCGTGTGGTAGTCCCTTTGTAGCAACGCGGTTGCACCCAAAAGTTGAGTGGCTGAGCTACACTGGTCCGCCCGCAGCATCCAGCTCTGACGTATGGCTCCAAGTAGCCGCCTCGACACGGCGGCGGCCACACCCCGGGAAACGGTGTCGACCCACCGGCTAAACTACGTCAGGGTAACCAGTCAGGGGACCTGGCTGGTGAAGGGAAAAACTTCTCCCCAAACCAAAAAGTGTCAAACAAGGGCAGATGGGGCTCTAATAGCTCAGGCAGGCAACCCATCTAGGAGAAGGCAACTCCAAACTCAAACCCGGCTGTTGGTACCCGTTAGTCTCCAGTGAGGCGTCCAAATAAGGGAAGGGAAACCCCGACAGAAAACCTGCCGGTCCTCCAGGGTCTGGGGGTTGGGCGTGGGGCCAATCCCCCCACCCCGTAAAAAAGCAACTGATTACGGAAACCAGAAAACTGGCCCAATTCTCCCAAAGGAGACACGGAATTAAGTCAAGTCAAGAAGGGCAAAACTTAACTTGATTTACATGGCTCTGCTTACCATGGCCCAATTTCATAGCACTGCTTAACAGTAAGCAGAAAAGTTGTGCTTACTATTACAGAAAATCATGCTGCTGCTTAAGCACTATTTCATGCTAACCGTTTTGCACGCATGGAGATTTCTATTGTTACCGGTACGTCACTGATTTAAGCAAAGTTTTCTTCTGTGGTTAAGCGTGCTTTTGCTGTGCTTACTGCTTAACGGTCCCCATGAAATAGATGGAGGCTCGGTAAGCACAAAGTCGGCTCATAAGTGAAAATTGGGCCCATAAGTGAAAAAAAAACCTGCTCACTTTAGCAGAGAATTTTGTGTTTAATAGAATATTTCATGGGTTAACAAGGAATTTTGACAGTGTTACCACGGAAATTTTTTGCTAACGCTGTTTTCAACGCAAAATTCTGTGGTTAGCATAGCCATGAATCTGGGCGCAAATCTTTTCACATTTTCTTTAATACAGGACTCACACAACTCAAAAAAAAAAAATGAAATCTCATTGAATTTTTTCATAACAGTGTTGCACACTGTCATGTAAATCACACATCTTGGGCATGTTGGGGGCAGGAGTGCTCCAACTGTACTTCCAAGAGATTAGTCGGGGACGGAGCACAGGTGTAGTGAGTACAGAACATGCCAAATGAGACTTATCTGCTTAAGGTGCTGTGGACATGGGTAAGTACCGGTATCAATGAAAAGTGCTCTTGAAACCTCGCAAAAGTCCTACTTTTATCCTGATTTTGTCCTCCAAGGTCCAACTTTTGTTCCCCCCCCCCTTTTTTTTACTTTTAGCTTAAATAGTGTTCTACTTTTTCACCTGGGTCTGCTTGAAAACCTGTTGGTAATCTATTTTTGCTCAGCCAATGTTCTAATGTGCTTAGCAGATTCATGAATCAAATTAGGTTTTGCCCTTCACCGACGTTTAAACACTGTATACTCAGTGTGCTACCTCCCGAGTGAAAGTTGGAAAGAATGACTTGGGTGGGACTCGAACCCACGACCTCCTGCTTCCTACTTCCTAGTGCAGATTTTTTTACAACTTTCACTCGGGAGGTAGCACACTGAGTAAACAGTGTTTAAACGTCACGCGAATATTCCATCTTATAACAGATTCATGAAATAGCCCCCTGACCCCACCAACCACACAAACCAGCATCTCTAATGGACACTTATCACAGTTTTACATGGAATACGAATTGCACTTCTTAAGATAATTATAGCTGTAAAATAATACTTACCGATAGAGTTTTAACTAAAAGACTACATTTTTAACTATTTTTTTAATTATAAATTCAACGTTTGAAGCTCTCACACTATTCAAACTGATTGCATTTATGTGCCATACTGCTTTGTCTTGATTAGAGTTCTAGAAACAAAACTTGGAGGTTTTTTTTGCCAACAGCTAAACTACACTTTTCATTACATTAATTTTCTCCGTTCTTGAGTGCTTACGTACAAATGTACATACTTACTTACTGTAAAACGTTATATAGCACAGCCATTTCCATTTGATCGTCACTGTACAGGAACGCCATATGCGAATTTAAAAGGCAGATGCTTAGTGTGTAAATCATAAGAAGTGACAAATGTAAAAATGGGGGAAGGCAGATATAACCCTCTTTCAAATAATATCAATAATTGGTAATGAAAATAAAAATATTAACCCAAACAGGTTTCCTATTTATTTTGTACAGATGAGTTGAGTTGCATTTTAATTTTTGAGATCTGCATGGAAAATGAATATTGAAGTATCTACACATATGTGACCTGTTCTGTCAAAATCAGACTTTTCTGGGCATATGGTCAAAAATGAGTTGTTTTGCATATTGTTAAAATATGTTCTTTTTCCTTTTAATAGGTGGTTTATTTTTTTTAATCCGGTCATTCCTGGGCAGAGTTATGCTATTTTGAAGTTCATTGGGTTGAAAAGTAGAAACTGGAGAAAATGGCCACGAACGTCACAAAACAGTAATTTCTTTAACTGATATATCTTAACAAATCGTCAAAAAATACTACATTTAGAGTTCAACTTAGGGTTTCAAACTTTTATAGTATATTTTAGACATGATGTTCAGGATTAAAAATCTGCACAAATTTGAAAATCGAAAAAAAAATCACCCCACAGCGATTTTTTAAGCCCTATCTCAATTTCAATTTCTGCCCAGCCAAGAAGCGTCTACTTTTGACAGAACAGGTCACATATTTGGTACAGGTGCTGTGCACAACCGTGGAGCTATGGTTTAGCCTCAACAGTAAGACTGCACTGTAAGAAATTACTGTTCATTGTACATAAACAATCCACACACATCATTACTGTCAAGGCTGCAAGGATCGTTTGCACAATTTTCTGATTTTAAGCCAAGCACATAAATTTGCTAACTGATTTTTCTTTCTGCTTACCATAACGGCTCCAGTGGCAAATGATCCTCAAACACACATAACCATTTGAACTATTCACACTGAACAGTTTATTGCCTGAAAGAATTTTGTTTCAGTTTCAAAACTCGGTTCAAAATATCAAATTTAAAAACTTCATATTTCTGTAAAATGTTTAGTGCACACACTAAGAGTGTCAAATCTTTAATACTGGCATGACTGGTATGCATATCTACATGGATGGATGAAAGTTTCCCAAAGATTTTCCACTGGCTATATAGCTAGTCATGAGAGATTTTTTTGAAAACTGGGCTTTGTCTTCAGCAATGGCTTCCTGCACTACCATCATTAAAGTGCAGGAATTTCAGCGTCACAATTTTAAGTGCAAAATACGAAGTTGCGGACAGGTCAATTTCCTGCTTAATGATGATCAAATCCTTTCACGAGTCCAAATTCTGGAAGTATTTTCAAGAGGCTCAAGAGCCGAGTTTTGGGAAATGGCCAAGTCTCTAATATAAAAGCAAAACCCTAAATGGCTTATAAAGATAAACTAGACACACTGTTTACTTCAAAAGTTTTCAGCACCAGATTTGCATGAAGGGGACTGATTTCAAGGAACTACTGACTAGATTTTTTTTGTTGCTATTTAGTAACTCACCCAACAACCAGTTATCAGCAGTACAGGGTGAGTAAAAAAAACCCCGAAACCCAATTGTTTTAGTGAAGTTCTGCATGTAGCACTTTCAAAATCTAGGACATGAAAACCCGATGCATAAGCTTCCTTTTAGTACTAGAATCATTCAAATCACTCATGTACTTTTCAAGTTACAGAATTTTAAACACAACCACCGTTTTAAAGTTCTGTCCACGGATCACAAAAAGGTGTGTGTTCTTCCAGCAAAACGAAAACAATTCACACACACATCTCTATGCGATTTGTTTTCATTTTGGTGAAAGAACACTTAACTTTTTTTGTGATCCGTGGACAGAACCTTAAAATGGCGGTTGTGTTTAACACTCCGTAACTTGAAAAGTACATGATTTGAATGATTCTTGTACTAAAAGAAAGCTTATGAATTGAGCTTTAATATCCTAGATTTTGAAAGTGCTACATGAAGAACTTCACTAAAACGATGGTTCCAACCATTTTTTATTTTTTTTTACTCACCCTATACAATTCAACTGACAGTTATTATGGCTGGTTAACGTTGGTGAAAAAGCAAGTTCTTTCTGCACTCAGCAAACTGTGTTGTTTGTAGCAGCGCCTGGAAATTGCGATGGCAGCACAATGTTTGGGGTGGGGTGGGGGATGGGGGCACAGTATCTGAAATTAGGGGGAGGGGACAAAAGAGATAACGTAAAAAAAGACAATTTCAAAAAGGGAGGGAAACGGAAGAATGTCCCCAATGCATTATGGGGGGGGGGGTTACAATATCTGGAGGTCGAACAAAATTTCCACAAAATATCAAAAAGCGGTCGGTAAAAATATCTTGACCTCCCCTTTTCCTTCCCCTCCCTACCCCTTTCGCAATGCTAGTAACATCAGGAATGCTGCACACCTGGGAAATAAGAAAGACTAATTCTTGAACCACCAACACTGGGCTGGAAAGTTCAGTTGGTAGATCGCAGGGATGGCAGTCCAGATGACGTTGCAAATTCAAATTCTGCTCCAGTCATTTTCTTTGTAATAGTTTTTGGATTTGGCCACTTATCTCTGTACGTTGAGCATTCTGGACAGCTCAACGACTGAACTCCGCAGTGTGTCCCTGTCTCGGTCCACTGTCAGCAACTCTTCTTGTAGGTGCTCCAGGGTTCCGAGGAGTGATGAACGTTCGTTTTCTAGGACGTCCAGAGCTCGCTTCATTTTCACAACTTGGGCGATGAGTTGTGCATTCTCTTCTTCAAGTTGGGCCGGGGAGGCTGTTGGGGTTTTGTCCTCCAACGAGGGAGGGATGGCGGCCACTTGGGGTGCATCATTCACACCTTAAGTAAAATTATGCCATTTTATGTTCGTGATGTCAAAAAGGTGAAGAAAAGGAGAAATTGCCTGTTAAGGTTTTTTCCTCTTTAATTTCTTGAAATAACATTTCTACTCATGTGCGATGGAATGTGGTTCCAATCTGTTGCATTTCTGTTCTTAGGCAAGACACTTTACTTCAACTGCCTCTCTGGATCCATGAGTATACTTGTCAATGGGTATGTAAGGATAGAGACCAGATTGCTCTGATCTCAAGCTGCTCCAGAAAACTGGTCTAATGACCTGAAGAACTGAGGTAATGATTGTGAAGTGCTGCTTATGTTCTTGGGCAAGGCACTTGATCACAATTGCCTCTCTCCACCCAGGAGTATAAATGAGCACTTGTGAGGGTAGAGGCCAGATTGCCCTCTTACTCAAGCTGCTGCAGAAAACTGGTCTCATGACCTGAAGAACTGAGGTCACGATAGTGACGTGGTGCTTATGTTCTTGGGCAAGGCACTTTACCACAATTGCCTCCACCAAGGAGTATAAACGGACACTTGTGAGGGTAGAGGCCAGATTGCCCTGATCTCACTCAAGCTGCTGTAGAAAACTGGTCTAATGACCTGACGAACTGAGGTCGTGATAGTGAAGTGGTGCTTCTTTTCTTTGGCAAGGCACTTTACCACAATTGCCTCCACCAAGGAGTATAAATGAGCACTTGTGAGGGTAGAGGCCAGATTGCCCTCTTACTCAAGCTGCTGCAGAAAACTGGTCTAATGACCTGATGAACTGAGGTCATGATAGTGAAGTAGCGCTTATGTTCTTGGGCAAGGCACTTGATCACAATTGCCTCTCTCCACCCAGGAGTATAAATGGGCACTTGTGAGGATCGAGACCAGATTGCTCTGATCTCAAGCTGCTGCAGAAAACTGGTCTCATGGTCTGAATCTGATGGCTAATGCAAGTAGCTATGAAGCACTTTGAGACGTTGCACACGTACATGTACACACACACTTGTTCATGATGTAAATTGAGTATTTTCTTTTGTTCTTCTTCCCTTTTCCTTTGTTTGCACTAACTTTTTCGTAACAGCTCTCATTGGTTTTGTGTGTCCTCGATTTGCACCATAAACATGCTCATGTATACATGATAAGCAACTGCATTTTATAATTATTAGACTTGATTTTTCCTGCAAGTAAATCTGACCTAATTATCTCGGCACTGGAAAAAAGGTTAAACATAAACAAAAAAAACATACCTTCTATGTGGAACACACCGTCGGCCGTGCGGTGTACATGAATTGTTGACAATGCTAGACACATGGGCTGGGGACCAGGATGGGTCGGGTAGATGGGCGGAGTATCATCCTACAAAATAAGGGGGGATCGGAATTTAATTAAAGACTGGAATTGTGTCAAAGATGCTCCCAAAATCCGTGACCATGGCAAATCGCCATTTGGCAATACAGTGGGAAAAAAGGCAAAATTCAAAAGTGTAGTCAATTTTGTTTTACATTTAGGTAAACAAATGCACTGATGTGTAGCGTTGTGCAATTAGTGTGACTAAAGTTGCGAAATCATTGTTTTTTCAATAGTTGTGGTGCCGTGACTAGTCGTGGTGCCACAACTAGCGGTGCCGTGACTAGTGTTGGGGCCGTGACTAGTCGTTGCACTGCGACTAGTAATCGGGACTAGTTGGTTGGGACATTCATGGGGAAGTTCATCAGAACATCGACGTACACATTTATTCATTTATTTGGAATTGATCATTTGGATGGATGTTTGATCCAACAAATTGCTCCGTAAAAAAACAAGATAAAACTGGATGGGTGCGATATTGTCCAAAATGCTTTCTCAGCATACATAGACCTACATGTACATGTACACGTTGTTTTATTAATGAAGTGCTCCGTTAACCCTAACTCCCTAGGCATTTTTGCTAGGATACAACCTCAATCCTGCATTTCCTCCAACTGCATAATGTCAAAATTGCATACAGCCTCAATCCTCAAAAATCCTCCGTTATTTGTTGAATGTGGTCCTTGGAGGGGTGGCCACTGCCTCAATCCTGCAAAATCCTCTGGCAGTCACCGTCAAGTTGAGGCAGAGCCAGTGACATCCTGGAGCAGTGTGGAGGATTTCAAGTATAATCTAAATTTATGCACAGCTGAGCATAAACAACACAAGGCCCAGCCTCAGACCTTGACACAGTGCATCCCCCAAAATCGGCCACACACTTTTGCCATAAAACCTCAATCCTGCAAAATCCTCCATTTTGCAAAGGGGATGTTGGAGGATTTGGGAAGGTTAGGGTTTATCAGTGATTTGTCCTAATAACTATGGCAGATAGCCATGACCAGTCCGGTAGTCCTGACTTTTTATCACAGGACTACTCAACTAGCGTATTTTACTAGTCGCATAGCACTACTAGTAACTACGGCAAGCGGTCTACCCATGATGAGTTGTAACACCTGCATTTACTTCTCAAGTTTGTGTGAACGTCACCTAAAAACACACCTGTTTGGTTGATGTCTCATATTGCTGATACATACATGTATGTCACTTTTTGTTTCCTTATGTCTAATTGTTTGTGTTAAGCTTTTTGTTTATATTGTAAAGCGTAATGATCATTAGTTTGGAATTGCGCTATATATAGTATTGGTATTGATGTAAAGGTACCATTAAGGAGACGCGGTATCGTAATTTCTTCAAACGGTGGGACTCGGTCATTAGGGAGAAATTTTGATGTCTCCCTTATGTCACAGCCCCCTTTAGAGGCAAAATTTTACCGTCGCAATTAGGTTATTTTTGTTGCTGGTGGTGTAATTAGTAAACATACCAAAATTCGTGGAAAAAAAGACAAGGGAATATTGGGTTAGGGCACATTTAAGTCTGAAAAATTTTGTGCACAAGTCTATGGGAATGTCTCCCAAATGTCCAATTCAGGGTAATTCTTCTTATTTTTATTATTATTATTTAAGGGATTAGTAGTCACCAGTGCCCTTGGATAGGGCGATGGGGACGAGGACTTTTTAAATCGTAGACGAAGCAGTTGACAGAGCCAGGTTTTCCAAACTGATTATATGACGGATCTTACCATGAGCTCGATCGTTGAGTTGAACGCCCTGATGGACATAGGCATGGCATCGCCTATCGTTTCGTCCGTCACAAAACTGCCAAGATGGGTCATGGTGGACATGCGAAAGGTGGTCGCCAGGCCGCACACCTAACCACAAAATAAAAAACAATAATAAAAATAAGATCAACCAAAGCATACATTCACAAGTGTATTTTGAAAGTTTGCTTGTTGAAAGACACACTGTAAATGACAGCCATTTCATTTGCAATTCGGGCGATTCACAATGCAGTGCGCCACCAAGAGTTTGCCACCGAGAGTTCATTTTTCCCAGTGCGTTGTGGGAGCTGGTCAACAAATTCACAGTGCAGGACATTTGAAATTGTTAGTTTTTCTGGTCAGTAGTTTCGTAAACATACGATTCGAGTATCTGTTTGCCCTTTTCTTTTTAATGAATATGGTGTTTTTTTGTACGGGCGGCAGAATGCTATGCCCAATCTATAACAAATTAGCTCAAGTAGTTTACTGACACTAATTCAAATAGGCCTTGTTTTGTCGACCGTAAAGTTGAAAAATGGACTCTCCATGGCAAACTCTTGGTGGCGCACTGCATTGTGAATCGCCTGAATTGAACTAAAAACTTGTACCATGTATTTAAAGTGATATTTAGTCGTTCTACCACTTAGCTTTATGGCACTAAGTCCCTCTGAACTGAATTACCTCAAGTTGCAGGAAACCTCTTTCT